>CM033647.1:25640581-26288295 GCA_019512145.1 Engystomops pustulosus
AGGCAGGGAGCAGTATAGTGAATGTACTACAGGTAGAGAAAACTATATTACATGTAGTACATGTAGAGAGCAAAAAAATGCAAAAAATACAAAAACGCCAGCTCACCCTCGAGGCTGTCTTGAAGTTCAGCACTCCTCCCGGTGCTCGGACCAACGTGCAAGCCCTCCACAGAACAAAGAACAAAAACATCCAAGGATGCTGATAAAATCAGTAAATTCTTTATTTATCAAATTTTAAAATCCATTATGTAGCAATACAGGAATGGCACTCATCAGACCTATACGTTTCGTCATGCTGACTTAATCATGAACAATCATGTAGAGAGCAGTGCAGTATATGTAGTACATGTAGAGAGCCGTACAGTACATGTAGTATAGATGGAGAATTTTACAGTACATGTAGTAGAGGTAGAGAGAAGTACAGTACATGTAGTAGAGGTAGAGAGAAGTACAGTACATGTAGTTTAGATGAAGAGCAGTACAGTATATTGTATGTAGTACAGGTAGAGAGCAGTAACCAGCCAAAAATGTTTTGGTCTCTCTGACATTTGGATTTTAAAACTTTTAGGTTGTCATAAGAACCAGGATTAACAATAAATCTTAACTGTTAAAGCTATTTAGTGTATATACAAGTACTATAGATGGAGAGCAGTACAGTACATGTAGCAGAGGTAGAAAGCAGTACTGTATATGTAGTTTAGATGAGAGCAGTATAGTACATATACTACAGGTAGAGAACAGTATAGTGCATGTAGTATATATGGAGAGCAGATGTAGTACCTTTTACATTTAACATTTAAGGGTATGTTTACATTTTTTACTGATGATTTGAATAAAATATTCATATTTAATGAACAGGTTGTTTCACTTAATAAGGATACTAATGTATGAGATATTCATATTAATGTATTTTAATAAATAAAATAAATTGTATTTTTATATATGTTTTTCCAAGATTTTGTGTAGTTGTTCAATTTACAATTTATTATTTGTATTAAAATAATATTGACATACTAGCAAATTGTACAAAGAAAAAAAATTTTCACCTTGGGTTGTCTCCATGGTGACTTTTGGGATCGGAACTGGTGCTGACATTGTAAAGGTGATTCCTTGTAACCCTTGTACAGTACACAGAGAAGTCTTTGATGATTACAACTTTTTCATGACAAAGAAAGAAGAAAACGATTATTAGTATGAAAAACATGAAAGTACTTAAAATATGTAATTTCTTTCAATTTAGGTTCACTGAGTTTGGCTGAACCTTGAACAAAAGTTTGGTTTGGGTGCTGAAGCGGCACCCAAACACCCACCAGTAACAATGTCACCCTGTGATGTCATTGGCTTTGCTGGTTGCACGGATGTTACCAGTGGGTGTTTAGCCTGAATGCTAAGCCAACTGAAGTCCAACACTAATAATGGCATCAAAATTATAGTTATAATTAATAAATAAAATTAATGTAACTTGTATGTTATATGTGTATATAAATTAATTAGTCTTCCTAACTTGTGGAGTTAGAAGGAATCTATAAAAAGAATTATGAAAAGGCAAGGACTATAAACAGTTTAACATCTGAGATCTGTTAGAATAAAGAGCATAAAATGAACATGTTCATTTATTTTAATTACAAACATTGTTCCTTTGTACATTTAATTACTACAAATTACCAAGACTAATCTGATCTAAGAATTTAATATAACAATAAAATAACACAATTATGAAAGGTTTTGTTTAATGGGTCCCTGCAATGAAGGAGTAGATGCTTCAAATAAGGGCTTATGAACCTGTTAGGGCTCTGGTGAACCTTCAATATGTGCAGCATGAGCCTCGTGACAGACTCAAAGAGTATTCAAACAAGGGCAAACTCAATCATGTAGTAAAAACAAGATTGTTGATGCACTGTTGATGCACCCCCAGAATCCAGACTATCAACATATACAACAAATTACATTTATTAAAAATGTATTCATAGACTGTAAGCTCTTGTGTCACCCCATCATCCTCATAGACTGTAAGCTCTCACTCCTATTGTCCCATATGACTGTTTGTACTCTGTAATGTAATATTATATATATATTGTATATGTACCCTATGATTTGTAAAGCGCTCTGGAATTTCATGGCACTAAATAAATAAAGATTCTTATTATTATTATCATCACTTTCATTGTTCACTTGCTGTGTAAAATTAAAGCATTTAAATATTCCTGAAAGTAAAAAAAATTATGTACGAAAAATTTGCTCAGTTGCAAGAAGTTGATAAACAATATTGTATTATGTTCCCAATTTTGCCATCCAGTAAGGATGAGCAAATGTATTTGTAGATTCATAGATTTTCAGACACCAAATCAAATCTGAATTTTTTATTATTTGCTTTGGAAGTCTGATCCATTAAAATGTTCATTGATTTCAATGTATTTTTGATAGTTTCCATTATTGCCCATTTGTACCACATCAATTAGTCTTCCATTAGTATTTTTTTTGGGGGGGGAGTGATTACCAATTTACCAATTTACAGGATAACATCAGTTTATACCCAATAAATTCAGCCCGAACTCGACTCTTATGAAAAATTCATCAAAGCTTCACCAAAGCATATCTTGAATGATTCGCTCATCTCTAAAATACAAGTCAAAGTTCTTGAAACCCTAATTTCATCTATTGTCATGAGGCTTTCTGTAGCAGTCAACAGGTTAAATTACATTGACTAAATTTAAGTAGAGTTGACCTTTTGGGGTTTATTGAGGACAGGGCTGGTCAATACTACACTGATTTATGTACTTTCCTTGCTTAAAATTCTTTCCAACAATATCTACAATAATATTGAAATACAAAATCAAGAAAATGTATAATAATAATACTTACAAAAATCATTAAAAATTTTCACCCTACATATTTTGTAGAAAAATAGGGGTCATTTATCTTTGTCTGGAAAACAGTGTCTATCTTCTTTTGTGGGGTTGTGCTTGGTTGATTTATCTTTTTTTTTTTTTGAAGTTGGAAATTTTTGAGCTACTCATTCTATTCTGTATCCTATTCCAGCAGCGGAGTGGAGTTCTTTTTGTATAAATCGGGCACAACATAGGAAAAACACAGGGAGTTTGATTTATTCACCAAAATAGTGCAAATCCACCAATGCACCCAAAAGAAGTGCAAAATAGGGAAAAGAATGTGATAAATCCATTTTGTTTTATTCATAAAACTTTTCTTACACGTTGCCTCTTCTTTCTCTTAGTTCAGTTTTATGTTTTTGCTTCAGTATTTTCTTTTATTGCATTTCATTAACTTAGCAATCACTCTGTGAAATCTTCATCAATCTGCAAGGAAAATATTGGTTGAGGGCTTAAAGTTTTTAATGAGTTTTATAGATGTTTATTGAGCTAGACTGTATGTATAAAGAAGCTAAAATCACTATAGGAACCCAGGAATGAAATTCTCAAGGCTGGAAAACAAAAAAAAAGAGAAAGTGATTTCTTTATTTAAGGCTTTTTCTTGTTTTAATTGGAGTAAACAAGGAAACTGAATTGTAACACAGTGGTCATTGCAGTGAGATTAAGCACTAATTGAGTACAGGGGCTCAGGTGGATTCTCTAGTTAAAGCTTACAGGACCAACTGAGTCTTTTTGGAAGGGGGGCCAGTGAGAGACGTGAAGAGTATACACACTTCCTAACAAGTCATTTTTAACAGTTACAAGCTGGCCACAAAGACCACACAGGGAGCTTAACACATGCAAATAGGATCCATACACGTTTGACAAAACCTTATAACAAAGATGTTCGAAAGCCTAATAGAAAAGAAATCACTCACTATTAGAAAACTTTACAGCTCGGATCCGTGTAACTAATTAACCCCCTTCATAGTGTAGGGACTATGAATGTGCTAAACTTATACCAGTGACTGTCCAATCTGATATTAATTATTGCTTTCATTACAATAATTAAATAAAATTGGCCTTTACTTTAATTGTGTTGGCATTTTTTTTATTTTTCTTGTCACTTTCAAAATTATTAAAGTTTTCAAATTGTTATTTTAAGTATTACAGCTTCTTAAAATCATAATTTGTTTTTGCGGCTAATATTTCTTAACTTGAACCAAAATATTAATTTGGGGTTAGAAATTTTCTGAATATTTTACATCTTTTTTGACTATAAGAAAACTTTACTTTTATAAAGCACATTTTAATTAGTTATATATAAGAATAAATACTAAGGAACATGTTTCAGGGTTATATTTAAAATTTTAGTGACACATATCTCAGGATATTAGAATTCAGATTATTTTTTTAATAAATTGAAGATAATGTAAGTATAAACTTCATGTTGAAAATAGAAAATTGTCTTCAATAAATAAACTTTTTTGTACATGTGTGAACATGGCAAAATTAGTAAAATCTAATGCTATTTATATGTTACTGTTATGAGATAAAATATTAATTACGGTAATAATTTATAAAATTTCTCTCTCCACTGCATTTACTGGTTACATATAGGCTTCCGCTAATGTTTAGACAAAATCCCATGCCCTAGGAAATTCAGTATGACTTTTTTCTATCACTCATAATCCATTCACCAGCTCTTAAATAAAAACTATGTCTGAAAAGAACAGCCTCTTGACCCACACAACAGGGATTCCCCTCTCCCTGCTGTGCAGTTTCAATTGAGGACAAGATTTTTAGCTTTCCTTTTTCCTGCCGTGCAACCACATGGCAGTGACATGCTAGACAAGGATGTCAGGTGATGGCTGACACATGGGTTTCTCTTTCATATCATTCTGACTTTCAGCAACCCACTGAGCAGTTTTTCTTTTCAATCTCCCTACTCTTCTCTGGAGCTTGGTATTGCTTCCTGATTTTTGGTTGGTGGACACTATTGACTGTTGAATACAGCCTTATCAGCTGTTCAAGAAAATGATGTTGACTTAGTTGTAGGTTAATTAAGTTGCATAGAAGTAGCTTATAGTTTCAGCATGTCTACACCATAGTATAGAACAATGATCAGACGGACCACCCAAAATGCTGACAATATCTACTGCCGGTTGTATTAAGTGCCTCAATTTGGACTACACAATTTAATGTACTATTTTCACGGGTTTTTTAAAATAACTTTGTGGACTATTCCTAAGTTACTATCTATCTCATATAGTGCAGTGAAAGTAATTCCCTAGATACTAACCGAAAACCAATTAAGTTGTTGGACTACAAATTCAACCATTTTTTACACTGTGTATCTGATAAGTCAATTTGGATATGTCAAGCCTAAAGTTCATTCAGTCAACATTTGAAATAAATTCCTGGTGATAATTATAGAAAAAAAAACTCACATACGAGGAAAATTCCATTCCCCAGCCACTTGTATGGAGGATCAGTTTCACATGGCACATTCAGTTGCTTGGGGGATCTAATGATCAGGGGTGCCTAAGGATCAGGGAACCACACACTTTTGAGGGATCCAGACAATTCTTTTGGAATGGTTGTTAAAATTAAAGCAGGATACATCCTCCTTGAATATGTCAAACTATATATCTCTACACAGCAAACCCTTACTGTTAAAAGCTATGGAAGAGAAGGGATCTGCTTAGAATTGACCCGTGCATTAGAAGCCCTTCCCTAGGCATAGCTTTGTTTAAAACCCTAAAAGTGCCAAATCTGCTCCTTGTCACTTGTAGTGTTTAATTCTAACTCTGGGATATGCCTGTTTTGGTCATTTGTTTCATTATGCACCCAAATGCTAAATGCTACATCTACAATCTACATACTGTTTTTAACATGACTAGTTATTCACAAACTTGAATTACTACAATTTTCCTTGATATGTTATTGTAGGTAGTTAGAGAGAATAAAGCAATGGTTTCATTAACAATGTGTATACTATACATATATTCACTGTAGCGCTACAAGTCAAAGCACAAATGGCAGTAAATAGTAGTAAAAACAGGCCTGCACTAGGTGTACACTTGGAATCCCCTAGAAAATGTATCCATGCAAGAATATGTTAGGCACTGAATACAAGAACAAATATAGAGCTTGAACTTGGGCTCACTAACAAATATCAATGGTTACACCTAAAATAGATGGACACGGAAGTCACTAGGAAATGTCCAATAATGCAATACCACACAAAACACTAGTGAAGCAACAGAATAACAGTCCTGTATTGGTTAGGTAAGTTGACTGACCTGACCACACAGTGCATCAAATGACAACTTTAAATACAGAGCGGTTTGTATGTGATAGGATTATTGTAAATGATTATACGCCAACAAACAATAATCATCTGTGGTCTGTACAAGGATTAAGACTAAGTTCTTCAACAATGCTGGTAATCCATGTGTATCCAAAAAAAATCTGTCTGTAGAAAGTCCTTTAGTTCTTAGAACGAGGTGCCACTTGGGTGACGGCATAAGAATATGATAAGTAGGAAGGGTTTCGAAAGAAAAGACAGCTTTCTTCAACAGGGAGCATGGCAAAGGAAACCGGTAGAATACATGTTTTAGAGTTCTACAGATACGTATATAAAAACTCAACCTGTAGTGTGTAATTTTCAATATGCTTTATTAAATATGTGCTTAAAAATGCCCAGGCTAACTAGGGATATTCATACTAACTGGAAATGCCTATGGTTTTTGATGTCTTCAAGCAGGAAGCAGATATTTTACGAAAAAGGCTTATGAAAGTGCTATGGTGAAGATACCCTCTATCGGGATCAACAAGAGGATACAACTTTACCCCGAAAGAATTTACCTTTAATGAATACCACCAAAACTAACAGTATAGTTGGTAATAGTGTGCAGGACAAATAGTACCCTTCATAACACAATATACAAACAATTTCAATATTCTTTTTTTAAAACACTAGAACGTTCTATCACAATCTATGAAGGCAATTTGGTAGCTCCCAATTTAAAACAATACATAATTAGCCAAAAGCTCTTGTGGAAAAAAAAAAATTTTTCCTCATGTCGTAATTGCCCAGTGTGTAAAATGCCCTGTATTAAAAAAAATACTTATATGGGCGTTACTTTGCAATATTCTATGAAACAACATATCAGTTGCCATACAGAGGTTGTTGTGCACTGGATCAGATGTCTATGTCAAAGACTGTATAAAGGCAAAACGAAAAGAACACTAATTACACATATAAAAGTATGCATAACATGTATAACATAAAAGAGATGCATTTAGGATATCCACTCTCTCAACATTATAAAATTTAGCATATATTGTAGGTTCCAAAGTATTCGGGATAGAAAAAATCTGAGTTGGAGAAAGGGAGACTATATTAATATTATTTTCTATTTGGCCCCTTAATCCCTAAAGGTCTTAATAGCGAAATTGAAAATAGCTGCCATGCTTTTGCATTTTATTTTAAACATGTGCAGTGACTTTTTTAGAAGACTTGCCCTAGTGTTACTTTCTTGTTCTCTTCATAGCTTTTTGCTATATTATGGTCTATACTGGGACCTTTAATATCTGTTTTTTAAAAATTCTTCTCTTTTATTTCATCAATATCAAGGCATTGGAGGTTATTTATCGGATGCAGCCAGATACATCAAGAGGCTTCAGCAGCTTGATGTATCCGGCGGGGATCTAAGCAGTGTTTATTTCTACGCCAGGCCCTACCTGGTGTATATATAAACGCAGCCGGTGTATTTTCACATATGAAAAGTCACCATCTGCAGCGAGGGGCAGAAGGCTGGCCCCAGCGTAGATGTCCCCATTGTCTTTTGTGGAATTCAGGAATATCTATGATAAAGACCAAACGTATTATTAATGAATTTACTTTTAATTGACTATATGAACATGAAGATTGTCTGAATGCAGCCTAATACACATACTCTACCAGTACAATTCTACCACACATATACTGTAGATAAACTAAACAATACTATTGTGAAAAAGAACCGTGTATCGGAATCTATATAAGGAAGTCCAGTCATAGGGTCTCGGTATGCTTACTGATGAAAAAAGCCGTCTTTGCTTTCGAAATGCATAGGAGTTATTAGGACCCTTCGACTTAGTGGCACTTCATAGGCAGAACTGGAGGACTTGCTACTGACTAGAGCAACCTCCGATACATTTCTCTTTTTGGATACACATGGATGACCACGTGTTGAAGAACTTAGGATTCCCTTACGCACATCTCTTTCAGCAAACAGCCAAATAACAAGATGATTGAGAAAAGGTACTCTTAATCAGTCTTAATCCTAGTACAGACCACAGATTGTTATTGTTTGTTGACATATAATCATGTACAATAATCCTATCGCATACAAGCACTGCTCTGTATTTGATGTTATGAGTCCATGAATATCAGTCTTGCTGTACACACCAGTATGGTTATATAGATCTCCAGAACTGTTGTACAGGTTAATGTTCAAAGATGAGTGGTCAATCAAGGAGCTAGAGTATCTACAGTATTTTAAATACATTTTTATTGAATATAGAGGATATATGTCTGAGCATTGTAATTAGGTTATATACAAAAGTTATATACACACTTATAGTAGAACAACAAGACTCATTAGTACAGCTCTGCTACATGCACAAATATTTTCTAGTAGAAAGTGTATCTTTAGGGCTATTTATTGATTTCTATCTTGCTATTCACATCATTATTATACTATCATCATTATTATAAGTCTCAACAAGAAACACATGATCCCAACAATGTACGGTATGTCTATGATTTCCCTCTATCACTGTGTGTTGTGTGTTATTACTATCTCACATAATTTTGGCCACAACCATTAACCATTTCCACTTGAAGTGAGGATCTAAAATAGAACTTGATCTGTTAGAAAAATAATTCAACTGCACAAACACAGACAATATAACTTTATTATAGAAGGAATTCATAAATAATGTAGTGGAGAGTGCGTGAACCAGCCCGTGGTGTCCCTGTGTTTGGTCTCTTGGTCGCCAGGGCTGTGCTTGGTCGATTCATGGCACCTCATGTGCTCCTGATAACTGACATCTTTGTGGCCAAAGAAAAATAACACTAGATGGACCTAATATAGAATGGGCACATCACATATATTTTACCAAACCTGAATGTTATAAACCCTAAAAATTGGAGGAACCACTTAAGGAATAATTTGAAAACATGATATGACAATGTGCAAGTAGAGGAAACAGACAGAAGATGAGAGCTGGAGTTGTATATTTAACTGAACTTTACTATAGTTTCTAATATGTTTTTCATTGACATAATAGTAAAGGGTCACCATAAAATGTGCCATTTTATAGAAATAGGGAACATAATGGATGAAGTTAGTGATTACTTAGTAATAGGCTGACGTTCAGTTGGAGGCTCCAAGTCCTCGGTAGGTTCCTCCACACGTCTTTTCCTCTCTTTCTCATCTGAAATTAGAAAAAATTTAATTACACTTCCTATAGACCTTAATGAAATGATCAACAGACTAAAATAATGGAATAACAGTACTGGTTTCATACTTACTTTTAATTTATTCCTGATATTGAGTTCCTTTGTTGAGTCTGAAAGACCGTCTCTATCTGGTTGGGGTAAACATTGGTAAGGCGTATATATTTAAGTTAATAAAATTTGTCTGCAAAATCTGTTACAAAAAGTAACCATGCTCTGATCGATCCAGTCACCTGTGATCGGTATAAACTGACCACATGTGGTTCTGTTGCTACAGACTCGTTCTACAGAAAATTTGGAACAGTCTGTGATATCATTACTCCCTGAACATCTGTCCCATCCCATAGTCAGTATTGTAGGTATTGTATTTATAGGAGGCTCAGGCTTACATTCTCTTAGCAGTCGCAGGACTACACGTTGAAAGTATCATTTGTGTCATTGTATTTGTATCATATGCAACCAAATAAATATTCTTACAAATTATTTAACATTTTTCTTATATAAAGCTCCATTTTAAAGGGAAAAACCTCTTTTCTCTACCCATCTGACAAGTAAAATACATGAAGTGTTTAGATAAAAAAAACGATAGAAATGTGGAGGTAACAAGAAGTACCGTAACTTGAAACTGATGGGCCCCAGTGCAAAGTCTGTGCCAGGCCGCCGACTATAATGTATGGATTATAGTAATAGTCTTCTTATAAGAGAAAGTGACACCTTATGCACCCCTAAGGCTCTTGGGCCCCATTGCAACCACAGCCTCTGCACACCATAAAATTACCCCCTAGTAACAAGATCTTGAGTTGCCATTAAGAAGACATGGGGTGCCTTCTTATAACATCCCTTTAAGCCAAATATTAAGTTACCTTCATTAATTAAATCATTCCCTTTGTAAGCAGTGTTTCCTCAAGAACTTTTTAATAAACTTTAAAAAAAATAAATCTTATATTTCCTCTACATTCTTCTGTATTAAAACAGTTTGTGTAAATCCTCCTTCTGTCCTACATCCAATGACAACTGAGAGATAAAGAAATATGATAAAGTGTCTAATGACTTAATTTTTTGCAGACAGTCCCTGGATAGTCTAATCCCCTCAATGAGATGAATCGTCAAGGGAAATATTCTCTAGGTATGGAAACAGTAAACCATTAGCCTCCTCATCTGTCTGAATTGGATGGATCTCATAAGTCTTTTAGATACACTGCTCACTATGGGAGAAATGGCAGAAATAATCTACAGAGAAGTTTCTTTCCTTAATGAAGTATATAACAAAAATAACTACTATCATCTGCTCTATTTCTGAAATAAATAAATTCCTCAAATATTTACTTAAGCTTTAAGTTTATATTGATATATTCTAAAGATAGTTGCTCATTTACAAATAAGACCTACCCTTTTAGGTGACATTTTCTTGTCTGTAGGAAATACTTCAACAACTGTTAGGCCTGACTTTAAATCATTAATTGGGGTCCTGAAAAGGAAGACCCTCGTTAACGAGTTAATTTAAGATAACTGAATTTTAAATTCGGAATAAAGTAGGAAATCATTTATGGAAGTCCTGTGTATTTAAGACTGTGGTTAAATGAAAGTTAATTAATCACATGCCGCCTGCTACTCCCCCAGCCTAATGCACCAAGCATCATCTCTAATCTAATTTGTAAAAGTTGTGTATTTTTCTCTCACTGAAATGATAAAGGAGGGTCGGGCTGTTTTATTTACTTCTTCATAACCCAGCTCTCTGTGATTAAGTGCAAATCTTAGTCACACAGAATACATTAGCTCCTCGCAGATGATTAACTAATTACAAGAGAAATATACAGAAGCTCTTCATTTGTTGAATCTGCCGCTATGATTTAAAGGTAGAGTCCCACTTACCACCGGGTATGACAAGCAGGTTTCCTTAATTTTAACAATATATGAGGCAATTAAAAAATGTGGAGAGAGCACAGTTTGCAATTTATCACAAGCAAGAAGAAAAGTAATCAGCTGCATTATTTCTCTAGCATCTGTTTGCTAGATTAGAAGAGTTTTTGTTGTTTGTCAAGAAATAACTTTTTTACCTTCCTTCTTTCTTTTTTCTTCCTCCCTCCCTTTGATTCCTACTGCCTCTTCTACCTTCATTCCTTTCATGCTTCTATTCCCTTTCTTTCTTTCTTTTTTTTCTTTCTTTCCTTCTTTCTTTCTTTCTTTCTTTCTTTCCTTCCTTCTTTCTTTCTTTATTTCCTTCTTTCCTTCTTACTTTCTCTTCCCTTTCCTTTTTTCTTCCTTCCTTTCTTCCTTCATGCTTTCCTTTTCTTCCCTTCCTTTCCTTCCTTTCTTCTCTTCTCTTCTCTTCTCTTCCCCTTCCTTGCTTTCTTCCATTATCCTTTCCTTTTCTTCCCTTCCTTCCTCTTCTTCCCTTCCTTCCTTCCTTCCTTCCTTCCTCCCTCTCTTCTTCTTTCCTTTCTTTCTTCCCTGCCTCTGAGGACTCTGTTCACACCCTCCCCAAGCCCCTCAGAGTGATTTACATATTTTACATCTATTTTCCATCGGGATCCCAAACTGGGAAGGGGATCAAACAGACATTGGTGGGTTATTGACGAAATGAGCAACAAGAAACCTCTTTTGGTTTAGGGGGCTCATTTGATGCAATAGATTCCCTTTATTGTAAAAGGTTACCGGTGCCCAAATTGGGGATGTACAGAAAGTACTGCACAAGGCACCATCCAACATAAAGCCAGCGCTGCACCAACAATGGGTACTGCTTATCCATCATAAATCTTCTTATGCACTATTTATGCCATCTTATATTTTCTAAATAAAGATGACAAAGTATATATAGTATATATGATATAAATAAATATTACGGGAACTGAAATTGGCTATTTGAGAAGAACATCCCAGAGGTGACAATGTGACACTACTACATGTAATCCCATGCCTCTTTGTAAACCCAAATCTTCCCCATTTTGCTAGCACTTTAGTGTAACACAGACTTTTCACTTTCTACATTGCGTCTGTGCTATTTTCTCAGTGTGATTTGCTTAAATACATTGAAACAATCATTCATACTTACTAATGCTAATTAAGAAATGAAAACCACACAGAAGTTGTTTTTTTGATTAAATTGAACACAACAGGCAGGCACCTTGACACAATTTCTCTAACATCACTTCAGCGACATACTGTGCGCTATGTACTAGAAATCATTCCAACCCTGTGATTCTTGCAATTACTCTTTCCTTCATTATTGTTAATGCACAAACAATGTTAGCTAATGCTCTTGATTAGTGTTTGATGTAACGATAATGAACTAAAAGTAATATTAAATTAGGACAGGAAGTGATGTTGTGCTGTTTCCTGTGCACCTACTGTCACCCTCTAACAGTAAGCTGACACCGGTCTACACCAGTCCATCATGAGAGTATTTCAAAAGGATCCAGATAAATAAAAACTTCAAGCTTTGGTCATATAACAATATCCAGGTGCAATATTGGCTCAGATTGAATAAAATCAGACCCATAACAAATCACTTTGATAATGTGGAGAAGCTTCTACAAAGAAAATCTTTGATGATCAGCTCTTCTCTTGCCCTAGTCAATATCAAATGTTAAAAAGTATAAAAAAAAGGTTAACATCTAATTGGCTAGTATGAGCTTATTCACATATAAACAAACGAGAGCCTTGTCTTTTAAAAAGGTTTAAAAATAATTGATGGGAGCACAGCAAACATCAAAAGAGGTATGTTATTCCATCTATACTATAGGAATGGGAATCAAATTACAGGGCATTACCATAGTAAAAATGTACAGCTCGGCTTTAGTTACAGAGGTTCTAAAGAGGTTTGTCCATGAAAGAAAATTCTCTATATTGTTATGTTTACACAATAAAGATCATTTTTAACCCCTTACTTAACAATGTCACTCAGTTTTATTGCTGTTTTAGCTCCTATCACTCAGTGACGGTCAGTGTAGGATTCCAGAGTGTGGGCAGGGACTCTCTAAGCATAGACTTCATGATCCCTCTGTGCTGTGAGATGCTGTGTGCTGACAATGTGCTTAGATTATCAGGGTACTGGTTTATATACACTTTCGTTTACCTTTTGAACATTGTACTAGTATCTGACACATAGAAAGAGAAATGAGACAGATCAGAGATGAGATGATGAGATCCATGAGATGCATTTTACACACAATGACATTCTTAGCTCTGCTACATCTCTGCTCTGCCACAACACACTACCAGATCTAATGTGCCTCCCTCTCAGGATTAAGATCTTATCTGCCTGTAGCTTGTCGCTCTACTCATGCTGCAATGTGTTGTTTGATGGCACGAAGTCAGTGTGTATCAATGTGAGCCCGTCCTGGAATGCAAGGGTGGGGGCTAGAGGCAGAGAGCAAAGAGAACAGACACAACCATAAAACCTAATTGTCCAGTGGGGGAATCTAGCAACTCCCATTAAAGAAGTCAGCATAACTTGATTTCCTAATATTTGAGGTCACATTTAGAAAACACTATCTTGCTATACATAATTCATATTTCATCCACATTATTTTCCATAATAACTCCTTCAAGGTCTCTGCTGTTACTGTATCAAATGCCACTGAATAGTACCCCAGCACCAGGGAGCAATTAACTAATTCCAGAATAATTACTACTGTTAGCGTGTTTAGTATGTATGTGTGTAGGACATTATGATAGAAAAGATAAAAGTAGGATACCTGCATGGCAAGATATCATCATATAAAGATTTCAAGCATAATGGTGTCGTAAAAGGATACACCTAGTCTTCCTCATGTCATCACAGACTGGGTGGCTAGGGGGGATGTTGAAATTATACTTAGGTGAAAGTGTCACCATATCAAGTTGTCGTATTATAGGGATCCCTAGTCGATAGAGTGATCCCTTATTTCTGCTTCCCAAGGCTTATAACTTCACGTAATTAAGTAGTGTTGTTTTTTTACCAAACTATTCATTTTTGCATTACAGGCAGTACAAGATAGGGTCCGTAGGTTTGTTTTTAAGTTGAATTTGTATGTAAGTCGAAACTGTATATGTTATAACTGTAGTTACAGACAATGCCCTAGTGACAATTGGAGTTTAAATTTTTTTTTGCTGTAATTGAAACAAGAATTATCAATAAAGCTTCATTACAGACACTTTTAAGCTGATTTTTGCAATCTGGGTCTTTAGTAAAGCATCCAGGGAGCTTCACCAGAGGTCACAGTGGGCAGAGGGGTCCGTCTGTAACTATGGGTTGTCTGTAAGTCGAGTGTCCTTAAGTAGGGGACTGCCTGTATATGTCAATTATATATAATGCAAAAATAAATAGTTTGGTAAAAAAACAACACTACTTAATTACCATGTCAATGTAGGTAACATTTCTTCTGATTTCATGGTATCAGTATAACACAAGAAAGCTATTATTAAATTGAAGTTTTAATATGAAAAGGACAGTGCTTACAAACAAAGGGATTGGCATACAAAAAGATAACATAAAATAAAAAATAGTTTTGTATTTTTATGTTAACTTCTGTACTTTTGTATCTGTAAGTATTAATTAATTTCTTAGATCTCTGATCTCAATCCTTTCACGATGACTTACAGCATGCTTCAGCAGCTGTGGGCTGTTCTAGAAGTGATAGACTTGTCATTGTTGTAGGACCACAGGATAGGGACTGTGCGTAGATCGGGACAGGTGCACTTACACATGGTGTCCTACATTGCAGATAAGTTTCTGGGTTGCACATATCAACAGTTTAAAAAATCCATGAGTTAATTTCCTTATGATGAGGTAAACATGGATCCCATCACCTGGAGTTAGCAATCAGCGTAAATGAGAAAATATATTTAGCTAAATTATAGTTGATCCAAAGGATGCTGAACTCACAGTGTGTAGTGTAACAGCTGTGGTGTCCTTTACATAACTTCAATAAAAATTCCTAAGCTGTGGTGTAAGTTGTAAAGTTACTCATGGCTGGTACCAAACAGGTTCATACAATTATAGACTCCTGAGGCCCTGTAATTTACTTATGTGCCCCCATAATTTACTTATGTGTTAATAAACCAATGAGAAAAACTCTGTATAACATTTTAGCATATCCCATTATGAAAATATACTTCCCTTAAAGGGGTTTTCCCACTAAACAAGTTAGCACTCATCACTGAGACCCCTACCAATCAGCAAGTTAGACCCTATCCTGTAGATTTGGCCTAACTTGTTTTGTGGGAAAATCCCTTTTAAAGGAGTTCTGCAGGAAAATGAATTTATTGGCCTGTATTAGTAGGAGCTCTACTTTCAGTACCTACTTCACCTGAATGAGCCCACTGAAGTGAATGTGCCCATGCGCTACCTTTAAAATAAAAATCTTGTTTGTGGGCTGGAAAGTGTATTTGCATGGAGAATTTTTGGAAGTACATCTCCATTGACCCCCTGGATCTCCTCAATATCATTTGATAGAAGATGAAAACATATAGGGGCACGTTTACAAAGGGCCATTTTCTATCTGACTTTGCACCTTCTTTTTGGTGCAAACTGCACTGGTATTTAAGACGGGTCTGCACCACATTTGTGTTGCACATGACCGTTTTGTGGTGCGGCTACACTATTCTTCATACGACACAAATTTCTGCACTGAAAGAGTCGGACCGTTACCAAGATTTAACAAACAAATTCCGACAGAAATGTGTTGCACGCCCCAGGGTAAAGGGGCAGCAAAAAAAGTGGTGCACTCTGTCGTGGCAGTGCAGGGGGCACCAGATTCATGAAGAACGCTACACAGGAAAATTGCACATAGTACAGGCTGCACTGTTCTTAGTAAATGTGCCCCATAGTATATTCGTTGGGGGACATTAATCATATACTAGTGTATAATGAAAGCCCCAACCCCTCCAACGTGCCTTCTACATCCGGAGGCTCTATTACAAGTGTTAAGGCGTTAACAGTCACAGTCTATAGCGAGCGTGCGCGCACGGGGCAGAAATGCCCTAGCCAACTATGCCACCCCATTATACCGACTTGCCGTGTAGGGTAAGTAAATTGGAAAATATAAAACAAAAAATACTGATGATTTGCAAGGAGAGGGCTTGTACACCAGAAAGCTGGCATACAAGTCCCCAAACCTCTAATGTGAGTACCCACTTGTGTGTAAGTGGCAGATAAGCTGCTTCATTTCAGCAAAACAAAATGCCCCTTAGTATTACCCCTTATATAGAACTGTATGAAGAACTGGGGCGTGCGGTATTTTTGATTTTGTTTGGTAGAGACCAAAAATGTTTATGACTTCCTTGATGTATTGTGTAAGCAAAGCTTTGTGGGCTACACTTGTGAGGATTAAATTATGACTGCTCCAGCTACGGCTTCCCCTCGACATGCGCTAGCGAGCACGGCATGACAGCTCTTGGGCCTTCTTAATAATTTACAAATGATACAATATACAAGTGGTTCATGCAGATTTCAGACTACTCTAGTTCTGTAATTAAAATTAAAGTATGATAAATATAGTGCTATTTACCAAGCTTATTAAGAGTTTAACCTGATTTCTCCATTCTGATCAACACAGCGTAAACTATTCAATCTGTGTTAATTAACTTTAAGCACCCGACAAGAAAGGACGACCATATCAAATAAATCAGAATCAATAATCAAATATGCGGGAGAAGTATCTTCTCATTTGCGGAGTGAAGGATGTCTTTGTCCAGGGATTGCGGCTTCATACAGAAAGATTAATGGACTACCTATTGTTATTGTGCCCAAATAGAAAGAGGATGTAGGATTTTCCTATTTTACCGTCGCACCTGGAGTCTTTTTTTTTTCCAAGCAAAACACAAACAATGAGATGTGGAGTTCAACGATGTGTAGTGTATTTGATGGAGGTCGCTGCATTAAAGGATAAATTATAGAGAAATTAATAATGGAAGGAATATAATAAATTATTCAATTAGTATATCATTTTCCAAAAAATTGTTCTGGACACAAATGTTGCCGTTAAAAGGCATTTACCATCAGTTTAGTGATGGTAGAGGTGTCCTAATAAAAACTTCCTGAGGACTTCTTTTATTATAACTCTATATGCTCCGATTGCGGACATATAGAGATATAAAAGTAATGGTAATTACCCTGGGGCACTCAGGTTATGTTACCCAAGTGCCTCAGGGGGTCAGGGGGCAAGGGAATGTTTTAATTTATGCATTCCCCCATAGGACTAGCGGTCCCACCTGTCACCAGCTCTATGCGCCTGCGGTGCAGGAACGGACCACTAGTGCCTCGGGGATGAGTGCACAAATTAAAGCAAACTGATGGTAGATATCCTATAATGGTGGGTACAAACTGGAATTTATGGTGGCCCTGGATATTGTATTCTGGCTTAATAATAATAATAATAATAATAATCTTTATTTATATAAATCAATTTCTGCAGCGCTTTACAGATTATGGGGAACTACTATGACTATTATGACTAGTTAAAAGCTAATTGTATTTAATAAAAGAGGGAGGAAGAAGAGTAGAGAGCGGGGGTGCTCGATGTGTAGAAATTCTCAGTGTTTTACGAATTGGTGCATATGCTAAGTGCGCACTCACCTTTCTATGTTGTGCTGATGGCACAACTCATATGAAAGCATGTAGGATGAGGAATGGAACTAAATGCAGCCTTCAGGGAGTCACTTCGGTGTGGATGCCGATGGGAACAATTGTATGGAGTGGTCTCTATACTCGCCCTCCCTACATCATCAGATACAGGTTATATTTCTACAATTTTGAGAAATTACACCCTACGAGCCTGTGACGGAGAATACGTTTCCATAAGATGTCCTCACAAAACCACCATCAGCATCCAGTCTACCTTCTATGGACGTAACCAGCCTAGTCACCAGATTTGTCCAACGCGTCACACGCAACCTTATCCCACGTTTGTGAAAGAAGACGTATCCTGTTCTGCCGATACAGCACTTCAGAGTGCGCCGGGTCTTTTTCCAGGACCAAAAGGGTAGACCAACGGATCTCTAGCAATAGAGACCACTCCATACAATTGTATTTAATAAAACATACAGAAAATCAAGTTTCAAGTTCTTTTTTGAAACGGATGAAAAGTGCTCTTTGTGCTTGAAACACGTTTTGATTTTACTTTTTTTTTCTAAAATAAAAATGTTTGCAACTGGACTACTAAGCCTAACATTATCTAACTCATGGGAGAAGTATCTCAAGTAAATACATAAACCAGTCCATTAAAGGGCTTGGGCGGGATCCACCATTGTTTTTGTTTATTTTTTAATTTATTTTCGTAAATTCTCCATTAATTTTTAACAATACTAGCCTCTTCTTATGGCAATCTGACATCTCATGGGCCTCCAAAGTGACACCACATGGGCCTCCATGGACCTGGGAACTAGTTCACTTTCCTCCCCCCCTGATGTTACACCGTTGGGTGTAAGCTGCAGATCTTCAAGAGTTAATCATATAAGACCCTGGCACCTTTCTACTATCACATGTCAGTTGCAATCAATACCTCCTTTAAAAGAAAACATGACCCATCTTGGAGAAGTCTTTGGTTTGGCCGTCATAAGCCTGGCCCATCAGTTGTCTCTTATTTATATTAGGTTACTAATACTATATATAATACATAATAGCTATGGAGGTATTACAGATTGCATTGGGATCCAGTAGCTTTAGGTTACGCCTCTGTTGAAAGGTCATTAGTGATGACATTTGCCCATTCCTGTTCGTTCCTAAAATCAGGCCATATTTGTTCTCCTGTTTACTAAGCAAACTTGACTCAATTTTCCTAAGAGAAGATAATAGAGCTATCCTCCAAAAACTGAATCTGGTCAAAATCAAGGTGTATATAGCAAGAAAAAAAAAATGATAGTTTAGATCCTTTGAATCTTCTAAATTTGTTGAATGACACTTTGACTATGAGGTTCCTACACAACTACAGAGAAGGGTTTTAGTGGAATTCTCTTTACGGTGAAGGTCTTTCATGTTGGTTACACGCTATTTCATCAACTCAAGTTGATTTTTAATTATGAGTTCTCTGTAAGCAAGTGAAAAATATTGCGCAGTGAATGGATGATCAAGGATAAGTGAAGAGAACAACATAGACTTGCCATTATTAATATCTTCTTGCTTTAACAACTTCTGTATCGGTAGATAGGTTCACAATACAAGGTGTGGAGCGAAGAGGAGATTCCTCTGCATTGTTCTTCACTCTCAAGCCGGAAAGCAAGGTCTGTATGTGAAGGAATGGAACGTATTTTCTTGTTAAAATAATTGAAGTAGAGATGTTTTTCTAAGGTATCAAGGCATAGTGTTTTTATACATTGAAGATGTCACTTTGAACTATAGTCATTGTCTTAATAAACAATCTGCGAAGGAGCTTTGTGACAAGGTTATTATAAGACACTTCTCGATTAGATTGGTAAAACTTTGATTTGTTCAAAGCTTAAATGTAACCTGTCCCTTGATTTTCTGCCTTGAAATCACCACCATAGTATTAACTTTTTGGGGAATAGTTCAATAACCATGCATAAACTCTTCATAATACGTATAATAAAGTGTATGGAACTAGGTAATTGCAGAGGTTCTGCTATCATGAACAGGCATTTAGTCTGGTCTGTAATTATGTCCGATCTGGCTTGACAGGTCTCGTACATGTTCAGATACATCATCTCAAGCTTGATATGACAGTATCTGGCATCAAATCTGATGCAGCACATCTCTCCACATCTCTAGATACATCCACTACATACCAATAATAAGTGTTTAGCTGAGTTGAGTTCTCAATTTACAAATCATTTTGAGTCATCTTTTATCTTTTATTATTAATTGTATTGGAGAATTTTTGGCTTGTTCATCCAGAAGAATATTTGTGAGACCCTGATGTTGGATGTGAGGGCCTGGACAACAATCCACCTGGAAGGTCTTAGATGGATTATGTTTATGACTGTGGCCAGTCTTGATAAAACGTCTTGATATACTGAAACATCTAGATACATATTTCCTAAAACTAATGGGTAGATAAACTAGCCTTATGTACAAGACTGTAAATGAGGGTCATGAGCTAGATGCAATAACAGCAGCTACCTCACATCCCCCATGGAGGTCTATGGTGCATGGTCACGTTACTCTCACTGGACTGTGAGTGAGCCAAGTGCCACAGTATAAATTATAGAACTATAGAAAGTCCTATCCCTGCCCAGATTTGCCGCATCTCCACCTCCACATGTCTACATTTCACCAAAATTTATTGTTTTCACCATACAGTCAGATAGGTAATGTTTTCCTGGTACTTACTAATCCCAATTTTATCCATCAGATAGAGAGACGTGATACTTCATTTCATTCCTCCAGGATCCTTTGCAGTCATTTTGTTTCACACCACTACATCAGAGGTTTGGCATCGGGCTTGCTGAATTAAGGCTAGCATGTAGATGCTCGGCCATGGAAACCCATGTCATGAAGCTTCTGTTGCACGTTTGTGAGGTACCGCAGAACTCTTAGACATCACTTTATGTGATTTGTGCTCCATCACATCATTGCTATGGTTCTTGGCCAATAATACCCGCAGAGTTGATTGTAGAATATTTCGGTGGGAAAAACTGTGATGAACTGACTCATTTCAAAGATGTTATCCCATTACAGTACTACCCTGGAATCCATTGACCTCTTAAGAATGACCAATTTTTCTGTCAATGTTTGTAAATGCAGACTTGATGTCAAGGGCTATGGAAATAAGTGAAACGTCTGAAATTAATGATTAAGAAATGGAGGTTTAAGACTTTTGTCCATAAAGTGCATTTTATTGCTTTGTTGCGAACAGCAACATTTCAGCCTTCGGACCTCTATCAAGTTAACTTCAGTAAGGTCTCCATGCAGAAATGTTACTGTTATATACTCCTCAATAAAGCTTTGAATTAAATATAGCAAGGACTTGGACCTTTTTTCAAGTTTGTGCCTTTTTGGGTGATTAAACCCATCTATAGAGTAGCATCTCTTGACTTCACATGGTGCACGACACCATTGGATATACCAATTTTATTTTCCATGTCACTATATAGTTTGGAAAAAATATACTAATATCCATTTTACACTTCTTACCTACTAATCTCAGCCACATGATGACGTAAATAGCTCTATGACATTATTAGCAATATCATAATCTGAGGTCCAAAATCATAATGTTATATATTTTAATGTAAATGTCCACCAAATAAACGAAAATATATTTTTAACAAAAATAGGAATTCTTATTATAACCAAAACTTATATTTATCTTGCTTAGCTACAATCCACCAAATGCCGTGCCTCTGTGCCTCATCGAGCCAGAAAGTTAAAGAGTTTATCAGTTTATCAGTTTATCAGTTCTATGTTAATCATTATTTTCTGTATATGACAATATCAGACTATGCAGGGACATATCTTTAGACAATTGTAACGGGATATTGTAAAACCTTACCGGTTTGACTTTTGTCTTCCCCAAAGATCCCATCAGTACTGACCAGTCTCCAGGTCGCTTCTTCCAGGCCAGTGGCCCTGACCAGAGGTAGAGAGACTTGTGCAAGACACCAGAGGGCCAAGCAAAGAATGTATGGGCCCCAGAAGATGCATGGTGTCACAGTTTCTCATGAATTACCCACTGCCACAGTTTTTCTGGCTATAACTTCTTATTTTTACCTCAGGTTGAGGTATTTGTATTTTTTGAGGTAATCCATGTATCTGTTTTTCCCGCACTTTTTTCCTCATGCTTTATTCTATTTCCTGCCTAGTGATGAAAAAGCTAAGCTACGATTCTTCACAAGCGGGACGAATAGAATAGCTTGTTTGTAGGCGCTCTTTTGATTGGATATTTGACCTGGCCACTCACCTTCAAAACCAGATACCACCCAGGGTCTTGGCCAGTCGTCAAGCAACCCTCAGCTGAGAGACATCCTACCCAGCCTTCCCTTTCTTCAAGATCTTCCGTTGTCATGATGTTTTGTTAGTGAGGGTTTTGTCTCTCTGGGGACATTCAGTTTGACAGAATTTATTCATATGTTTTTATATACTATCAATTATTGATTTATTTGATTATGTATCTGATTTATGAATAGTTATTTAGTTATTTACGGATAAATAGGGTTACTCAATAATAAAGCACATCAGCAATATTTTACCACATTCAGTTAGTCCGGCGTTTTATTCTTGGTCTGCATGTTTAGTCTTGAATGAGTGGGACTTGTAGCACCATGGTCAGGAGGAAGCTGAGGTCAGGGACAGAACAAGCAGAGCCATAGGAAAAGCCAAAGGTGGAGGCGGAGCAGAATTATGACATTAGAGCAATAGATCAGTAACAATATAATTAGGAGAGAAGTTGGGGATTTGGAGCCGATATCTCTAAAATATATAATATGAATCAGTTTAGGCATGTTTGTTTTAGTAAATAGTTGTAATCCCATGATGTAACAATGGTAGAAATCTTCTTGTAACTCTACATTGTGACCTTCATCTGTAATTCCTTGGTGTTGAGTAGAGATAAGCGGAACTGAGGTTTACGTTGGAGGTCACAACCCAAACATGTTGCTGGTTTGATGGCCGATCCATCAGATTGACAACCCTAGCAAATAGTCATAGTCGTATGATTATAACATGGCCATGGCTAGAGGCCTCAATTAGCTGGATTGGACGTTCGGCCACCAATCCGGCAATGTGTCCGGATCGTGAATGTTGGGTCAGTTTATCTCTAGTGTTGAGGGGTGTGAGGGGTCACACCCCTGTCACTAGGAGAATGGTTACACCCATTTGTCAATTTATTCATACATTTCTACACGAAATAAAACATTTCCGTTTTTACTAAAACAAAGATATCAGGAATAACGAGAGATCGCCTTATATAAAATATCAGATCATTTTAAGTAGACTCATCACTTGTACATGTAATACATGAGGCTTTCAGTAAGGAGAGAAGCGGCGGCTGCTCTATATGTTCCACCATCGCCGCATCCAGTCTTCCTCGCCTAAGTGCCTAAATGAAAGGCATCAGTAGCGGCAGCGTGTATGGCAGTTGTGAGAAGAATGAGATGTCTGTGTGTGAATTGACTGCCTCATAAAAGATTTTTGTTTGTTTTTGCATAATAATGCTGTGTACAGGACTCCATTACTATTCAATAAATGTATTCATTAAGCAAATTGGGCTCCAATCTGCAAATTCCAGCTCTGTGATTTTAGGATTGGATTGCTAACTGTAAATTAGTCACTTTTTAATTGACTGACAATTCCACAAAGACTATAATCTTCAAATTATGACTGTAATTGTGAATTAATATTTATGGAAAGTTTACGCTAGTTAAAAAAAAAAGCGGAATAGAAGCAGCTTCCAATGAAAGCCGGGTATTTACATGTGCTGCTTCAGCAAAATTGCTTTGCCCGGAGTGTTAGAAATTGTCCTTTTGAAAGCACTGATAGAAATTGTGCAGCTAGCATTTGTTTCTCATCTTGTCTATGACCCCACTAAGGCAGCTGAGCATCCTAAGCACAGAACCTGTTTGTGATCTAGCAACTGGATTAAAGGAAGTCAAATTAGCATTAATAGCATTTTATTGTATAGCAGCGGCCTCCCTCCCTCCCTCCTTCCCTCCCTTCATTCTACATAGAGCCCTCTTTTGAGCCTCCTCCTTTCTTGGTCTCTATCTGTCTCCTTGTTGCTTTCTTCTTCCACAATTGTCTCTATCTGTGTCTGTTTCATTCCGCCTTGGAACATGTATGTGTTTGTACTTTTGCATTTATTTCTATTATTTTATGCTTATTTTATCTTGTATTAGTTCACATCTTTCAGCTCTACCTCTGCTACAATGTATCTTTCATGTTCTAACCTCATTATTTGTCTCTACTATTTTATACATTTAGCCTATTTAAGGCTTTAAGTTCACACTACTATTAAAACCACAGTTTTACCCCTTAAATACCAGGCACTTTTTTGTTTTTTTGCGTTTCCATTTTTCACTCCCCACCTTCAAAAATCTCTAACTTTTTTATTTTTTCATGTACAGAGCTGTGTGAAGGGCTTGTTTTCTGCGTTACAAATTGCAATTCATAGTGACGGTATTTAATATTCCATGGCGTGTACTGGGAAGTGGGAAAAAAATCCAAATGCAGTGAAATTGGTAAAAAAAACGCATTTGCGCTATTTTCTTGTGGGCTTGGATTTTGCTGCTTTCACTGTGCCCCCCAAATGACATGTCTACTTTATTCTTTGGGTAGTATGATCACGGGTATCATGGGGATACCAGTTTTTTAGATAGATAGAAAGATAGATATAGATAGACACAGATAGTAAATCTATACAGATATATGCAGCGTACAGGCAGTCCCCTACTTAAGAACACCCAACTTACAGACGACCCCTAGTTCCAAACGGACCTCTGGATGTTGGTAATTTATTGTACTTTACCCTAAGGCTACAATGATCAGCTGTAACAGTTATCACAGGTGTCTGCAATTAAGCTTCATTGCTAATCCTGGTTCTTATGACAACCCAACATTTTTTAAATCCAATTGTCACAGAGACCAAAAAAGTTCTGGCTGGGGTTACAATTATAAACTATAGAGTTCTGACTTACATACAAATTCAACTTAAGAACAAACCTACAGAACCTATCTTGTACGTAACCAGAGAGATAGATAGATAGATAGATAGATAGATAGATAGATAGATAGTGTTGCATATAAAGGTGGGTGCTGCGCCTTAGAGTCCTTGGACAGAAGTCCTCAATGTAATCCTAACAAATAGCAGCAATCCACAGTTCAAAAAGGGAAAAATGGAGAGTCTTTATTAAAGTGGTTACGGTTACAAAAAAACGCTTGAGAAAGTTTTTGTAACCGAAACATAGCACTTTAATATGGAATAAAGGGTCAACTTTTTTCACTTTTTCAACTATGGAGAGCTGCCATTTCTTTATGTGAAATAGACAGATAGACATGAAATAAAGATCAATGATTTGGTCGTAATAAATGTTAAAAACGGATAGTATTGTCATGTCTTCAGTTTTGTTCACTTTATTTATGTTACATTTTCTCTTTTGTAAGAGAGTTAAAGGGGTTATCTGGGTTTAAAAAATTTTTTATGGCCGGGCTGGGGAGGGATAGTTAAACATAATAAACATAGACTTACCTCCTCCGGCGCCGCCGATGTCCTGTGCCGCGGTCACTTCGATCCGTGCCCCTTCGATCCGCGTTGTGGACGGCTCCTCCCATCCGTCCCTATCTCTCAGCGTTGTAAGCGCTGGGAGATGGTGCGCATGGGAGCATCCGGCCGGCCGGAAGCTCCCTGTGCGCCCTTGTACTGAAACCGGCGCACGGAGAAGACGGGCCGTGGCGCGGGACATCGGCAGCACCGGAGGAGGTAAGTACATGTTTATCATGTTTAAATAGCCCTCCCCAGCCCCGCCATAAAAATTTTTTTAAACCCGGATAACCCCTTTAAATAAACGGACATGCCGATGGTAGTGTGAACTTAACCTAAGCTCTGTGACCTCCTGTATATTAATACTTTGTCCACCAGTCGTAACATCCCGGTTGGCGCATGACTTAGGACAGATGCACAAAACTGTGAAAATCGGCATATGCCACATTGACTGTGATGGCTGCAATAAATATAACTTTTTAATGGATCGGTGCCCACGTCCAATATTTTAACAGACCTTGTATCCGTTTCACAGTTATCAACCATAGACTATCCGTTAAAAAAAATAATGTCAGCATACATCAGTGCCAGGGAGAGGAGAAGGGGATGAGCACCGCTCACCCCCACCCCTCTCCATAGGAATACACAACGCACGGCGCCGCATTCCGTCAAAAGATAGGACATGTCCTATCTTTCTAAAGGCAACAGAACGGTACAGTGCCGCACTTGTGCGGCACCGTAATACTCCCATACAGCACCGTGAGACCATAGAAGTGTATGGAGGATGTATATACACTGTATATATGTTGTTCGTATATACGTCCCCCATACGTTTTTGTGAATGTAGCCTAATGCAAATTAGCCAGTAAAAAATAGACGTTAACCTCCATTTTACACAACTGATTTCCGTGACGTTTGTGTGCGGGTAGCCTAATCAGAATTATTAAGAATCTACTATGCAGCTATCTCAGCTATAACCTGTGCCAGTGTTATAGAGCAATTTATAGTAACTCTGTGGGGCATTTTATAGATCACCTATATCCTGTCCCATCCACTTTTTTCAAAAGTTGCAAACGGATCGCAAAATGATTTTGAGATTTGTATAGCATGTGCCGATTTTTTTCCCTTGGGCTTTTGGGCCATTTTTATGTTTTATTAAATGTTTTAATTTGTTTCCAGACATTTTTTTGTTATGTAATCTATACTGAAACAACAAAATGTAAGATATGTTACCTACAATGTGCTGTGTTTTGGTAAGTGTTGTATTTGTTCGAAATGGTACAAAATAATGCTAAAAAAAAATTACTACTTTAATGTAATTAAAACTACAACATCTATTCTGGAAATGAACCACATTTTTGTAAAATTCTGTTAAACTTTGACCCTGCTCCCCACTGCATGTAAGTCCTTCCCACTCGTCTAAGTTAGTCTTGGAAAATACAAACATGTTTGTGAAATTTTTCCACAAAGATGAATTGTGTCAAATTTTAGACCTCCTCTTATAAGTGCTAGGACAATTGGGTAGTCATTGGGGGGGGGGGGGGTCTCTGTACAATCAGAATCATAAACACTACCAGTGTTAGACTGTGTACAGACACGCCCCTTTCAAAATAAAAACACCCAGTTGTCTATTTATTTATACATTTCTATGGGGAAGGGCAGACAAAAAGCAAAACTGCTCCAAATTTTTTATGTAGTTGAAAATACAAGCATTTGTGGGGTGGGGTCAGGTACCACTAAGCAAAATAAACATTATTTTCCATTCTCATAACTTCATGCCGGAAGGGAGAGAGGATAGTTGGTGATATGTTAGCGCTTTGCATACAATCCCCTGTGATGTATTTTGGTGTAGATAAGGGCCTCATTCACATGCCGATACACCCTACTCTCCTAGATGTATGTTGCAAGTCTGTATCTATTGTGAGTCCAACATACAGAAAAGTTTTCATTCCTTCTTCTTCCCACTTTCTCCTTCTTCTTTTTCTGAGAAAATCCCACTTTTGGTTTTGCTTGTATTTATGTTACTTTTTGTGCAATTTACATCTATAGTCAGACATATCCTGACAGACAAAGCTGCGTATTACTTTGTTGTATCTGGCACAGCGAAAAATATCTGGTAACAGATTATGCTGCCCATAAAATAATCTATTAGAAAAATATTCAAATACATATTATTTTCAAATACAAGCCTCCAAATTTAACATAGCTCTTAAATGTGATAAAAATCTTCTCTATGTCTGCATTATATTGATACATAAGATCATTGAGACCCTAAACAGTCTACAAGGGATAGGCTTTCATAAAATGATGTTATCCTGACCAGCGTACAGGGGATAGGCTTTCCTAAAATTATGTGATCCTGACCAGTGTACAGGGGATAGGCTTTCATAAGATACTGAGATCCTGACCAATGTACAGGGGATAGGCTTTCATAAGATACAGAGTACAGCCTTTCATAACAGGCTGAGATCCTGACCAGTAGACAGGGGATATGCTTTCATAAGATACTGAGACCCTGACCAATGTACTGGGGATAGGCTTTCATAAGATGTTGTGATCTTGAACAGTGTACAGGGGATAGGCTTTCATAAGATACTGAGACCCTGACCAGTGTTCAGGGGATGGGCTTTCATAAGATACTGAGATCCTGACCAGAGTACAGGGGATAGGCTTTCATAACAGGCTGAGATCCTGACCAGTGGACAGGGGACAGGCTTTCATAAGATACTGAGATCCTGACCAGTGTACAGGGATTAGGCTTTCATAAAATACTGAGACCCTGAGTGCGGCACCGTAATACTCCCATACAGCACCGTGAGACCATAGAAGTGTATGGAGGATGTATATACGCTGTATATATGTCGTTCGTATATACGCCCCCCATACGTTTTTGTGAATGTAGCCTAATGCAAATTAGCCAGTAAAAAATAGACGTTAACCTCCATTTTACACAACTGATTTCCATGACGTTTGTGTGCGGGTAGCCTAATCAGAATTATTAAGAATCTACTATGCAGCTATCTCAGCTATAACCTGTGCCAGTGTTATAGAGCAATTTATAGTAACTCTGTGGGGCATTTTATAGATCACCTATATCCTGTCCCATCCACTTTTTTCAAAAGTTGCAAACGGATCGCAAAATGATTTTGAGATTTGTATAGCATGTGCCGATTTTTTTCCCTTGGGCTTTTGAGCCATTTTTATGTTTTATTAAATGTTTTAATTTGTTTCCAGACATTTTTTTGTTATGTAATCTATACTGAAACAACAAAAGGTAAGATATGTTACCTACAATGTGCTGTGTTATGGTAAGTGTTGTATTTGTTCGAAATGGTACAAAATAATGCTAAAAAAAAAAATTACTACTTTAATGTAATTAAAACTACAACATCTATTCTGGAAATGAACCACATTTTTGTAAAATTCTGTTAAACTTTGACCCTGCTCCGCACTGCATGTAAGTCCTTCCCACTCGTCTAAGTTAGTCTTGGAAAATTAAAACATGTTTGTGAAATTTTTCCACAAAGATGAATTGTGTCAAATTTTAGACCTCCTCTTATAAGTGCTAGGACAATTGGGTAGTCATTGGGGGGGGGGGGGGTCTCTGTACAATCAGAATCATAAACACTACCAGTGTTAGACTGTGTACAGACACGCCCCTTTCAAAATAAAAACACCCAGTTGTCTATTTATTTATACATTTCTATGGGGAAGGGCAGACAAAAAGCAAAACTGCTCCAAATTTTTTATGTAGTTGAAAATACAAGCATTTGTGGGGTGGGGTCAGGTACCACTAAGCAAAATAAACATTATTTTCCATTCTCATAACTTCATGCCGGAAGGGAGAGAGGAAACAGTTGGTGATATGTTAGCGCTTTGCATACAATCCCCTGTGATGTATTTTGGTGTAGATAAGGGCCTCATTCACATGCCAATACACCCTACTCTCCTAGATGTATGTTGCAAGTCTGTATCTATTGTGAGTCCAACATACAGAAAAGTTTTCATTCCTTCTTCTTCCCACTTTCTCCTTCTTCTTTTTCTGAGAAAATCCCACTTTTGGTTTTGCTTGTATTTATGTTACTTTTTGTGCAATTTACATCTATAGTCAGACATATCCTGACAGACAAAGCTGCATATTACTTTGTTGTATCTGGCACAGCGAAAAATATCTGGTAACAGATTATTCTGCCCATAAAATAATCTATTAGAAAATATTCAAATACATATTATTTTCAAATACAAGCCTCCAAATTTAACATAGCTCTTAAATGTGATAAAAATCTTCTCTATGTCTGCATTATATTGATACATAAGATCATTGAGACCCTAAACAGTCTACAAGGGATAGGATTTCATAAAATGATGTTATCCTGACCAGCGTACAGGGGATAGGCTTTCCTAAAATTATGTGATCCTGACCAGTGTACAGGGGATAGGCTTTCATAAGATACTGAGATCCTGACCAATGTACAGGGGATAGGCTTTCATAAGATGTTGAGATCCTGACCAATGTACAGGGGATAGGCTTTCATAAGATGTTGTGATCTTGAACAGTGTACAGGGGATAGGCTTTCATAAGATACTGAGACCCTGACCAATGTACTGGGGATAGGCTTTCATAAGATACTGAGATCCTGACCAGAGTACAGGGGATAGGCTTTCATAACAGGCTGAGATCCTGACCAGTAGACAGGGAATAGGCTTTCATAAGATACTGAGACCCTGACCAGTTTTCAGGGGATGGGCTTTCATAAGATACTGAGATTCTGACCAGAGTACAGGGGATAGGCTTTCATAACAGGCTGAGATCCTGACCAGTGGACAGGGGACAGGCTTTCATAAGATACTGAGATCCTGACCAGTGTACAGGGGATAGGCTTTCATTAGATACTGAGATCCTGACCAATGTACAGGGGATAGGCTTTCATAAGATGCTGTCTCTCTCTCTCTTTTCCATGATTCATGTTCTTGGAGCTTGGAGTTTACACCAGGGAGTCCCCCAATTCCTTCAGACAAAAGATTTGGAGAGCAATTAAATCATATTCTCTCAGTGGTTGTTGTGTTAAGAAGAAGTGGTTAGCAGAAAATATTGTAAAAAATAATACAATTACATTACACAGAGGTGGAAGATCTTAAAATTTAGTCCCTGGCTGGATATTCCAAGACCTATGACACCCCCAACCCAGCCCATAGCACACACTATTATACAACCCCCCATCTCAAGTGCTTCTTTTTTTACACTGCATCCCCTGCATGATTGAAAATGGAAGTGTTTTCTAATGGAAATAAGGCATCCGACTGATTATGTGTATTGAATCCGAATCACTCACCAGATCCTCTTCTTAGAAATGAATTGAAGAAAGGATGATGGTTACAGACCTCTGCAGGCAGGTCCTTCTAATATCCCAGCTCCATGTATTTTGCAACATTTTTTTTCCTTCATTGACTATGTGAAATGGTTCAGCTATATAATTGCATTGCCTTTGTACAGAGACATAGCAGAGATAGAGGCTACTGTGATGACTGGACCCCCAGCCATAGGGTTGCAGCAGCTACAGCCTGGTGCCTCTCTGCAGCAGAACTTGGGATTTCTAAAGAAAGATGCAAATAGCAGGCAACCTGTAGCTCTACATAAAGAACTGGAATCACAAATAAAACTCTGGGGAAAGCAAAATGTTCTTTATAAAAAAAATGAGATTACTGTAAATGTTGTATAGGGAAACTGAAATTATATCAGATGCTTGATAGAACTCATGATATAATCGTGTTAATATATCATTTATATATAAATATATCTATTATATTTTTTTAATATGTATAAATAAATAGATCTACATAAAACATGGTACATGGTACCATTGTATATGAATACTATGATACTATTAAATGTATAATATTATTGTAATAAAAACATTTAAATGTATAATTTGCAATCGTGATAATAATACTAAGAGTAGTAATATTAATAACACTGTTTAAATATGTGCTAGGAAATCTAATTTTTATATATGACAACTATAAAGACAGAAAATAGAATAAAAATAAAAAAAGAAACAAACAACAAATATATATATATATATATATATATATATATATATCAGTTTAAAGTTTATAGATAATATATTTTAAATATATTTATACATATGTTCACACAGTCTCATCTTTCAGTGTCCACTCTGGTTGTATTTGATATTTATATTATATAGTACTTTATGAATGAAATAAATATAAAATACACTATGTGCGTAGTGAAATAAAAGGATGCCATTTTAAAATTTCCTGTACATTATTTTGTATAATTTTAAGTACTTTCAGCACTATATATATATATATATATATATATATATATATATATATATATACAGAAAAACTCCACTTCCACAGGCAGTAGTGGAAAAACAGTAGTATGTATATATATATATCATTACAGATACACAAATATATATACATAAACACAAAATTTATATACATACACACGTTTTAAGAGGTTACTTCTTTCAATAATTCCATTTTCCAGAAAAAAAATATATATAACCACCAATAATAAATTCTTTTAATTATTCACATTTCTCTCTCCCTTATTCTCTGGTCATTATGTCTACTTTTTATTCATAGATTCCCCCTTTAATTACTCCTCTATTTTAATATGCATTTTTGAAGATAGGTAAATCTAGAGGAAAAAAAAGAGGGGGGGGGTTTGAAAGAGTGACATATTCTCCTGATTAAGGCTTTAATTTCCCTAAACCATAATAATAATATTGTAAAAGTGAAGAACTGTTGTGATTAATATAATTGCCACAACATTACACAGAATGAAATTAACCAAAAAATTTAACTTTTCTCAGGTGATAATTCCAGTAAATTAAGAAATATAGAATAATATGATGAAGGTTAGTAGATCACCTATTATAGAAAGAATAATAAACAACATTAAAATAGAACGTGCAACAAAGTATGTATCTAGACTCTAGAACATTGCATATCACAGTTTAAAATAATTCGAAATCAAAATTCAATATCTAAACACATGTATTAATCATTACTTATTATTTTCCTAATGAAATATAGAAACTTTTTCTAAAAAATCACCGACAACAAAATAACAATTCGTTGAAGGCATGTTAACTTACACTTTTTTGGATCAAATGATGCCATATTTATTTTCTACTTCTATTAGGCTCGTTAAATAGATGATTTTAGTGTTGAACATGTTAACCACATATAAGGTTAAACTATCTATTTATCTATCATGTATTGCACTACACTTGCCTTTACCTCGATTTCTTTACTACTTCTGTTTAAGATAAATCGATTTGAGATAGATAGAAATATAGAAAGATCTATCTATCTATCTATCTATCTATCTATCTATCTATCTATCTATCTATCTTATATATATATATATATATATATATATATATATTCTATATACATGTAGATACATGTATATAAATATATATCTACATGAATAAATATAGATGCATAGTCACATAAATGTAGACATCTATATACATGGATTTATATATACATATTAGAACTCAAACAAGGACATCGATAAATAGATATGTATACAACTAACTATATGAATATATATATACGAAATCATCATAAATGAAATATCTATCTATCTATCTATCTATCTATCTATCTATCTATCTATCTATCCAGAAACCTTTTCAGGAACCTTTGTCAAGTTACTCAAGTACCCACATATTTTTATATTTAGCTATTGGTGTGCTGCCGCCTTAGATCGATAGATAGATAGATAGATAGATAGATAGATAGATAGATAGATAGATAGATAGATAGATAGATAGATATTGGATAGGTGAAATGCTTGAAAGAGAGAAGAGAAAGATCATTTTTCTTTGTATTAGATTTGTAATGATAGGAAGAAAATATACAAAGGATAGATGGAAAGGTACAAACATATCACACGTTATAACTATGAAATGTTATAAGAGATAGATAGATAGATAGATAGATAGATAGATAGATAGATAGATAGATAGAGTTATGCTTGCGACTAACCCCCCTCGTACTCAAGATCCTCTAGTCAATCTTTCGGATCCGTACCTGTACCAAGACAGCGGCTTTCGACCCCGCAGAGATAGATTCATGACGGATCCTACCAATAATACGTCACGGTACTGGAAATAGCGTTCTCCCACTACAATCTACAGACGATATAGCACTCTACGTAGATAGCCCCTAAGTTAGACTTAATTCTGACCATCACATCTACAGACGCGACCAGACAGTGAAAGTGAGACGAACATTGCCAGGGAATAAGTGCATAATATAATTCGCACCCGAAAGGGACTTTCATGATCATCAACCATGTCAGTGCACTTGTCGTTGCATCAGCCGTTACTAGGGATTGGCGTGCCTAATACTGCACCCGACTGGACTGGGATGGCTTTCATTGCTGAGATTCTTACCATGTCAATAGTCTTTCATAAGATACCGTATCCTTGACCATACAGGGATAGCGTTCATAACTACCTATCCACCAGAGTACAGGGCATAGGCGTCATAAAGCTGAGAGCCGGAACCAAGACAGGAGAGACTTCAGAAGACTGAAAGATCCTGCCATGTACAGAGGCTAGCTTTCAATCACATACCATAGCCTGACCAGAGACAGGGTCGAGCTTTCATACAGTCATGGCGAGATCCACCATAGACAAGAAAGGCGTTTTTCATAGAATACGGAGACCCGAGACCAGTTTTTTCGGGGATGGGCTTTTCGAAAGACGGATTCTTACCTATACAGGGATATCTGTCATACAGCGGAATCCTGACCATGGACATGGGACTCGGCATAAGATCTGAGATCCGGACCATGTACAGTGGACAGGCTTTCATAAGATACTGAGAGCCTGACCAGTGGACAGGGATTACTTTCACATAAATACGGAGACACTGAGCCTGTTACTGGGATAGACGTTTCGTAGATACTGATATTCTGACCAATGTACAAAGGATAGGCTTTCATAAGATACCGATCTCGCGGACCATAGGGGGTACCAGGGGATAGGCTTCATAAAGACCACTGCCTGACAGAGTACAGGGGATGGCTTTCATCAGCAGCACCTTGAGATCCTGACCAAATACAGGGAATAGGCTTTCATAGATACGATATCCTGTCCAATGTACAGAGGATGGCTTTCATACATACCACTATCCTGACCAGAGACGGGGAAGGCTTTTCATAAATCTGATATCCTGACATTAACAGGAAGGCTTTCATAAGATAACTGAGACCCTGACCAGTTTTCAGGGATTGGGCTTTCTAAGAATACTGAGATTCTGACCAGATTCCTACGGGTGATAGTTTCTAACATTCGGAATCCTGACCAGTAGACAGGAATCGCTTATCATAGATACTGAGACCCGGACCATTTTCAGGGGATGGGCTTTCATAGATACGAGATTCTGACCAAGTACAGGGGATCGGCTTCCAAGAAAAAAGATACGCTGAGATCCGACCATTGGACAGAGACAGCTTTCATAAGTATCGAGATCCTTGACCAGTGTCCAGGGGATAGGCTTTTCATTAATGCTGAGATCCTGACCATGTACAGGGATAGGCGTTCATCCGATGCTGTGATTGAACATGTACAGGGGATAGGCTGTCATAAGATACTGAGATCCTGTCCAGTGTACAGGGTATTTTTTCATAAGATACTGAGATCTGACCAGAGTGCAAGAATTGGCTTTCATTAGATACTGAGAATCCTGACCAGTGTACAGGGATTAGGCTCATAAGATACGAGATTCTGACAAGTTGTCCGGGTAAAGGCCTTTCATAAGATACGAGATCTGACCAGAGAACATGGGATAGGCCTTCATAGCAGGCGAGATCCACCAATGTACTGGGATGGCTTTCATAATATATTAAATCCTGACCACAACATGATAAGGCTTCATAAGCTGTGATCTTGAACAGTGTCATGGATAGGCTTTCATAAGATCCTGAGACGCCTGACCAGAGACAGGGATAGGCTTAACATAAGATACTGAGATTCCGACCCAAGTTACAGAGAAGGCCTTCATAAGATAACCGATATCCTGACCAGATACAGGGGATATGCCTTTCAATAACAAGCTGACATCCTGACCATAGAAGGGAAAGGAGGCTTTTCATAAGACTGGAGATCCTGACCACAGTACAGGGGATGGCTTTCATAAGATGCTGTGATCTTGAACAGTGTACAGGGGAGGGCTTTCATAAAATACTGAGATCATGTCTGGTATAATCGGGGATAGGTTTGCATTAGCTACTGAGACCTGACCAGTTTTACATGGGATAGCTTCATAAGATACTGAGATTCCGACAATGTACAGGGGAAAGGCTTTCAACATACTGATAGTCTGAGACCAGAGTACAGGGGAAGGCTTTCCTAACAGGCTAAGATCCTGACCATGTACTGGGGTCGCTTTCATAAGAGACGTAGATCCTGACCACAGTACAGGGATGGCTTTCATATAGAGGCTGTTATCTTGAACAGTGTACAGGGATAGGCTTTCATAGTCGGAGACCCCGACGCAATGTACTGGGGATAGGCTTTCATACATATGTTTTGATCTTGAACAGTGTGAGCAGGGGATGGCTTTCATAAGATACTGAATCGACGCAGAGTGCAAGAATTGGGCTTGCATAAGATACTGAATCTAGCCAATTGTACAGGATAAGCTTCATAAGAGACTGATTCTGCCCGGTACAGGGGATAGGCTTTCATAAGAACTGAGATCCTGACCAGAGTAACAAGGGTATGCCTTCATAAGATATGAGGCATCATTACCAGTGTACAAGGACAGGCTTCATCAATACTTGATACCCGACCAATGTACTTGAGATAGCTTTCATAAGATGTTTTGGATCTTGATGGTGTACAGGGATAGGCTTTCATAAGATACTGAGGTCCTGACCAATGTACAGGGGATAGGCTTTCCTAAGATACGGAGATCCTAACCAGAGCACAGGGATAAGTGACTTTCAGAAATGCTAAGGTCCTGACCAATGTATGGGATATCTTTCCTAAGATGGGATCCTAACCAGAGCACAGGGGATAGGCTTTCATAAGATGCTGAGGTCCTGACCAATGTACAGGGGATAGGCTTTCATAAGATACTGAGATCCTGTCCAGTATACAGGGGATAGGCTTTCATCAATACTGAGACCCCTGACCCATGTACTTTAGATGGGCTTTCATAAGAATGTTTGATCTTGAAATAGTCTTAACAAGGGAATAGTCTTTCAAAGATAGCCATAGTACGGCAAACTGAAGCCAATGTACAGGATAGGCTTTCATAAGATACTGAAATCCTGACCAATTACAGAGGATAGGCTTTCATCAGATACGGCGATCCTGACCAATGTACGGGGGATAGGCTTTCATAAGATGTTGGATCCGCCCATGTACAGGGGATAGCTTTCAATATAAGATGTTGCGTGATCTTGAACAGTGTAACAGAGGGGATAGGCTTTCATAGATCTGAGACCCTGACCAATGTACGGGCGGATAGGATTTCCCTAATATGTTGTGATCTTAACATGTACAGGGGAATGTTTCGAAATGATACTGATATTCTGCCAGAGTGAAGAATTTGGCTTTCATTAGATACTGAGATCCTGACCCAGTATACATGGGATAGGCTTTTCATAAGATCTGATGTCCTGACACTGTTACAAGGGGATAGGTTTTTATAGGATACTGAGGTCCGGACCATGTACTGGGGATAGGCTGTCATAGATGTTGAGATCCCCTGACCAATGTAACTGGGATAGTCCTTTTCATAAGATACTGAGGTCCTTACCAGAGTGCAGGATAGGCTTTCCATGAAGATACCGTACTAGATCCTGTCCATGAACAGGCTATTTTTGCATAAGATACAGAGATCCTGACCAGAGTACAGGGAATAGGCTTTCATAAGATACTGAGATCCTGACGAGTGTACAGGGGATAGGCTTTCATAAGATACTGAGGGGCTAGGATTTCAGAAACATTGGTAACATTTGCACAAAATTCCTTTGGCCAATACAATAATAGGACATGCAATAATTTCTCATGTTCCTTCACTTCTGTGTTTTCTATGTAATATAGTCTATAGCTATAGTAGGCATATAATGTGATTCACAGTATTAATCAATTATTAAGCTCCTGTATCTGGACAGAAATGTTTGATACAATCTGATTTTAAGTTTTTATATATTTATATATATATATATATTTAGCTTTCACACTGAGGAATATGGTCATAGGGTTACAATAACCATGTAATGTAAAGTGTCATCATCATTTATCATTGTGTCCCTTATTACACAGTAAATTCACTAGAAACATATATATATATATATATATATATATATATATATATTTATATCCACACACAGAGACAGACAGACATAAATTAGACTTATCGATTAGCATCTGCCCTAAGCAAATCTAACCCTAATTGTGGTCTTCTCCTGGTTCCTAGGATGTAGAATGATATAAATACTCCCTCTCAGAAGAGACACAGCGGTTCCTCTCTTGCACTTAACACTTTTATCCTTGTCCAGGTATTTACCCCAAGTTTATTTACCCAACACTCCCCAAACACACCTCATGCCCCATCTACCGCCTTGCTCTCCCCTGCAGCCCATCTCCATATCATCTTCCCCTGTTATCTCATTGGCTTCTTATTCTCACTCATTCATCCCTCTAATAGCCTAAATTCACTAGAAAACATACAAAAATCAAATGCATTTATTTATTAATGCGCCTCTCTCTTCATAAATGTCCCATCATTTCACTCACCCTGACAGTGCAGGTCATTTACCGCATAAATTACCGCATAATGTGCGATCAAGCCTGGAGAGCAGGGCAATGTGTGTGCTACAATGTATAGCAGAGGAATCACTGCTTGTTACAAATGTCATCCCCCAGAGGATCTGTCATAAGGAAACCATCCTGCAATATTATCTGTACATATGTCAGGCTACACTTGGAGTGCAATGATATGATATGATATGCGGGGCTGGGGGACTTTCAGACTGGAAGTGTTTGTTTTGTTTATTTATTTACACTATTTATTTTCTAATTGTAGCAATATTTTATTTTATCATGTTTTATATCGAAATGTTTAGTGAGTGATTTATTGTATTGAATATTTTGTTTGAAATATTATATCATTAGAAATGTGTAAATCTCATATCTATGTCACTTTATATCTATCTAATCCAAAAAAATAAGGTATCACTCAATAGATTGAAAAAAGTGAGGAACTTATTTCAGCCCAAAATAAAATGGTGAAATAAATTCCCCACATATTTCACTTTGTAGGGAATGCTGCCTTCTTTTTTGGATTATTCACTTTGGGTAATGCGCAAGGATAGGACAGTATTCAGTAGGTTTCTTGTGTGTAAAGCTGAATTTTTTTCTTTCTTATGTATCTATCCATCTCTATGTATCTCATACCGCTCTATATATATATATATATATATATATATATATATATATATATATATATATACATATATATAAAGAGAATTTTTTCTTGGAATCCTGTTTTCATTCTTGCATTTAAAAAAAATCTCTGTAGCTCTGACAAGGAGGGAATTTCAACAAGCTTCAAGTGAGAGCCTGTTTCAATAGACACTTAACCATATAAACTCTGGAAGAGTCCAAGTATACAAGGTAATCAAATAATCATGAATAAAAAAAATAGATATTCATCCTTCTATATCATCACTACACTACAGTGATGTCACATCTTTCTCGTTCTAGAAGTTACACATTACTACATATATATATATTTTTATAGAGATATATATATATATATATATATATACTCAATGCATAGTCTGTAAGCTCTCACTTCTTCCTCCTCCATGTGTTGAGTTTTTAGCTGACTATTTATAGGTCTTCATTCACACACATATTCCAAAATTATTGGCTCAGAAATACTCTTGATGTAAATGACTGTTAACCTTAAGAGATCATAAAAGGACAATCAAAGTTTTTCCTATCTCTCTCTCTCTTTTCCATGATTCATGTTCTTGGAGCTTGGAGTTTACACCAGGGAGTCCCCCAATTCCTTCAACAAGCATTTTTTTTGGAGAGCAATTAAATCAATATTCTCGTCAGTGGTTGTTGTGTTTAAGAAGAAGTGGTTAGCAAGAAAATATTGTAAAAAATCATCAATTACATTACACAGAGGTGAAGTCTGAAAATTCTAGTCCCTGCTGGATATCCAAGACTATGTCCACCCCCAACCCAGACCATGCAACAAAAGCACACTATTATCAACCCCCCATCTCAAGGCTTCTTTTTTTTTCACTGCTCCCCTGCATGATTGAAAATGTAAGTGTTTGTCTAATGGAAATAATGCATCCGACTGATTATGTGTATTTGAATCCGAATCACTCACCAGATCCTCTCCTCTTTTAAGAACTGACTTTGAAGAAAGGTGATTGTTACAGACCTCGCAGGCAGGTCCTTCTAAGACCCAGCTCCATGTATTTTTTGCAAACATTTTTTTTTTTCCTTCATTGACCTATGGGAAATGGTTCAGCTATATAATTGCATTGCCTTTGTACAGCGACATAAGCGAGCTAGAGGCTACGGTGATGATGGACCCCCAGCCATGGGTTGCAGCATCGCTAAGCCTGGTTCCTCTCTGCAGCAGAACTGGGATTTCTAAAGACATATGCAAATCGCAGGCAACCTGTAGCTCTACTAAAGAAACTGGAATCACAAATAAAACTCTGGGAAAGCAAATGTTCTTTATAAAAAAATGAGAATTACTGTAATGTTGTATAGGAAACTGAAATTATATCAGATGCTTGATAGAACTCATGATCTAATCGTGTTAATATTATCATTTATATCATAAATATATCTTTATTTTTTAATATGTATAAATAAATGATCTACATCAACATGGTACCATTGTAATATGAATCCTATTATACTATTAAATGTATAATAGTATGTATAAAACATTTAATGTATAATTTGCAATCGTGAAATAATACTAGAGTAGTAAATATTAATAACACTGTTTAAATTGTGCTAGGAAATCCAATTTTTTCATATAGGCCCACTATAAAGACTTAAAAATAGAATAAAAAAGAAAAAAAGAAACACAACCACAAATATATATATATTATATATATATATATATATATATATATATATCAGTTTAAAGTTTATAGATATATATTTTTTAAATATATTTATACATATGTTCCACAGTCCCTCATCTTTCATGTCCACCTCTGGTTGTATTTTGATATTTATATTATATAGTACCTTTATGAATGGAATAAATATAAAATACACTATGTTCGTAGTGGAAATAAAAGGAGCCATTTTTAAATTTCCTGTACATTATTTTTGTAGTAATTTTAATTACTTTCAGCACTATCTTATATATATATATCTATATAATATATATAGATCTATACATAAACAACTCCACTTCCCCAGGCAGTATGGAAAACAGTAGTATGTAGTATATGAGTCATTACAGATACCATCAAATATATATACAGAAACACAAAATTTATATACATACAACACTTTTTAGAGTTACTTCTTTCAAATAATTCCATTTTCCCAGAAAAAAATATATATCACCACCAATAATAAATTCCTTTTTAATTATTCACCGTTCTCTCTCCCTTATTCTCTGGTCATTATGTCTACTTTTATTCTAATTCCCCCTTTAATTACTCCTCTATGTTAATATGCATTTTTGAAATAGGTAAATCGAGAGGAAAAATAGGGGGGGGGGGTTGAAAGAGTGACATATTCTCCTGATTCGGCGTTAAATTCCCTAATCATAATAATACTTTGTAAAAAGTGGAAGAACGTTGTTAGTAATCTAATTGCCACAACCTTTACCAGAATGCAAGTAACCAAAAATGACTTTTCTCAGGTGATTAAGTCCAGTAATTAAGAAATATAGAATAATATGATGAAGGTTAGTAGCAATCACACTATTATAGAAAGAATAATTAAACAACATTACATAGAACGTGCACAAAGTAAATGTATCTATCTCTAGAACATTGCATATTATCACAGTTAAAATAATTCGAATCAAAATTCAATCTCTAACCACGTGTATAATCATTACTTATTATTTGTCCTATGAAATATAGAGCTTTTCTAAAATCACCGACAACAAAATAACAATTTCGTTGAAGGCATGTTAACTTACAGGTTTTTGGATCAAAATGATCCATAAATTTTTATTTTCTACTTCTATTAGCTCATTAAATAGATGATTTAGTGCTGAAACAATGTTAACCACAGATAAGGTAAACTATCTATTATCTATCTGTATTGTACTACACTTGCCTTTACCTCGATCTCTTTACTACTCTGTTTAAGAATCATATTTGAGATAGATAGAAATATAGAAAGATCTATCTATCTACTATCTATCTATCTTATCCTATCTATCTACTATCTATCTATCCAGAAACCTTTCAGGAACCTTGTCAAGTTACTCAAGTACCCACATATTTTGTTATATTTATGCTATTGGTGTGCTGCCGTGTAGATAGATAGATAGATAGATAGATAGATAGATAGATAGATAGATAGATAGATAGATAGATAACAGATTAATGGATATATTGACAGAGTACATAAGATATGATTGATTGATTGATTGATTGATTCATTCATTCATTGATAGACTAAAAGATAAGATAGAATAATAGATAGATAGAATAGCTAGCTCAATTAATAGATACCATTGACAGATGGCATGATTATATGATTTTGATAAATAGATGGACTAAAAATTGATAGATTCGATAGATAGATAGATAGATAGATAGATAGATAGATGAGGCCACATGAGATCCGGTTATATCTGCAGATCATGAGATAATTGGAATTGACTACTGTGCAAGTGCAGGATTAACATTCTTGAAGAATTTTGCATTTTACCTCCAGGTTTGCCATTGTGGATGTCAGATCAGTGAAAGCACCAGGACATTCTCTTTCTTGATCTTTCTTCCAAGTAGCCAAGGTTACAGTTTCCTCCTAAGGAGGTTAGGGAGGGAGAATCTCACACTACAAAACCGAGTCTTAATAATATTACCTGGAGTTACATCAATATTAACTACTTCACACTGGGATGGAAGCTTGACTACATATAATGTAATGTAATCATTTGTTATATATTTTATTTTGATGTTTCATACTTTACAACTTGTTACTGATGCTAATTAAATACACAATATTGTATAGAAGCAAGAATAAGCCCCACATCTCTGAAATATGGATAGAAAAGCTCTAATTAACTGAAATAGTTCTCTCTTTAGTCCTTAGCACAATCTATAGATGTGGAGCCAAGACTTAGCTATTAAAGGGACAAATCCTGCCACTCCTCAATTCTATGCTGTGCTGCCTGGGATATAGCATATGTCTACTATATACACTCCCATAGGCTACTAACAGATGAATGCAGAATTGTGCAAGTTGTATAGAGAAGTGGAAGAGGCTGGGGAGCCCCATGTTATTTACTCTCCTGCTGATTGATATGTAAATCCTGCTCCAGTCCTTGTGTGCAGCCTCTCCAGAGCCTTAACTGCAAGCCTCACCTTTCTATGGAGCAGGCAAACAAACTCCTGTCTTAGGCGACATGGGACAAAATGAAAATTAGTTGATTTAATGACAACCAAATCTTTTGTAAGAAGGATAAGTGGATGTACAAAATAATCATTCCATCAATTACAGCCAAACCATTACTATGTCCATGGCTTGAATGGCATATCTATCTAAGTCTTATGGGTTTAGGATATTTTATTATATATATATTCTCTTTTTAAGTGTATATATACATACATGGGTCCTGGGCCTTGCACCAAGTATATATATATATATATATATATATATATTTTATTACTAATGACAGATTAAAGAACTACCACACACCACACACACATCTATTCTATATAATATATATTATAATCTATATTTATAACACATTGAGAAACTATATCATATTCATACAATGCAAAATATTATATGTTTCTATTAAAAACATATATACAAGATATAAATCGATAAATATTTAGTTTAATTCTATACATGGATGGCTAAAATTGCAATTATATATGGATGTATTTAAATAGTATATAAAATCTCTCTCTCTCTCTCTCCTCTCTTCTTCTATATATATATCTATATATATAAATATATTTTTTAAATAGACACTTTTAAGATATCTATCATATTATATATATACTATATATCTATATATTCTATATACATGTATGATACATCGATTAAACATATTTACACTGAACTAAATATATATCAGTAGGTCACATAAAGTAGTACATCTATATACATGATTTATATATACCTATTAAACCAACGCAGGACAATCGATAATGATTATGTATACAACTAACTATATGAATATATATATACGAAATCATCATAAATGAAATATATATATGGAATGAAAATAAATTCTTCAAAATACACTCCAATTATTCCAAAGTGGTTCATTTTATTTCAGAAATAACAGGCATATATAATTTTTCTCTCTGCTCAGAGCCACACCAATAGGCTGCACAGTGTCAGATACATCGTCTCACATAAAAAAGGCTAATGTCGTTTGCTTTTTATGCTTTTTTTCAATTTATATCATTTTATCAAAGCAAAATTAAAAAAAAAATTACAAAAAAAAACCTTCGTGAATAGAGTCCATCATTAAGGACAAAGGAACATCTATCTATCCTTCTATCGTGTGTCTATGTACTGTATGTCCTACCTATCAGTATCGCTACATTGATGTCTTTATTATTTGATGGATCTGTCTAATGTCTTGTATCTAATAGTATGATTGTCTGTCAGTCACTAATAACCTTCTATCTATTTATCGATCCTTGGCTCATCATTACAAGCAAAATAAACATTAAACACGAAAGTCAGTAACTTTGTTGATTTTAGGATTTTCCTAAATCCCTATGTTTTGTGCTAACAGAAAATAATGTGCGTGTATTCCCAGGAGGAGAAATAATTGTGTCCTAGTGATTTGTAAACCGAGAGACAGAATATGTTGTCAATAACACACACACAAATACACGGGCTCTTTATATCCATGTATCTATGCAATGTATTTCTATGTTCTATCTATCTTATAACTACCTATTACCTATCAATCTATTTATCCTTTAATCTATGCAGCATATATCAATCTATCTATGTATATTTTGCTATCTATCTAATATCAATTTATATTTGGTATCTATCGTATCTATTTATTATTTATCTGTATATATATATATATATATATATACAATAACGAATTTAGCTTTGTTTATCTATCTCTACCGCATATCTTTTCCCAAGTCCATCTTTCTTTTTTTAACTATATATAGTATCTATCTGTCACCTATCAACAGTCCACTTGTACTTTGCTTTAACTGTAATATGTTAGTATCTATCTAGTGCTATCTATAATCTATCATATCTTATCTATCTAGCATCCATATCCATCTGTGCGTATCTTTCAATGTCTTATATTCCCTTTAGTTTAAACTTTATCTATAAATCTATCTATATATTATCTATCTTTCTTTATATCTGTCTGACAATCACTCCCTCAATCAATCAATTCTATCTCTTTCTTTGAACTACCTATCATCTATCTTTCTTTCAACTGTATGTAATATCTATCTATCTATCTATCCATATCTATCTATCTATCTATCTATCCTTTGTCTATCTATTATCTATATTGCTTTAGCCATATATGTAATATTTCTGTATCTATGCAGTAAGTTTCTATAATCTATCTATCGATTGTCTATCTTTCTATCCATCCATTTAGCTATGAAGTCTGTTGTGATAGAAGCAGTATACATCCTATCAGTCTGTTCCCCCTGAATGCCTGTGAGGCAGAGATCTTGGTGTAGGTCACATCGTCTGGATGTAATCTAATAAAATCTCATATTAAGAGCTGCACAGTAGAGGTGGTGCAGTTAACCCAATGACTTTGGAGCATTTTAGAAGTATTTAGTAATTGCTCTTGTGAATGTGTTTATACTATGCTGGCTCATACTTAAAAATGCAAAAGTGCACTTGGTACCCAGGAATAACTAAATATCTTTGTCTAGAGTGCTGGTATAAATGGCCGGCTGCTTTGTGCTGCTGCTGCATATTACTACATGAGGATCATTGCCTTCAATTGGGAAGCTCTTGTTCACCACTAGGCAAGGAACCGCTTAGGGAAAAGTGGGGTTTTCTCTATCACATCCCTCAAGTACAACCCCAGGATTGATTGTGCTTCAAATCACTGCAAGAGGTGAGCCTTCCACACACACACACATACTTCATGACGACGATCATGTTGCTGCCCTCCTCCTAGCCCTGGTGTAGCAGAGCTGGGTTTGTCAAGCCTACATGTGCCATGTGTTATGACAAATATATGAGTGACAACCTCAGCACTGCTACATCCACACACGTGGACGAGTTATAAGTGCATTATTTTTTTGATCCACTGTAAATGTATTATACCACAACATTATTTCTTTAGGTCTATAGACCCTGTGTAGCCTCTAAATATTTTGGGAGAGAATACAATAAGGCAGCATTATGCCCCATAGTTATAATTGATGCTGTACAGTGCATACTATTATAAGGAGGTCAATTGATGAACTAAATCAGAGAAGTATCCAGTATCTTATATTATCCATTTATCTATATATCTAATATCTATCTTGTCTATTACTGTACTACTAGATTTTCATTCAACTATATGTGATTACCATATGGCAGCACAATGATGCTGAAGTATAATTGATACTTAGGAGAAAAGTGTGTAATATTTAAAGAATGTCCAGTCAGGGAGACAATCTATCTATCTATCTATCTATCTATCTATCTATCTATCTATCTATCTATCTATCATCTATCTCAGGCATATATAATTTTTCTCTCTGCTCAGAGCCACACCAATAGGCTGCACAGTGTCAGATACATCGTCTCACATAAAAAAGGCTAATGTCGTTTGCTTTTTATGCTTTTTTTCAATTTATATCATTTTATCAAAGCGAAATAAAAAAAAATACAAAAAAAAAAACCTTCGTGAATAGAGTCCATCATTAAGGACAAAGGAACAAAAAAAAACCTTCGTGAATAGAGTCCATCATTAAGGACAAAGGAACAATGAGTTCATGAAAGAATCATCCACCTGTTTAATAATAATAATAAATTGGTGCCACATAAATCCAATGGGTTTTCATAAATTATCCCTGTGCATTAATATACAATATTATCATTGAGGAAGTTTAACAATCGATATAAAAAGGACAGACTAAAATAGAATGCAGTTTATTAATTCAGATTTAATACGATTTAAAGTAAGGGTCTGGCAAGCAAACAGTTAAAAAGTGACACCTATAAATAACTGTACTGGCCCATAAGCCTCTCCAGGTCCATTAAAAAATGTATAGGTACTGTTCATTATTGGTGCAGTGACATCATTTTATTCACACAAAAATGAAATAAAATACACTAAAATAATAAAAAAAAAATAAATTACTGCTTTTTTTTTTTTTTTAAATGAGCATCATTTACATTGAGAGGATGTGTATCTGTAGAAGGATACACCATCCAATATAATTCTGATCCGGCATCTAATAAATTGGTGTCAAATATTTCAATATTAAAAAAAAAAAAACGGAGGAAACAACTTTTTTTTTTCTTACAACCAAATTTACAGGCTGCTAAAAACTAAATATTCCAAATAGAAGAGAAGGATACAAAGTCACAAGGTAGTTAGAAAATAAAAATTGAATCTTCCCTTTTCATGGTAGGGTGAATGGATGGAGCCCCCATCAGTGGAGCCCTATGTACAAGCAGGTGAGGTGAGTCCAGGCCTCCTACCTCCTTCCATTTGACATTTTGAGGACCATCCATCCAGATTAATAACTATCTCCTCTATCCTTCCCCCTTCTCTTTTTGGATTGCTCAGAGAAACCCTCTTATAAATCCATCCCCCCCTAAAGTACTGCAGTTTTTTTCTTTCTTTTTTTTTTCTTTTTTTTTAAGAGAGGAGAAGGGTTTTGCCTGGGGACAGAGGGACCTGTGTTTGTATTCACCATGTCCTACCATATAGTAAGGTAGAACAGGACATGGCTGTGCCATAGTCAGAGCTAGAAGTATTTAGGTGAGACAGGTTGTTGACCTGGCTCTGGAGACTTGAGGGGCTGCTGGAGTGCTGACCCATGTCTGGTGAATGGCCTGCACTGTTTGTTTGGTGGCTTTGATGTTGACCCAAGCCATTGCTGGTGACTGTGAGGGATGTGGCTGACTGCTGTGGATGATTCTGAAGAGCAGTTGTTGGGGTATTGGAGCCTGCCTGGCATGGCTTGCCATCCTTAACCAACACTGGCACTGCCACCCTTCTGGGAGATTGCTGCTGCTGACAAGAAGTGTTGTCCTGCTGCATCTGCTGCTGTGCTGCCTTGTCCTTGGCTTGTCTCTTCATCTTGTAGCGGTGGTTCTGGAACCAGATCTTCACCTGGGTTGGAGTCAGATGGATCATACTGGCCAAGTGTTCCCTTTCTGGAGCAGACAGGTATTTTTGCTGCTTGAATCTCCTTTCCAGTTCGTACACTTGGGCCTGGGAGAACAATACCCTGCGTTTTCTCCTAGGGGTGCTCTGAAGTGGGGCCATACTCTTCCCCACATCTCCTAAGGACCCCATATTGCCAAGACCACCCATATTCATTCCATTGGAGGGACCCATAAAACGGGATACTGAAAATGAGAAAATAGAGACTGAGAATCAGGTACAGAAAATATAGATGAAGCCACAATAGTATAGAAGACTATAGACAGATAAATAGATAGATAGATGACAGTTATAGATAATTGATAGATGATAGAAAGATAATTAAATAGATATGAGATAAATGCTGTTGATTGGTAAATGATCGCTAGGTAGATAGATAGATAGATAGATAGATAGATAGATAGAGTCGCTCATTCCTCCGGTACTCCATCGAGCCCCATTGCTCGCTCCTCCATGGACTGTACAGCTCGCTTCCCGTTTATACCTACTTCATCGCTCCTCTCAGGATACCTAAGCCTACCTCTGACCTCACCCAGTTGCTCGGTCTCTGCATCTCTCCCTCTATATATCTCTCTATCATCTCGCTCTCTCTCCACTCTCTTCTCTCTGGCTGGCTCGCGCGCTCCATCCGCTCGTCCCATGTCACGCCTGCCCCCGTTATCATAATGTCAATAAAAATAAATAATATTAAAATATAGCAATAAAATATTATTGTATCACGGAATATTAAAAAGTTTCCATCTTCTATAAAAATGGCTATTTTATCTCGGATTATTAAAACTTCGTAAACATAAACTATTATGAAAGTTTTTTGTTATTATTTTAAATTTTATTTAATAAGAGAATTCTACGTGCAAACATGTATATAGGTTATGATTCATACTCAGTATTTTTTTAGTGTGTGGAGTTCTCTTCGTAAATAAATTATAGAATTTTAGCAAAATAATAACACGAATTTGTAATGATAAAATAAAGTTTATGAAGTTCTGCCCAGATTAAAAATAGCTACATTTGTGGATGTACAGAATCCACGGGTCCTACTGTAAACTGTAAAGAATGAAAATAGTAACACATAGAAGTAATATAATATAATATAACTGTAGTTGTATGTAATATATATTTAGGATTTTCTCTCATGTACTTACTTGTAGAGAATCGTGGGTCGGGGTTGGTCCCATACCATCCAGTGGCTGAACTGTTCCTCATAGTCTCCTGATAAGGTGGCAGCTCGCTCATGTTGCCCAGGTTGCCCAGGTTGCCGTTGCAGTAGCCCCCCATGGTGGTGTGGGAGAGCTGGGGCACCCCAGCAGCTGTCATGTGGTAGGCAGCATTGTGGCCCATGGCATGCTGCTGCATAGTGGACTGAGACACCTGGGATTGCCTGTAGGCTGCCAGGGGCGCCCCTATGCCAGTGCCCTCCATGGCCACCTTCTTGTAGCTCTCCTCCAGAGGACTCAAGATGTCAGACACTGAGAAGGGAGTAGTGTGCTTGGGACTCATCGACATCTTTCTGAGGCTGGGAGAAAAAAAGAAAGAGATCTCTCCCTCTCTCTCTCTCCCTTTTTTTTTTCCTGATTTTTTTTTTTTTTTTTGCCAAATCTTGTGGTGCTGTTGCCGTAGCGCCGGGGCTTGTTGGGTGTACACTAGAGTCCGCCTTAATTGGGCTGAGAGCAGCTCACAGGTTTCTTTGCGTTTGTTTTAGGCAGGAGCCAGGTTTTAGGCAGCAGAGGCGGAGCCAGCAGTGAGGCCAGACAATACACTGCCTCCTCATGATAGGCATTACATACACACATCCAGCTCTGCTACATACACACACTCAGTACTGCTACATACACACATACACACACTTAGTACTGCTACATACACTGCCTCCTCATGATAGGCATTACATACACACATCCAGCTCTGCTACATACACACACTCAGTACTGCTACATACACTGCCTCCTCATGATAGGCATTACATACACACACCCAGCTCTGCTACATACACACACTCAGTACTGCTACATACCTTCGGGCTTTTTAGTTATGATAAAATTTGATTCGTTTCATACCTTTGCAAAACTCGGAGGGCATTGTATATTGGTTCATAATGTGCAATTTTCCACTTCATAATGCAACATTTTCAGAGTGCGAATGATTTTCATCTTTACACTCCAGTGTGGACATAAGAAAAGTGCAATGTAGGCACAAATCGTGGTTAAAAGTGCACATAATCTGCCGATAGAAAAAACTTAAGAAGAAATGCAGAAGACGTTGCAACGTTGTACGGACGCTTAATAAAACGTCACAACACAGCACAGGGTCCTCTCCTGAATCAAACAATATTAAAACAAAACCTAGAATACCAAAAAACTAGATCCGCACAAATGCTGGAGTAAAGATAAATGGACCCCCATGTATGACCAATACTTTGCAGACTTCTATTCTAAGTAAAAACCCATATGCAGTATCCCTGGGAGTGTCGTCTGTTTTGGTAATGTGTATTTGACATTTATAACCGGCTCCGGATGATAATGGAAAGAAAGAAACCACAATAGAAACAAAAACGATCTGGGCGGAAGTTGCCCAACAGTTATGGTGCTACCTAGTGTAGAGGACAAGTCCGACCAATGCAGAGTTAATATAGGGAGAAGACATTACCAGTAGAAGAGAGTAATGTAAGCAACTTCCCCCATATCTTCTTATTACTATTGGGGGATAGACATAGATTATGTTTGGAGTCCATGTGGTAGGGTATACAAAATGCAAACCCTAGTAATCCCTTACGGCTCATACCGTACCCCAAATGATTGGTCCGGCCGTACAAGGGACATTCCCAAAGAAAAGGTAAATTGTCCCCTTATATATAATAATTATTTATTTATAGCGAACACAGATTACACAGCCTGCTGCGCCAAAGCATGCAAATTGGTCCCTGTCCCCATGGCTCCCAACTAAATAACCTGACCAGATTTTTTGTGGAAATGTGGGAGGAAAACCGGAGGACCCGGAAGAAGAAAGAAAACCCACGCAAACACAGAGAGAAACATAACAAAACGCTTGAAGATGTTGACCTGGGGGGATTCGAACCAGGGGACCCCAGCGCTGCAGGCAGAAGTGCTACTCACTCACTAGTGTCCAATACACAAGGTAGGACATTGATGTTGTGCAACTAGTGGGCTCCAGAGTGGTGTTTTTAGTGGCTTCTTTCTTTTTGTGATAGTTATTGCACAAAGTGTTGGTACAGGCGCCCGGGGTACGTACAAGATAGGGTCTGTAGGTTGTCTTAGTTGCATTTGTATGTAAGTCGGAATCATATACTTTATCATTGTAAACCGAACAACATTTTTTGGGCTTTTGTGACCATTGGATGTTTAAAAATGTTGGGTGTCATCGAACGGATTAATAATTCAAGATTCATTTACAGACGCCTGTGATAACGGTATAGCTGATTATTGTAGCCTAGGGCTAAAGAACAGAAAATTACCACTTACCAGAGGTCCGTTGTAACTAGGGGAGTCATCTATAAGTCGGATGTTCTTAATTAGGGGACCGCATGTGTACTTACATTTAAACATGAACTTTTAGGTTTAAAATGTTTTTTTTTTGTGGTATTTCTGAATTAGAAAGTTGAATAATATATTTGTTCTCTAGTGTGGCATCATCTGGTGCTGAAATAGAGCTTTTTGGGCCCATGCAAATATAAGGTAGGAAAAGGGAAACAGAGAATTGGGGAGATTTATCAGAAGTGTCGAGGATAAAATGTCTAGTTGCTCATGGGAAACCAACAGAATCAGCTTAATTTTATAAAAGTTGTGGGACAATGAAAGCTGAGCGTCTGATTGGTTGACATGGGCAAGTAGAAGTGTTCTTCTTCAGATACTTCTGGTAAAGCTCTGGTAGTGTTGTATGAGCTAACCAAAATATTCATAATGACCCCGTCATGGTATACAGTATTAAATTTCCTCGTCATAGGGTAGGGTCCCACCTGTTATGGTATGTTTTTTAGTCAAACACTTACAGGCTGAAACATAGAAGTTGGGAGTTGATACCTTAACTGTCAGGTCCTCCAGAGAATTATGGTTAGAATTTTTTTAACCACAAATGTTTGAATATTTGAAACTTTTGATTTAAACTTTTTTAGGTTATTTGGAACTTTTAATCAACATTCACATTAGTTTCTTTCAGGCAAGGAAATAGTGATTCGCCTACAAATGAATTAATAAAACTTACTTCTTCTGAGTAAGCTGGTGGCAATATCGCAACCCAACGCGGTGTGGCTCCGTAAAACCAATAGTGTTATTGTCCGATAGCAAGTGTTGTTGATATCCCAGTATGAGGGGATTTGGGAATGTATTGTGCCTGTATTAACTGTATACCCAGGGCCATAACAAACATGTCAGTGGTGTGTATTTGTAAGTAATACAAGGCATGTATGTGGGAGGTGAAGCAGAGTGTATCTTAGGAGGATGCTTAGTAAGTGTGAAGGGAATAGTACAAATGTTAATGTAAAGGCTGACTGAAATGCAAGAGGTGCGTGCAAGAAATGAGGAGGGTCACAGAAGGGGGGCACGCCCAGCACAATAGGGCTTAGATGAGGTGGCATCCTCCCTTGTTGTCCACTTGTACGATAGGGCTTGTACCCTTGTAAGATTACCTGGGACGAGAAATTCAGCTGTTGACCACCTTGTATCCACATTATGGAAGAGACCATCTTGGGGAAGGTCCCTCACAGGAAGTCTTTCCTTAAATCTCCATTGTCTCAACTTGAAAAGGTTTGTTGCCCCGACGGTAAAAAGGCCCAGGGACAAAACAAAATCCACCCCGTTTCAATCAGAGCTGTTAAATCTGTCCCCAGTGAAAATTTTATGGGTTTTCGGTGGGACACAATAGTATCCTATTTAAAACATGGTTGGCTTCCGCGTGACAATGGGAGGAATTAGATAGCGTAAGAAAGCAATTAACCCTTTTGCTTCGTAGTGGCTGTCCACACTTAGATAAGACACCGGACACAATACATGGGGGACACAACTCTGGTGTTTGGAGATGCATCTTTCCCACTCTCAAACACAAGTCCTCTTTAGACAATGCTTCATCTTCAGGGACTCTCATGAGGAAACCATCTGTAAACATAGTCAAGTATGACGCCAAAATAACAGATTTACCATGAGGACGAATGAAACAATACTAAGTATTTTGCTACAAAAATTATCTTACCGGGTCTTTAAAAGCAAAGTGTTCAAAACCAAGATGGCGGTAAATTCGAGGTACAGTAATGTCCACTCAGATTCAGTAAATTTTAATTTAAATGGATAATACCATATATGTCACTGAGGGATCCCCCCCCCCCCCCCCTACTAGAAATACAGACAGAGCAGAAAAAACTAATAAAAGTTATAATATTTTTTTTTTTTGCTGAAACTAGTAGAAATCACTCTATCATATTAGGTTTGTAAAAGGGGTGTTCGAGGAATCCTGAAAAAAATCAATTGGGGGGGGGCGGGGGACGGTGGTGAGCAGGGGTTTGCAGCATGGGCTGTGCATTGTTCCCAGCACTATCTGTGATGTGGCTGCCACGGAGCAAAATGAGAACTTGTTGGATTTTCCAGGGATTATAGGATATCGTTGGGGAATGGTCTTCAGAATGGTCCATTTTGTGTCCACCCACCAATAACACATATCTTTTAATATTTTTTTTTTCTTTTAATATTATGTATGAAGAATAAAAGGGATGACTTACAGAGGACTAGTGGTCCCAATATTTGAACATGTAACAAAAGGGAGTTCAAAAGTCCACCTTGGGGCGGCCACAGTGGCTGAGTGAGTAGCACTTCGCCCTTGCAGAAATGGGTCCTGGGTTAGAATCCCACCCCCCAAGTCAACATCTCGCAAAGAGTTATATGTTCTATCCGTATTTGCGTGGGTTGCTCCGTGGTACTCCGGTTCCTCCCACACTCAAACATTACGTTAGGGTGTTTAGATTGGGAGAGCTTCAATGGGGACAGGGACCAATTTGAAAGTTGTGCACGCTGCGTAATCTGTGTGCGCTAGATTATAAATAAAGAATTATTATTATTGAAAAGGAAGAGCTTTCATTTGGGGGGAGGGGTGGTATTCTGCTGAACAACTAGGAGTCCAAACAGTTGGACTCCCACTATCTTCAAAGTGATACACTATCCATGATATAGATAGTTACTCTCATGGGGCCCCTTTAAGGTACAACCACATGTGGCAGATGTCGGAGAAATAGGATCAGATTAAGGATATCACTTGTTCTCTTCTACAGAGTTGTCTTATGGAAACTAATCCTTTTCCCATAAGAAGAGCCAAGCCTGGCCTGCATTGTATACGCGTAAGAGTATGGGGGGATCTGTCCTGATTTGTGGAACAAGTCTAAAGGTTCCAATTTTTAGTCTGTGTATAAGAGAATTGGCATGACGGTAATTGATTTAAAGCTAATGGGCAGCCAAACATTGATGCAAATAGTCCGGACACAATTTCACATGCAGGATCTGCCTGTCTCTTATATACAAGACCATCTTCTCCAGTCAGCTGGAAACCCTGGGACCCCCTGTGGTTGTGTGTTTGCTAAGAAAGAGAGAAGTGGCCATGAATGCTTTATAAAGACTGCATTAACTATACAAGAAATGGGGGTGGGGATTGAAAATTGAATTGTTTATTAATTATCCAAAAGTTTAGCCCAGAAACAGATTGGAGAATGTTACACCATGTTAGCCATTAGCCCCTTAAGGAGCAGACAGTTATAGCTTAAGGCTCAGCACCATTTTTTGGTCTGCTGACTTACGGTCACTTTATATGGTATAACTTTTGAACACGGTTACTTATCCAAGCGATTCTGAGATTTTTTTCCCCTCATTTGGTGGTAAATGTTGGAAAAAATGATGATTTTTGGCCCCCCCAAAAAATTAATGATTTCGAATTCAAATCATCCTGTTTTCAGGCAGAAGATAGATTATTTCCACCTAAATAGTTGCTGAAATAAACATCCCATTTGTCTACATTACATGTTTAGTATTTTAGAAATGTGCTGATATTTATTTGTTTGATGTCAATAGATAATCGATTTCCGTATTTCAGAATTAATATTTTGGGGATAAATTAATTTTTAATGAAATTTAAAATATTTAACATTTAAAACCCCACCCCCTAATAATCAACATCTTTTCAAATCTCACCCCCCCCCCCCAAACTAGCCAAACAGCTTTTAGGAAGATGGTGACCCTGAAAATCTTCATCGTAATGCAATCAAAATGGAGGTGGTGGAATTAGAATGCGTCCATTTTTGTTAGTTGAATTAGCCATAAATTTACCCATTTCCAAAGCTAAAAAGAGGGAAAATCAACCCATACAATGTTATGCAATTTCTCCCGACTACAGACAGAGACCCCCCACATGTGGCCGTGTTACTTGTTTTATGGGCGCACTGCAAGGCACAGGAAGGGAAGGAGGGATCTGGAGCATGCCAACAAAAATGGTGTAAGTACTCGTGGCCCTTTTGCACAGGGCTATTAAAATATTAGCTTTTTTGAGGTTATTTGGGCGCAGTTTTTCGGTGTTCACCCCGTATAGCCTAATAATTATGTTATCTATACTATGGGTCAGGAACAGTACGGGGATACATACTTTAATATTTTTCTTTTGTTTTACAAATTTTTTGCCAAATAAACCCCCAAATGGGGCGGCAAAAAAATCTATACATTTTGCCTCGCACATGTTCTGAGTGGCATAACATTTTTACTTTTTTGGCTACAGAGATGGTGATGGTTGTCTTGTTTTTTGTGGGAAATGTTTCCATGTTGACAGGGAGTAAGGGTTTGATTCACTTTTTATTGCATTTTTTTGTGTGATTAAGAGGTTAAAAATCATACGTTTTGGGCGACTTTTAACAGTTTTTTTCTTTTACGGCGTTTCAGTGTACGGGTTCAATAATTATTTACCTTTATCTACAGGTTGTTACGGACGCAGTGATACTATATATGTGGGTTTGTGTTATGATTTAGACTTTTGTGAACACAGGGCCGGCGCTTATTGAATTTTGTTCCAGGTGCTGGATATTCAGGTGTAAGTGAGAACCAGGTGGCCATTTTTATATATATAAAAACACTCCCGATGGCAAGGAACAGTTTAATATCTCCGTTTCCTGACACTTAGAAACACAAGTTTAGATTCATATAAAGAGGGGGACTTCTTCTTCAAAGGAAAAAAAGAAGTGGGTGCTTAGGTGTCAAAGGGCCGAGATACAGACCCCTGAAGGTAGCGCCCGCCAGATTCTTAGCATTAGGCTGCAGGGAAAATTGCCTGCACACAGGAGTGCTGTGCTGCACCTCACAGATAATGAAAAATATTCACTTGATATGTTACTACATTTGGAGTAGGTATAATATTGTTTTTAACCCTTCTTATGCAGAAACTATCTAAAAACCACATTTCTTTTTATGCCTTTTTTATTTCGTGTTTTTTCTTGGGGGCGAATTGATGATACCATGACATCGATCTTTTGTCAATGTTGCTATTGTATATTAAACCGTTGACCTCAGAAAAATGTCCATAAAGTTATTGTAACACCAAAAACCTACTATGTTCTGGAATAAAGTTTTTATTGCCCCCATTCATCAATACTTTACCACCTATGTTAGTATGGTGTTCTCACTCTCATCTTAGGAAGCGCGGAGGGTTTGTTATGTGCGGAAGAATACAATGGCACATCTAAAAGGACTTTATATTCTTATTTGCTGTATAGATACCAGGGAGCATGTACAATAATAGATCTGTTGTTGAATTTTCTTGCAAAAAATTGTTTGGTGTCCCCGCTGGATTTAATGTTCCAGTTTGCTGCATTATTTTGGTGAATAGATATTGGTGTGCGGTTGTATGATCTCCTCAACATCTTAAGGTTTTAGTGAAAGTATAATTTCTTCTATAAGTATTCTGGATTTGTACATATTTAGAGGAAATTTTGAATGTTAATTGCCAACCCAAAATGCTCGCCCTGGTGTTGCTTTCAAAATTCTATAGTTTTTATGGCGCCTTTACTTTTTATTCTGCTTGTAGCTGAAAAGCAGATAATTAGTTATTCAGTTTTCGTGATATTATGTGGATTTTATTTATGTGAAACATACACATAGGGACATTTGTGAACTCACAATGTGCATTATTACATTAGGAGAGGAAGGTAAATATTTCTGTTTGGAGCACATTTTTTGCCATCAAAGTCAAAATTTACGTTAATTTATAAAATGTTTAGTTTGACTCAAAAATTTGCATGAAGGAGGCCGCTACCTATGTCTATAAAAACTCTGTAATGCAATTTTGAACAATGGGGCAAGTGTCCTGCGTCAGGGAAATATGTTGGTTGGTTGGGGTTACTTTAATGCTTTTGCGTGGAATTCCAATTTTCTTTTTAAACGTTAAAATTGTAAAAATTGCTCTGGTAAATAACGCCACAAAAATATCCCCAGAAATACCGGGCGGTGGAAAGGGTAATTACCCCTTGGTTGAATTCCCGGTGAAGCTGACTTATCATTTATCTCTGGCTATATATCATCTATTAAAGTTAGTTATTCATATAATCCGACCCCATTTATATATCTCACTTTTTCTTCTTCTATTAGTAATCAATCTTCTATTTCTCTTTTACTGTATTTATCTCTTCATATCCATCTACTGTAGATTTCATTACTTTCTAGTTCTGCATCTAGAAATCATCTTCCTATTTATCTTCGATCCTAATAATATAATTAAAATTCTTTAGTATATTAGCGCACCACAGATACGTATCGCTGCACAGAGCTTTGCCAGAAAATCAAGTTCCTGTCCCCATGGTCTCACAATATATTCAACATACCTTAAGTCATTTTGGAGTTTGGGAGGAGGAAAACTGGAGGACCCGGAGAAACCCAACCAAAACACAGAGAGAACATACAAACTCTTTGCAGATATTGACCAGCGCTGCAAAGCTGTAGTGCTAAGCACTGAAGCCACTGTGCTGCCATCATCTCCATATCATTCTATCTATCTCCTATAAAAAATTCTCCCATATACAGTTTGTTTACCAAACTAAAGGGAGCCTCTTGCTGGACTGTGACTGGTCATAAATAGTTTCATTTTGGGGCCCCAACTTTTAGTTGCACAGGGCCCCACTTTGTCTTTGAGCCGGCCCTGTTAGGACATATATGTCTCTTATATGTTATGGGGATATGGCCTTCTTATGATTTATTAATTTCTTTTATTGAGTAATTTTTAACTTATTCGTCCACCATGGACATGAACAAGCAATCATCTGTTTAATCCGTTAAATTGCCACGGTCCAGCGGCATAGTTAGATTATAAGAGATGTAGTTCTGAGTTTTACAAATAGTCATGGAAAAAGATAATCATTTGGCTCTAGGGGATTTTTCTCATATTCAACATATTACGGGCATATTATATATTAATATCCTTAAAAATCAACCACCTCTGGTAGGGCATGAGACCCTGTTGGATACGAGTATAGAAAAAAACCTAAGGACAATTGCAGTTCTGACATGTAACAGCAGAGCTGAGGGCAGCATTTACTATAAATCTTTCCTTTGGACTTCTGCTGGGAAACAGAATTGTGATTTGGGTATAGGAAGAATATATTGTCTGATTAAATGAACTTTTCAACCTAAATGACCAAGGGGCACCAGGGACTAGGGCGACCATCTGTTATCCTGACTCGGTTCTTAGCCAAACACATAAAGGGTGTATATCAACCCTTTGTGTTAAAAGAAAGTACGGCTTCTCATATTTTTAACAAATGCTGCCAATATAAGTAAAAGAGTTTGGGGTTTTACCATTGGTTGCTTGATGGGATAGACTTGAACAGGGCTATGTGTTGCAACAGCCAAACAAAGGGGAGGGGAGAGAATTGCGGGACTTCATTCAGGGACCCACACAGGAGTATGATTTTGAAGGGTGAGGTGAGCGAAAAAATAAACGAAAAAAACCCTGCGTCCTCTTTAAGGGGTTAAAAACAGGCCCTGCCAAAACAATGAATATGCATGTCATGTAAAAGCTACAATGATTCCTATTCTCTACACGGGCCGATAAGTATGAGTCAGTGTCAGAGTAATCAGAGAGTAGTAAAAGTATATTTAGAAGTTTAATCTATGATAGTAAGCTTGTTCCTCTGTTATATCTAGAGTCAAGCTTGGTTCCTCGGTTAGATCTATGTAGTAAGCTGGTTCCTCGTTTATATCTATGTAGTAAGCTTGTTCCTATGTTCATCTATGTAGTACGCTTGGTTCCTCTGTTATATCTATGTAGTAAGCTGTTCCTGTGCGTGATCATGTTTTCTGTTGAAACAAGTTTTGTATAATACATTTTTATGCTGTACGTAATTCACTTTGTACTTAGTTTTTTTCCCCCCCCCAAAAAAAAAACAAAAGGCTTATACCAAGCTGCAAAGCCGCAGACATATGACTAAAGATGAACATAGAGGCCCAGTGTGTGGTACACTGGAGTAGAGGCCTTTGCGAGGGGATTTCTTATGCAGTGTGCGCTTTTCATGTATGTGCTTTATTGTGTCATTGAGTCATTGTTGCGGCATTTGTTATAGTGTTGTGTTACTTTTTCAGGGCCATCGTATTTGAACTCCCCTTTTATCCAGAATAATGCAAGCAAGTGCTAGTATAAATCATGGGGCACGGCAATTTACTTAAAAAAAAAAAACCCCGCGTCCTCGCGATCCCGCGGTCTTGCGTTGTCGGCGAAGGATCGGGTTCCGGGCGTTTACTAGGTTCGGCGTCCAATTCTGCAGGTGTTGCTGCTGCGCCAAAGGGTCCGCCGGAGTCATTCTGCCTTCTTCCGGTTCTGTAAGGCTTGATCTTGCGACACATTTCTTTCCGGTTTTGGTCCGAATCACTCGGGTTGTCACGGCAACCCCCCATTTCTGTGGTGCAAGCCGTTGCCGATGCGCCAAAGCCGATCGTGGGCACCAACAATTACGGGGTGAATTCAGCTCAAAGTGGAGGACATATTCGGGAAAAACATGACGAAAGCTACGGCGTTCGGACCCTAGAAAGTGAGCCCCCTGTGTTAACTCTAGACCTTATGGTGGGTGGCAAGAATGGTGGGTTTTGCTGCTTACTGTCCAGATTGTGCACTCTGTACAGTAATGGACTTGTATTTGCTGTACGGCTTCTCTAGTTGTTATAGTGCGGAGCTTTCTGAGCTTAAATAGTTTTCCATATTTTAATGTATGGGGAGAAGTATCCTGGGGATGAGAGATGAATGTTACAATATGAAGAGGATATACGGGTCTCATGTAAGTGCCCAGTGCCAGGGAAAAACTTTTGCCTTCAAGCAAATACAATGGGAATATGTATGGCAGGCTAAAATCATTTCAGTTAGAGTGAAATTTGCCCATTGTTAATGCAAATTGGAAATAAAGGATTTTTGTTTCTATGAATATAATGGACTTGTGGTAAAGGGAAAGTGAATGGGTAAGGAGGGTCTTTTCCAAAAAGTAAAAAGTTGAAACGTTGTCAGTGATGTGGAGCATCTCATTTATTTTAATTCTCTTTTTGATATAGCCGCACACAGATACGCCAGCGATGCACAAGCATGACAATTGGTCAATTACCCCATGGGGCTCCACAATCTAATCATCCTACCAGTAGGTTTTCATCACTCTTCAGGTGAACATTCTGCATCTCGTCATGAACTTTAAAAGATGACCTTTACAGCTGGGACTGTCGTGCTATGTGACTGCACATTATGTTCCTTAAAGGGCAGCACCACCGGATTGAAAGAAATTTATGCAAATGAGCTTGAGGGGCTCTAGGCTTCATTAAAGCCTTTGGAGCCCGGAGGCCCCGGAGCTCATTTGCATACAGTCTTCATTCTGGTGGTAGATGCCCTTTAAGGGGTTCTCCTGTCTCTTGTATCCCAGGACTGTATAAATACATGAAAGATGTATCTGGAACAGGCGTCCCCAAGTACCCCTACAAAAGCCTGTTCCAGATATATTTGCACATTTACTTAACAGGTCCTGTCGCGATCCAGCGGGCGTTTTGTACGCGAGGGATTCGGGTCCGGGCGTTTTACTAAGGTCGTTTGCCGTCAATTCCTGCAGGTGTTGTGCTGCGCCAAGGTCCGCCGGAGTTCATATGCTTCTTCCGGGTGCATGTAAGTGCTTGATATTGCACACATCTTTTCGGTTGTCCGAATCACTCGGGTTTGTCAGACGGCCACCACCCCCCCGAGTGCTGTTGCGGGCAAGCCGTTTGCCGATGCCGCCAAATCCGATGTGTGCCACCAAACTCCCGGAGGTTTACTTTCAGCTCAATCAAATTGGAAGATGTCGGGAAACCTGACGAAAGTACGGCGTCGGACACTTTTAGTAATGAGCCCCCATGTGTTAGGACTCTAGACCTATGGTGGGTTGCAAATAAATGGTGGGTGTTGCTGCTTACTGTCAGTTTGCCCTCTGTACAGTATAGGAACGTATTTGCATGTACGGCTTCTCTTAGTTGTTATAGGCGGAGCTTCTTGATGCTAAATTAGTTTCCATGATTTTCATGTCTGGGGGAGAATGTTATTCCTGGGATGAGGAGCTGAATGTACAATATGAGGGATTATCACGTGTCTCCTGTTAGGCCCAGTGCCAGGCCAATTCTGCTAAAGCAAATACAATGGGAATATGTATGGAAGCGCTAATACTTCATTTCATTTTAGGTTGAAATTTTGAATGAAATTTGCCCATTGTTAATGCCACTTGAGAAAATAAGTATTTTTGTTTCTATAGAAATAATGACTTGTGTAAAGGGTGAATGGGTATAAGGAGGGTCTTCTCCAAAACGAATAAAAAAGTGGAAACGTTTGTAAGTGCTTGGATCCTCTTCTTTTAATTCTTTATTTTATATAGCGCACACAGACTAGCTAGGCTGCACAAAGCAGGACAAATTGGTCCCTTTCCCCATGGGGCTCACAATCTTAATCATCCTACCCAGTAGCTTCATCCTCTTCAGGTTGAACATCTCGATCTGTCAGAACTTTAACAGATGGAATTACGCCTGGACTTCTCTATGTGACGAAACACTAGTTCCTTCTTAAAGGGCATCTACACAGGATGAAAGATTATGCAAATGACCGAGGGCTCTAGGCTTTCATGAAAGCCTGGAGCCGGAGCCCGGAGCTTCATTTGAAACAGTCCTTATTCTGGTGTAATGCCCTTTTAAGGGGTTCTCCTGCTCTTGTATCCGACAGGATATGTTATAAATACATGAAAGATGTATCGGAACAGGGTCACAGTACCCCTACCAAGCCCTGGCCAAATGGGAGTTGATTAAGCAGCTCAGCCATTATCATTTACATGACTATGAGATTTATGAAATAGCTGAGTGTAATAGACTGGTTTTGGGTCTCAGGTTCGCCTGTTGCTCTGGTTTGTTCTTTTTGTGGATTGAGATTCTATGATGGATATTCTGCCTTTGTGAAAATGCCTTTTGGAATTGTCGCATGTCGGATTCATTTGCCCGCCTAAATTTTTGAACAAAGTGTCTCAAATTATTAGATCTTATTTGTGACCCAATAATGAACGGATGAAAAGGCGACAAGAAATGGTTGACGACAGAACCGTTCAGGGCGTCATTCTCTGCACAAAAAAAAGTCTCGTTATGAAGCAATGCAGGGACTAAGTGTTACAGATATGTCGAAAACAAGAAAAAAAATCTTGCTCCAATGAGGGTATTTGCCTTTTTTTATTATAATGTACCAGGAAAATGGAAATGGAATCTCTCTGATAATATTCCAGGATCTGTACAATAAGAACAATAATCACTCACAGAGATACCCATAGACAATGATTGAGTCGTTACTGTGAAATGTTACAGTTAAAATGAGTGAAGGAATTGTATGTTGGATAGAGATAATATTATTGGGAGGAAGCAAAAAAAACCTAGGTTTTTAGTAATGAAAAGTGACATTTTTTGAAGTGCAGCTGCCTCGAAGTAGGTTTTTTGCACCTTTTTTTGCGACTTTTAGGCGGAAAATTTGTGATAGATCCCAGTGCAAACATCTGTATAGCAGGGGGCACTCAATGAGGCTTATTACTAAGGGTCCCACAGCCGATTTTGCTGTGTGTTTCCAGACTTTTGGATTCGCGGCACGGGATTGTGTCGCACAAGAATCATTTTTGTGCCGCAATCGCGGACGGCTTTCACGAGGATGCAAATCGGGGGACGGGCCTCGTCGGACATTCTGACTGATTCGGACCATGCGCTGGCATGAAAAATTCAATTTGTGTCGCAATCATGCACTTAACATACACAGGAAGCAAGAAGTGACTCCAGCCAGACCTGATCAGGGAAGCGTCACACTACAAGAAATCGGTTATATGAATTTGCGGCAGTGGGCATTCTGGCAGACATTACGGATCAGGGATCGAGCAGTAGGACCAGGTAAGTAAATGTATCAGATAAGGTGCAGACATTCAAAACACTGAGTGCCAAACTTTGCTGCTGCCCGAAAAATGACGCAACAATGCGCCAAATATAACAAACTGCGCAGCAGATTATTGCGCCAAAACGCTAGAAAAAGTCTAAAAAAACTATGACAATGTCACCTTGTGCTCCATAGACATTAAATTGAGAGTTAGTGAGGATATGAATACACAGAAAATACTCTCTATTAGAGTGGGGTTGCTAGGAGGGGTTTCAACCGACGTTGTTTCAGGTACGGGTGCCACGATCATGTATTATCAATATTTTGTATGGTAATAGAGAAGATAGGAATACCCTTTTAATATTTTACAAAGAAATGGAGATGGGTTTGGATTCTAGATCGCTGCATGTGAGGAGCTCCTTCCTGGATAGTGTATGTTGGGGATCAATGTTGGAGGTGGTTTCTTTGTTTAATCAAAATCTGCTTGAAAAAGCCTTTAAGCTTGGAGATGGTCTTTTTTTCCTGTATATAGTGCTACAGATTACACAGCGCTTGTAATCAGTTGCCAACAAGAAGTCCCTGTCCCCAGTGGGGTCACAATATAATCAACCTACCAGTGTGGTTTTGGAGGTGTGGGGGAGGGAGGAAACGAGGACCCGGAGGAAACCCACGCAAACACGGAGGAACAACAAACTATTTGCAGATGTGACCTGGGCCGGACCAGGGGACCCCCGCGCTGTATGTAAGGCGAAGTGCTAACACGAGCCACCGTGCAGCCCATATTCTTCCGTTAACAACTATCTAGGACACATGTTCAAAACAAGATTTAGATATCTGCTACGGCACACAGGATTTGTGACACTTTTTTTTAAATCAAATTCATGTTAGTGAAAAGAAAAATCAATTCCATTTCTGACGAGTCAATATAGACAGGGATTTTCTTATTATTACACATTACATTTAAAATAATTTATAAAATATGAATATCTGCAAGTAGGATTAGGATTATTCCTGTTATAACAGATTCAGGAACTTGAATTTGTAGCTATTTCAGTACTAAAGAAATATTACAAGTCTTGGATATTAATGCATGTCACGTTTATGGAATCTATAGCTATCTTTGATAATGGGGGTTGGCCCCTGACCCTGATACAATTCTTTATAAAAGCCCGTTCTTAAGGAAATTACCATCAAAATCCAGCATGGAAAACCGGGAGACTACTTATAGATCCAGCACGTGACTGTGGTAATCTTCTTTATTTGTATCTTTGTTTTCAAATCAACTTTGATAATCATGCTCATATCTAGAATTGCTATAGGGAGTTACCAGAGCTCTCCATGGGCCTTAGCGTCAACAGGATATTACATTCTCACTCTCCCCCCTTCTCCTCAGTACTTCCCCCTCCATCTGCCCTGCTGTAATCTACACAGTGGGTGGAAAACAAGTGTTCCGTTCAACAGCAGTGAGAGCTATGCTGAAGGCGCTCTGGTAACGCCACCAGAGGACTTCTTGTCAAGCATCTTTATATTCAAGTTGATTTAGAAGGAAAAGGAGGTCATGGATGGACAAACGATAAGAAGATTAATACGTCAGAGTGCGGATCTAATGAGTAAGTGGCCCCTGCGTTTATCGTGATGGATTTTGATGGTAGATTTAACTTTAAGAATTTAATGGTTTTTTCATCATTGTATAAATTATTTATGGAATGGCTATAATAGTAAAATTCCTGTACTATAATGACAAAATCATTTTTGGTCTGTCAAACAAATCACTGCTGATATGAAACCTCTTAGAATTCTGAATGTTCATGTCACGGTGTGCGCCAGTAGTAAGACATTGGCGCCCCAATGCGGATTCATACACGGTGTGATCCCCCCCATTTGGAAAGAGATTAGAGAGCTCCAGGTGGATCGCCCTATTCTTCTGATCCTATAGCTATCCAGATTGAGGGTGGGCTTTTTTTGTTTTTTGTTAAACAACACAGTTTTTCTCTAACTTTACTGTAAAATGACACCATGGAATTTGTGTATACTAAAACATAAGTCTCATATGGATAAAACTTGCCATAAAAAAAGCCGCGACCCTGAATCGGAACGCCTGACGCCTCCGCTTCTATTCTTCTATACTGGAAAATATTCCCAGATATCGCAGGACACTGTACTTGTTGTGTTGACTACAATTCCCAATTAGTCAACCTAATGACAAAAAATAATGAGGTTAGTCTCAACTAATGTAGGGGGGTAGGTAATGAGGGAACATAATAATCCGTATTAGGAAAAGAACAAATATTAACCAGAGAGGTAATTCTGCCTTCTTATACAAATACTTATCAATTTCTTCATAGGAGCAGCCATGATTTATGGTGTTGTGTATACAGGGGGGGGAAAACCTAAACGTTCGTGCATGAGGGGAGCTATAGAGCGGCCCTCCACATTCCCATCCACTAGGAATATATCAGGTTATTTATTTAGTTACATGGGTTCTCATGCAGCTTCCATACTGGGTGTTAAGAAAACACTATACCTATAGTGTATGGGAAATCCAATGGGGTTCACCCGAACAGATAGACAGGGTCCCATCATATTAACAGTCAGGGCGATACGTTACCTGTATCTGCTCAGACAAGACAGACTGGAAAACACCTCCTAGAGCTCAGGTACTGAATTCCCTCCAGTTGGGGCTAAGACCAAAAATGAGATAAAACAAATAGGTAAAGCAGAGCCATCAACAGAGATGATTACTCATATATCATCAACAGACCCAACAGGAGGCCAGATACCCCTAGTAGTCACTACAGGCCCACAACTGGAGATTCTAGTGCATATGCCAGGGAAAAACTCCAACCACATTCTCATAAAGTACAAGAAATCTCCCAGTCCTTCCCCCTCCATTCCTCCGGCAACAACAAACTTTAAACAACTTGTACGGGAGTGCTTTCAGCCCCAATTACCCTCAGCAATATAGGTGCAAAACGTGCCAGACACAATTTTTTTTTGCATATGGTGTGACCATGTAAATGTACCTCAATCACACACACCGTAATAAAAATCAAGGGGACATTTTCCTGCAGGTTTTCGAAAGCGTCTAGCTTTTATGTGTCAGCAGTTGTCAGAAGCACAGGACTTTATGTGGGGGCTCAGGCAGAGACTCCATCACTGACATTAAAGAGGAAAGGAGAGATCTCACGGCGCCCCAACGCGTTTCTCCAGAGAGGACCAACTACGGAAGATTTAAAGATTACTATTTTAATGAGAACCAAGACACAGCAAGGGAAAGGAAAGAAAGAATTGAAGTATAAATTAATGCCAGAGAAGAGATTCAATACCTACATCCATTGCAAGCTTCATGACCTTCATCTCTGACCTGGAGGCCACAAGCAGATAGCGGAGCCAGGCTCTTGTGTCTCGCCTCCAGGGTTTTTAGTATGTTTATTGCGGTTCCTGTTTAAATAAAGAGCCCTGTTTATATCAATCTTTGTGTTAAGATTTTTTTATCCTTCTGTAATGTGATTCATACATAACATCAGTCTGGCGAAGACAACTAGTAGTAACCAATCGTAGTGAGCTTGTGGTTTCTAGGTGCTCGTTCTGTTGTGACTTGGTCTGGCTGAATATTCGTTTGTGTTGTTTCATCATTTTTCTTCGCCTATGTGTTTTCACTTTGGTTTGCAAGGAAGGATAATCTCCTATTTGTCCATACTGCTTGGGTTGGATGGCAATCAGGTAGGGAGGAAAGTGGGAAGCGGGTTCAGGCATTGGGCTCACTGTCTTTATCTACAGTTCTTGACGTTCCCAAACTCCATGTTAGAGCTCTCCTGGGAAAAATATGCATAATGTATCATTGGAAATTGTGGGAACACAGAGGGCCAAAAAAAAAAGATAGAAAATACCAGTCTTGAGATGTCTGTCTATTGATTCTAAATGCCAGTCGTGACGGATTTCAACCAAAGATTGTAATCATTTTTAACATTGTCATTCTATGGCAGTGGGCCTGAGGTCTTCAGATTTTCCCCTAGACATCTGGAATCCTAGATGCCTTACTTTGGGGTATAGACAATGTGCCGTGGAATGGAGACAATGATCCTTCGCAGGCAAAAACTGATCTTCTGGCTCATTTGCATATGGGAAGACCTGGATGGGATTTTTAAGTGAGAAAGCGTCGGGTAAGCTCAAGGGACAGTTCATACTGCGACTGAGGGGGTGGGTATTTTGTGGGGTAAAGATCATGACAGGGTCCTCTTAGACACATGGTTCCAACATTGGGGAGCATTTGTTTTTTTTAATGATCCCTCACAGTAACAATAGTCCGTTCTGTGACTGTGTTAATATGCCAAGGACTCCTTCCTTTTTAAATTATGCGAACGAGCCAGAAGGTCTCGGAGGACGTACAATGTGCTCTTGATGTAGGGCTTTATAGCTGTTACACTATGTAGAGCACAGTGTAACAGCCGTGAGCGACATCACGGAGCGGCTATGGTCACACCCCGCCAGAGTTCTTCTAACAATTAGCATATTTTATAAAGTTGATTTTAGAAGGCGGAGGCCATGGATAAACAAATATAAGAAGATTACCACAGTCACAGTGTCTGGATCTATTGCGTAAATGGCCCTGGATTATCATGAATGATTTTTATGGGACTTTCCTATTAAATTAGTTTTTAAATTATAAGAGCTACATTTAATTACTAGAAAACTGGTGGTGTGTGAGACCAAACTAAATATTCTAGAAGCCAAACCTAGAAGGGAAAAGGAAATGATATAATCAATAATATGTGCAATGCAAAAATGAAAAAAAAAAAAAAAATGATACACAATGGTTTATGGACCCTAGAGAGCATTGAAGTTGTTCTAAAAAAAAACTGTCCATAGATGTCAAATTAAAATTACAATATGTTTTACAATACAATCTCAGTTGAATCAACCAAAGTCATTAGTCAAACAAGTTGTGTGTTGACTGGCCTCAGTATTTAGACTTGATCAGGTCTGAGTCAGTTCTAATATTTCCACTTGAAGGGGACGGGAGCTGAAGATGTAGTAACCGCTCAAGCCACACCAAAGTGTCCGGAGGCCCAGAACTCCATATATTTTGCTAGCTCCATGCTCCTGCTGTCAAATGAGTTTGTATGTTCTCTCGTGTTGCGTGGTTCCTCTGGGTCCTCAGGTTTCCTCTACACTCCAAAAACATACTGGGAGCTTGATTAGATTGTGAGCCCCAGGGGAAGCTTGGGGGACAGGATTTGGAAAAAACACAAAGCTGGTTTTTTTTCTGCAGCGCGCATGAATCTGTGTGCGTAATAAATAAAGGATTATTATTATAACAGTGAAGAAATAACAGAAATAAGTCTTTAATTTTGAAATCATAGAAAATTTTCTTTAAAGGACACTACCACCCGGATTGTAAACCAAGCACACTGATATACTGGCGTTGCCCCCTCTGGAAGGATCTGCTCTTTAAGCTCCTATGCACATGTCTTCTAAGACCTAAAAAGGCTTAACATAGGGCAAATGATGCCTAAGTGGCTCAAGTCTCATTAAACAACTTTTGGAGAATGGAGCCCTCAGGGCTCATTGCATAATTTTATAAAGCTTTTTTTGTAAAAAACCAGGGTCTAAGAAGCTGTGAAAAAAAGAGCAGATATGCAGAGGGGGGCACACAACCAGTATGTCAGTGTGAGCTTCGTTTACAATCCTTCATCCTGGGGTAGAGTGTCTTTAAGAACCTGAAATGCATATACAAAGCATATATATACACAAATGCTCACCTGGATGCTATAATATTAAAAAAAAAATATATACATGCCAGAGCAGGGGACAGTAGATTACTGTCTTCACCGGACAAAAGTGGAGTGAAATTGCCTAATGATATAATACTGTGAGTCACCCTTGAACAACAGGCATCTGTGTGTATACCTTTGTATGAATCATAGTGAAGGGTTCATTTGACGAAGTTCTCTGAAAAACGTTCTCCAAACAAAAGGGCACCAACTTATATGTTACTCCACTTCAGAGGCCGAAATGAAGGAAGATGCTATCGCTGTTGCTGATGTGTTAAATGAGGGGTGTCGGAATGGAATGAAATTTCGACTGTGTGTGTGGTGACTGATGATGACTTGGTATCATCACAATATAAGATTATACAAGAAAAAGCAGATATGTAGAAAACCAAGAGGAAGTGATAAACAAGTTTATACAAAATTGTATAACTTCAAATTTCCAAAAAACAAACATTGGAGCACTGACATTGGTCAACCCCTTTTAAGATATTTGATTTCTGTTTCCATAATGAAGGACCTGTTTTTCTCTGCTCTGTTCAGATTTAGTATTTTTTCGCTTTCCAAACCCCCATCTGCTCCCTACATGAGGAACCTTTGGCCTAAGTGAAGAGCTACTTAAACATTTGGAATATGACTGTGCCCTTTGTGTTGTAGAAGGAGCTGAGGTGTGATCTGGCAGCTGGGATACAGGGACATGAAGGTCGTGGTAATCCATATTATGTTCCATGGACAGATCATCAGGAGCCAATTTCAGGCAAAAGTAAACATTCAGAAATGGCCCTACTTTACATAGAGACACACGAGCCCTCCACCTGTACCAACAGAGCAAGATCATTCTGTGTCACACACGGTTAGATGAAAAGGGAAAACACTTTTTCTTGTTTCAAATAAAGCAGGTATTGTTGTTTATCTAACAGAGTAGCAAAAAAGAACTTAAAGGCTCTGGCACTAATCAGTGATTTAGAATTAAAGAGCCCACATAAACTTTGTGTTGGATTAATAAATAAGCATGAAGCTGTCTCTTACTTGCCACCATAGGACTGCTGGAAAGGCAATTTGAATTTGTCTAGAATTGTTTCAGTTACTTAAAGGGGTTTGTCCGAGTCTGTAAAAAAAGCTAAATGGCAGGCGGAACAGGTGCTCCTTAAAAAATAAAGATGTATTACTCCGGTGCCCTCCCGTATCCAGCGATGCTGTCGCTCCGGGCCGGGCCCATGTAAACAAACATGGCCGCGGAGCACGCTGGACTCAGTTCGGCCGGACCCGACACCTTCCCCCCATACACAATGCATGTGTATAGGGACGGATAGGCGTGCCCGGCCACGGGCCGGCCGGGAAGCTGGATACGGGGAGGGCACCGGGAGGTAAGTACGCTTTATTTTTTTTAAGTAGCCCTGTCCGGCCACTTTTAGCTTTGGTTTAAAGGAAACTCGGACAACCCCTTTAAGGATATTACAATTTTGGATATTAATGGCAGGTCACCTCTGGAATCTTATAGCTATCTGATAATGGGGGGGTGTCCCTGACCCTCATATTATGAACTGCATTGGGTGGAGAAGTGGCCAAGCATGCGCCTGCCTTATATAACACTGCTATAAAAGCATGATAACCAAAAGCAATGTAAACGTGACGTTAACGCATACTTTAATACGTGACGGTAGGTTTTCTTTAAAGAGCATCTACCATCCAGCGATGGAAGGACGTATTGCAAAATGAGCCAAAGGGCGTCCTGGCTCCATATGTAGTCAGGTTGGTGTAGTCATAAGGGTGGAGAATACTGTGAAGAAAATAGAAGGAAAAAAAGATTTAAACTAAACTGATGTATATTTATCCAATGATAACATGTAAACAAGACTGTGTGCTGGGTGAGTATTAGCATACGAACATGTTTCCAGCTGGTAGGTTTCTTTAAAGAACATCGACCCATCCGGATGAAGGATGTATGCAAATGAGCCTATGGAGCCCCTTCACACACTTTCAGGTGAACGTTTTGAAGGTTAGGAAAAGTGGGGGGACAGTCTTGCACCAATTTGTGTGGAGAGTAGGATAGAGACATTTTGGTAGAGATATCCAATATTTGCATGTCATAAGGCAGGGTTTACCGTTGGGCACAAGACATATGAGTGAGGACCACTTTTAAAGAAAAATGAGGCTCTTCCTTGGGATCAATGCAATATTAAAGGATTCTTCGAGTTGTAAACAGAGAAGAGGCAAAACTGAAGCTGCGGACCAGCCGTTAAAACCGATACCAAGGCCCCCCCAAATATGATACATCATTATATAGCCCTGGTCTTGAGTATGAGAGAAGAAAGTCTTTGTGGGACTATAAGGTACTTGGATTTGTTTGAACAACGGCATCATGCGAATGTAAAGTTGCACTACGTTTTTGAAAACTTTTTGGAGAAATCTCCATACTCGAGCTGAGGTTATGTATGAAAAGGTTTGTGGGGAAATATGTCCCTTGAATCAAGCATGTCCTACAAGGGCCTTGTGACATGTGAGGCGGGAACCCTGCAAAACCAAACCACGTTATATCTTTCCAGAAGGACAGACTCCCAAACTGTAGACAACACTTTCAACTGATTGGGTCTCCTAGCGCAGCGTAGGGAAACTAAAGAGGTTCTGGAGCAGACTGACTGAATATGTAGAGGTTTGGTGGCAGCTTTCTTCTCTGAAAAATGGCTGTAGAACTATATTTTTACTTTATTTTTTTACAATTATTGGGGGGCGTCCACAATCTTAATCTGGCTCTGCAAACTATATAACAACTATCACAAAAGCTACAGAAAAAACTCAACGCGTTATATGTTAATTGATGTTAAAGAAACTTGTCAGCAGAAAATTGACCAAATAAAATGGCTACTTGTACAGTCGTGTTTCAAGTTAGTTCAGACCTTCCCAATTTGGAATCATCCAGAAAATCTAATTGAAGTGAGATGAAATTGGTTGTATGGCACTTAAAGTTTAAGCTCAATCACCGTATTGGACTAGCCCTGCATTCATGGGACATCGCTTACCATATCTCCAATGTATGGTAATTATGTCAATCATAGCAGAGAGAAGTTGGAGTTAGAGAGAGCTTCGGACTTTGTTTTTAAACACTCACGCCTCTTGACTTTATACATTAATATACTCACTTCAAAGAGGCCATTACACTGGGCCATGAAATTAAAAGATGCATTCAACTTATATACTTGTCGTGGTTTTATTGGGGTCAATGTATGCGACAGTCCCTTGTAAAACTTTCCAACACCAAATGCACAAAGTCTTTTTCTCAAAAAAAAAAATCTACAACTTCTTCCTTGTCATCCCTAATTCTTTGTGCATGAGATTGTAGCGGGTGTCAGTCTTATTTAAGGATCACAGTTACGGTTTTAGGTTATTAAGTCTGGCTTGTTATATGACTTCTATACACTGATGTTATAATGTACATTGTGTAACGAGGAAACATGTATTTGTATTGGTAAAATGTGGGATTGCAAAGTGTAGCGAATTACGAATGGGATTTTGTGTTCGTTTCAAGCATGAATTACAATAGACAATAGCGTTATGAAATCTAGATATTTAGAAATATGCTTTGTGCAGATCTGACTTGTATGCAATGTGGCTATATGGTGTATCTGTGCATGATATACAGGCGGGCCTTAGCTTTGTGTGGCCCTGTAGATCTCTATTAAAATATAAAGAATAAATATAACAATAACATAAACATAAACCAGTCATAATATACAATAAACGCCCTTGTGCGGACTGGCTCAAACACGGAATCAGAGGATCCTCCGTGGGCCCAGACTCCTAAATTCAATGTGCAACTCCAAAATATATGCAAAATAATTTTGGGTCTAGTAGGGTCTATTCCCTGGAAACCAGATAAAGTGTGGAACAATTACGAATAACCTGGTAGGGACCAAGGAACCCCAATTTGACATTGAATGCCCCCCCACATCATCATAGGAAACGAATAAATTAATAATAGCATAAAGCGGCGTGTAGTGTGTGTAGTGTAATCGCTAAAGGCATCTGCTACGTCGTGGTTACAATCACCCAATTTTCACAGCCGCTTTCGTGGGACTCAAGGAGAGCGTCATTCAGACTCTGTTGTTTGAAAATGCACTTATTAAACCCCCCATATACGGAGCCATTGTCTGCTGCTGGCTGTGGCAGTTAGAAGCTGAGCCGTGATGTTGTTCACATTTTCCACCGGTCATTAATATGGAGCTTAGCTTTGATTGGTTACTATAGCAATAGTATATAGACAATATGTGTAGGTAAGAGAATAGGATCGAGACATGGAGACAGGCGGGGGAGAAGGGAGGGGAGGTAGAGTGAGAGGCCACAGAGACACAGGGGCAGGTGTGTGCGTCAAAGACAGGCAGGGAGAGTGTGTGAGTGACAGACGAGAGACAGGCGAGAGAAAGTGAGTGGGGAGACAAAGAGACAGGCAGGGGGTGAGTGAGTGAGAGACAAGAGAAGGACAGGAGAGGGGAGAGTAAGAGACAGAGAGACACAGGAAGAGTGAGAGACCGAAAGAAAGACAGACGGAGAGTGAGTGAGGACAGGCAGGGAGAGTGAGTGACCTGGGATGTGAGTGAGTGAGTGAGAGACAGGCAGGGAGAGTGAGAGGACAGAGAGAAAGACACGGAGAAGTGAAGAGATAGGCAGGAGAAGTGGTGAGGTGAGGGCAGGCAGGGAGAGTGTGAGAATATAAAATATTTTTGTAACATCCATTTGTTATAGCTAAGAGCCGGTTATTTACTATTATGGGGCAGCGCCGTGATTGCAGCTTAGTAATAAAATATATATATACAAAAGAAATATGTATATAGGTTCTTTATAAAAACATGTATATTAGATATCCGGAGTCACCATGTTTTTTCCATTTTAAAGTCAGGAATGAGGGCTTGTTTTTGACAGGACACAGTGGAATTTTTTTTGGTATCGCACCAATTATGTATTTCTTATAGATGCCCCACATCTTTGGACTAGTTATGACACTATTAGTTGTATTCTTCTCTAGAGGGAAAAGAAACACCAGTCATGCATGATATATGATTGTCTGTGTATGATACATCTTGTATCTATTAATATTGAGGCAGTGTGTTTCCCAACATACTTTAGTATCAATAATTTTCAACCACATACTAAACTATGTAAACTCAACCAATTTTGCAAAAAAAAAACTCTTTGTATCCTATAAAGGGATAAATTATTATTAAAAGAATGGTGTTGTTCTTATAGGGGTGGGGTCTTAATGTGGTGGGGCTTATGTCAAGGGGGTTGTGGTTGTGAAGATTGCAAGAGCAAATGCTACATGTGTATCTGAATTTGTAACAAAACTAAGCCAAAGTAAAAGTTGACTAACGAAACAACTTATAGTAGATTTTTTTTTATCAGCTTTCGAAGGGTCATGCTGTCTGGTGGACTGATGCTATGCGGGTTGCTATGTTGGATCCCACAAAGAAACCTATAAGAATCTGTTTCTAGCATAGTTCCTCTAGTAATAATACAATGTTTTGATGGAATAATTGCATTGGAAGCATTTTATTGTCTGCATTAAAAGTCTCCAAACATCCATAAACATCTACAAAATCTACAACATTTTTCACTACAAAAGTGATTGTGAAAAACTTATTTAATATGACATTCACAAATGCCTAAGGCTCTTTCACACATCAGCTTTTTACTCAGAATATTGCATACCCCTTTGGAGTCTATCTATGTCTTTCAATTCTGTTTTTCTACGTGCTGGGGAACCAGCTGTTTTCGCCATATAATTTTTGTAACCAATGGATATAAGAACCGACCCAAACCCAAAACAGAATGAAAAAAAAAATTATCTACAGGAGGACACAATGGTAAACTACCCTGTTGTGAAGAGCCCTTAAGAGATGTATCAGTTATATCGAGAAATCTCCCTAGATAGTTCGTAGGTTTTTGGTGACAATTTGGACTTTTATAACAATGTGAATTATGTTTCATGAAAAAAAAACCCAGAAGGATTTTTTAAAATCCTTTCATAGTGTAAACCATAAACAGAGTCTGAATTAAAACCTATGCTAACACTGCCAGGCTCCTGCTGCCATGAGCTACATGTCATTAAGGTATATAATACACACTACATCCAGCTCATGGCAATCTAAGCTCGTTCCCCACTACTGTCTGCTTTCCGTAATTTATCTCCTTTAACAAGAAAAAAAATGGATAAAGAAGAAAGGAACAGAAACGAAAAGTCGTGAGGCGTGGAATAGGAGAGAACATAAGTAAAGGAGCAAGTCGCATGGTCCGATTTTGCAGAGTGTTCTAGACACGAGCGTATCCAGCGAGCAGTCACTGCTATCTAGCATTTCTACTCACTAAAGTGAATATAACATCTCAGATTGGGTCCTCCCCCACAAATCTAGCTATCAGCCAGCCATCCAGGCTCATGGGATATACGACGAGCTAGCCAGTCGATAGAGAGCGAGCGAAGAGGCGGAAGAGCGAGCGAGCTGCTAGCAGATATGTCTATGCTATCGAAGCATCTGTCGGAGAGCGGGTTTAGAGCGACGGCTATGCGATCTAGGCACAGCTGCAGTCTCTGATTATTCTTATCTATTTCGATCATCTTATGCTATATCTAGCTATATCTATCATCGATCGGTCTGTCATCTGCTCGGTATCATGCAATCCATCCATCTGATCATATATCTATATCTATCCAATCTAGCTATGGAGTAGCGTATCATGCCTATCTACTATCACAATATAGATAACAGCATCTATTTATCTTTCTACATGTAGCTAGCTATCACGTGGGGGAGATTTATCAGTAGGGTTAAAACTGTTCCAAGTGTCCATGGAAACCAATCAGTGCTCGCTTTAATTTTAAAAACGGCTGTGGGAAAATGAAAAGCTGAGCTCTGATTGTTTTGTATAAGAATAGAACAGTTCTGACTTCAGACACTTTCGATAAATACCTTCACTATCTACTATATATCTATCTTTCTCTCTGTGTAAAATCTTTCTTCATTGACGACAACGTGTTCAAATATAACATCACGTTCTCAGGGCGTATTTTCAAATGGAAAGAAAGTACTGCAGCCACCCATTTCAAATGTCAAATTAAATAAAACGAATGTTATAGCAGATGCCCTAAGTTACACACACACAGTTCAAACCTCGCTGTAAAACAAAAGGAAATAAGGAGGTTGTAACGTATCATAGAATTCCACTGACATCCAATGTAAACTTATGTCATCCGTTATGTTCCGTTTAGGCAGGGATCCGTTATACATGGCGCAGGCTGCAGGACTTTTTCTCTGTTTGAAAGAAATGCCTAGAAATGGATCGCGCCAAACTGGACCATATGGATACTATAAATGTATAAATTTACATTGATTTTTTACTGGGATTTTAATGATACATTAAACTCCCTTCTTTACTTCTTTTAATGAAGCGGAAAGGAACTGAGGTTTTGAATCTGTAATATGAACTTAATTGGGACATAAAGGGTGACATTACAATTTTGTTTTGATGGCAATGGTATTTTTATGATATGTTAACCTCTGTTCTATTTTTTTAATGGAGGTAGGGAAGGAAAGGGGGTTTTAAAATGGTAGTGGATTAACTGAGCCTAGGGACTAGAGATCCCTTGTACTGATACAATTTCCCATGACCTGTACGGTAGTAAGAACCTATTAGGAGGTGCTAACATTGTATAAGTAACATTCCTAGCCTCCTGCCACAGAAGGGTGCCCCCCTTTATGTCTAAGGGTGATTTTTTAGACTGGCACCGAGAAAGATTGACAACAAGTTCTCCACTATTCTGCATCTTGAGGTGTAGTGATTGGATGGGGGTCGGATGCATTGAGAAAACTCCATTGTAACAAAGAAGGAAGTACAATTCCCCTCCTAAACACAAGGAGAATGGAGGTGTATGGGGAGGAGGCTACACCCCCTAGCCACACCAAAAAGCAGGAAATATGATACTAATAATAAGAGTCTTAACATAATTTTAAAAAATGTCAGTGCAGTTACTAAGAAATATATAAAAAAAAAAATATTTTTACATATTTGTTAACAAGTTTTGTACAGCACAATAATTTTTTTTATTATAAAAAAAAAAAACAAAAGTCGTAAGAAATGAAATATTGACCTAATAATAACAATAATCAATTTGAAAATTGTGGTAACGAATCAATGTGTTAAGTAACATATATATGGCGTGTGGATTGTGTGCCGTTTCAATAATCCCAGCGTTTTTATTTGTATTCGTAATTAGAATTAAACATGAATGTAATGTTCTGTCGACACAGGACAATGTGCACATTCTTGTAGGTGTCAGTATTTCGGCTCAGATTGGTAATTTCAATATTGTTATAGTTAATTATGCAGACTAATGAGGTTTTCTTATAATGAGCCTTTCTATAGGTCGTTATCCTCATTTACCAGTATACTTAGAGGGACCAGTCTTCTAGTCTGGAGACCACCAATCCTCTGAGGTCTATTGAAAAACTCAACTTCATGTGCAAACAGTACAAAGTGATTAATGTATTGCACAGGAGAGAAGAGCTTATTCCTGTCTAGTTCTCTTACATATTTACTAAGGAAATATCCAGTTCTGCTCCTTTCATGCCTTGAAAATAAATTGTGAAGACAGAAGGAGATATATGTGTAATATCAAATCTCCAAACCATGGGTGTTTGTATTGTAAGAATACATGAGTGTGCATTAGAACCATAAAATATAGAAAACAGGGGGTGTATAGAAACGATGAGTGTTAAGAGCACATGAATGTATAGAAACATGGGTGTATAGAACACAATGAATTTATTATAGCACATGGGTGTATAGAATAAATGGGCTGTATAGAAGGACAGGAATGTATAACAACACATGAGTGTATAGAAAAAAGTTGAACGACATCAAATAAGCCTGATGTTCAGGACTGTAATGCTCATACTATGACAGAACATAGAGAACTATTATGTGGGAAGAGTAAATATCATGTATGATATTTTGGAAGCCATTATGTATAAAATATTTTTAAATAATCTATGGTACAGTATGAAAACGTTTGAAATTTCAAGTTTGAAATGTACAAGTTGTGAAAATAAAACAACCAGAAGAAGTCAATTAAAAAGTTAAAGTCTTAATGAAAGTTACAAGTGTAATAATAAATATAAAGTTATAAAAGACCCAGGATTAACATTGATATAGGTATAATGAATGCAAGTAGATAATAGATAGATAGATTAGATTTAAGATGATGGATGGATGGGTAGATAGCATAGACAGATCAATAGAAATATTGATTGATATTAGGGAGCAAAAAGACAGAAAGAAAGGCAATGATGGAAGAAGAAAGACTTTGAGGACAGATTGATGGAGAAGAAAATAGATATACAGAAAATAGAGAGAATAAATAAGAGTAATAGATATTAAATAGAAATATGAGACATAATCGTCATAACAGAGAAATATGGACGTATAAATGATAGATAAAAAGATAGAAACGCCAAACCAGATAAAAAGATAGACGGACTAATATATATATATAATATAGTATATATATATAGTATATATATATATTTAGATGAGAGGGAGAGCGAAAAATATTCGGTTAGATAGATAAGATAGATAGAAAGAAGTTCAAGAAGATAAATTGATCATTAGATATTATGAAGAATAAATAGATAGTTAATAGAGAATAAACAGGTTATTAAATATAGATACATAGAAGATAAACCACCCTATGAATTTATAGATAGGTTGTAACAGGTAGGTCGTTGATAGATCGATTATAGACAGAAGGACAGAGAGATAGTAGTCAAGGAGAGAAATAGACAGATAGAGATAGTAGATAGATAGATAGATTAGATAGATAGAAAAAGATAGATAGATAGAAGATGGATAGATAGATAGATAGATAGTCTGAAGATTGCAGGTTTCAGTTTACCAACCTGCCATGTCTTCTCTGTGAGCACATGATGAGGGCCAAAGTACCTGCTAAGAGGAGACCAGGAGGGGCTTGTGCAAATGAGAGCTTTAGAGAAATCCCGCCTACTCACTTACACATCCAAACAGAGAAGGGCGGGAGAGGCTGCGAGGCTACAAGGATCCCACTTATACTTCAGCAGCTACTTCTAGAGAATCACCTCCCTGACCAGGGACAAAATATCTGCAGCTATCACAATCGACAGTTCACTCAAATATAGTATCGTATGATGACTCCCTACCAACAAGCCTCTACTGGCAAAAGAAACACATCCAGAAATAGAGGTAAAAGCTCAAAACAGAGAGAATAGAGTAGCATAGTACAGAGCCAGATCTAGGCCTAATGGTTTGATACAGAATAGACAAAATAGAAACATATAAAATGTGGGTCAAAATACACAACACAAGGCAATTCGCGATTAGTTGTAGATCGAGTGGATTCATCGTAGAAACCTGATAGACAGATTATAGATAAATAGATTAAATTGATATAATATATAGATATTATATATATATATAGAATATATATAGCCAACAGAAAGTAGAGAAAGGGTACAAAAGATACCCGGAAGATAAAAGTTGCAAATGTAGTCGTATAGTAAAAGGATAGATCAGATGCGATAGGATAGATGAGTAGATAGTAGATGATAGATAGATAGATGATAGATAGATAGATAGGATAGATGATAGTAGAAGATAGATGATTAGATAGATAGTAGAGTAGATAGATAGATAGATAGATAGATGAAGATAGATAGATAGATAGATAGATAGATAGATAGATGATAGATAGATAGATCGATAGTATGATAGATTAGATGATAAGATTGTGTCCCTGACTGGACTATCTTTTAAATATACACACTTTTCTCCAAGTTCAAGTTAGACTTCAGGAATCATGTGCTGCCAATATGGTAATCCATATAGTTATAATGAAAATCTAGTAGTACAGTAATAAACAAGATAGATATTAGCATATAGATAATGGATCATAATAAAGATATGGAGGATATCTTCTCTGATTAGTTCATCAATTACCTCCATAATGTATGCACCGTACAGCATCATTATAAACTTATGGGCATAATGCGCCTTGATTGTATTTCTCCCAAAATATTTAGAGGCTGCACAGGGGGTCTATAGACATAGAGGATAATGTCTTTAGTAATTAGGCACTGTTACAGCATCATTATAAACTATGGGGCATAATGCTGCCTTATGTATTCTCCCAACAATATTTAGAGGCATGAACAGGGTATAGACCAAGAGAGTTTAATGTCTGTGGTTTAATCATTACAGTGGATCAAAACAAATAATGCACTTGGTAAATCTCCACGTGTGTGGATGTAGCGTGCTGAGGTTGTCACTCAATATTTGTCATAACACATGGCAACATATAGGTTGACAAAACCCACGCTCTGCTTACACCAGGGCTAGGAGGGAGGGCAGAGCAACATGATCGTCGTCATGAAGTATGGTGTTGTGTGGAAGGCTCACCTCTTGCAGTGTTTGAAGCACCATCAATCCTGGGGTGTGCTATTGAGGGATCTGTGATTAGAGAAAACCACACTTTTCCTAGCCGGTCCTGCCTAGGGTGTGGAACAAGAGCTTCCCATTGAGCAATGATCCTCATGTAGTAATATGACAGCAGCAGCACAAAAGCAGCCGGCCATTATACCAGGCACTCTAGACAAAGAGATATTAGTTATTCCTGGGTACAAGTGCACTTTGCAGTTTTAAGTATGAGCACAGCATAGTATAAACACATTCACAAGAGCAATTACTAAATACTTCTAAAAGGCTCCAAAGTCATTGGGTTGTACTGCACACACCTTACGTGCAGCTTAAATGAGATTTTAAGATTACATCCAGGACGATGTGGAACTAACCAAGATCTCTGCCTCACAGGCATTCAGGAAAGGGAAAAGACTATAGGATGATACGCTTCTACACAACGACTCATAGCTACATGGATGGATAGAAAGATAGACAATCGTATAAAGTAGATTATAGAAACTACTGCATAGATACAGAAATATACAGATATGGCTAAAGCAATATAGATAATGAGAGATCGACAAAGGAAGATAGATAGATAATAGATAGATAGATAGCTAATAGATAGATAGATATTACATTACAGTTGAAAGAAAGATAGATGAGAGGTAGTTGCAAATGAAAGGAGATAGAATTGATTGATTGAGGGAGGGTGATTGTCAGACAGCTATAAGAATAGAAAGATAGATAATATAAGATAGATTATAGAATAAAGTTTAAATAAAGGGAATAAAGACATTGAAAGATACGACACCAGTGGATGATGGATGCTAGATAGATTAAGGGGGATTGTATGGTTTAATAGATGCTAGATAGATAGCACTAGATTAGATACTAATATTTACAGTATAAAGCAAAGTAAAGTGGACTGTTGATAGGTGACAGATAATACTATATATAGTAAAAAAAGAAAGATGGGATGGGAGAAAGATATGCAGGTTAGAGATAGATAAACAGAAGAAATTCGTTATTGTATATATATATATCTATATATATATTACAGATAAATAATAAATAGATACGATAGATCACCAAATATAAATGGATATACATAGATAAGCAAAATATACATAGATAGATTGATATATGCGGCATAAGATTAAAAGCTCAATAGATTGATAGGTAATAGTAGTTATAAGATAGATAGAACTATGAAATACATTGCAGATACACGGATATAAAGACCCGTGTATTTGTTGGGTGTGTTATTGACAACATTATTCTGTCTCTCGGTTTACAGATCACTAGGACACAATTATTTCACCCCTGGGGAATACACGCAAATTATTTCTGTACCACAAAACATGGGATTAGGAAAATACTAAAATCACACAAAGTACTGACTTCGTGTTTAAATGTTTTTTGCTTGGTAATGATGAGCCAAGGATCGATCAATAAATAGATTAGAAGTGTTAGGACTGACAGACCAATCATACTAGTTAGATAACAGGACATAGACAGAGCCATCAAAATAAATAAAGACATCAATGTTAGCGATTACTGTAGGTAGGACATACCAGTACTATAGGACACCCGATAGAAGGATAGATGATGTAGATAGGTGATAGATGAGGGGATGGATAGCTAGATAGATAGATCAGATATGTGGATAGATAGATGGTGGTATATACTATATATATATTATATATAACTTTATATTATATAGATGATGTAGATAGATAGATAGATAGATAGAGATATAGAAAGATAGTAGCTAGAGAGATATGGTGACGAAGAGATAGATAGATAGATAGATAGATCGAGATAATGGAAGCTGAACTGCAATAGCATATATTTTATTTCGACCGTTCTTTAACGAAAGAGAGAAGAGAAAGTCATTTTTCTTTGTATCAGATTTGTTATGAAGGAAGACGAATATCCAATGATAGTGGAAAAAGGTACAAACATATCACACGTTTATAACATGGAATGTGATAAGAGGTAGATAGACAGGTAGAAGTATTTATATGAACTCGGTTGATTTTCTAGGGAGGCTTGCCGACAATCTTGGTTCATGTAGCAAACTGAGTTGTGTGCTGTTGTATATAGGTGTGTGATGTGTTATGTGTGTGTTAGGATTGTAATGTATATGTTAGGTGTGCCAGTAGCACTACAGTAACTAAGAGGATGTGTATTGTAGCAGAGCTTAGAGTGTTTGTAGTGGTGAATGACTTGTGGATACACAAGGATGCTATCATTGGTTAGCAGAGCGGAGGATGGTCATTGCGATATGTAGTGCCTATCATGAGGGAGGCGTGTATGCAGCAGAGCTGAATGTGCAGGGTTGTAGTAGCAGGAGCTGGTAGTGTGTGTATATGAAGTGCCTATCATGAAGGGTGTGTGGTGGCAGGGTTAAGAAAGTCTGTGTAGTACCTATATAGAAGGCTGTGTATCTAATAGTGCTGAGTGTTGTGTAGGTATCAGGGCTGATGTGTGAGTAATGCCGAGCATGCGGAGGCCGCGTTGTATGTAGCAGTGATGAGTGTTGTATGTGATTGTAGCAGAGCTGGGTGTTGGTAATACATACATGAGGAAGGAAGCTAGTGTTATGTTGTGCAGTACCAAGAGTGTCTGTATGTAGCAGAGCTGGATATGTGTATGTTAATTCCTATCATGAGGATGCCGTGATGATTGCGAGTACAAAAGAGTGTCTGATGTACGCAGAGCTGGTGGATATGTGTAGGTAATTCATCATGAGGAATGCGTGTATGTAGCAGGGCGGGGATGTGTGGATGTAGCAGAGGGATGGCGTTGTATGGCATACCTACAAGAGGGGAATGTATGTGCAGTAATGAGTCTGTAATATGAGCGGGAGGCATGTGGAGTAAGCCTATCATGAGGAGGCGTGTATGTAAGCAGTACTGAGTGTGGTAGTAGCAGAGCGGATGTGTGTATGTAATGCCTATAATGAGGAGGCCAGGTATGTAGCAGTACTTAAGGTTGTGTATGTAGCAAGAGACGGGTTGTGTGTGTGTATGTAATGCCTATCATGAGGAGGCCAGGATATGTAGCAGTACTGAGTGTGTGTATGTAGCAGAAGCTGGGTTTGGGTGAATGAATGACTTATCATGAGGAGGCCAGTGTATGTTGCAGAGTACTGAGTGTGTGTATGTATGTGCAGAGCTGGGGTGTGTATGAATGCCATCATGAGGAGGCAGACATACACACACTCAGTACTGCTACATACACTGCCTCCTCATGATAGACATTACATGCACACACCCAGCTCTGCTACATACACACACTTAGTACTGCTACATACACTGCCTCCTCATGATCGGCATTACATACACACATCCAGCCTTCTACATACACACACTCAGTACTGCTACATACACTGCCTCCTCATGATCATAGGCAATGAGCCTAAGTGGCTCAAGTCTCATTAACAACCCTTTGGAGAATGGAGCCCTCAGGCTCATTTGCATAATTTTAATAAAGCTTTTTTTTGTAAAAACAGGTCTAAGAAGCGTGAAAAAAGAGCAGATCTGCAGAGGGGGCACACAACAGTATGTCAGGTGTGCTTCGTTTACAATCCTTCATCCTGGGGTAGATGTCCTTTAAGAACCTGAAATGCATATACAAAGCATATATTACACAACATGCTCACTGGAGTATAATATTTTAAAAAAAAATGATATACATTCCAGAGCAGGGACAGTAGACTTACTGTCTTCACCGACAAAAGTGGATGATGAAATTGCCTAATGATATTAATACCTGTGAGTCACCTTGAACAACAGGCTTGGTGTATACCTTTGTATGAACATAGTGAAGGGTTCATTTGACGAGTTCTCTAAAGAAACGTTCTCCAAACAAAGGCACCGACTTATATGTTCTCCACTTCAGAGGCCGAAATAAGGAAAGATGCTATCGAAGCTGTGTTAACTGAGAGGGTGTTCGGAATGGAATGAAATTTTCGACTGGTGTTGTGGTGATGATGATACTGGTATCATCACAATATTAAGAGTTTATACAAAAAAAGCAGATATGTAGAAAAACCAAGAGGAAGTGATAAACAAGTTTATTACAAAATTGTATAACTTTCAAATTCACAAAAAACAAACAGTAGGCATGACATTGGCAACCCCTTTAAGATATTTATTTCATGTTCCATATATGAAGGACCTTTTTTCTGCTCTGTTCAGATGTTAAGTCATTTTTTCGTTTCAAACCTCGCCATCTGTCCCTACATGAGGAACCTTTGGCCTAAGTGAAGAGCTACTTAAACATTTGGAATATGCTAGTGCCCTTTGGTGTGAAGGAGCTGAGGTGATCTGGCAGCTCGATAGCGGACATGAAGGTCGTGGGTAATCCCATTATTATGTTCCATGGACAGATCATCAGGAGCAATTTCAGCAAAAGTAACAATTCAGAAATGGCCCTAACTTTACAGTAGGACACCAGCCTCCACTGTACCAAAAAAGAGTCAAAAGATACATCTCTGTGTGATCACACCGGTTAGATGAAAGGGAAAACACTTTTCTTGTTTCAAATAAACGCAGGTATTGTTTTTTTAACGGAAGTAGCAAAAAAGTATTAAAGGCTCTGGCACTAATGCAGTGATTTAGAATTAAAGAGGCCCACATTAAACTTTGTGTATGGATTAATAAATAAGCATGAAGCTGTCTTTACTGCCACCTGATAGGACTGCTTGAAAGGCAATTTGAATTTTCTAGATATTGTTCAGTACTTAAAGGGGTTTGTCCGAGTCGTTAAAAAAGCTAAAGATTGGCAGGGAACAGGCTGCTTAAAGAAATAAGATGTATTACCTCACCGCTGCACCTCCCGTATCCAGCGATGCGTCGCTCCGGCCGGGCGCATGTAAACAAACATGGCCGCCGGAAGAGCAGCGCTGGACTCAGTTCGGCCGGACCCGACACTCTTCGGCCCCCATACACATGCTTGGTATAGGGACGGATAGGCGTGCCGGCCACGGCCGGCCGGGGAAGCTGGATACGGGGAGGGCACCGGGAGGTAAGTACAGCTTATTTTTTTAAGTAGCCCTGTCCGGCCATTTAGCTTTTTTAAAGAAACTCGGACACACCCCTTTAAAGGATATTACATTTTGGATATTAATGCAGGTCCACCTCTGGAATTTATAGCTATCTGATAATGGGGGGGTGTCCCACTGAACCCTCATATTAGTAACGCATTGGTGGAGAAGTGCCAAGCATGCGCCTGCCTTATATAACCACTGCTAAAAGCCTGATAACCAAAAACCAATGTAAACGTGACGTTAACGCATACTTTAATACGTGACGGTAGGTTTTCTTTAAAGAGCATCTACCATCAGCGATGAAGGACGTATTGCAAAATGAGCCAAAGGGTCCTGGCTCCATAGTGTTAGTCAGGGAGTGTGTAGTATAAGGGATGGCATAACTGTGAAGAGAAATAGAAGAAATAAAAGAATTTAAACTAAACTGATGTTTATTATCCAATGTGATAACATGTAACAAGATGATGTTGAGCTGGGTGAGTATTAGCTACAGAGACATGTTTCCAGTGGTGGTTTTCTTTAACAAAGAACATCGTACCCAATCAGGATGAAGGACTGTATGCAAATGAGCCTATGGAGCCCCTCACACACATTTCAGGTGGAACGTTTTTGAAGGTTAGGAAAAGTTGGGGGGACAGTATTGCCCAATTTGTGGAGAGTAGATAGAGACATTTTGGTAGAGATATCCAATATGTTCATGTATATTAGGCATGGTTTACCGTTGGGCCATAGACATATGAGTGAGGCCACTTTTAAAGAAAAATGAGGCTCTTCCTTGGGATCAATGCAATATTAAAGGATTCTTCCGAGTTGTATAAAGAGAAGAGCAAAATGAAGCTGCCGGCCAGCAGCGTAAAACGATACCAGGCCCCCCCAAATATGATACACATTTATAGTCCCTGGTCTTGAGTATGAAGAAGAAAGTCTTTTGGGACTATAAGGTACTTGGATTTTGGTTGAACAACGGCATCAGCGAATGTCAAGTTTGCACTACTGTTTGAAAACTTTTTGGACAAACTCCATTACTGAGCTGAGCGTTATGTATGAAAAGGTTGTGTGGGGAAAATATGTCCCTTGAATCAAGCATGTCCTACAAGGGCCTTGTGACATGAGGCGGGACCCTGCAAAACCAAACCAGTTATATCTTTCCAGAAGGACAGACTCCCAAACTGTAGACAACACTGTTCAACCTGATTGGGTCTCCTAGCGCAGCGTAGGGAACTAAAGAGGTTCTGAGCAGATGACGTGAATATGTAGAGGTTTTGTGGCAGCTTTCTTCTCTGAAAAATGCGTGTAGAACTATGATTTTTACTTTATTTTTTTAAATGTATTGGGGGGCGTCCACAATCTTAATCTGGCTCTGCAACTATATAAAAACTATCACAAAAGCTACAGAAAAACTCAACACGGTTATATTTAATTTGATGTTAAAGAAACTTGTCAGCAGAAATTGACAAATAAAATGGCTATTGTACAGTTCGTTTTCAAGTTAGTTTCAGACCTTCCAAATTTGGAATCATCAGAAAATCAATTGAAGTGAGATGTAAATTGGTTGTGTATGGCACTTAAAGTTTAAGCTCACTATCACCGTATTGACTAGCCCTGCATTCAGGGGGACATCGACTTACCATATCTCCAATGTATGGTAAATTTGTCAATCATAAGCCAGAGAGAAAGTTGGAGTTAGAGAGAGCTGGACTTCTGTTTTAAACAACTCGCTCTCTGTGACTTTATACATTAATATAAACTGCACTTCAAAGAGGCCATTACACTGGGCCATGAAATAAAAGATGTTCAACTTATATACTTGTCGTGGTTTATTGGGTCAATGTTGCTGACAGTTCCGTTTAAACTTTCCAACACCCAAATGCCACAAGTCTTTTTCTCAAAAAAAAAAAAATCTACAACTTTCTTCCTTGTTCATCCCTAATTCTTTGTGCATGAGATTACGGGTTTCAGTCTTATAGGATCACAGTTACTGTTGTAGGGTATTACGTTGGCTTGTTTATACATGACTTATATACACTGATTGTATAATGTACATGTGTACGAGGAAACATGTATTTGTATGTAAAATATTGCAGGTAGATTGAAATGTACTGAATGGAGGATTTTGGTTCTGTTTAAGCTATGAATTACAATAGACAATAGCGTTATGAAATCTAGATATTAGAAATATGCTTGTGTGCAGATCTGATTGTAGATGTGGATATAGTGGTATCTGTGCTATATACAGGAGCGGCCTTAGCTTTGTGTGTGCCCTGTAGATCTCTATTAAAAATATAAAGTATAAATATAACAATAAAACATAAACTATAAACCAGTCATAATATACAATAAACGCCCTTGGCGGACTGGCTTCAAACACGGAATCAGAGGATCCTCCCGTGGGCCCAGACTCTCACATATCATGTGAAACTCCAAAAATATATGCAAAAAATTTTGGAGTCTAGTAGGGTCTATTCCCTGGAAAAAGATAAATGTGGATGGAACAATTTACGAATAACCTGGTGGACCAAGGAACCCCAATTTGACATTGAATGCCCCCCCCCACATATCATAAAAACGGAATAAAAATCATTAATAGCTATAAAGCAGGGCGTGTAGTGTGTGTATGTGTATCGCTAAAGGATTGTCGTCGTGGTTACAATCACCACAATTTTTCACAGCCGCTTCGTGGACTCAAGAGAGCGTCATACGACTCTTTGTTTGAAAATGCACTTATTAAACCCCCCATATACGGAGCCATTGTCTGCTGCTGGCTGTGGCAGAGTTAGAGCTGAGCCGTGATGGTTGTTCACATTTTCACGGTCATTAATATGAGCTTGCTTTGATTGGTTACTATAGGCAATAGTATATAGACGATATGTGTTAGGTAAGAGAATAGGATCGAGACAGGAGACAGGCGAGGGGAGGGTGAGGAGTGAGTGAGAGCACAGAGACACAGGGGCGGTGATGAATGAGTCAAAGACAGGCAGGGAGAGTGTGTGAGTGAAGACCGAGAGACAGGCCAGAGAAAGTGAGTGGGGAGACAAAGAGACAGGCGAGGGGTGAGTGGTGAGAGACAAGAGAAGAGACAGGCAGAGGGGAGAGTAAGAGACAGAGAGACAGCAGGAAGAGAGTGAGAGACGAAAGAAAAGACAAACGGAGAGTGAGTGAGGACAGGGCAGGGAGAGTGAGTGACCCGTGATGTGAGTGAGTGAGTGAGAGACAGCAGGGAGAGTGAGAGGACAGAGAGAAAGACCACGGAGATGTGAGAGATAGGCAGGAGAAGTGAGTGAGGAGGGCACAGGCAAGGGAGGGTGAGAGATATAAAATATTTTTGTAACATCCTATTTTGTTTATAGCTAAGAGCCGTTATTTACTATTTGGGGCAGCGCCGGATCTGCAGGCTAGTATAAAATTATATATACAAAAGAAAATATGTATATAGTGTCTTATCTATAAAACATGTATTATTAGAAATCCCACAGGCAGTCACCATCTGTTTTTTCCATTTTAAAGTCAAGAATGAGGCTTGTTTTTGAGGACGACAGTTGAAATTTTTTGTTTGGTATCGCCACCAATGTTGTATTTTCTTAATGAGATGCCCACATTCTTTGGACTAGTATAATGACACTATTATTGTATCTTCTCTAGAGGGAAAAGATAACACCAGTCATGCATATATATGATTGTCTGTGTATGATACATCTTGTATCTATAATATTAGGCAGTGTGTTTCCCACATACTGTTATCAATATTTTCAACATACTAAACTATGTAAACTCAACCACTTTTGCAAAAAAAAAAAAAAATCTTTGTATCACTAAAGGGTAGATACATTATTATTAAAAGACATGGGTGTGTTCTCTTATAGTGGGTGGGTCTTAATGTGGGTGGGGTCTTATCGTCAAGGGGGTTGTGGTTATGAAGCAAGAGCAAATGCTACAGTGTATCTGAATTTGTATACAAACTAAGCCAAAGTAAAGTTTGACTAAGAAACACTATAGTAGATTTTTTTGTTATTCAGCTTCGTAAGGTTTATGCTGTCTGGTGTGCTGATGCTGATGCTGGGTTGCTATGTTGGATCCCACAAGAAACTATAAGATTGTTCTAGCATTAGTTTCCTCATAGTAATAATACAATGTTTTGATTGGAATAATTTGCATTGAAGACATTTATATTGCTGCATAAAAGTCTCCAAACATCCATAAACATCTACAAAATTACAAATTTTATCCAAAAAGTGATTGTGAAAAACTTATTTAATTATTGAACATTCACAAATGCTAAGGCTCTTTCACACATCAGCTTGTTTTCAGAATATTGCATACCCCTTTTGGAGTTATACATGTACTTCAATTCTTTTTTTCTACTGGCGGGGAACCAGCTGTTTTGCCATATAATTTTTGTAAACCACTGATATAAGAAACGCAACCCAAACAGAATGAAAAAAAAAATATCTACAGGAGACACAGATAACTCCCTGTGTGGAAGAGCCCTTAAGAGATGTATCAGTTATATCGAGAAATCTCCCTAGATAGTTCTAGTAGGTTTTTGTGACAATTCTTGGCCTTTTATAACAATGTGAATTATGATTTCATTGAAAAAAAAACAGAAGGATTTTTTAAAATCCCTTTCACATAGTGTAAACCATTTAAACAGAGTCTGAATTAAAACCTATGCTTAAACTGCCAGGCTCCTGCTGCCATGAGCTACATGTCATTAAAGGTATATAACTACTACACTACACTCAAGCTCATGGCAATCTAAGGCTTCAGTTCCCACTACTGTCTGCTTTCCGTATATTTATCTCCTTTAAACAAGAAAAAAAATGGATAAGAAAAAACGGAAAAACGAATGTCATGACTGGCCTTGGGAATGAGGCAAAGGAGAAGAGGAGTCTAGCGAGCAGCGATAGCGTTAATCTAAAGACATGTCGTAACTGCTCCGTTTTATTGAGGGCTCCACATGCACAAATGTTAGCTATATCTCAGCGCTATGCATTAGCTGTCATCAGCCATCTCTGATGCCAGTCTGAAAGTCGATCTAACCGATGATGCAGAGGTCCTGATCCGCTAGCAATCTATCTCGAGCAGCCATCCATTCATCGCGATATATCGAGCGAGCTAGCGAGCGATGGGTGCAGCGAAGAGGCATGCGACTAGGCGACGAGCTAGCAGCGACTTATTCTATGAGCGATCAGCGGAGCACTACTATCTAGCAGCTTCTATCTATGATCTATTGCTATTATCTCGAGCATCTATCTTATGCTATTCTATCTCATCGGATTTCAATCTGCGTCGGATATCATGCATCCATCCGATCTATCGATATGATCTAGACTAATCAGTATCTAGCTATGGATGTATCTAGTTCCATCTACTATCAACAATATCGAGTAACAGCATCTATTTATCTTTCTACATGTGATTAGATTACTCAGCTGGGGGATGATTTATACCGATGTGGTTAAAACTGTTCAAGTGTCCATGGAAACCAATCAGTGCTCAGCTTTAATTTAAAACGGCTGTGGGAAAAGAAAGCTGAGCTCTGATTGTTTTGTCATAAGTAACTAGAACAGTTCTGCATTCAGACAATTTCGATAAATATCCTTCACTATCTACTATATATCTATCTTTCTCTCTGTGTAAAAATCTTTCTTCCATTGACGACATACGTTCAAATAATAACCTCCGTTCTCGGTGCGTATTTTCAAATGGAAAGAAGTACTGCAGCCACCCCAGTTCAAATGTCATTTAAATAAAAACGAATGTTTAGCAGAGTGACCCTAAGTTACACACCACAGTTCAAACCTCCGCGAAAACAAAAGGAAATAAGGAGGTGTAACGTATCAATAGGAATGTCCACTGACATCAATGTAAACTTATGTCATCCGTTATGTTCCGTTTAGGCAGGGATCCGTTTACAGGCGCAGGCTGCGGACTTTTTCTTCTGTTTGAAAGAAAGCCTGCGATAATGGATCCGCGCCAAACTGGACCATATGGATTCATATAAATGTATAAATTACATTGATTTTTTACTGGGATTTTTAATGATAATTAAACCTCCCTTCTTTACGTTCTTTTAATGAAGCGGAAAGGAACTGAGGTTTGAATGTAATATGAAAACTTAATTGGGGACATAAAGGTTGACAATACAATGTTGTTTTGATGGCAATGGTATTTTTAACTGTATGTTAAACCTCTGTTCACTTATTTTTTAAGGAGGGTAGGGAAGGAAAGGGGTTTTAAAATGGTGTGTAAACTGAGCCTAGGGACTAGAGACCCTTACTGAACAATTTCCCATGACCTGTACGGTAGAAGTAACCTATTAGGAGTGCTAACATTGTATAAGTAACATTCTAGCCTCCTGCACAGAAGAGGTGCCCCCTTTATGTCTAAGGGTGATTTATTCAGACTGGCCACCAGAAGAAAGATTGACAGAACAGTTCTCCACTATTCTGCATCTGAGTGTGGATAGTGATTGGGATGGTCAGGATGCTATTGAGAAACACTCCATTGATAACAAGAAGGAAGTACAATTCCCCTTCCAAACACAAGGAGAATGGAGGGTTATGGGAGGTAGGCTACACCCCCTAGCACACACCAAAAAGCAGGAAATAATGATACTAATAATAAGATCTTAAACATAATTTTAAAAACATGTCATGCAGTTACTAAGAAATATATAAAAAAATAAATATTTTTACATTATTTGTTAACAAGTTTTGTACAGCACAATAATTTTTTTTATTTAAAAAAAAAAAAAACAAAGTACCGTAAGAAATGAAATATTTGACTAATAATAACAATAATACATTTTGAAAATTGTGGTAAGCGAATCCATGTGTTAAGTAACATTATATGGACGGTGGATTGTTGTGACCGTTTCCATATAAGTTTCCAGGTTTTTATGGTATTCGTTAATGTAGAAATTAAAATTGAATGTAAGTTTCGTCGCACAGACAATGTGCACTATCTTGTAGTGTCAGTATTTCTGGCTCAGATTTGGTAATATTCATATATTGTTATAGTTAATTATGTCAGACTAATGAGGTTTTCATTATGAGCCTTTCTATAGGTCTGTTATCACTCTATTTACCAGTATACTTAGAGGGACCAGTCTTCTAGTCTGGAGACCACAAGTCCTCTGATGTCTATTGAAAACTCAACTTTTGTGCAACAGTACAAAGTGATTATTATGTATTGCACAGGAAGAAGAGCTATTCCTGTATTGTTCTCTTACATATTTACTAAGGAATATATCCAGTTCTGCTCCTTTTGCCTTGACAAATAAATTGTGAAGACAGAAGGAGATATATGTGTAATATCAAATCCAACAATGGTGTTTTGTAGTATAGAAATACATGAGTGTGCATAGAACCATAAAATATAGAAACACAGGGTGGGTGTATAGAATACGAGAGTGTATAAAGCACATGAATGTATAGAAACAGGGTGTATAGAACACATGAATTTATATAGCACATGGGTGTATAGATACATGGTGTATAGAAGGACAGGAAGTGTATACAAACACATGAGTGTATAGAAAAAAGTTGAACGCATCAAAATAAGCCTCGATGTTCAGGACTGTAATGCATCACATATGACAGAACATAGAGAACTAAGTTATGTGGGGAAGAGTAAATATCATGTAGGATATTTTGGAAGCTTATGTATGACAATATTTTTAAATAATTTCTATGTGACAGTATGGAAAACGTTTGAAATTTAAAGTTTGAAATGTAAGTGTGAAATAAAACAACCAGAAAAGTCAATTAAAAGTTAAATCTTAATGAAAGATACAAGTGTAATAATAAATATTATAAAGATAAAAGGACCCAGGGATTAACATGTGATATAGGTTTGATAATGAATGCAAGATAGATAATAGATAGATAGATTAGATTTAAGAGATGGATTGGATGGGTTAGATAGATAGACAGATCAATAGAAATATTGATTGATATTAGGGGAGCAAAAAGACAGAAAGAAAGGAAGATGGAGAAGAAAGACATTTGAGGACAGATTGATGGGAAGAAAATAGATATACAGAAATAGAGAGATAAATAGAGTAATAGATATTAAATAGAAATATTGAGACAAATCGTCATAACAGAGAAATATAGACAGTATAAAATGAAGATAAAAAGATAGATTAACGCCAAACCAGATTAAAAGAGTAGACGGACTATATATATATCTATAGATATATGAATATAATAGTATATATATACTATTTAGAGAGAGGGAGAGCGAAAACATATTCGGTTAGATAGATAAGGATAGATAGAAAGAATGTCAAGAAGATAAATTGAATTAGATATTATGAAGAATAATAGATAGTTAATAGATAAATAAACAGGTTATTAAAATATAGATTACATAGAAGACTAAACCACCCTATGAATCTTATAGATAGGTTTGTAACAGGTATGGTAGTTAGATAGATCGAATGATAGACAGAAAGACAGAGAAGATTAGTAGTCAAGGAGAGAAATAGACAGATAGAGTGATAGATAGATAAGATAGATAGATAGAAAGAAGATAGATAGATAGAGAGTAGGATAGATGATAGATAGATGCTTGAAGATTGCAGGTTTCAGTTACAACCTGCCATGTCTTCTCTGTGTAGCACCATGATGAGGGCCAAGTACCTGCTACAGAGGAGAACCCAGGAGGGGCTTGTGCAAATGAGAGCTTTAGAGAAATCCCCACTACTCACTTACACATCACACAGAGAAGGGCGGGAGAGGCTGACTAGGCTACAAGGAGCACCACTTACTTCCAGCACTACTTCTAGAGAATCACCTCCCTGACCAGGGACAATAATATCAGCTAGCTCATCACATCGACATTCACTAAATATAGTATCGTATTATGCTCCCTACCCACAAGCCTCTACATGGCAAAAGAAACACATCCAGAAATGTAGGTAAAAGCTCCACAACACAGGAGAGAATAGCGTGCATAGTCAGAGCCAGGATCTAGGCCATAATGGTTTGATACAGAATAGACCAAAATAGAAACATATAAAATGTGTCCAAAATATCCACAACACATAGGAATCGCGTATTTGTAGATCGATGGCATTAACGAGAACCTGATAGACAGATTATAGATAAATAGATTTAAATTGATACTACTATATTATATTATATATTATTATATAAGATATATATATAGAACAGAGACTGTAGAGAAAGGGTACAAAAGATACAACCGGAAGATAAAAGTTGCAATTGTAGTGATAGTAAAAGGATAGATACGATGCATAGGATAGATGAGAGATACGTAGATAGATAGATAGATAGATGATAGAAGATAGATAGGATAGATGATAGTAGAAAGATAGATGATTAGATAGATAGATAGAGTAGATAGATAGATAGATAGATAGATGAAGATAGAAGATAGATAGATATGATAGATAGATAGATGATAGATAGATAGATGATAGTGATAGATAGACGAAGATTGTGTCCCTGACTGGACATCTTTTAAATATACACACTTTTCTCCAAGTTCCAATGTAACTTCAGGATCATGTGCTGCCAAAATATGGTAATCACATATAGTTTAATGAAAATCTAGTAGTACAGTAATAAACAAGATAGATATTAGATATAGATAATGCGATCATAAAGATACATGGAGATTCTCTGATTAGTTCATCAAGTTACCTCCTATAATGTATGCACCGTACAGCATCATTATAAACTATGGGCATAATGCTGCCTGATTGTAGTTTCTCCCAAAATATTAGAGGCTGCACAGGGGTCTATAGAACATAGAGGATAATGTCTCTTATAATGTAGGACTGTTACAGCATCATTATAAACTATGGGGCATAATGCTGCCTTATGTATTCTCCCACAATATTAGAGGATGGAACAGGGCGTATTAGACCAAGGAGCTATTAATGGTCTGTGGTTTAATCATTACAGTGGATCAAAAAAATAATGCACTTGTAATCGTCCACGTGTGGGATGTAGCAGTGCTGAGGTTGTCACTCATATATTTGTCATAACACATGGGCACATATACGGTGGACAAAAACCCAGCTCTGCTACAACCAGGGCTAGGAGGAGGGCCAGAGCAACATGATCGTCGTCATGAAGTATGTGTGTTGTGTGGAAGGCTCACCTCTTGCAGTGTTTGAAGCACCCAATCAATCCTGGGGTGTGTTTGAGGGACTGTGATAGAGAAAACCCACTTTTCCTAGCGGTTCCTGCCTGGGTGTGAACAAGAGCTTCCCACATCTGAGCAAATGATCTCATGTAGTAATATGACAGCAGCAGGCACAAAAGCAGCGGCAATTTATACCAGCACTCTAGACAAAGAGATATTAGTTATTCGGGTACCAAGTGCACGTTTGCATTTTAAGTATGAGACAGCATAGTATAAACACATTCACAAGAGCAATTACTAAATCTTCTAAAAGCTCCAAGTATTGGGTTGTTAACTGCACCACCTTACTGTGCAGCTTTAAATGAGATTTTATAGATTACATCCAGGACGATGTGGAACCTACACCAAAGACTCTGCCTCAAGGCATTCAGGGGAAAAGGAAACGATAGGATGATACTGTTCTACACAACAGACTTCATAGCTATATGGATGGATAGAAAGATAGACAATCGTATTAATATAGATTATAGAAACTACTGCATAGATACGAAATATTACATATATGGCTAAAGCAAATATAGATAATGAAGATACGAACAAAGGATGAGATAGATAGATAATAGATAGATAGATAGCTAATAGATAAGATAGATATTACATACAGTTGAAAGAAAGATAGATAGAGTAGGTAGTTGCAAAGAAAGAGATAGAATTGATTGATGGAGGGAGGTGATTGTCAGACAGCATATAAGAAAGATGAAAGATAGATATATAAGATAGATTACAGATATAAAGTTAAACTAAAGGAATGATAAAGACATGAAAGATACTGACACGAGTGGATGATGGATAGAATAGATGTTTTAAGGGGGATTTTGTTAAATATGATAGTTAGATAGATAGCATAGATTAGATACTAATATATTCAGTTAAAGCAAAGTTAAAGTGGACTGTTGATAGGTGACAGATAATACTACTATATAGTATAAAAGAAGAAAGAATGGATGGGAAAAGATATGCAGTAGAGATAGATAAACAGAAGTAATTCAGTTATTGTATTATATATATTATACATATACTTACAGATAAATAATAAATAGATACGATAGATACCAAATATAAATGGAATACATAGATAAGCAAAATATACATAGATAGATTGATATATGCGGCATAGATTAAAAAGCTAATAGATTGATAGGTAATAGTAGTTATAAGATAGATAGAACATGAAATACATTGCATGACTACACGGATTATAAAGACCCCGTGTATTTGTGTAGGTTGGTTATTGACAACATTTATTCTGTCTCTCGGTTTACAGATCACTAGGACACAATTATTTCACCCTCTATGGGGAATACACGCCAAATTATTTTCTGTACCACAAAACATAGGGATTCTAGGAAAATACTAAAATACACCAAAGTTACTGACTTTCGTGTTTAAATGTTTATTTTGCTTGGTAATGATGAGCCAAGGATCGATAATAATAGATTAGAAGTGGTTAGGACTGACAGACAATCATACTATTAGATACAAGGACATTAGACGAGCCATCAAAAAATAAAGACATCAATGTAGCGATTACTGTAGGTAGGACATACCAGTACACTAGGACACCGATAGAAGGATAGATAGATGTAGATATGGTGATAGATAGGAGGATGGATAGTAGACTGATAGATAGATACGGTCTGTGATAGATAGATGGAGGTATATATTATATATATATTATATATATATATTATATAGATGATGATAGATAGATAGATAGATAGTATAGAGATAGATAGAAGAGAGACTAGTAGATAGATGGATAGAGATAGATAGATAGATAGATAGATCAGATACATGGATAGCTGAACTGCAATAGCATATATTTTATTTCGACCGTTCTTTAACGAAAGAGAAGAAGAGGAAAGTCATTTTTCTTGTATCAGATTGTTATTGAGAGGAAAGAAATATCCAATGATAGTGGAAAAAGGTACAAACATATCACACGTTATAACTATGGAATGTATAAGAGATTAGATAGACAGGTAGAAGCATATTTATATGAACTCGGTTGATTTCTCTTAGGGAGGCTGCCGACAATCCTTGGTTCATGTAGCAACTGAGTGTGTGCTGTTGTATATAGGTGTGTATGTGTTATCGTGTGTGTTGATGGATTGTAATGTATATGTTAAAGCGTGTGCCAGTGACGCTGAAGTAACTAAGAGGATGGTGTATTGTAGCAGAGCTAGTGGTAGTTTTGTAGTGGTGAATGCTGATGGGATACACAAGGGATGCTTATTGTTACGCCAGAGTGAGAGAGGTCTCTGCGTATTATGTAGTGCCATTCATGAGGAGGCTGTATGCAGCAGAGCTGAATGTGCAGTGTGTAGTAGCAGGAGCTGGAAGTGTGTGTGATGGAAGTCCTATCATGAAGGGTGTGGTGCCAGCAGGGTTAAGAAAGTTCTGTGTTAGTGACTATATAGAAGGCTGTGTATCTAATAGTGCTGAGTGTGTGATGTATCAGGGGCTGAATGGGGTATGTAATGCCACATGCGGAGGGCCGTGTATGAGCAGTGATGATTGTGTATGTGAGAGTAGCAGCGCTGGGTTTGTTTGTAATAACATTATCATGAGGAAGCAGTGTTATGTGCAGTACCAAGAGTGTCTGTATGTAGCAGCGCTGGGATATGTGTATGGTAATTCTATCAGTGAGGATGCAGCTGTATATTGCAGTACAAGAGTCGTATGTAGCAGAGGATGGATCTGTGTATGTAATCCTATCATGAGAGAGTGTATGTAGCAGGGATGGTGGTAGTGTTGTATGTGCGAGAGTGGATTGCGTGTATGTAATACCTACAATGAGGAGGCAATGTATGTAGCAGTTACTTGAGTCGGTGAGTGAGCAGGGCTGGATGGTGTGTATGTAATGCCCACATCCAGCTCTGCTACATACACACACTCAGTACTGCTACATACACTGCCTCCTCATGATAGGCATTACATACACACATCCAGCCCTGCTACATATACAGACTCAGTACTGCTACATACATTGCCTCCTCATGGTAGGTATTACATACACGCATCCAACTCTGCTACATACACACATCCAGCCCTGCTACATACACTGCATCCTCATGATAGGAATTACATACACATATCCAGCTCTGCTACATACAGACACTCTTGGTACTGCAATATACACTGCATCCTCATGATAGGAATTACATACACATATCCAGCTCTGCTACATACAGACACTCTTGGTACTGCAACATACACTGCTTCCTCATGATATGTATTACAAACACACCCAGCTCTGCTACATATACACATGCACACTCATCACTGCTACATACACGGCCTCCGCATGATAGGCATTACATACACACATTCAGCTCTGCTACATACACACACTCAGCACTATTAGATACACAGCCTCTCTATGATAGGTACTACACAGACTTTCTTAACCCTGCTACACACACAACCTCTTCATGATAGGCACTTCATACACACACCCAGCTCTGCTACATACACACATGCACATTCAGCTCTGCTGCATACACAGCCTCCTCATGATAGGCACTACATACACAGAGACATACTCAGCTCTGCTACACAGATAGCATCCTTGTGATATCCACAGCATTCACACACTACAAACACTTAGCTCTGCTACATACACATCCTCCTATGATTGTCACTGGCACACACTATATACATTACAATACACAACACACACTATATACACAGCACACACTATATACACAGCACACACTCAGTTTGCTACATGACCAAGGATTGTCTGCAAGCCTCCCTACGAGAAATCAACTGAGTTCATATAAATATCTATCTATCTATCTATCTATCTATCTATCTATCTATCTATCTATCTCTTATAACATTTCATAGTTATGACGTGTGATATGTTTGTACCTTTCCATCTATCATTTGGATATTTTCTTCCTATCAATACAAATCTGATACAAAGAAAAATGATCTTTCTCTTCTCTCTTTCAAGCATTTCACCTATCCAATATCTATCTATCTATCTATCTATCTATCTATCTATCTATCTATCTATCTATCTATCTATCTATCTATCGATCTAAGGCGGCAGCACACCAATAGCTAAATATAAAAATATGTGGGTACTTGAGTAACTTGACAAAGGTTCCTGAAAAGGTTTCTGGATAGATAGATAGATAGATAGATAGATAGATAGATAGATAGATAGATTTTTAAGTGTATAATATACATGGGTCCTGGGGCCTTTGCACCCAAGTATTAGATATATATCTATATATATATATATCTTTCATCTATATAGAACAGATTAAAGAATACCACACACACACACACACATCTATATATATATTATATACTTATATCTTATTTAAACACATTGAAACTATATCAATATTCATAACTGCAAAATTTATATGTTTCTATATAAAAACATATATACAAATAAAATCGATATAATTTAGATTGTAAATTCTAATATGGATGGTAAAATTGCATTATATAGGATGTATTAATATAGCATATATAAAATCTCTCTCTCTCTCCTCCTCTCTCTCTCTATATATATATATATATATATAAATATATAATATATTTTAAATCAAGACACTTTAAATAATCTATGATATTATGATATATTATATATTATATATTCTTATATACAATGTAATACAGTCATAATTAAATTCATATATTTTCTGACTACATAGTAACATAGTCAATAGGTAGCTCTATATACATGATTTATATATACATATTAAACTCAACGCAAGGACAATCGTATAATGATATGGCTTGCAACAACTATATTATATTATATCGAAACATCATAAATGAAATATATATATGGAATGCAAATGAAATTCTTCAAAAATACAACTCAATTATTCCAAAGTGGTTTCTTTTATGTCAGAAATAACAGGCATATAATTTTTTCTCTCTGCTCAGAGCCACACCAATAGGCTGCACAGTGTCAGATACTCGTCCTACAAAAAACGCTAATGTCGTTTGCTTTTTAATTGCTTTTTTTTTTTCAATTTATATATCATTTTATCAAGCGAAATAAAAAAAAATACAAAAAAAAAAAACCTTCGTGAATAGAGTCCTCATTAAGGACAGGAATCAATGAGTTTCTGAAAAATCATCCACCGGTTTTAATATAATAATAAATTGGTGCCACATAAATCCAATGGTTTCATAAATTATCCCTGTGCTTAATGCATCATTTATCATTGAGGAATTTAACAATCGATAAAAAAGGACAGACATAAAACGAATCAATTCATTCATTTCAGATTTAAACCGATTTAAGTAAGGGTCTGGCAAGCGAACAGTTAAAAAGGACACACCTATAATAACTGTACTGGCCCAATAAGCCTCTCCAGGTCCATTTAAAAAATGTATGGTATCGTTACATTATTGGTTGCAGTTGACATCATTTTATCATGCACCAAAAATGAAATAAATACACTAAAATAATAAAAAAAAATAAATTACTATACTCTGCTTTTTTTTTTTTTTTCAAAATGACATAATTTACATTGAGAATGATGTTATTCTGTGAAGGATACCCCATCCAATATAATTCTGAATCCGCATTTACTAAATTGGTGTCAATATTTCAATATTAAAAAAAAACAGGAGGAAACAAACTTTTTGTTTTCTTACAACACACATTTACAGGCTGTAACAACTAAATATTCCAAAATAGAGAAGGATACAGTCACAAGTGTATTTAGAAAATAAATTGACTTCCTCTTTTCATGGTAGGGTGACTGGGGTGGAGCCACCCATCAGGAGCCCTATTGTACAAGCAGTGAGGTAGTCCAGCCTCCTACCCCCCGTTCCGTCCATTTGACCATTTTGAGTCCATCCATCCAGATTTATATACTCATCTCCTCTATCCCTGTCTCCCCCTTCTCTTTATTGGAGTGCTTCAGAGAAACCCTCTTATATAATCCACCCCCCCCTAAGTATACTGCCAGTTTTTTCTTTCTTTTCTTTTTCTATTTTTTTAAGTAGAGGAGAAGGGTTTGCCTGGGGACAGTACCTGTGTTTTGTTCACCCATGCCTAACCATATAGTAAGAGGTAGAACAGGCATGGCTTGCCATAGTCAGCTAATAGTATTTAGACTTTGAGACAGGTTGTTGACCACGGTGGGGGGGGGACAATGCTGAACTTGAGGGCTGCTTGGAGTGCTGACCCATGTCTGTGTGAAGGCCTGCACTGTTTTGTTTGGTGGCTTGATGTTACCCAACGCATTGCTGGGTGACGTGTGAGGATGTGCTGACTTGCTTGGTATGGTTCTGAAGAGCATTGTTGGGTATTGGACCCTGCCTGGCATGCTTGCCATCCCTGAACCCACACTGGCACGCAATCCCTCGGGAGACTGCCTGCTGCTGACAAGAGTTGTTGTCCTGCTGCACTGCTGGCTGTGCTGTGCTGCCTTGTCCTTGGCTTGTCCTCTCTCTTCATCTTGATGCGGGTGTTCTGGAACCAATCTTCACCTTGGGTTGGAGTCCAGCATGGATCATACGGCCAACGTGTTTCCTTTCTGCAGACATGTATTTTTGTTTCTGCTTGAATCATCCTTTCCAGTTCTAACACTTTGGGCCTGGGAGAACACATACCCCTGCGTTTTCCTCCTAGGGGGTGCTCTGAGTGGGGCCATACTCTCCCCCACATCTCCTAAGGACCTCCATTGGCCACGACCAACCCATATTCATTCCATTGGAGGGACCCATAAAACGAACTTGAAAATGAGAAATAAACTGAGAATCAGGTTACAGAAAATTAGATGAAGCCACAATAGTATAGAAAAGGACTATAAGACGATAAAATTAGATAGATGTACAGTTTATAGTAATGATAAGTGATAGAAGATAATTACAATCTTAGGATAAATACTGGTGGATTAGGAATGATCGCTAGGTATGATAGATCGATAGATAGATAATCGAATATACGATAGATAATGAGATAGATAAGATATATGGTAGATAGAACTAAATACTGGATAACTACATCGTAAGCCCATTGTCGTCCATGATGTACGCTTATCGTAATTATAGAACTAAAATCATCGCTAACTTAGATACTAAGTATCTGACATACACCAGTTGAATGGTACTCTGCTATCTTCCTCTATAATCTACTCTATCATTATCTACTCTCCACTATCTCTCGTCTGGACTGGCTTCGAGAAGCTCCATGTTTCTCCCATGTCACGGACTGCACCCCGTTATCTATGTCCACTCCCCTCACTGCCACTATACGCATATAATTATGATCAATTTGTATCACGGTATCTTCACAACAGTTTCCCATCTTCTATAACTGGCTATTTATCTCGGACTTATCTTCACGTCGTACCCATAAACTTTATGAACCGTTTTTTGTTTCTATTCTTATTCATTTATCTTTACCGAGACCTTCTACTGCAAACCTGTAACTTTCGGTTATGCTCTCTCGTATTTTTTTAAGTGTGTGGAGTTCTCTATCTACTTCGTAATAATTCTCGATCTTTGCACAACTAACTCACACCTCTTGTTAATGATACCCATCAAGTTTATGAGTTCTCTTCTGCCCGCATTCACTGCTACACTTTGTGGTGTACAAGAATCCACGGGTCCTACTGTAACTGTAAAGAATGAAATATGTAACAATAGAAGTAATAATTTATATAACTGGTATTGTATATATATAAATTGTAGGATTTTCTCTCATGTACTACTTGTGAGAATCTGTGGTCGGGGTTGGTCCATACCAATCATGGCTGGAACTGTTTCTCTAGTCTCCTGATAGAGGTTGGCATCTCGCGCTATTTTGCCCAGGTTGCCCAGGTTGCCGTTGCAGTAGCCCGCCCCTGGTGTTTGTGGGAGAGCTGTGGCACCCCACAGCTGTCATGTGGTAGGCAGCATTTGGCCCATGGCATGCTGCTGCATAGTGTGACTGAGACACCTGGGATTCCTTGTAGGCTGCCAGGGTCGCCCACTTGCCAGTGCCCCGCCATGGCCACCTTCTTGTAGCTCTCCTCCAGAGGACTCAGATGTCAGCACTGAGAAGGGATAGTGGTGCTTGGACTCATCGACATCTGTCTGGAGCTGGGAGAAAAAAGAGACAGATCTCTCCCCTCTCTCTCTCCCTTTTTTTTTCTTTTTTTCTGTTTTTTTTTTTTTTGCAAATCTTGTTGTGCTGTTGCCGTAGCGCCTGGGCTTGTTGGGTGTACACTAAGTCCGCCTTAATTGGGCTGAGAGCATCGATCACAGTTTCCTTTGCGTTTGTTTAGGCAGTAGTCCAGGTTTTAGGCAGCAGAGGCGGAGCCAGCAGTGAGGCCAGACAATACCTGCCTCCCATGGTAGGCATTACATACCACCCCTCCAGCTCTGCTACATAACACACTCAGTACTGCTACATACACACTGCCATCCTCAGATCTGCATTACATACACAACAACCACTCTGCACATACACACACTCAGTACTGCTACCATACACTGCCTCCTCATGATAGGGCTTACATACACACAATCCAGCTCTGCTACAAATCACACCAATCATACTGCTACATCACTGCTCTCCTCGATAGGCATTAAGTACATACACACCAAGCTCTGCTACATACACACACTCAGTAACTGCTACATACCTGCTCTCCTCATGATGGCATTACATACTACACACCCAGCTCTGCATAATACACACACTCAGTACTCTGCAACATACACTGGCCTCCTCATTATAGGCATCATGCACCACAAACACCAGCTTCTGCTACATACACACACTCAGTACTGCTACATAATCTGGCCTCCTCATGATAGGCATTACATACACACACACAACCGCTCTGCTACATACACAACCCTAGTACTGCTACATACCTGGCCTCCTCATGTAGGCATTACATAACACACAATCCGCTCTCTACACTACCACACCAGTACTGCTTACATACACTGCCTCCTCATGATGGCATTACATCACACATCAGCCTCTCCCGACTCAGTACTGCTACACTGCTCCATTCGTATTACTCACGATATCACTCTCGCCCCTTGTAGGTAGCATACACGCCATCTCTACATCCACCATCCCCTGCTACATACACTCTCTCATGATAGATTACATACACATATCCACCATCTGCTACATACGACTCTTTTGTACTCGCAATATCACAGGCATCCTCACTGATAGAATTACATACACATATCCCAGCTGCTGCTACATACAGACACTCTTGGTACTGCACAATAACACTAGCTTCCTTCCTATGTATGTTATTACAAACAAACCCAGCTGCTGCTACAATCACATACACACTCATCACTGCTACATACACGGGCCCTCCGCATGCTGGCATTACATCACCCATTCAGCCCTGATACACACAACACTCAGCACTATTAGATACACAGCCTCTCTATAATAGGTACTGAACACAGAACTTTCTTAACCCTGCCACCACACCTCTTCATGAAAGGCACTTCATACACACACCCAGCTCTGCTACATACAACACTGCACATTCAGCTCTGCTGCATACACAGCCTCCTCATGAATGGCACTACATATACGCAGAGACCTCCTCACCTCTGCAACACAATGATAGCATCCTTGTGATATCCACAGCATTCACCACTACAAACACTAATAGCTCTGCTACATACACATCCTCTTAGACTTGTCACTGGCACCACTAACATATACATTACAATCCATCAACACACACTATAACACAAGCACACACTATATACACAGCACACACTCAGTTTGCTACATGACCAAGGATTGTCTGCAAGCCTCCCTAAGAGAAATCAACCGAGTTCATATAAATATCTATCTACCTGTCTATCTATCTCTTATAACATTTCATAGTTATAACGTGTGATATGTTTGTACCTTTCTCCATCTATCATTGGATATTTTCTTCTTCCTCTCAAACAATCTGATACAAAGAAAAATGATCTTTCTCTTCTCTCTTTCGTTAAAGAACGGTCGAAATAAATATATGCTATTTGCATTTCAGCTATCCAATCTATCTATCTATCTATCTATCTATCTTTCTACGATCACCATATCTTCTACTACTATCTTTCTATATCCTATCTATCTATCTATCTATCGCATCATCTATATAATATATATATATAATATATATATAGATATATATCCATCTATCTATCCAACTATCTATCTATCATCTACTATCCTATCCCACTATCTATCACATATCTATCATCATCTATCCTTCTATCGGGTGTCCTATGTACTGGTATGTCCTACCTACAGTATCGCTACATTGATGTCTTTATTATTTGATGGATCTGTCTAATGTCTTTATCTAATAGTATGATTGTCTGTCAGTCACTAACCACTTCTATCTATTTATTATCGATCCTTGGCTCATCATTACAAGCAAAAAAAACATTAAACACGAAGTCAGTAACTTTGTGTGTATTTTAGGATTTTCTAAATCCCTATGTTTTGTGGTACAGAAAATAATTTGGCGTGTATTCCCAAGAGGGTGAAATAATTGTGTCCTAGTGATCTGTAAACCGAGAGACAGAATATGTTGTCCAATAACCACCCACAAATACACGGGTCTTTATAATCCGTGTATCATGCAATGTATTTCATAGTTCTATCTATCTTATAACTACCTATTACCTATCAATCTATTGACTTTTAATCTTATGCCAGCATATATCAATCTATCTATGTATATTTTGCTATCTAGTACTATCCATTTATATTTGGTATCTATCGTATCTATTTATTATTATATCTGTAATAATATATAATATATATATAGTACAATAACGAATTATCTTTGTTTATCTATCTCTATCTCTGCAATATCTTTCCCAATTCCATCTTTCTTTCTTTTAACTATATATTAGTATCTATCTGTCACCTATCAACAGTCATTTAACTTTACTTTAACTGTATATTTAGTATCTATCTATCTATCTATCTATCTATCTATCTATCTATCTATCTATCCATCCATCCATCTGTGCAGTATCTTTCAATGTCTTATCTTCCTTTAGTTTAACTTTATATCTAGTATCTATCTATATATTATCGATCTTTCTTTATATCTGTCTGACAATCACTCCCTCAAATCAATCAATTCTATCTCTTTCTTTGAACTACTACTCTCATCTTCTTTCTTTCAACTGTAATGTAATATCTATCTTATCTATACTATCTATCGTATCTATCTATCTATCTATCTATCCTTTGTCTATCTATTATCTATATTGCTTTAGCCATATATGTAATATTTCTGTATCTATGCAGTAAGTTTCTATAATCTATTTATCGATTGTCTATCTTTCTATCCATCCATTTAGCTATGAAGTCTGTTGTGATAGAAGCAGTATACATCCTATCAGTCTGTTCCCTCTGAATGCCTGTGAGGCAGAGATCTTGGTGTAGGTCACATCGTCTGGATGTAATCTAATAAAATCTCATATTAAGAGCTGCACAGTAGAGGTGGTGCAGTTAACCCAATGACTTTGGAGCATTTTAGAAGTATTTAGTAATTGCTCTTGTGAATGTGTTTATACTATGCTGGCTCATACTTAAAAATGCAAAAGTGCACTTGGTACCCAGGAATAACTAAATATCTTTGTCTAGAGTGCTGGTATAAATGGCCGGCTGCTTTGTGCTGCTGCTGCATATTACTACATGAGGATCATTGCCTTCAATTGGGAAGCTCTTGTTCACCACTAGGCAAGGAACCGCTTAGGGAAAAGTGGGGTTTTCTCTATCACATCCCTCAAGTACAACCCCAGGATTGATTGTGCTTCAAATCACTGCAAGAGGTGAGCCTTCCACACACACACATACTTCATGACGACGATCATGTTGCTGCCCTCCTCCTAGCCCTGGTGTAGCAGAGCTGGGTTTGTCAAGCCTATATGTGCCATGTGTTATGACAAATATATGAGTGACAACCTCAGCACTGCTACATCCACACACGTGGACGAGTTACAAGTGCATTATTTTTTTGATCCACTGTAAATGTATTATACCACAACATTATCTCTCTTGGTCTATAGACCCTGTGCAGCCTCTAAATATTTTGGGAGAAAATACAATAAGGCAGCATTATGCCCCATAGTTATAATTGATGCTGTACAGTGCATACTATTATAAAGAACATTATCTCTCTAGGTCTATAGACCCTGTGCAGCCTCTAAATATTTTGGGAGAAAATACAATAAGGCAGCATTATGCCCCATAGTTATAATTGATGCTGTACGGTGCATACTATTATAAGGAGGTAAATTGATGAACTAAATCAGAGAAGTATCCAGTATCTTATATTATCCATTTATCTATATGTCTAATATCTATCTTGTTTATTACTGTACTACTAGATTTTCATTAAACTATATGTGATTACCATATGGCAGCACAATGATGCTGAAGTATAATTGATACTTAGGAGAAAAGTGTGTAATATTTAAAGAATGTCCAGTCAGGGACACAATCTATCTATCTATCTATCTATCTATCTATCTATCTATCTATCATCTATCTATCTATCTATCTATCTATCTATCTATCTATCTATCATCTATCTATCTATCTATCTATCTATCTATCATCTATCCTATCATCTATCTATCCTTTTACTATACTACTACATTTGCACTTTTTATCTTCCTTGTATCTTTTGTACCCTTCTCTACAGTTCTGTGTCTATATATATATATATATATATATATATATATATATATATATAAATTTATCTATTTATCTATAATCTGTCTATCAGGTTCTTAGATTATCCATCGATCTACAAATATCGTGAATTCCTATGTGTTGGTATTTTGACACATTTTTATATGTTTCTATTTTGTCTATTCTGTATCAAACCATTAGCCTAGATCCTGCTCTGTACTATGCTACTCTATTCTCTCCTGTTTGTGTAGCTTTTACTCATTTCTGGATGTGTTTCTTTTGCCATGTAGAGGCTTGTTGGTAGGGAGCATGAATACTATACATATATTTAGGAATGTCAGTGTGATGTAGCTGCAGATATTATTGTCCCTGGTCAGGGAGGTGATTCTCTAGAAGTAGTGCTGGAAGTATGTGGTAATGCTCTTGTAGCCTCAGCCTCTCCAGCCCTTCTCTGTTGTGATGTGTAAGTGAGTAGTGGGGATTTCTCTAAAGCTCTCATTGCTACAAGCCCTCCTGTGTCTCCTCTGTATGCAGGTACTTGGCCTCAGTCTGTGCTACACAGAGAAGACATGGGCAGGTTGGTAAACTGAAACCTGCAATCTTCAGCATCTATCTATCTATCTATCTATCTATCTATCTATCTATCTATCTTTCTATCTATCTATCTATCTATCTATCTATCTATCTGTCTATTTCTCTCCTTGACTACTATCTATCTGTCTGTCTGTCTATAATCGATCTATCTAACTACCTACCTGTTATCAACCTATCTATAATTCATTGGTTTATCTTTCTATGTATCTATATTTTAATAACCTGTTTATTATTCTATTAACTATCTATTATTCTTCATAATATCTAATATCAATTTATCTTCTTGACTTCTTTCTATGGATCTATCTACCGAATATTTTTTCTCTCTATATATAGAGACTATATATATAGTCATCTATCTTTTATCTGTATATAGTTAATCTATCTTTTTATCTGTCATTTATACTGTCTAATATTTCTCTGTATATGACGATTATGTCTCAATATTTCTATTTAATATCTATCTAACTATTTATCTCTCTATCTGATATATCTATTTTTCTTCCCATCAATCTGTCCATCAAATGTCTTTCTTCCATCATTCCTTTCTTTCTGTCTTTTGCCCACTAATAAATCAATCAAATATTTCTATTGATCTGTCTATCTATCTACCCATCCATCCATCCATCTTAAATCTATCTATCTATCTATTATCTATCTTGCATTTCATTATAAAACCTATATCAAATGTTAATCCTGGTGTCTTTTACTTTAATATTTATTATTACACTTGTATCTTTCATTAAGAATTTAACTTTTAAATTGACTTTCTGGTTTGTTTTATTTCACACTTGACATTTCAAACTTGAAATTTCAAACTTTCCATACTGTACAATAGATTATTCAAAATATTGTATACATAGATGCTTCCAAAATATCATACATGATATTTACTGCTTCCACATAATAATTCTCTATGTTATGTAATATGTGAGGCATTACAGTCCTGAACATCGAGGCTTATTTGATGCGTTCAACTTTTTCTATACACTCATGTGTTCTATACATTCCTGTCTTCTATACACTCATGTATTCTATACACCCATGTGTTCTATAAATTCATGTGTTCTATACACCCATGTATTCTATACATTCATGTGCTCTATACACTCATGTATTCTATACACCCATGTGTTCTATATATTTATGTGTTCTATGCACTCATGTATTCTATACACCCATGGTTGGGATTTGATAGTTACACGTCTATCTCCTTCTTCACAATTTATTTCAAGGCAGAAAGGAGCAGAACTGGATTATTCCTTAGTAAATATGTAAGAGAAGCAGATCAGGAATAAGCTCTTCTCCTGTGCATTACATAAAATCACTTTGTACTGTTTGCACAGAAAGTTGAGTTTTCAATAGACTCAGAGGATTGTGGTCTCCAGACTAGAGACTGGTCCCTCTAAGTATACTGGTAAATAGAGGATAACACAGACCATATAGAAAGACTCCTTATAGAGAAAAACCTCATTAGTCTGACATAATGAACTATAACAATATATGATAATTACATCTGAGCCGAAATACTGACACTACAAGAATGTGCGACATTGTCTGGCGACAGAATTACATTCATGTTTATTTCTAAATTACTAATACAATAAAACCTGGAATATATGGAAACGTGCACAACATATCCACACTCCATTATATGTTACTTAACACATGGATTCTTTAACACAATTTTCAAAATGATTATTGTTATTATTATGTCAAATATTTCATTTCTTACTACTTTGTTTTTTTTTTTTAATAAAAAAAAAATTATTGTGCTGTAAAAACTTGTTAACAAATATTGTAAAAATATTTATTTTTTTATATATTTCTTAGTAACTGCATGACATTTTTTTAAAATTATTTTAATGAATACTTATTATTATTATCATTATTTCCTTGCTTTTTTGTGTGTGGCTAGGGGGTGTAGCCTACCTCCAATACCTCCATTCTCCTTGTGTTAGGAGGGGAATTGTACTTCCTTCTTGTTACATGGAGTTTTCTTCAATAGCTCCTGACCCCACACGATCCACACTCAAGATGCAGAATAGTGGAGAACTTTGTCAATCTTCTGGTGCCAGTCTGAATAAAATCACCCTTAGACATAAAGGGGGCACCTCTTCTGTGCAGGAGGCTAGGAATGTACTGATACAATGTAGCACCTCCTAATAGGTTCTTACCTACAGGTCAATGGGAAATTGTATCAGTAAAGGGATCTCTAGTCCTAGGCTCAGTTCACACTACCATTTAAAACCCCCTTTCCCTACCTCCATTAAAAAAATAAGGAACAGAGGTTTAACATATCAGTTAAAAATACCATTGCCATCAAACAAAATTGTATGTCACCCTTTATGTCCAATTAAGTTCATATTACAGTTCAAACCTCAGTTCCTTTCCTTCATTAAAAAGAAGTAAAGAAGGGAGGTTTAATGTATCAGTTAAAAATCCCAGTAAAATCAATGTAAATTTATACATTTATATAATCCATTATGGTCAGTTTGGCGCTGATCCATTATGCAGGCATTTCTTTCAAACAGAGAAAAAGTCCTGCAGCCTGCGCCATGTATAACGGATCCCTGCCTAAACGGAACATAACGGATGACATAAAGTTTACATTGATGTCAATGGGAATTCTAATTGATACGTTAAACCTCCGTTATTTCCTTTTGTTTTACGGAGGTTTGAACTGTGGTGTGAACTTAGGGCATCTGCTATACATTCGTTTTATTTGACATTTGAAATGGCGGAGGCTGCAGTACTTTCTTTCCATTTGAAAAAAACGCACGGAGAACGGGATGTTATAATTTGAACATTGTAGTCAATGAGAGAAAGATTTTTACACAGAGAGAAAGATAGATATATATAGATAGTGAAGGATATTTATCGAAAGTGTCTGAGAGCAGAACTGTTCTAGTTACCTATGGCAACCAATCAGAGCTCAGCTTTCATTTTCCCACAGCCGTTTTTAAAATTAAAGCTGAGCACTGATTGGTTTCCATGGACAACTTGAACAGTTTTACCACACTTATAAATCTCCCCCACTGAGCTAATCTATACATGTAGAAAGATAAATAGATGATTTATAGATAATTGTGAGATAGATAGATGGATAGATACATACATAGATAGATATGAGATAGATAGATAGATAGATAGATAGATGGATTGATGATAGACAGATAGATGACAGACAGATAGATGATAGATAGATAGATAGATAGATAGATAGATAGATAGATAGATAGATAGTAGATGGATGGATGGATGGATGGATAGATAGATAGATTGTGTGTGGAAGGACCATCTGGAGATGTTAGAATTCACTTTAGATGAGATAGATAGATGTGATAGATAGATAGATAGATAGATAGATAGACATGAGATATAGATAAATTATTTGTCATAATAAATATTAAAAACGGACAGTAACTGACATGTCTTTAGTTATGTTCAGTTTATTTCAGTTTATCATCCATTTTTTTTCTTTTTTAAAGGAGATAAATTAACGGAAATGCAGACGGTAGTGGGAACTGAGCCTTAGATTGCCATGAGCTGGAGTGTAGTGTAGTAGTATATACCTTTAAATGACATGTAGCTCATGAGCAGCAGGAGCCCTAGCAGTGTAAGTATAGGTTTTAATTCAGACTCTGTTTATGGTTTACACTACGGACAGGGAATTTTAAAATCCTTCTTTTTTTTTTTCAATGAAACATTAATTCAGCATTGTTATAAAAGTGCAAAAGTTCACAAACCTACAGAAACTATCTAGGAGATTTCTCGATATAACTTGATACATCTCTTAAGGGCTCATTCACACAGGGGAGTTCATTGTGTCTCCGTAGATAATTTTTTTTTTCATTCTGTTTGGGTCGGTTCTGTATACACATGGTTTACAAAAATTATATGGCAAAACAGCTGGTTCCCCAGCAGTAGAAAAACAGAATTGAAAGTACATGAATAGACTCAAAAGGGGTAATGCAATATTCTGAGAAAAAAGCTGATGTGTGAAAGAGCCTTTAGGCATTTGTGAATGTTCAATAATTAAATAAGTTTTCATCACTTTTTGTAGTGAAAAATGTTGTAGATTTTGTAGATGTTTATGGGATGTTTGGAGACTTTGAATGCAGACAATATAAAATGCTTCCAATGCAAATTATTCCAATGCATAAACATTGTATTATTACTAGAGGGAAACTAATGGTAGAACAGATCTTATAGGTTTCTGTGGGATCCAACATAGCAAACCCAGCATCAGCATCAGCACCAGACAGCAGCAGACCTGTACAGAAGCTGGATAAAAAAAAAATCTACTATAGTGTTTCTTAGTCAACTTTACTTTGGCTTAGTTTGTATACAAATTCAGATACAATGTAGCATTTGCTCTTGCATTCTAAACCACACCCCCTTGACATTAAGCCCCACCCACATTAAGCCCCACCCACTATAAGAAACACCATTTCTTTTAATAAATGTATCTTAAGTGAGATACAAGATTTTTTTTTTTGCAAAATGGTAGAGTTACATAGTTAGTATGGTTGAAAAGTTATTGATATAAAGTAGTTTGGGAAACACTGACCTAATATTAATAGATACAGATGTATACATACACAGACAATCATATATATGCATGACTGGTGTTATCTTTTCCTCTAGAGAAAGATACAAATTAAATAGTGTCATTACTAGTCCAAAGATGTGGGCATCTATTAAGAAATACCCAGTTGGTGCGATACCCAAAAAAATTCAAACTGTCCTGCAAAAAACAAGCCCTCATTCTTGACTTTAAAATGGAAAAACAATGGTGACTCCTGGGATTCTAATATACATGTTTTATAGATACCTATATACATATTTTCTTTTGTATATATATATTTATATACTAGCTGCAGATCCCGGCGCTGCCCCAGAATAGTAAATAACGGCTCTTAGCTATAACAAAATAGGATGGTTAACAAAAATATTTTATATCTCACTCTCCCTGCCTGTCCCTCACTCACTCACTCTCCTTGCCTATCTCTCACTCTCCGTGTCTTTCTCTCTGTCTCTCACTCTCCCTGCCTGTCTCTCACTCACTCACTCACTCACTCACTCACTCTCCCTGCCTGTCTCTCACTCACTCTCCGTGTCTTTCTTTCTGTCTCTCACTCTTCCTGCCTGTCTCTCTGTCTCTTACTCTCCCTGCCTGTCTCTCTGTCTCTCACTCACTCTCCCTGCCTGTCTCTTTGTCTCCCACTCACTTTCTCTGCCTGTCTCTCTGTCTGTCACTCACACACTCTCCCTGCCTGTCTTTGACTCACCCTCCCCTGTGTCTCTGTGTCTCACTCACTCTCCCTGCCTGTCTCCATGTCTCGATCCCTATTCTTCTTACCCTACACATAAGCTGTCTATATACTTATTGCCTATAGTAACCAATCAAAGCTCAGAGCTCATATTAATGACCTGTGGCAAAATGTTAACCAATCACGGCTCAGCTTCTAACTGCCACAGCAGCAGCAGACAATGGCTCCTGTATATGGGGGGTTAATAAGTGCATTTTCAAAACAGAGTCTATGACGCTCCTTGAGTCACAGAAAGCGGCTGTGAAAAATTTGGTGATTGTAAACACGACGATACAGATTCCTTTAGCGGATACACATACACACATACACGCCTGCTTTATATATTAGATGTGTATTCTGTTTTCTTATGATGATGTGGGGCATTCAATGTCAAATTGGGGTTCCTTGGTCCTACCAGGTTATTCTAATTATTCCACCATTTATCTTTTCCAGGGAAATAGACCCTACTAGACTCCAAAAATTATTTTGTCATATATTTGGAGTTCAATATTAATTTAGAGTCTGGGCCCACTGGAGGATCCTCTGATTCCGTGTTGAGCCAGTCCGACACAAGGGACGTTTATTGTATATTATGACTGGTTTATGTTATGTATTGTTATATTTTATACTTTATATTTTAATAGAAGATCTACAGGGCAACATCAAAGCTAAGGCCGGCCCTGTATATATGCACAGATACACACATATATCCACATTCATACAAAGTCAGATCTGCACAAAGCATATTTCTAAATATCTAGATTCATAACAGTATTGTCTATTGTAATTTCATGCTTGAAACAGAACACAAAATCCCATTCAGTATTCGCTACATTTGCAATCCCTACATTTTACAATACAAATACATGTTTCTCGTTACAATGACATTATACATCAGTGTATAGAAGTCAGTATAATGACAAGCCAGACATGTACATAACCTACCAGTAACTGTGATCCTTAATAATACTGAACCCGCTACATCTCATGCACAAGAGATAGGGGATGAACAAGGAAGAAGTTGTAGATTTTTTTTTTTGAGAAAAAAGACTTGTGCATTTGGGTGTTGGAAAAGTTAAAGGGAACCTGTCAGCAGACATTGACCCAATAAACCACTACAAGTATATAGTGAAGCATCTTTATTTCATGGCCCAGTGTAATGGCCTCTTTGAAGTGATAGGTATATTAGATGTATAAAGTCACAGAGGCGGAGTGTTTAAAACAGAAGTCAAGCTCTCTCTACCTCAGAACTTTCTCTCTGCTATGATTGACATAATTTACCATACATTAGGAGATATGGTAAGCGATGTCCATGAATGCAGGGCTGTCAAATACGGTGAAGGTGAGCTTAACTTTAGTGCCATACAACCAATTTACATCTCACTTCAAATTAGATTTTCTGGATGATTCCAAATTTGGAAGGTCTGAAACTACTTGAAAACATACTGTACAAGTAGCATTTTATTTGGTCAATTTCTGCTGACAAGTTTCCTTTAACATAAATTAACATATAACATGTTGAGTTTTCTGTAGCTTTGTGAATAGTTGTTATATAGTTGCAGAGCCAGATTAAGAGTTGTGGACGCCCCCCAATTAATTTAAAAAAATAAAGTAAAAATAATAGTTCTACAGCATTTTTCAGAGAAGAAAGCTGCCACAAAACCTCTACATATTCACGTCAGCTGCTCCAGAACCTCTTTAGTTCCCTACGCTGCGCTGAGGAGACCCAATCAGGTTGAAACAGTGTTGTCTACAGTTGGGAGTCTGTTCCTTCTGGAAAAGATATACTGGTTTGGTTTGAGTCCCGCATCATGTCACAAGGCCTCTTGTAGGACATGCTTGATGTCAAGGGACATATTTCCCCACAACCTTTTCATACATACCTCAGCTCAGTAATGGAGTTTTCCAAAAAGTTTTCAAAAAGTAGTGCAACTTGACATTCGCATGATGCCGTTGTATCCAAGTACCTTATAGTCTCAAAAGTCTTTCTTCTTCATACTCAAAGACCAGTGATATAAATGATGTATCTTATTTGGGGGGCCTGGTATCGGTTTTACGCTGGGTCCTAGCAGCTTCAGTCTTTGCCTCTTCTCTGTATACAACTCTGGAAGAATCTTTAATATTGCATTGATCCCAAGGAAGAGCCTCATTTTCTTTAAAAGTGGCCTCACTCATATGTCTATGTGCCCAACGGGAAACCCATGCCTGATCATGAAATATTGGATATCTCTACCAAAATGTCTCTATCTACTCTCCACCAAAATGTGCAAGACTGTCCCCCACTTTCCTAACCTTCAAACGTTACCTGAAAATGTGTGTGAGGGGCTCCATAGGCTCATTTGCATACAGTCCTTCATCCTGATGGTAGATGTTCTTTAAAGAAAACCTACCAGCTTGGAAACATGTATCGTATGCTATACTCACCCAGCACATCCTTGTTACATGTTATACATTGGATAATTATAAATCAGTTTAGTTAAAATCTTTTTTTCTTCTATTTTCTTCTACAGTTATTCCACCTTATGACTACACCTGACTACACATATGGAGCCAGGAGCCCCTTTGGCTCATTTGCATACAGTCCTTCATCCTGGTGGTAGATGCTCTTTAAAGAAAACCTACCGTCACGTATTAAAGTATGCGTTAACGTCACGTTTACATTGCGTTTTGTATCAGGCTTTTATAGCAGTGTATATAGAGCAGCGCATGCTTGGCCACTTCTCCACCCAATGCAGTTATAATATGAGGGTCAGGGGACACCCCCCCATTATCAAGATAGCTATAGATTCCAGAGGTGGACCTGCCATTAATATCCAAAATTGTAATATTCCTTTAAAGGGGTTGTCCGAGTTCTTTAAAAAAAAGCTAAAAGTGGCCGGGACAGGGCTACTTAAAAAAAATAAAGCTGTACTTACCTCCCGGTGCCCTCCCGTATCCAGCTTCCGGCCGGCCGTGGCCGGGCACGCCTATCCGTCCCTATACACAGCATTGTGTATGGGGGCCGGAAGGTTGTCGGGTCCGGCCGGAACTGAGTCCAGCGCTGCTCCGGCGGCCATGTTTGTTTACATGGCGCCCGGACCGGAGCGACAGCAGCGCTGGATACGGGAGGGCACCGGGAGGTAAGTACATCTTTATTTTTTTTAAGCAGCCCTGTTCCGGCCACTTTTAGCTTTTTTTAAAGAACTCGGACAACCCCTTTAAGTACTGAACAATATCTACAAATTCAAATTGCCTTTCAGAGCAGTCCCTATAGGTGGCAGTAGAGAGACAGCTTCATGCTTATTTATTATAATCCAAGACCACAAAAGTTTATGTGGGCTCTTTAATTCTAAAATCACTGATTAGTGCCAGAGCCTTTAAGTACTTTTGTTGCTACTCTTTATAAAAACAACAATACCTGGCGTTTATTTGAACAAGAAAAGTGTTTCCCTTTTCATCTACCGTGTGTCAACACAGAGATGTATCTTTGATCTTTTGGGTACAGGTGGAGGGCTGTGTGTCTCTAATGTAAAGTAGGGCCATTTCTGAATGTTACTTTTGCCTGAAATTGGCTCCTGATGATCTGTCCATGGAAAATAATAATGGATTACCACGACCTTCATGTCCTCTTATCAGCTGCCAGATCACACTCAGCTCCTTCTACACCAAAGGGCATCAGCATATTCCAAAATGTTTAAGTAGCTCTTCACTTAGGCCAAAAGGTTCCTCATGTAGGGAGCAGATGGAGGGTTTAGAAAGCGAAAAAATGACTAAATCTGAACAAAGCAAGAAAAAACAGGGTCATTCATATATGGAAACATGGAAATAAATATCTTAAAGGGGTTGACCAATGTCAGTGAATACATGTTTTTTTGTGGAATTGAAAGTCATACAATTTTGTAATAAACTTTGCTTATCAATTCCTCTCGAGTTTTCTACATATCTGCTTTTTATTGTAATATCTCTAATATTGTGATGATACAAGTCATCATCACAGTCACACATCGAAAGTTTCATTCCATTCCGACACCTCATTTAACACATCGATCAGCATCTTCCTTATTTCGCCTCTGAAGTGGATGAACATATAAGTCTGGTGCCTTTTGTTTGGAGACGTTTCTAGAGAACTTCGTCGAATGAACCCTTCACTATGATTTCATACAAAGGTGATACACAAGGGCCGTGTGTTCAGGGTGACTCACAGGTAGTTAATCATTAGCAATTTCACTTCACTTTTGTCCGGTGAAGACAGTAAGTCTGACTGTCCTGCCTCTGGAATGTATATCATTATATATAGCATCCAGGTGAGCAATTGTGTATATACTATGCTTTGGTATATGCATTTCAGGTTCTTAAAGGACATCTACCACCAGGATGAAGGATTGTAAACGAAGCACACTGACATACTGGTGTGTGCCCCCTCTGGCAGGATCTGCTCTTTTTTCAGCTTCTTAAGACCTGGTTTTTACAAAAAAAAGGCTTTAAAAATTATGCAAATGAGCCTGAGGGGCTCCAGTCTCCAAAGGTGTTAATGGAGACTTGAGCCACTTAGGCTCATTTGCCTAATGTTAAAGCCTTTTTATTTCTTAAAGACATGGGCATAGGAAGCTTAAAGAGCAGATCCTTCCAGAGGGGGCACACGCCAGTATATCAGTGTGCTTGGTTTACATCCTGGTGGTAGATGTCCTTTAAAGAAATTTTCTATGATTTCAAAATTAAAGACTTATTTCTGTTATTTCTTCACTGTTAATAATAATAATTCCTTTATTTTATATAGCGCACACAGATTATGCAGCGCTGCACCGAGCTTTCCAAATCCTGTCCCCCAGAGCTGTCCCCATGGGGCTCACAATCTAATCAAGCTCCCAGTATGTTTTGGAGTGTGAGAGGAAACCGGAGGACCCAGAGGAAACCCACGCAAACACGGAGAGAACATACAAACTCAGTTGACAGCAGGAGGCATGGAGCTAGAAAATATATGGAGTGCTGGGCTCCGGACACTTTGTGGTGGCTGAGCCAGGTTACTACAGCTCAGCTCCAGTCCCCTTCAAGTGGAAAATATTAGAACTGACCAGACCTGATCAAGTCTAAATACTTGAGCCAGTCAACACACAACTTGTTTGACTAATGACTTTGTTGATTCACTGATTATTGTAATTGTAAAACATATTGTAATTTTATTTGACATCTATGACAGTTTTTTAGAACAACTTCAGATGCTTCTCTAAGGTTCCATAAACCATTGTGTAGCATTTTTTTTTCATTTTTGCATTGCACATATTATGGATTAGATCATTTCCCTTCTAGGTTTGTCTTCTAGAATATTTAGTTTGTCTCACACACCACCAGTTGTCTAGTAATTATAATGTAGCTCTTATAATTTAAAAACTAATTTAAAGGAAATCTCCCATAAAAATCATTCATGATAATCCAGGGCCATTACTCATAGATCCAGACACTGTGACTGTGGTAATCTTCTTATATTTGTTATCCATGGCCTCCGTCCTTCTAAAATCAACTTTTAAAATAATGCTAATGAGTTAGAAGAACTCTGGAGGGTGTGACCAGAGCCGCTCCGTGATGTAGCTACACAGGCTGTTACACTGTGCTCTAGCATAGTGTAACAGCCTATAAAGCTACATCAAGAAGCAGCATTTGTAACGTCCTCCAGAGACCTTCTGGCTCGTTAGCAGAATTTTAAAAGGAAGGAGTCCTTGGAAGATTAACACAGTCACAGAACCTGGATCTATTGTGACTGTGAGGAGATCATTAAAAAAAATGCCTCCAATGTGGAACCCTGTGTCTAAAGAGAACCTGTCATTATCTTTTACCCCACAAAAATACCCACCCCCTCAGGTAGCAGGTATGAACTGTCCATTGTAGCTTTCCCGACGCTTTCTCACCTTTAAAAAAATCACCTCCAGAGTCATATGCAAATGAGCAGAGAAGAGTCAGTTTTTGCCTGAGAAGGATCATTTTCGCCATTCCATGCACATTGTCTATACTCCAAAGTAAGGCATCTAGGAATTCACAAGATGTCTTAGGGGAAAATCTGAAGACCTCAGGCCCACTGCCATAAGAATGACAAGGTAAAAATGATTACATCTTTGGTTGATCGTCACGCCATTTAGAATCAATAGACAGACAAGTCTCAAGACTGGTATTTTCTATCTTTGCCTCTGTGTTCCCACAAATTTCCAATGATACATTATGCAATATTTCCACAGGAGAGCTAGAACATGGAGTTTGGGAACAGTCAAGAACTGTAGATAAAGACAGTGAGCCCTAATGCTGAACCCGCTTTCCCACTTTCCCTACCTGATTGCCTCACAAACCCAAGCAGTAATGGACAAATAGGAGATTATCCTTCCTTGCACCAAAGTGAAAAACACAGAGGCGAAGAAAAGATGAAACAAACACAAACGAATAGTCACCAGAGCCAAGTCACAACAGAACGAGGCACCTAGAAACCACAAGCTCACTACGAATTTGGTTACTACTAGTTGTCTTCGCCAGACATGATGTTATGTATGAATCATCATTAAAGGATAAAAAAATCTTTAAAACAAAAGATTGATATAAACAGGGACATCTTATTTAAAACAGGACAGCAATAAACATACTAAAAACCTGTGAGGCGAGACACAAGAGCCCTGGCTCCTATCTGCTTGTGGCCTCCAGGTCAGAGATAGGAGGTCATGAAGCTGGCATGGATGTAAGGTATTGAATCTCTGCATTAATTTATACTTCAATTCTTTCCTTTCCCTCTGTGTCTTGTCTTGTGTTCCATTAAAATAGTAATCTTTAAATCTTCCATAGTGTGGTCCTCTCTGGAGAAATGTGCAGCCACTGAGCTCTTCACTTAGGCCAAAAGGTTCCTCATGTAGGGAGCAGATGGAGGGTTAGAAAGCGAAAAAATGACTAAATCTGAACAAGCAAGAAAAAACAGGGTCATTCATATATGGAAACATGGAAATAAATATCTTAAAGGGTTGACCAATGTCAGTGAATACATGTTTTTGTGGAATTGAAAGTCATACAATTTTGTAATAAACTTTGCTTATCAATCCCTCTCGGTTTTCTACATATCTGCTTTTTATTGAATATCTCTAATATTGTGATGATACAAGTCATCATCACAGTCACACATCGAAGTTTCATTCCATTCCGACACCTCATTTAACACATCGATCAGCATCTTCCTTATTCGCCTCTGAAGTGGATGAACATATAAGTCTGGTGCCTTTTGTTTGGAGACGTTTTAGAGAAACTTCGTCGAATGAACCCTTCACTATGATTTCATACAAAGGTGATACACAAGGGCGTGTGTTCAGGGTGACTCACAGGTAGTAATCATTAGCAATTTCACTTCAATTTTGTACCGGTTGAAGACAGTAAGTCTGACTGTCCTGCCTCTGGAATGTATATCATTATTATAGCATCCAGGTGAGCATTGTGATATACTATGCTTTGGTATATGCATTTCAGGTTCTTAAAGGACATCTACCACGGATGAAGGATTGAAACCAAACCACACTGACATACTGGTGTGTGCCCCCTCTGGCAGGATCTGCTCTTTTTTCAGCTTCTTAAGACCTGTTTTTTACAAAAAAAGGCTTTACAAATTATGCAAATGAGTCAGAGGGGCTCCAGGCTCCATGGGTGTTTATAGAGACTTGAGCCCCATAGGCTCATTTGCATAATGTTTAAGCCTTTTTTTCTTAAAGACATGGGCATAGGAAGCTTAAAGAGCAGATCCTGCCAGAGGGGGCACACGCCAGTATGTCAGTGTGGCTTGGTTTACATCCTGGTGGTAAATGTCCTTTAAAGGAATTCTCTAGGATTTCAAAATTAAAGACTTATTTCGGGGATCCCCTTCACTGTTAATAATAATAATAATTCCTTTATTTATAAAGCGCACACAGATTACGCAGCGCTGCACAGAGTTTGCCAAATCGGTCCCTGTCCCATGTGGCTCACAATCTAATCAACCTACAAGTTATTGGAGTGTGAGAGGAAACCGGAGGACCCAGAGGAAACCCACGCAAACACAGAGAGAACATACAAACTCAGTTGACAGCAGGAGGCATGGAGCTAAAAAATATATGAAGCACTGGGCTCCGGACACTTTGTGGTGGCTGAGCCAGGTTACTACAGCTCAGCTCCAGTCCCCTTCAAGTGGAAAATATTAGAACTGACCAGACCTGATCAAGTCTAAATATATTTTGAGCCAGTCAACACACAACCTGTTTGACTAATGCATTTTTTTTTCATTTTTGCATTGCACATATTATGGATTAGATCATTCCTTCTAGGTTTGTCTTCTAGTGCATTTAGTTTGTCTACACACCACCAGTTGTCTAGTAATATAATGTAGCTCTTATAATTTAAAAACTAATTTAAAGGAAATCTCCCATAAAAATCATTCATGATAATCCAGGGCCATTACTCATAGATCCAGACACTGTGACTGTGGTAATCTTCTTATATTTGTATCCATGGCCTCCGTCCTTCAAAATCAACTTTAAAATAATGCTAATGAGTCAGAAGAACTCGTGGAGGTGTGTGACCAGAGCCGCTCCGTGATGTAGCTACACAGGCTGTTACACTGTGTCCTCATAGTGTAACAGCCATAAAGCTACATCAAGAAGCCGCATTTGTAACGTCCTCCAGAGACCTTCTGGCTTGTTAGCAGAAATTTAAAAGGAAGGATGTCCTTGGAAGATTAACACAGTCACAGAACCTGGATCTTTGTGACTGTGAGGAGATCATTAAAAAAAATAACTCAATGTGGAACCGTGTCTAAAGAGAACCTGTCATTATCTTTTACACCCACTAATCTACCCACCCCTCAGGTTGCAGGTATGAACTGTCCATGGAGCTTTCCCGATCATGTGTCATCTCACCTTTAAAAAAATCACCTCCAGAGTCATATGCAAATGAGCAGAGAAGAGTCAGTTTTTGCTCTGAGAAGGATCATTTTCGCCATTCCATGCACATATACTCCAAGTAAGGCATCTAGGAATTCACAAGAGTCTTAGGGGAAAATCTGAAGACCTCTGACACACCCATTTAGAATCAATAGACAGACAAGTCTCAAGACGGTATTTTCTATTTTGCCCTGTGTGTCCCACAAATTTCCAATGATACATTATGCAATATTTCCACAGGAGAGCTAACATGGAGTTTGGGAACAGTCAAGAACTGTAGATAAGACAGTGTGCCCTAACGCTGAACCCGCTTTCCACTTCCCTACCTGATTGCCTCACAAACCCAAGCAGATAGACAAATAGGAGATTATCCTTCCTTGCACCAAAGTGAAAAACACAGAGGCGAAGAAAAGATGAAACAAACACAACGGAATAGTCACCGAGCCAAGTCACAACAGAACGAGGCACCTAGAAACCACAAGCTCACTACGAATTTGGTTTACTAGTTGTCTTCGCCAGCATGATGTTATGTATGAATCACAAATTCACATCATTTTATGGCCATGTCATTAAAGGACATAAAAAAATCTTTAAAACAAAAGATTGATAAAACAGGGACATCTTATTTAAAACAGGACAGCAATAAACATACTAAAAAACCTGTGAGGCGAGACACAAGAGCCTGGCTCCTATCTGCTTGTGGCCTCCAGGTCAGAGATAGGAGGTCATGAAGCTGGCATAGATGTAAGTGTTGAATCTCTGCATTAATTTATACTTCAATTCTTTCCTTTCCCTCCGTGTCTTGTCTTGTGTTCCATTAAAATAGTAATTTTACATCTTCCATAGTGTGGTCCTCTCTGGAGAAAGCGCGGGCCACCGTGAGATCTCTCCTATTTAATGTCAGGTGATGGAGTCTCTGGCCTGTTTCCCCAACATAATGGGGCAGATTTATCAAGCAGTCTGAAGTCAGAATATTCCATTGCCATGGCAACCAATCACAGCTCCCCTTAAAATATTCATGAGCACTGGTGAAATGAAAGCTGAGCTGTGATTGGTTGCCATGGGCAACTGGAAATATCTGACTTTCAGACTGCTTGATAAATCTGCCCCAATGTCCTGTGCTTGGACACTGCTGACACATAATAAGCTAGACCGCTTTAGAAAACCTGCAGGAAAATGTCCCCTTGATTTTATGTACGGTGTGTGATTGAGGTACAGGTACATGGTCACCCATATGAATGTGCTGGCACGTTTTGCACCTATATTGCTGGAAGGGTAATTGGGGCCTGAAAGCACTCCGGACAAATGGTTTAAAGTTTGTTGATTGCCGGAAGGAATGGAGGGGGAAGGACTGGGAATATTTCTTGTATCTTTATGAAGAATTGGTTGGAGTTCCCTGGCAATATGACACGTAGGATCTCCAGTTGTGGGCTGTAAGTGACTACTAGGGGTACTCTGGCCTCCTGTTGGGTCTGTTGGATGATATATGAGTAAATCATCTCTGTTGATGGCTGCTGCTTTACCTATTTGGTTATCAGTCATTTTGGTCTGTAGCCCAACTGGAGGAATTCAGACCTGAGCTCCAGGAGGTGTTTTCCAGGTCTGTCTTGTCTGAGCAGATACAGCTGTAACGTATATCCTGACTGTATATGATGGACTGTCTTACCCATTGATATTCCCATACACTATAGGTAATAGTGTTTCTTGACACCAGTATGGGAAGCTGCATGGAGAACCCACGTACTAAATAAATAACCTAATATATTACTATTGGATGGGATGGTGGAGGCACCGCTCTATAGCTCCCCTCAGGCAGCAGAAAGTTTAGGTTCCCCCCTGTATACACAACATAAATAATGGCTGCTCATATTTTTAAGTGTATAATACATACATGGGTCCTGGGGCCTTGCACCCAAGTATTAGATATATATATATATATTATATCTTTCATCTACTAGACAGATTAAAGAAATACCCACACACACACACACACTATTCTATAATATATATTATAACTCTATATCTTTAACACATTAAAACATATATCAAATATCTCACTAAAATGCAAAATTTATATGTTTCTATCTAAAAACATATATACAAATAAAATATATATTTAGTCTGTAATTCTATCGATGGATGGCTAAAATTGCAATTTATTAGGATGTAAATCATAGCTATATAAAATCTCTCTCTCCTCTCTCTCCTCTCTTCCTCTCTATATATATATATATATATATAAATATATATATTTTTAAATCGACACTTTAATATAATCTATATATTATGATATATCTATCTATCTATATATTCTATATCCTGTAGATACATGTATATAAATCTATATTTTTCCCTGAACTAAATATATATCAGTAGTCACATAAAGGTAGACATCTATATACATGGATTTATATATACCTATTAGAACCAACGCAGGACATCGTATCAATAGATATGGCTGGCAAACACTATAATTCATAATCTATATCGAATCATCATAAATGAAATATATATATGGAATGCAAATAAATTCTGTTCAAATACAACTCAATTATTCCAAGTGGTTCATTTTTTTCAGAATAACAGGCATATAATAAATTTTTCTCTCTGACTCAGAGCCCACACCAATAGGCTGCCACAGTGTCAATACCTCGTCCTACAAAAAAATGCTAATGCGTTTGCTTTTTAATTGCTTTTTTTTTTTTTTTCAATTTATAAATCATTTTTTAATCAAGCGAAATAAAAAAAAATACAAAAAAAAACTTCGTGAATAGAGAGTCCATCATTAAGGACAAGGAACTCTGATTTCTGAAAAATCATCCACCGGTTTAATAATAATAATCAATTGGTGCCACATAATCCAATGGGTTTTCATAAATTATCCCTGTGCTTAATGACATATTATCATTGAGGAAGTTTAAACAATCGATATAAAAAGGACAGACAAATAGACACAATCAATTCATTCATTTCGATTTAAACCATCTACAGTAAAGGGTCTGGCAAGGAACAGTTAAAAAAGTGACACCTATAATAACTGTACTGGCCCAATAAGCCTCTCCTCCAGGTCCAATTTAAAAATGTATCGGTACTCGTTAATTATTGGTTGCAGTGACATCATTTTTATTCATCACACAAAAATGAAATAAAATACACTAAAATAATAAAAAAAAATAAATTAACTATTACTACATCTGCTTTTTTTTTTTTTTTTTCAAAATGACATAATTTACATTGAGAATGAGTGTATCTGTGAAGGATACCCCATCCAATATAATTCTGAATCCGGCATTCACTAAATTGGTGTCAATCATTTCAATATTAAAAAAAACGGAGGAAACAACTTTTTTTTTCTTACAACCAATTTACAGGCTGATAAAAAAACTAAAATATTCCAACTAAAGAGAAGGATACAGTCACAGTGTAGTTTAGAAAATAAACTTGAAGCTTCCCTTTTCATGGTAGGGTGACTGGTGAGCCACCCATCATGGAGCCCTATTGTACAAGCAGGTGAGGTAGTCCCAGGCCTCCTACGCCCCCCCCGTCCTTCCATTTGACATTTTGAGTCCATCCATCCGATTTATAACTCATCTCCTCTATCCCTGTCTCCCCCTTCTCTTTTTGGAGTGCTTCAGAGAAACCCTCTTATATAGAAAATCCACCCCCCCCTAAGTAATTCTGCCTGGTTTTTTTTCTTTCTTTTTTTTTTCTTTTTCTACTTTTTTTAAGTAGGAGAAGGTTTTGCCTGGGACACGTACCTGTGTTTGTGTTCACCCATGCCTAACCATATAGTAAGGGTAGAACAGGCATGGCTGTGCCATAGCTCGAGCTAGAAGTATTTAGATGTTGAGACAGGTTGTTGACCGACGGAGGGGTGGGGGGGGGGGGGGGGGGACGAAGGGATAGGCTCTGAACTTGAGGGCTGCTTGAGTGCTGACCCATGTCTGTTGAAGGCCTGCACTGTTTATGTTTGGTGGCTTGGATGTTTTACCCAAGCCATTGCTGGTGACGTGGTGGTGTGCTTGACTGCTTGGATGGTTCTGAAGAGCAGTTGTTGGGGTATGGATCCTGCCTGGCATGGCTTGCCATCCGTAACCAACACTGGCACTGCAACCCTTCTGGGAGACTGCCTGCTGCTGACAAAAGGTTGTCCTCTGCATCTGCTGCTGTGGCTGTGCTGGCCTTGTCCTTGGCTGTCCTCTCTCTCTCTCCTCATCTTGAGCGGGTGTTCTGGAATCCAATCCTTCACCATCTGGGTTGGAGTCCAGCTGGATCATACTGTCCAAGTGTTCCCTTTCTGTCAGACATGTATTTTTTGGTTTTTGCTGCTTAGAATCATCCTTTCCAGTTCGTAACACTTTGGCCTGGGATGAACAATACCCCTGCGTTTTCCTCCTAGGGGTGCTCTGACGTGGGGCAATACTCTTCCCCCACATCTCCTAAGGACCTCCCATATGGCCACGACCAACCCATATTCATTTCCATTGAGGGACCCATAAACGGGAACTTAAAATGAGAAATAAACTGAGATCAGGTACAGAAAATTAGATGAGCCACAATAGTATAGAGAAAGGACTATAGACGATAAAATTAGATAGATCGTACAGTTATAGTAATTGATAGAGTATAGAAGATAATTAAATCGATATGAGGATAAATACTGGTTGATATAGGATATGATCGCTAGGTATTAGATAGATAGATAGATAGATAGATAGATAGATAATAAGATAGATATAGAGATAGATAATATAATAAGGTAGATAAATAGAAGAAAAATATGATAGATAATAAATGGAAGGTAGATAGATGACAGTTATAGATAATTACTAGAATAAAAAATGATAAATAATAAATATGACATAAACACGTTGAATAGGTATAGCTGCTATCTATCTCTATAATCTATCTATACTATATATCTATCTACTATCTCTCGTCGTGGATGGCTATGAGAAGACTACATAGATATTCCCCATGTAGAGAATGCAACGTTATCATCCACTTGCATGGCAATAAAAAATAATATAAATAAAATATAGAATAAATATTATTGTTCACGGATATTCAAAAGTTTTCCATCTCTATAAAATGGCTATTTATCTCGGATTCTTATACTAACGTCGTAACATAAACTATTATGAAAGTTTTTTGTTATTATTTTACATTTATTTAATAGAGAATTCTACGTGCAAACTGTAATATATGTTATGATCATACTCAGTATTTTTTTAAGTGTGTGGAGTTCTCTATTCTCTTCGTAATAATTCGAGAATTTTAGCAAATAATAACACGAATTTGTAATGATAACATAAAGTTTATGAAGTTCTCTTCTGCCCAGTTAAAAATAGCTACATTTGTGGATGTACAAGAATCCACGGGTCCTACTGTAACTGTAAAAGGAATGAAATATGTAACAATGAAGTAATAGAATTTTAAACTGGTAGTTGTATATAATATATAATTGAGGATTTTCTCTCATGTCTACTTGTCGAGAATCTGGGCCGGGGGGTTGGTCCATACCAAATCATTGGCTGGAACTGTTTCTCATAGTCTCCTGAAGCAGGTTGGCATCTCCGCTCATTTGCCCAGGTTGCCCATGTTTGCCGTTCAGTAGCCCGCCCCCCCTGGTGTTTTGGAGAGCTGTGCACCCCAGCAGCTGTCATGTGGTAGGCAGCATTTGGCCCATGGCATGCTGCTGCATAGTGGACTGAGACACCTGGGATTGCCTTTAGGCTTCCCATGGGCGCCCTATTCCAGTGCCCTCCCATTGGCCACCTTCTTGTAGCTCTCCTCCAGAGGACTCAGATTTTCCACACTGAGAAGATAGTGTGCCTTGGGACTCATCGCACATCTTTTCTGGTGAGCTGGGATAAAAAAGAAAGAGATCTCTCCCCTCTCCTCCTCTCCCTTTTTTTTTCCTGATTTTTTTTTTTTTTTTTTTTTGCAAATCTTGTTGTGCTGTTGCGTAGCGCCTGGGCTTGTTGGGTGTACACTAAGTCCGCCTTATTGGGCTGAGAGCATCTCACAGTTTCCTTTGCTTTGGTTTAGGCAGAGTCCCAGGTTTTAGGCAGCAGAGGCGGAGCCAGCGTGAGGCCAGACAATACACTGCCTCCCATGATAGGCATTACATACACACTCCAGCTCTGCTACTAACACCGCAGTACTGCTACATACACACCTGCCATCCCAGGATCTTCATTACATACACAACAACCACTCTGGCACATACACAACACTCAGTACTGCTACCATACACTGCCTCCTCAATGATAGGGCATTACATACAACACATCCAGCTCTGCTACAAATCCACACACATCAGTACTGCTACATACACTGCTCCTCACTGTAGGCATATACATCACACACCAAGCTCTGCTACATACACACACTCAGTACTTGCTACATACCTGCCTCCTCATGATGGCATTCATACACACCCCAGCTCTGCACATACATACACACACTCAGTACTCTGCAACATACACTGGCCTCCTCATGATAAGTCATTCATTCACCCAAACCCAGCTTCTGCTACATACACACACTCAGTACTGCTACATATCCTGGCCTCCTCATGATAGGCATTACATACACACACACAACCCGTCTCTTGCTACATACACAACCTTAAGTACTGCTACATACCTGGCCTCCTCATTATAGGCATTACATACACACATCCGCTCTGCTACTACCACACTCAGTACTGCTTACATACACGCCTCCTCATGATAGGCTTACTCCACATGCCTCCCGCTCATATTACAGACTCATTACTGCACATACATTCCCCTCTTGTAGGTATGCCATACAACGCCATCCCTCTGCTACATCCACACATCCCCGCCCTGCTACATACACGCATTCCTCATGATGAATTACCTACACATATCCACCAGCTCTGCGTACATCAGACACTCTTTTGTACTCGCAATCATCACGGCATCCTCATGATAGGAATTAACATACACATATCCAGCTCTGCTACATACAGACACTCTTGGTACTGCACAACATAACACTAGCTTCCTTCCTCATGTATGTATTACCAACACCCAGCTCTGCTACAATCACATACAACACTCATCACTGCTACATACAACGCGGCCTCCGCATGCTCGGCATTACTCACACATCAGCCCTGATACCTACACAACACTCAGCACTATTAGATACACAGCCTTCTATATAGGTACTACACAGACTTTCTTAACCCTGCGGCACCCCACCTCTTCAGAAAGGACTTCATACACACACCCAGCTCGCTACATACAACAACCTGCACATTCAGCTCTGCTGCATACACAGCCTCCTCATGAATGGCACTACATAATTACGCAATGACCTCCTCACCTCTGCTAACCAAATATAGCATCCCTTGTGTATCCATCAAGCATTCACCCACTACAAACACTAACCACTTAAGCTCTGCTACACATACACCATCCTCTTAGTTACTGTCAGCGTGCTACTGGCACCACGCGCCTTTAACATATACATTACAATCCATCAACACACACTATAGACACAACACACACTATATACAACACACACAACTCAGTTTGCTACATGAACCAAGGATTGTCGGCAAGCCTCCCTAAGAGAAATCAACCGAGTTCTATAAATAGCTATCTACCTGTCTATCTATCTCTTATAACATTCCATGTTATAAACGTGTGATATGTTTGTACCTTTCTTCCATCTATCATTGGATATTTTCTTTCTTCCTCTCATAACAATCTGATACAAGAAAATGAGCTTTCCTCTTCTCTCTTTCGTTAAAGAACGGTCGAAATAAAATATAATGCTATTTGCAGTTCAGCTTCCAATGTATCTCGATCTATCTATCTATCTATCTTCTCTATCGATCACCATATCTCTCTATCTATCTATCTTTCTATATCCTATCTATCTATCTATCTATCGTCACATCTATATAATATATATATATAATATATATATAGATATATATCCATCTATCTATCCAGACTATCTATCTATCATCTACTATCCATCCCAGCTATCTATCACATATCTATCATCTATCTATCCTTCTAATCGGGTGTCCTATGTACTGGTATGTCCTACCTAACAGTATCGCTAACATTGATGTCTTTATTTATTTGATGGATCGTCTATGTCTGTTATCTAATAGTTGATTGGTCTGTCCAGTCCTAACCACTTCTAATCTATTTATTATCGATCCTTGGCTCATCATTACCAAGCAAAAAAAACATTTAAACACGAAGTCAGTAACTTTGTGTGATTTTAGGATTTTCTAAATCCCTATGTTTTGTGGTACAGAAAATAATTTGGCGTGTATTCCCATAGAGGGTGAAATAATTGTGTCCTAGTGATCTGTAAACCGAGAGACAGAATATGTTGTCAATAACACAACCCACAAATACACGGGTCTTTATATCCGTGTATCATGCAATGTATTTCATATGTTCTATCTATCTTATAACTACCTATTACCTATCAATCTATTGATCTTTTTAATCTTATGCCAGCATATATCAATCTATCTATGTATATTTTGGGCTATCTATGTACTTCCATTTATATTTGGTATCTATCGTATCTATTTATTATTATATCTGTAATATATATATAATATATATATATACAATAACGAATTATCTATTGTTTATCTATCTCTAACTCTCTGCATATCTTTCTCCCATCCATCTTTCTTCTTTTTACTATATATTAGTATCTATCTGTCACCTATCAACAGTCATTGTACTTTGCTTTATAACTGTATATTAGTATCTAATCTAGTAGCTATCTATCTAATCTATCATATCTTATCTATCTAGCATCCATATCCATCTGTGCGTATCTTTCAATGTCTTATATTCCCTTTAGTTTAAACTTTATCTATAAATCTATCTATATATTATCTATCTTTCTTTATAGCTGTCTGACAATCCCTCCCTCAAATCAATCAATTCTATCTCTTTCATTTGCAACTACTACCTCTCATCTTCTTTCTTTCAACTGTAATGTAATATCTATCTTATCTATTAGCTATCTATCGATCTATTATCTATCTATCTATCCTTTGTTCTATCTCTCTATTATCTATATTTGCTTTAGCCATATCTGTATATTTCGTATCTATGCAGTAGTTTCTGATAACTATTTTATCGATTGTCTGATTTTCCTATCCATCCATTATAGCTATGAAGTCTGTTGTGGTAGAACAGTATACATCCTATCAGTCTGTTCCCTCTGAATGCCTGTGAGGCAGAGATCTTGGTGTAGGTCACATCGTCTGGATGTAATCTAATAAAATCTCATTTAAGCTGCACGTAGAGGTGGTGCAGTAAACCCATACTTGGAGCCTTTTAGAAGTTTAGTAATTGCTCTTGTGAATGTGTTTATACTATGCTGTGCTCATACTAAAACTGCAAAGTGCACTTGGTACCCAGGAATAACTAAATATCTTTGTCTAGAGTGCCTGGTATAAATGGCCGGCTGCTTTTGTGCTGCTGCTGCATATTACTACATGAGGATCATTGCCTTCAATTGGGAAGCTCTGTTCACCCACTAGGCAAGGAACCGCTTAGGAAAAGTGGGTTTTCTCTATCACATCCCTCAAGCACAACCCCAGGATTGATGGTGCGTCAAATCACTGCAAGAGGTGAGCCTTCCACACACACCATACTTCATGACGACGATCATGTTGCTCCTGCCCTCCTCCTCCCTGGTGTAGCGAGCTTTGGGTTTGTCAAGCCTATATGTGCCATGTGTATACAAATATTGATGTGACAACCTCAGCACTGCTACATCCACACACGTGGACGAGTTACAGTGCATTATTTTTTTGATCCCTGTAAATGAGTTAATACCACAACCATTATCTCTCTTGGTCTATAGACCCTGTCCAGCCTCTAATATTTGGGAGAATACATAAGGCAGCATTATGTCCCATAGTTTATAATTGATGCTGTACAGTCATACTAATTATAAAGAACATTATCCTCTAGTTCTATAGACCCCCTGTGCAGCCTCTAAATATTTTGGGAGAAATACAATAAGGCAGCATTATCCCATAGTTATAATTGATGCTGTACGGTGCATACATTATGGAGGTAAATTGATGAACTAAATCAGAGAAGTATCCAGTATCTTTATTAATCCATTTATCTATATGTCTAATATCTATCTTGTTTATTACTGTACTACTAGATTTTCATTAAACTATATTGATTACCATATGGCAAGCACAATGATTGCTGAAGTATATTGGATACTTAGGAGACAAAGTGTGTAATATTTAAAGATGTCCAGTCAGGGACACAATCTTCTCTCTAATCTATCATCTATCTATCTACTATCTATCATCTATCTATCTATCTATCTATCTATCTATCTATCTATCTATCTATCTATCTATCTATCTATCTATCTCCTATCTTCTATCTATCATCTATCTTCTATCTATCAATCTATCTATCTTCTATCTATCTCTTCTATCTATCATCTATCTATCTATCATCTATCCTATCACATCTATCTATCCTTTTACTATACTACTACATTTGCAACTTTTATCTTCCCTTGTATCTTTTGTACCCTTCTCTACCTTTCTGTGTCTATATATATATATATATATATATAATATATATATCTATATCATTTATCTATTTATCTATAATCTGTCTATCAGGTTCTTAGATTATCCATCGATCTACAAATAATCGCGAATTCCTATGTGTTGTGGATATTTTGGACCCACATTTTTATATGTTTCTATTTTGTCTATTCTGTATCAAACCATTAGCCTAGATCCTGCTCTGTACTATGCTACGCTATTCTCCTCCTGTTGTGTGTAGCTTTTACCTACTCATTTCTGGATGTGTTTCTTTTGCCATGTAGAGGCTTGTTGGTAGGGAGCATGAATACTATACATATATTTAGGAATGTCGGTGTGATGTAGCTAGCTGCAGATATTATTGTCCCTGGTCAGGGAGGGATTCCTAGAAGTAGTGCTGGAAGTATGTGGGCATCCTTGTAGCCTCAGCCCTCTCCCGCCCTTCTGCTGTTTGTGATGTGTAAGTGAGTAGTGGGGATTTCTCTAAAGCTCTCATTGCTACAAGCCCCTCCTGTGTCTCCTCTGTATGCAGGTACTTGGCCTCAGTCTGTGCTCACAGCGAAGACATGGGCAGGTTGGTAAACTGAACCTGCAATCTTCAGCACTCTATCTATCTATCTATCTATCTATCTTCTATCTATCTATCTTTCTATCTATCTATCTATCTATCTATCTATCTATCTGTCTATTTCTCTCCTTGACTACTATCTATCTGTCTGTCTGTCTATATCGATCTATCGAACTACCTACCTGTTATCAACCTATCTATAATTCATGTGGTTTATCTTTCTATGTATCTATATTTTAATAACCTGTTTATTATTCTATTAACTATCTATTATTCTTCATAATATCTAATATCAATTTATCTTCTTGACTTCTTTCTATCTATCTTATCTATCTACCGAATATTTTTTCGCTCTCCCTCTCTCTAAATATATATATATATATATATATATATATATTATATATATATATAGTCCGTCTATCTTTTATCTGGATTAGTTAATCTATCTTTTTATCTATCATTTTATACTGTCTATATTTCTCTGTATATGACGATTATGTCTCAATATTTCTATTTAATATCTATCTACCTATTTATCTCTCTATCTGTATATCTATTTTTCTTCCCATCAATCTGTCCTCAAATTTCTTTCTTCCATCTTCCTTTCTTTCTGTCTTTTTTGCTGCCCACTAATAAATCATCAATATTTCTATTGATCTGTCTATCTATCTACCCATCCATCCATCCTCTTAAATCTAATCTATCTATCTATTATCTATCTTGCATTTCATTATAAAACCTATATCAATGTTAATCCTGGTGTCCTTTTAACTTTATATTTATTATTACACTTGTATCTTTCATTAAGAATTTAAACTTTAAATTGACTTTTCTGGTTTGTTTTTTTTCACACTTGACATTTCAAACTTGAAATTTCAAACTTTTCCATACTGTAACAATAGATTATTTAAAAATATTGTATACATAGATGCTTCCAAAATATCCTACATGATATTTACTGCTTCCACATATTAGTTCTCTATGTTATGTCATATGTGAGGCATTACAGTCCTGAACATCTGGGCTTATTTTGATGCGTTCAACTTTTTCTATACACTCATGTTTTGTTATACTTCCTGTCTTCTATACACCATGTATCTATACACCCATGTGCTATATAACATTCATGTGTTCTATACACCCTGTATTCTATACATTCATGTGCTCTACACTCTCGTTATCTTATACACCCTGTGTTTTCTATATATTTATGGTTCTAATGCACTCATGTATCTCTACAACACCATGGTTGGAATTTGATAGTTACACATATATACTCCTTCTTGTCTTCACAATTTATTTCAAGGCAAAAGGAGCAGAACTGGATTATTCCTTAGTAAATATGTAAGAGAACACAGGAATAAGCTCTTCTCTCCTGTGCATTACATAAATCACTTTGTACTGTTTGCACAGAAAGTTGAGTTTTTCCAATAGACATCAGAAGGATTGGTGGTCTCCAGACTAGAGACTGGTCCCTCTAAGTATACTGGTAAAGAGGATACACACGACCTATAGAAAGGCTCCTTATGAGAAACCCTCATTAGTCTGCATAATTAACTATAACAATATATTAACAAACATCTGAGAAATACTGACACTACAAGAATGTGCGACATTGTCCTGGCGACGAATTACATTCATGTTTTAATTTCTAAATTACTAATACAATAAAACCTGGATTATCTGAAACGTCACAACATATCCACCTCCATTATATGTTACTTAACACATGGATTCTTTACCACAATTTTCAAAATGATTATTGTTATTATTATGTCAAATATTTCATTTCTTACTACTTTTGTTTTTTTTTTTTATAAAAAAAATTATTGTGCTGTAAACTTGTTAACAAATATGTGTAAAAATATTTATTTTTTTTATATAATTTCTTAGTACTGCACTGACCTTTTTTAAATTATGTTAAGATCTTATTATTATATCATATTTCCTTGCTTTTTGTGTGATGGCTAGGGGGTGTAGCCTACCTCCCCATACCCTCCATTCTCCTTGTGTTGGAGGGGAATTGTACTTTCCTTCTTGTTTACATGGAGTTTTCTCAATAGCTCCGACCCCCACACGATCCACACTCAAGATGCAGAATATGGAGAACTTTTGTCAATCTTCTTCTGGTGCCAGTCTAAAAAATCACCCTTAGACATAAAGGGGGGCACCCTTCTGTGCAGGAGGCTAGAATGTACTGATACAATGTTAGCACCATCCTAATAGGTCTTCTACCTACAGGTCAATGGGAACTTGTATCAGTAAGGGAATCTCTAGTCCTAGGCTCAGTTAACACACCAATTTAAAACCCCCTTGTCCTTCCCCTACCCTCCCTTAAAAATAATGGAACAGAGGTTAACATATCAGTTAAAAATACCATTGCCCATCAAAACAACAATTGTATGTCACCCTTTATGTCCAATTAAGTTCATATTACAGTTCAAACCTCAGTTCCTTTCCCTTCATTAAAAAGAATAAAGAAGGAGGTTTAATGTATCAGTTAAAATCCCAGTAAATCAATGTAAATTTAATACATTTATATAATCCATTATGGTCAGTTTGGCGCTGATCCTTTCATGCAGGCTTTCTTTCAAACAGAGAAAAAGTCCTGCAGCCTGCGCCTGTATAACGGATCCCTGCCTAAACGGAACATAACGATGACATAAGTTTACATTGATGTCAATGGAATTCTAATTGATACGTTAAACCTCCGTTATTTCCTTTTGTTTTAGCGGAGGTTTGAACTGTGGTGTGAACTTAGGGCATCTGCTATACATTCGTTTTATTTAATATTTGACATTTGAAAATGGCGGTGGCTGCAGTACTTTCTTTCCATTTGAAAATACGCCCGAGAACGGATGTTATATTTGAACATTGTAGTCAATGAGAGAAAGATTTTTTACACAGAGAGAAAGATAGATATAATAGATAGTGAAGGATATTTATCGAAATGGTCTGAAGCAGAACTGTTCTAGTTACTTATGACAAACAATCAGAGCTCACTTTTCATTTTCCCCACAGCCGTTTTTAAAATTAAAGCGAGCACTGATTGGTTTTCCATGGACCTTGAACATTTTACCCTCTTATAAATCCTCCCCCACGAGATCTATCTACATGTAAAAGATAAATAGATGATTTATAGATACTTGTGAGTAGATGATGGTAGATACATCCACTAGATCTATAGATAGATAGATCGATAGATGGATGGATGAATGATAGACATGCTATGATGACATCAGATCGATAGATAGATATAGTATAATAGATAGATGACTCGATGAGATAGATAGATAGTATCATGAGACTAGGCTCGATCGCTAGATAGTAGCTCGCTCGCTCTCGCTCGCCTCCGATCGGCTCGCTTGGCTCTCGCTAGCTAGCTCGCTCGCTCTTCCGCCTCTCCTCGCTGCATCTCTCCTTCGCTGGCGCTGGCTCGCTCGATGATATCGTCCGATGTGGATCGGATCTGGGATAGACTAGATTGGGAAGACTCTGATATGGATGAAGTATGATGAGATAGATGTATGACTAGATATAGATATATACATGAGAATAGTAAATTTGTCATAATACATTAAAAAAACGGACAGTAACTGACATGTCTTTAGATTATGTTCAGTTTATTTCAGTTTATCATCCATTTGTTTTTTTTTAAGGAGATAAATTACGGAAAGCAGACAGTAGTGGGAACTGAGCCTTAGATTGCCATGAGCTGGATGTAGTGTGTATTATATACCTTTAATGACATGTAGCTCATGCGCAGCAGGAGCCTGGCAGTGTAGCATAGGTTTAATTCAGACTCTCGTTTAATGGTTTACACTATTGAAAGGGATTTTAAAATCCTTCTGGTTTTTTTTTCAATGAAACATTAATTCAGCATTGTTATAAAAGTGCAATTCACAAACCTACAGAAACTATCTAGGAGATTTCTCGATATAACTGATACATCTCTTAAGGGCTCATTCACACAGGGGAGTTTATCTTGTGTCCTCCGGATAATTTTTTTTTTTCATTCTGTTTGGGTCGTTCTGTATATCACATGGTTTACAAAAATTATATGGCAAAACAGCTGGTTCCCCAGCAGTAGAAAAAAAGAATTGAAATACATGAATAGACTCCAAAGGGGTAATGCAATATTCTGAGAAAAAAGCTGATGTGTGAAAGACCTTTAGGCATTTGTGAATGTTCAATAATTAAATAAGTTTTCACATCACTTTTTGTAGTACAAAATTTTGTAGATTTTGTAGATGTTTATGGATGTTTGGAGACTTTGAATGCAGCAATATAAAATGCTTCCATGCAAATTATTCCATGCATAAACATTGTATTATTACTAGAGGGAACTACTGCTAGAACAGATCTTATAGGTTTCTGTGGGATCCAACATAGCAAACCCAGCATCAGCATCAGCCACCAGACAGCAGCAGACCTGTCGAAGCTGGATAAAAAAAAATCTACTATAGTGTTTCTTAGTCAACTTTACTTTGGCTTAGTTTGTATACAAATTCAGATACATGTAGCATTTGCTCTTGCATTCTCACACACAACCCCCTTGACTTAAGCCCCACCCACATTAAGAAGCCCACCCACTATAAAGAAACACCATTTCTTTTAATAAAATGTATCTTTAGTGAGATACAAGATTTTTTTTTTTTTTTGCAAAATGGTTGAGTTACACTAGTTAGTATGTTTGAAAAGTTAATTGATATAAATAGTTTGGGAAACACTGACCTAATATTAATAGATACAGATGTATACATACACAGACAATCATATATATGCATGACTGGTGTTACTTTTCCCTCTAGAGAAAGATACAACTTAATAGTGTCATTAACTAGTCCAAAGATGGGGGGCATCTATTAAGAAATACCCAGTTTGGTGCGATACCCAAAAAATTTCAAACTGTCCTTCAAAAAACAAGCCCTCAATTCTTGACTTTAAAATGGAAAAACATGGTGACTCCGGGATTCTAATATACATGTTTTATAGATACCTATATACATATTTCTTTTGTATATATATATTTTATACTAGCTGCAATCCCGGCGCTGCCCCATAATAGTAAATAACGGCTCTTAGCTATAACAAAATAGGATGGTAAAACAAAAATATTTTATATATCTCACTCTCCCTTGCCTGGTCCCTCACTCACTCACTTCTCCTGCCTTCTCTTTCATTCTCCGTGTCTTTCTCTCTGTCTCTCACTCTCCCTGCCTGTCTCTCACTCACTCACTCACTCCACTCACTCACTCTCCCTCTCCTGTCTCTCACTCACTCTCCGTCCGTTTCTTTTCTTTCGTCTCTCACTCTTCCTGTGTCTCTCTGTCTCTTACTCTCCCTCCCTGCCTGTCTCTCTTGTCTCTCACTCACACTCACTCCCCTGCCTGTCTCTTTGTCTCCCACTCACTTTCTCTCTGCCTGTCTCTCTGTCTTTCACTCACACACTCTCCCTGCCTGTCTTTGACTCACATCACCCTCCCCTGTGTCCTCTGTGGTCCTCACTCACTCTCACTCTCCGCCTGCCTGTCTCCATGTCTCGATCCTATTCTTCTTACCTAACACATATCTGTCTATATACTGATTGCCTATAGTAACCAATCAAAGCTCAAGCTCATTAATGACCTGTGAAAATGTTAACCAATCACGGCTCGCTTCTAACTGCCCAGCAGCAGCAGACAATGGCTCCTGTATATGGGGGGTAATAAGTGCATTTTCAAACGAGTCTATGACGCTCCTTGAGTCACAGAAAGCGTGCTGTGAAAATTGTGGTGATTGTAACCACACGAGCATATCCTTTAGCGATACACATACACACACTACCGCCCTGCTTTATGTATTAGATTTTGTATTCTGTTTTCCTAGATGATGTGGGGGGCATTCAATGTCAAATTGGGGTTCCTTGGTCCTACCAGGTTATTCTAATTATTCCACCATTTATCTTTTCCAGGGAATAGACCCTACTAGACTCCAAAATATTTTGTCATATATTTGGAGTTCAATATTAATTTAGCAGTCTGGGCCCACTGGAGGATCCTCTGATTCCGTGTTGAGCCAGTTCCGCACAAGGGCGTTTATTGTATATTATGACTGGTTTATGTTATGTTAGTGTTATATTTTATTCTTTATATTTTTAATAGAAGATCTACAGTGGCAACATCAAAGCTAAGGCCGGCCCTGTATATATGCACAGATACACACATATATCCACATTCTACAAAGTCAGATCTGCACCAAGCATATTTCTAAATATCTAGATTCATAACAGTATTGTCTATTGTAATTTCATACTTAAACGAACGCAACATCCATCCCATCAGTATTCCTACATTTGCAATCCCTACATTTTACCAATACAAATACATGTTTCTCGTTACAAATGACATTATACATCAGTGTATAAATTCAGTATATGACAAGCCAGACATGTACATAACCTACATAGTAACTGTGATCCTATAAGACTGAACCCGCTACATCTCATGCACAAAGAGATAGGGGATGACAAGGAGAAGTTGATAGATTTTTTTTTTTGAGAAAAAGACTTTGTGCATTTGGGTGTTGGAAAAGTTAAAGGGAACCTGTCAGCAACATTGACCCAATAAAACCACACAAGTATATAGTGAATCATCTTTATTTCATGGCCCAGTGTAAATGGCCTCTTTGAAGTGATAGTATATTCGATGTATAAAGTCAAGAGCGGTTGTTTAAAAACAGAAGTCGCAAGCTCTCTCTACCCATAACTTTCTCTCTGCTATGATTGACATAATTTACCATACATTAGGAGATATGGTAAGTCGATGTCCATGAATGCAGGGCTGTCAATACGGTGAAGGTGAGCTTAACTTTAGTGCCATACAACCAATTTTACATCTCACTTCAAATTGATTTTCTGATGATTTCAAATTGGAAGGTCTGAAACTACTTGAACACATACTGTACAGTAGCATTTTATTTGGTCAATTTCTGCTGACAAGTTTCCTTTAACATAAATTAACATATAACAGTTGAGTTTTTTTCTGTAGCTTTGTGATAGTTGTTATATAGTTTGCAGAGCCAGATTAGAGTGTGGACGCCCCCCAATAATTATAAAAAATAAAGTAAAAATAATAGTTCTACAGCATTTTCAGAGAAGAAAGCTGCCACCAAACCTCTACAATATTACAGTCAGCTGCTTCCAAGAACCTCTTTATTTCCCTACGCTGCGCTAGGAGACCCAATCAGGTTGAACAGTGTTGTCTACATTTGGGAGTCTGTCCTTCTGAAAAGATATACTGGTTTGGTTTGAGTCCCGCTCAATGTCACAAGGCCTCTTGTAGGACATGCTTGATGTCAGGGACATATTTCCCCACAACCTTTCATACATACACTCAGCTCATATGGAGTTTTCCAAAAGTTTTCAACAAAGTAGTGCAAACTTGACATTCGCTGATGCCGTTGTATCCAAGTACCTTATAGTCCCAAAAGACTTTCTCTCTTCATACTCAAAGACCAGGATAAATGATGTATCATATTGGGGGGGCCTGGTATCGGTTTTAACGCTGGTCCTAGCCTTCAGTCTTTGCTCTTCTCTTTATACAACTCTGAAGAATCTTTAATATTGCATTGATCCCAACGGAAGAGCCTCATTTTCTTTAAAAGTGGCCTCACTCATATGTCTATGTGCCCAACGGGAAAACCCATGCCTATCATGAAATATTTGATATCTCTACCAAAAGTCTCTATCTACTCTCCACAAAATTGCAAACTGTCCCCACTTCCTAACCTTCAAAACGTTACCACTGAAAAGTGTGTGAGGGGCTCCATAGGCTCATTTGCATACAGTCCTTCATCCTGATGTGATGTTCTTAAAGAAAACCTACCAGCTGGAAACATGTATCGTATGCTATCTCACCCAGTCACATATCCTTGTTTACATGTTAACATTGGATAAAATACATCAGTTTATGTTAAAATCTTTTTTTCTTCTATTTTCTTCACAGTTATTCCTCACCTTATGACTCACCTCCTGACTACACATATGGAGCCAGGAGCCCCTTTGGCTCATTTGCATACAGTCCTTCATCCTGGTGGTAGATGCTCTTTAAGAAAACCTACCGTCAACGTATTAAAGTATGCGTTAACGTCACGTTTACATTGCTTTTGTATCAGGCTTTTATAGACGTGTATATAAGGCAGCGCATGCTTGGCCACTTCTCCACCCAATGCAGTTTAATATGAGGGTCAGGGACACCCCCCCATTATCAAGATAGCTATAATTCCAGAGGTGGACCTGCCATTAATATCCAAATTGTAATATTCCTTTAAAGGGGTTGTCCCGAGTTCTTTAAAAAAAGCTAAATGGCCGGGACAGGGCTACTTCAAAAAAATAAGCGTGTACTTACCTCCCGGTGCCCTCCCTTATCCAGCTTCCTCCGGGCCGGCCGTGGCCGGGCCGCCTTCCGTCCCTATACACATAGCGATTGTGTATGGGGGCGGTAGCTGTGCAGGGCTGCCAGGCCGGAACTGAGTCCAGCGTGCTCTTCCGTGCGGTCGCATGTTTGTTTACATGCGGCCCGGACCGGAGCGACAGCACGCTGGATACGGTGAGGGAGCCGGGAGGTAATACATCTTTATTTTTTTTAAGCAGCCCTGTTCCGGCCACTTTTAGCTTTTTTAAGACTCGGACACCCCTTTAGTACTGAACAATATCTAAACAATTCAAATTCTTTCAGAGCAGTCCCTATAGGGGCAGTAGAGAGACGCTTCATGCTTATTTATTAAATCCAAGACCACAAAGTTTATGTGGGCTCTTTAATTCTAAAATCACTGATTAGTGCCAGAGCCTTTAAGTACTTTTGTTGCTACTCTTTAAAAACAACAATACCTGGCGTTTATTTGAACAAGAAAAAGGTTTCCCTTTTCATCTAACCGGGTGTCACACAGAGATGATCTTGATCTTTGGGTACAGGTGGAGGGCTGGTGTCTCTATGTAAAGTAGGGCCATTTTGAATGTTACTTTTGCCTGAAATTGCTCCTGATGATCTGTCCATGTGAAATAATAATGGATTACCACGACCTTCATGTCCTCTTATCCAGCGCCAGATCACACTCAGCTCCTTCTACAACACAAAGGGCATCAGCATATTCCAAATGTTTAAGTAGCTCTTCACTTAGGCCAAAAGGTTCCTCATGTAGGGAGCAGATGGAGGTTGGAAAGCGAAAAAATGACTAATCTGAACAAGCAGAAAAAACAGGGTCATTCATTATGGAACATGGAAATAAATATCTTAAAGGGGTTGACCAATGTCAGTGTCACATGTTTTTTTTTGGAATTGAAAGTTTACAATTTTGTATAAACTTTGCTTTATCACTTCCTCTTGAGTTTTCTACATATCTGCTTTTTTTGTATAAATCTCTAATATTGTGATGATACAAGTCATCATCACAGTCACACATCGAAATTTTCATTCATTCCGACACCCTCATTTAACACATCGATCAGCATCTTCCTTTTTCGCCTCTGAAGTGGAAACATATAAGTCTGGTGCCTTTTGTTTGGAGACGTTTCTAGAGAACTCGTCAAATGAACCCTTCACTATGATTTCATACAAAGGTGATACACAAGCCGTGTTCAGGGTGACTCACAGGTAGTATCATTAGCAATTTCATTCACTATTTTGTCCGGTGAAGACAGTAAGTCTGACTGTCCTGCTCTGGATGTATATCATTATATATAGCATCCAGTGAGCATTGTGTATATACTATGCTTTGGTATATGCATTTCAGGTTCTTAAAGGACATCTACCACCAGGATGAAGGATTGTAAACAACCACACTGACATACTGGTGGTGTGCCCCCTCTGGCAATCTGCTCTTTTTTCAGCTTCTTAGACCTGTTTTTACAAAAAAGGCTTTCAAAATTATGCAAATGAGTCTGAGGGCTCCAGCTCCAGTGTTATATGAGACTTGAGCCACTTAGGCTCATTTGCCTAATGTTAAGCCTTTTTGTTCTTAAAGACATGGCATAGGAAGCTTAAAGAGCAGATCCTCCAGAGGGGGCACACGCCAGTATATCAGTGTGCTTGGTTTACATCCTGGTGGTATGTCCTTTAAAGGAATTTCTAGATTTCAAAATTAAAGACTTATTTCTGTATCTTCACTGTTAATAATAATAATTCCTTTATTTATAAGCGCACACAGATTATGCAGCGCTGCAGACAGTTTGCCAAATCGTCCCAGTTCCCCTGGGGCTCACAATCTAATCAACTCCAGTATGTTTTGGAGTGTGAGAGGAAACCGAGGACCCAGAGGAAACCACGCAACACGAGAGAACATACAAACTCAGTTTGACAGCAGGAGGCATGGAGCTAAAAATATATGGAGCTGGGCTCCGGACACTTTGGTGTGGCTGAGCCAGGTTACTACATCTCAGCTCCCAGTCCCCTTCAAGTGGAAATATTAGAACTGACCAGACCTGATCAAGTCTAAATATGAGCCAGTCAACACACAACTTGTTTGACTAATGCATTTGTTTTCATTTTATGCATTTGCATTTGCATTATCTTCAGGTCCATAAATTGGTACACATTTTGATTGCATATTAGATTAATCATTTCCTTCCTCAGGTTTGCTTCTAGTCATTTAGTTTGTCTCACACACCACCAGTTTTCTAGTAATTATAATGTAGCTCTTATAATTTAAAAACTAATTTAAGGAAATCTCCATAAAAATCATTCATGATAATCCAGGGCCATTACCATAGATCCAGACACTGTGACTGTGGTAATCTTCTTATATTTGTTACCATGGCCTCCGTCCTTCTAAAATCAACTTTAAAAATAATGCTAATGTAGAAGAACTCTGGGGAGGTGTGACCAAGCCGCTCCGTGATGTGCTACACGGCTGTTACACTGTGCTCTCATAGTGTAACAGCCTATAAAGCTACATCAAGAGCAGCATTTGTAACGTCCTCCAGAGACCTTCTGGCTGTTAGCAAATTTAAAAGGAAGGAGTCCTTGGAAGTTAACACAGTCACAGAACCTGGATCTTTGTACTGTGAGGGATCATTAAAAAAAAAATCTCAATGTGGAACCTGTGTCTAAGAGGACCTGTCATTATCTTTACCCCACAAAATACCCACCCCCTCAGTGCAGGTATGAACTGTCCTTGAGCTTCCCGATCTGCTGTCTCTCACTTTAAAAAAATCACCTCCAGAGTCATATGCAAATGAGCAGAAGATCAGTTTTTGCCTGGAAGGATCATTTCTCCATTCCCGCACATCTATACTCCCAAAGTAAGGCATCTAGGAATTCACAAGATGTCTTAGGGGAAAATCTGAAGACCTCAGCACTGCAAATCAACACGGATCTATATGAATCAATAGACAGACATCTCAAGACGGTATTTTCTATTTTGCCTCTGTGTTCCCACAAATTTCCAATGATACATTATGCATATTTTCCACAGGAGAGCTAACATGGAGTTTGGGAACAGTCAAGAACTGTAGATAAAGACAGTGGCCCTAAGCCTGAACCCGCTTTCCCACTTTCCCTACCTGATTGCCTCACAAACCCAAGCAGTATGACAAATAGGAGATTATCCTTCCTTGCACCAAAGTGAAAAACACAGAGGCGAAGAAAAGATGAAACAAACACAAACGAATATGTCACCAGAGCCAAGTCACAACAGAACGAGGCACCTAGAAACCACAAGCTCACTACGAATTTGGTTACTACTAGTTGTCTTCGCCAGACTGATGTTATGTATGAATCACATTTACAGAAGGACTAAAAAAATCTTTAAAACAAAGATTGATATAAACAGGGACTCTTATTTAAAAGGACACGCAATAAACATACTAAAAACCTGTGAGGCGAGACACAAGAGCCTGGCTCCTATCTGCTTGTGGCCTCCAGGTCAGAGATGAGAGGTCATGAAGCTGCAATGGATGTAAGGTATGAATCTCTGCATTAATTTATACTTCAATTCTTTCTTTCCTTTCCCTTGTCTTGTCTTGGTTCTCATTAAAATAGTAATCTTTAAATCTTCCATAGTTGGTCCTCTCTGGAGAAACGCGGGGCCGCCGTGAGATCTCTCCTTTCCTATTTAATGTCAGGTGCATGGAGTCTCTGGCCTGACTCCCCATCATAAAGTCCTGTGCTTCTGACAACTGCTGACACATAAAAGCTAGACGCTTTGAAAACCTGCAGGAAAATGTCCCCTTGATTTTTATGTACGGTGTGTGGATTGAGGTACATTACATGGTCACACCATATGAATTGTGCTGGCACGTTTTGCACTATATTGCTGAAGAGGTAATTGGGGCCTGAAAGCACTCCGACAAGTTGTTTAAAGTTTGTTGATTGCCGGAAGGAATGGAGGGGGAAGGACTGGGAATTTCTTGTATCTTTATGAAGAATTGGTTGGAGTTCCCTGGCATATGACACGTAGGAATCTCCAGTTGTGGGCTGTAAGTGACTACTAGGGGTACTCTGGCCTCCTGTTGGGTCTGTTGGATGATATATGAGTAAATCATCTCTGTTGATGGCTGCTGCTTTACCTATTTGGTTATCATCATTTTGGTCTGTAGCCCAACTGGAGGAATTCAGACCTGAGCTCAGGAGGTGTTTTCCAGGTCTGTCTTGTCTGAGCAGATACGGTAACGTATCCTGACTGTATATGATGGACTGTCTATCGTCTACCCATTGATATTCCATACACTATAGGTAATAGTGTTTTCTTAACACCAGTATGGGAAGCTGCATGGAGAACCCAGTACTAAATAAATAACCTATATATTACTATTGGATGGGATGGTGGAGGGCCGCTCTATAGCTCCCCTCCCTCATCAGCAGACACTTTTAAATGTCCCCCCTGTATACACAGCACATAATAATGGCTCGTCATCTGACGAATGCTAAGTATTTTTTATAAGAAAGGCGAAATGTACATCCTCTGGTTAATATTTGTTCTTTTCCTAATACGGATTATTATGTTCCCATCATTACCCCGCTACAAGTTAGTTACTACCTCATTATTTTGTCATTAGGTGAATAATGGGAATTGTAGTCAGACACAACAAGTACAGTGTCCGCGATATCTGGGAAATTTCCAGTATAAAGAATAGAGCGGAGGCGCAGGCGTTCCGATTCAGAGGTCGCGGCTTTTGTTTATGGCAAGTATTTATCCAGATGAGACTTATGTTTTAGTATACACAGAATTCATGGTTGTATTTACAGGAAAGTAGATAAAAACTGTGCATGTACAGGCCCTCAATCCAGGTCTAGATATGGATCAGAATGAATAGGCGATCACCTGGAGCCTCTCTAATCTCTTTCCAAATGGGATCACCGGGATATGATCCGCATTGGCGCCAATGTCTTACTACTGGCGCACACCGGTACATTACTTTCAGAATTTTCTTTCGTTTCAGTTGTTGTTTGAAAACTGATTTTATATTTGTTGGATTTTTTTTTTAGCGCCCATTATTTTCCATATTTCTCTCTGACACACGAAACACATTTTCTTGTTAATCTTATCCTCCTCTCTACCTGCGGCCACTTACTCATAGATCCAGACTATGACTGTAGTATCTTCTTATAGTTGTCATCCATGACCTCCTTCCTTCTAAAATCACTTATAATATATGCTAATGAGCAAGAAGCCTCTGGTGGGCGTTACCAGAGCTCCTTCATGCAGTAGCTTCACTGCTGTTGAAAGGACACTTGTTCCACCCACGTGTGAGATTACAGCAGGCAGAGGAGGGGGAAGTCTGAAGGAGAAGGGGATGAGTGAGACAATGTAATAACCTGTGAGCTAAGGCTGGAGAAGCTCTGGTAACTCCTCTATAGCACTTCTAGATTATGAGCATGATTATAAAAGTTGATTTAAAACAAAGATAACAAATATAAGAAGATTACCACAGTCACAGTCCTGATCTATAAGTAAGTCCCCGGGTTTATCATGGGATTTGATGGTAATTTCCTTAAGAACGGGCTTTTATAGAATTGTATAGGGTCAGGGGACAACCCCTTATCAAGATAGCTATAGATTCCAGACGTGGACTGCCATTAATATCCAAGATTGTAATATTTCTTTAAGTACTGACAATATCTACAAATTCAATTCTGAATCTGTTTTAGTATAGGAATAATACTAATCCTACTTAGATATTCTATTTTATAAATTATTTAAATGTAATGTGTATAATAAAACCCTGATAGTATATTGACTCGTCATGAAGATGGGAATTGATTTTTTCTTTTCACTAACATGAATTTGATAAAAAAAAGTGTCACAATCCATTTTGTTGCCGAGCAGATATCTAAATCTTGTTTGAACTGTGTCTTAGATAGTTGTTAAAGGAAGAATATGGGCTGCACGGTGGCTCAGTGGTTAGCACTTCTGCCTACAGCGCTGGGGTCCTGGTCCGGCCCAGGTCAACATCTGCAAAGAGTTTGTATGTTCTCTCCGTGTTTGCGTGGGTTTCCTCCGTGTCCTTCGTTTCCTCCCACACTCCAAAACACACTGGTAGGTTGATTAGATTGTGAGCCCCACTGGGACAGGGACTTCTTTGGCAGCTGTGTACAGCGCTGTGTAATCTGTAGGCACATATAAAGAAAAAAACGCAGCTCCAGCTTAAAGGCATTTTTCAAGCAATTTTGATAAACAAAGAAAACACCTCAACATTGATCCACCAACATACCAATCCAGGAAGAGAGCTCCTCACATGCAGCGATCTAGATCCAAACCCATCTCCATTTCTTTGTAAAAATTAAAGGGTATTCCTATCTTCTCTATTACCTACAAATATGTGATGAATACAGATAGTGCGACCCGACCTGAACAGAAGTCGTTGAAACCCCTCCTAGCACCCCACTCTAATAAGATTTTTTTCTGTGTATTCATGATCATCTCATTTTATGTCTAAGGAGCACCAAGGGGGACATTGATCATAGTTTTTTAGACTTTTTCTATCTTGCTTTTTGGCGGCAATAATCTGCGCAGTTTGTTAATTTGGCGCTTTTTTGCGTCATTTTTCTGGGCCACAAAAGTTTGGCACTCAGTAGTTTGAATGTCTGCACCTTATCTGATACATTACTTACCTGGTCCCTGCGCGATCCCTGATCGGAATTCTGCGAATGCCCATCTGCCCAATTCATGAAGAACGATTTCTTGTATGTGACGCTTCCCTGATCAGGTCGCTGGAGTTCACCTTCTTCTTCTTGGTGTATGTAAGTGCAATGGCTGCGACACAAATTGAATTGTTAATCCAGCGCATGGTCCGATTCAGTCAGAATGTCCGACGGCCCGTCCCCCGATTGTCGCATCCGTGAAAGCCTTCGCGATTGGGACAAAAATGATGTTGTCGACACAATCCCGTGCGCGATACCGAAAAGTCGGGAAACACACGAAAATGCGGCTGTGGGACCCTTAGTAATAAGCCTCAGTGAGTGCCTGCTATACAGTTGTTTGCACGGGATCTATCACAAATTTCCCGCCTAAAAGTCGCAAAAAAAGGTGCAAAAACCCATCTGAGCACTGCACTTCAAAAAATGTCACTTTTCATTACTAAAAACAGGTTTTTGCTTCCCCAATTAAATATTATCTCTATGCAAACATAAAAAATCCTTCAGCTCTTTTAAAATGTAAATTTCACCAGTAACGACTTCATCATTGTCTATGGGATCATCTCTGTGAGTGATTATTGTCTTATTGTACAGATCGAAATATTATCAGATTCCATTTCCTGTACATTATAAAAAAAGGCAAATACTCAATTGAGCAAGAATTTTTTTTTTTTTTTTGACATATCTGTAACTTTAGTCCCTGCATTTGCTTCATAAGAGACTTTTTTTGTGCAGAGATGAGCCCTGAACGTGTCTGTCACCATTTCTTCTCCTTCATTATTGTCACAAATAAGATCTAATAATTTGAGACAATTGTGCAATTTAGGCGCAAATGAATCCGACATGCGACAATTCCAAAAGGCATTTTACAGGCGAACTAGATCCATCATAGATCCAAGCCAAAAAAAAGAACACCAGGATCAAAACAGCGAACCTGAGACCCCCAGTCTTTACCAAAAACTCAGCTATTTCATAAATCTCATATCATGAATGAAATGGCTGAGCATGCTTAATCAACTCCCCATTTGGCCAGGCTGTGGGTGGGGGTACTGGGACCCTGTTCCAGATACATCTTTCATTTTATAACAGATCGTGGAATACAAGAGACGGAGACCCCTAAAGGGCATCTACCACCAGAATGAAGACTTAGCAAATGAGCTCGGGGCTCCGGCTCCAAAGGCGTTATGAAGCCTAGAGCCCTCAGGCTCATTTGCATAAATTCTTTCATCCTGGTGGTAGATGCCCTTTAAGGAACATAGATGTTCAGTCACATAGGACAGTCCGGCTGTAAAGTCATCTGTTAAAGTTCATGAAGAGATGCAGAGATGTTCAACCTGAAGAGGATGAACATACTGGTAGGATGATTAGATTGACGCCCATGGGAAAGGGACCAATTGTCATGCTTTGTGCAGCGCTGGCGTAATCTGTGGTCGCTATATAAAATAATAGAATAAAATAAAAGAAGAGGATCCACAGCACTGACACACGTTCAACTTTTTACTTTTGGAGAAGACCCTCCTTACCCATTCACTTCCTTTACAACAAGTCATTATATTCTATAGAAACAAAAATACTTTATTTCCAAGTGGCATTAACAATGGGCAAATCACCTAAAAGAAATGAATTATTAGCCCATACATATTCCCATTGTATTTGCTTAGCAGAAGTTGCCTGGCACTGGGCACTACAGGAGACACTATATCCTCTCTAATTGTACATTCATCTCCTCATCCCCAGATACATTCTCCCCCATACATGAAAATATGGAAAACTAATTTAAGCATCAAGAGCTCCGCACTATAACAACTAAGAAAGCCTACATGCAAATACAGTTCCATTCCGTACAGAGGGCAACAGACAGTAAGCAGCAAAACCAACCATTATGCAACCCACCATAGTGTCAGAGTCTAAACCATGGGGGCTCATTTACAAGAAGGTCCAACGCCGTACTTTCGTCAGGTTTCCCGAATATTTCCATTTGCAGCTGAATTCCTCCGGGATTTTGGGCGCACCGATCGGATTTTGCGCATCGGCCGGCTTGCCACGCACGAAATCGGGGGGTGGCCGTCGAACAACACCGATGATTCGGACAAACCAAAAGAAAATGTGTCGCAAATCAAGCACTTACATGCACCGGGAAGAAGCATGAACTCCGGCGGACCTTGGCGCAGCAAACACCTGCAGTTTAGGTTCCCCCCTGTATACACAACATAAATAATGGCTGCTCATATGAAGAAATGATAAGTATTTTGTATAAGAAAGGCAGAAATGACATCTCTGGTTAATATTTGTTCTTTTCCTAAATACGGATTATTATGTTCCCATCAATTACCCGCTACATTAGTTGACTAACATCATTATTTTTGTCATTAGGTGAATAATTGGAATTGTAGTCAGACACAATAAGTACAGTGTCTGCGATATCTGGGAATATTTCCAGTATAGAAGAATAGAGCGGAGGCGCAGGCGTTCCGATTCAGAGGTCGCGGCTTTTGTTTATGGCAAAGTATTTATCCAGATGAGACTTATGTTTTAGTATACACAGAATTCATGGTTGTATTTACAGGAAAGGTAGATAAAATCTGTGCACTGTACAGCCCTCAATCCAGGGGTCTAGATATGGATCAGAATGAATAGGCGATCAACCTGGAGCCTCTCTAATCTCTTTCCAAATGGGATCACCGGGAATATGATCCGCATTGGCGCCAATGTCTTACTACTGGCGCACCCGGGACATGACATGTCAGAATTACTAAGAGGTTTCATATCAGAGGTGATTGTTTGACAAACAAAAAAATGATTTTGTCATTATAGTATCAGGAATTTTACTATTATAGACATTCCATATAAATAATTTATACAATATGAATGAAAAAACAATTAATTCTTAAAGTTAAATCTACCATCAAAATCCATCACGATAAACCAGGGCCACTTACTCATAGATCCAGGCACTATGACTGTAGTAATCTTCTTATAGTTGTCATCCATGACCTCCTTCCTTCTAAAATCAACTTATATAAATATGCTAATGAGCAAGAAGTCCTCTGGTGGGCGTTACCAGAGCTCCTTCATGCAGTAGCTTCACTGCTGTTGAAAGGAACACTTGTTCCACCCACTGTGTGAGATTACAGCAGGCAGAGGGAGGGGGAAGTACTGAAGGAGAAGGGGGGAGAGTGAGACAATGTAATAACCTGTGAAGCTAAGGCATGGAGAAGCTCTGGTAACTCCTCTATAGCACTTCTAGATTATGAGCATGATTATAAAAGTTGATTTGAAAACAAAGATAACAAATATAAGAAGATTACCACAGTCACAGTGCCTGGATCTATAAGTAAGTCTCCCGGGTTTATCATGATGGATTTTGATGGTAGATTTCCTTTAAGAACGGGCTTTTATAGAATTGTATACAGGGTCAATGGGACAACCCCCATTATCAAGATAGCTATAGATTCCAAAGGTGGACCTGTCATTAATATCCAAGATTGTAATATTCCTTTAAGTACTGAACAATATCTACAAATTCAAGTTCTGAATCTTGTTAGTATAGGAATAATACTAATCCTACTTGCAGATATTCATATTTTATAAATTATTTAAATGTAATGTGTATAATAAGAAAATCCCTGATAGTATATTGACTCGTCATGAAGATGGGAATTGATTTTTTCTTTTCACTAACATGAATTTGATTTAAAAAAAAAGTGTCACAAATCCATTTTGTGCCGTAGCAGATATCTAAATCTTGTTTGAACATGTGTCTTAGATAGGTTGTTAAATGAAAGAATATGGGCTGCACGGTGGCTCAGTGGTTAGCACTTCTGCCTTACAGCGCTGGGGTCCTGGTCCGGCCCAGGTCAACATCTGCAAAGAGTTTGTATGTTCTCTCCGTGTTTGCGTGGGTTTCCTCCGTGTCCTTCGGTTTCCTCCCACACTCCAAAACACACTGGTAGGTTGATTAGATTGTGAGCCCCACTGGGGACAGGGACTTCTTTGGCAAGCTGTGTACAGCGCTGTGTAATCTGTAGGCACTATATAAAGAAAAAAAGACGCAGCTCCAAGCTTAAAAGGCATTTTTCAAGCAAATTTTGATCAAACAAAGAAAACACCTCAACATTGATCCACCAACATACCAATATCCAGGAAGAGAGCTCCTCACATGCAGCGATCTAAGATCCAAACCCATCTCCATTTCTTTTGTAAAATATTAAAAGGGTATTCCTATCTTCTCTATTACCTACAAAATATGTGATGAATACATGATAGTGCGACCCGTACCTGAACAGAAGTCGGTTGAACCCCTCCTAGCACCCCACTCTAATAGAGAGTTTTCTGTGTATTCATGATCACTCTCAATTTATGTCTATAGGAGCACCAAGGGGGACATTGATCATAGTTTTTTTAGACTTTTTCTAGCGTTTTTGGCGCAATAATCTGGCGCAGTTTGTTAATTTGGCGCTTTTTTGCGTCATTTTCTGGCGCACAGCAAAGTTTGGCACTCAGTAGTTTTGAATGTCTGCACCTTATCTGATACATTTACTTACCTGGTCCCTGCGCGATCCCTGATCCGGAATGTCTGCCAGAATGCCCATCTGCCGCAATTCATGAAGAACGATTTCTTGTATGTGACGCTTCCCTGATCAGGTCCGCTGGAGTTCACCTTCTTCCTGGTGTATGTAAGTGCATGGCTTGCGACACAAATTGAATTGTTAATGCCAGCGCATGGTCCGAATCAGTCAGAATGTCCGACGGCCCGTCCCCCGATTTGCATCCGCGTGAAAGCCGTCGCGATTGCGGCACAAAATGATGTTGTGCCACACAATCCCGTGCGCGATACCCGAAAAGTCGGGAAACACAGCGAAAATGCGGCTGTGGGACCCTTAGTAAATAAGTCTCAGTGAGTGCCTGCTATACAGATGTTTGCACGGGATCTATCACAAATTTCCGCCTAAAAGTCGCAAAAAAAGGTGCAAAAACCCTACTCTGAGCAGCTGCACTTCAAAAAAATGTCACTTTTCATTACTAAAAACATAGGTTTTTGCTTCCAAAATTAATATTATCTCTATGCAACATAAAAAATCCTTCAGCTCAGTTTTAAAATGTAAAATTTCACCAGTAACGACTTCATCATTGTCTATGGGATCATCTCTGTGAGTGATTATTGTCTTATTGTACAGATCTGAGAATATTATCAGATTCCATTTCCTGTACATTATAATAAAAAAAGGCAAATACTCAATTGAGCAAGAATTTTTTTTCATTTTTTTCGACATATCTGTAACTATTAGTCCCTGCATTTGCTTCATAACGAGACTTTTTTGTGCAGAGATGACGCCCTGAACGTTCTGTCACCATTTCTGTCTCCTTTCATTATTGGTCACAAATAAGATCTAATAATTTGAGACAAATTTGGTGCAAATTTAGGCGCAAATGAATCGGACATGCGACAATTCCAAATGGCATTTACTAAGGCAGAACTAGATCCATCATAGATCAGGAGCCAAAAAGAAGAGCAAACCAGGTGCAAAAACAGGCGAACCTGAGACCCCACTATGATTAATGTCCCCCCAAGTCTTTACACTCAGCTATTTCATAAATCTCATAGTCATGAAATGAGAATGGCTGAGCATGCTTAATCAACTCCCCATTTGGCCAGGCTGTGGGTAGGGGTACTGGGGACGCCTGTTCCAGATACATCTTTCATGTATTTATAACAGATCCTGTGGAATACAAGAGACAGGAGAACCCCTTAAAGGGCATCTACCACCAGAATGAAGGACTCTATGCAAATGAGCCTGAGGGGCTCCGGGCTCCAAAGGCGTTAATGGAGCCTAGAGCCCCTCAGGCTCATTTGCATACATTCTTTCATCCTGGTGGTAGATGCCCTTTAAGGAACATAGATGTTCCCATGATTTTATTACTGACCTTTTCTTTGCATTATTCGGATAAAATGAGTTCACAATAACGATGGACCTTGAAAAAGTAACACAACACTATAATCAAATGCCTCAAAAATGACTAAATGACACAATAAGCCACATACATGAAAAGCCCACTGCATAAGAAATCCCCTCGAAGGCGTCTACTCCAGTGAACACACTGGCCTCTAGTGTTCATCTTTAGTCATTTGTCTGAGGCTTTGCTGCTTGGTACCTTTTGTTACAAGTGAAGTACGCACATTCATAAAAAATAATGTATTATAACACAGAAAACATGATACAGCAGAGGAACAAGCTTACTACATAGATATAACAGAGGAACCAGCTACACATAGATATAACAGAGGAACCAAGCTTACTACATAGATATAACGAGAGACCCAAGCTTACTACAGATATAACCAGAGAACCAAGCTTACTACATAGATATAACAGAGGACCAAGCTTACACTAATATAACAGAGGACAATCTTACTACTAATATAACAGAGTAACCAAGCTTACTCATAGACTTACTAACAGGGAACAAGCTTCTACCTGATATACGAGGGAACCCAGCTTACTACATAGTATCACTCTATATACTTTTTACTCTTGATTACTCGGACACGACCTGTCATTTTAGAACACCACCTTAGATCCATAATCTGTTGGAGTCATATCCCTGTCAAGCAACCAATGGTAGAAGACCCCAAACTCTTTGACTTATATTGGCAGCATTTGTTAAATGTATGAAGAAGCCGGACTTTCTTTTACACAAAGGGTTGAGATACACCTATGTGTTTGGCTAAGAACCGAGTACAGGATACCATGGTCTCTAGTCACAGGTGCACTTGTCGTTTAGGTTGAATATTCATTTAATCAGACAATAATATTCTTCTAAACACATAAAATCACAATTCTGTTTCCCAGGTAGAAATGTCCAAATGAAAGATTTATAGTAAAATGCTGCCCCTGCTGTTTCACGTCAACTGCATGTCCTTAGGGTTTTCTTTGAAAAAGTATCCTGAGGATGATTGATATAAAATAGCCATATATTTGTGAATATAAGAACAAGCCCCATCAGCGCGGAAGCGACACATGCAGGAAATTGGACACACGACCTTAATCGCTGGACCTGAATCCTCGCCGGACAACACACCGCGGGATCGCGACAGGACCGGGTATGTAAATGTGCCCCATGATTTATACTGCACTTGCTTTGCATTATTCTGGATAAAATGGGAGTTCACAATAACGATGGAACCTTGAAAAAAGTAACACAACACTATAATCAAATGCCGCAAAAATGACTAAATGACACAATAAAGCACATACATGAAAAAGCCACACTGCATAAGAAATCCCCTCGAAGGCCTCTACTCCCAGTGAACCACACTGGCCTCTAGTGTTCATCTTTAGTCATTGTCTGAGGCTTTGCAGCTTGGTACCTTTTGTTTTTTTTGGGGGGGGGGAAAAAAACTAAGTACAAAGTGAAGTACGTACATGCATAAAAATAGTATTATAACAAAACTTGTTTCACAGAAAACATAGATACAGCACAGGAACCAAGCTTACTACATAGATATAACAGAGGAACCAAGCTTACTCCCTATCTATCGTATCAAGGGGACATGGAGTGCAGACATACTCCTATCCTGTGTCGATCATAGTGTACATATCTTTGGCTGTTAGCACATATATCAATGTAATATGTCTGTATCTACTACACAGTCAGAATTGGTGGTCTATAATGCTATTTTATAGCCGGATTGTCATCTTTCTAGTCGCATTCCATTTAGCTATGAAGTCGTTGTGTAGAACAGTATCATCCTATCAGTCTGTTCCCTCTGAATGCCTTGAGGCAGAGATCTCTTTGGTGGTAGGTCACATCGTCTGGATGTAATCTAATAAAATCTCATTAAGCGCACAGTCAGAGGTGGTTGCAGTTACACCCATTACTTGGATGCACTTTTAGAAGATTAGTAATTGCTCTTGTGATGTGTTTATACTATGCTGGCTTCATACTAAACTGCAAAAGTGGCACTTGGTACCCAGGAAGATAACTAAATATCTTTTGTCTAGAGTGCTGGTATATGGCCGGGCTGCTTTTGTGCTGCTTCTGCATTTACTAACTGAGGATCATTTGCTCAATTGGAAGCTCTTGTTCACAACTCCAGGCAAGGACCGCTTAGGAAAAGTTGGGGTTTCTCTATCACATCCCTCAAAGTACAACCCCAGGATTGATTGGTGCTCAATACACTGCAGAGTGAAGCCTTTCCACACACCACATACTTCATGACGACGATCAATTTGCTCCCTGGCTCCTGCCTGCCCTGGTGTAAGCGAGCTTTGGGTTTGTCAAGCCTATATGTGCCATTGTGTATACAATATATGAGTGACAACCTCAGCACTGCTACATCCACACACGTGGACGCATTACACAGTGCAATAATTTTTTTTGATCGCCTGTAAATGAGTTATAACCACCAACCATTATACTCTCTTGGTCTAATGAGCCCTGTGTCCACCTCTAATATTGTGGGAAGAATACATAAGGCAGCATTATGTGCCCCATAGTTTATAATTGATGCTGTACAGTCATACTAATTATAAAGACATTATCCTCTAGTCTCTATGACCCTTCCTGTGCAGCCTCTAAATATTTTGGGAGAAATACAATCAAGGCAGCATTATTGCCCATAGTTTATAATTGATGCTGTCTACGGTGCATACATTATAGGAGGTAATTGATGATACTAAATCAGAGAAGTACTCCATATCTTATATTATCCATTTATCTATAATGTCTAATATCTTATCTTGTTTTTACTGTACTACTATATTTTCATTATAACTATATTGATTACCATATGGCAGCACAATGATCTCTGAAGTACTAATTGATACTATAGGAGAAAGTGTTTAATATTTAAAAGATGTCCAGTCCAGGGACAAAATCTATCTATCTATCTATCTATCTTCTACTATCTATCTATCATCTAGCTATCTATCTATCTATCTATCTATCTATCATCATCTATCTATCTATCTATCTATCTATCTATCTATCTATCTAATCATCCTATCTTCTACTATCATCTATCTAGTCTATCTATCTATCTCTTCTATCTATCTGATCTATCTATCTATCATCTCATCCTATCCAATCTATACTATCCTTTTACTATCTACTACTAATTGCAACTTTTATCTTCCTTGTATCTTTTGTACCTTCTCTCTACACTTTCTGTTCTATAGTATAATATTTAGATATATAATATAATATATATAGTAGTATCATTTATCTATTTATCTTAATCTGTCTATCAGGTTTCTTAGATGATCCACGATCTACAAATACGCGAATTCCTATGTGTTGTGGATTTTGGACCAATTTTTATATGGTTTCTATTTTTGGTCTATTCTGTATCAAACCATTAGCCTAGATCCTGCTCTGTACTATCTACCTATTCTCTCCTGTTTGTGGAGCTTTTACTCCTACTCATTTCTGGATGTGTTCTTTTGCCATGTAGAGGCTTGTTGGGTAGGAGCATGCATACTATACATATATTTAGGAACTGTCGGTGTGATTATAGCTGCAGATATTATTGTCCCCTGGTCAGGGAGGGATTCCTAGAAGTAGCGCTGGAGTATGTGGGCATCTCTTGTAGCCTCAGTCACCTCTCCCGCCTCTGTCTCTGTTGTTGATGGGTAAAAGTGAGTAGGGGGATTTCTCTAACTCTCATTGCACAAGCCCCTCCTGGTTCCCCTGTATGCAGGTACTTGGCCTCAGTCATGTGCTACCAAGGACAGACATGGGCAGGTTGGTAACTGAAACCTGGCGAATCTTCACCATCTATCGTATCTATCTATCTATCTATCATTCTATCTATCATCTTTCTTCTATCTACTATCTATCTATCTAATCTATCTTTCTATTTCTCTCCTTGACTACTAACTTCTGTCTGTCTGTCTATCATCGATCTATCAACTACCTACCTGTTATCAAACCTATCTATAAATTCATTGGTTTATCTTCTATGTTCTAGTAGTTTTAATAACCTGTTTATTATCTATTAACTATCTATTTAGTTCTTCATAATATCTAATGTCATTTATTCATTCTTGACATTCCTTTCTATCTATCTTATCTATCTACCGCATATTTTTTTCGCTCTCCCTCTCATCTAAATATATATATATATATATATATGATATATATATATTATATTATAATGTCGTCTATCTTTTTATATCTGGATTAGTTAATCTATCTTTTTATCTATCATTTATACGTCTAATATTATCTCTGTATATGAGCGATATGTCTCAATATTTCTATTTAATAATCTATTACTATTTATCTTCTCTATTTTCTGAATATCTCTTTTTCTTCCCATCAATTGTCCCATCAAATCTTCTCTTCTTCCATCATTCCTTTCTTTCGTCTTTTTGCCCCACTAATAACATCAAGTCACATATTTCTATTGATCTGTCTATCTATCCTAAACCCACTCCAATCCATTCCATCTTAAATCTGTCTATCGATCTATATCTTCTTGCATTCATTATAAAACCTATATCAACATGTTAATCCTGGTGTCCTTTTAGTTAATATTATTTATTTACTATTACACTTGTATCTTGCATTAAGAACTTTAAACTTTAAATTGACTTTTTCTGGTTTGTTTTTAATTTCACACTTGACATTCAAACTTGAAATTTTCAAACTTTCCATAACTGTACAATAGAATTATTAAAAATATTGTCATACATAATGCTTCCAAAATATCCTACATGATATTTACTGCTTCCCACATATTAGTTTCTCTATGTTTATGTAATAGTGTAGGCATTACAGTCCTGAACATCAGGCTTATTATGCGTTCAACTTTTTCTATACACTCATGTTTTGTTATACCTGCCTGTCCTTCTATAGCCAGTATCTAACCCCATGTGCTATTCATTTATACACCCTGTTCTAATCAGTGCTTCCGTTCTTATAACAACCCTGTAGTTTTCTATATACTGGTTCTATATAGCCAACTCATGTATCTCACTTGTATTGTCCTAATGGCACTCATGTAATAACATGGTTGGAATTTGATAGTTACACATATACTACTCCTTCTTGTCTGTCACAATTTATTTTCAAGGCATACAAGGAGCAGAACTGGATTATTCCTTAGTAAATATGTAGAGAAGCAGACTCAGGAATATCGCTTGCTTTCTCCCTGTGCAGTACATTAACTCACTTATGTACTGTTATGCACGGATAAAGTTGAGTTTTTCAATAGCTCATGAAGGATTGTGGTCTCCAGACTAGAGACTGGTCCCTCTAAGTATACTGGTAAAGAGTGATACACAGACCTATAGAAAGGCTCCTATATGAAAACCTCATTAGTCTGCATAATTAACTATAACAATATATGATCATTACACAACGATCTAGCGAAATACTGACACTACAAGAAGTGCTAATTGTCCTGGCGACGAATTACATTCAGTTTTATATTTCTAATATTACTAATACAAATAAAACCTGGATTATTGGGAAAACGTGCACAACATATCCACACTCCATTAATGTTTACTGTACTACACATTGATTCCTTTACCACAATTTCAAATGATTATTGTTATATTAGTCACAATATTTCAATTTCTTACTACTTTGTTTTTTTTTTTTTTTAAATAAAAAAATTATTGTGCTGTAAAACGTGTTAACAAATATTGTAAAAATATTTATTTTTTTTATATATTTCTTAGTACTGCACTGACCTTTTTTAAATTATGTTAAGAATCTTTTATTATTATATCATATTTCCTTTTTTGCTTTTTTGTGTGTGGCTAGGGGTGTACCGTACCTCCCATACCCCTCATTCTCCTTGTTTAGGAGGGGAATTGTAACTTTCCTTCTTTTCAATGGAGTTTTCTCAATGCTCCGACACCCACCGATCCACACTCAAGTGCAGAATAGTGGAGAACTTTTGTCAATCTTTTCTTGGTGCCATGTCTGAAAAAATCATCACCTAGACATAAAGGGGGGCACCCTTCTGTGGCAGGAGGCTAGAATGTACGATACAATGTGAAGCACCTCCTAATAGGTTCTTTACCTACAGGTCAATGGGAACTTGTATCAGTACAGGGATACTCTAGTCGCTAGGCTCAGTTCACACTACCAATTTCAACAACCCCCTTTCCATACCCACTCCTTAAAAATAAGTGAACAGAGGTTAACATATCATTAAAAATACCATGGCCCATCAAAACAACTTGTATGTCACCCTTTATGTCCCAATTAAGTTCATATTAAGTTCAAACCTCAGTTTCCTTTCACTCTTCATTAAAAGAACGTAAAGAAGGGAGGTATAATGTATCATTAAAATCCCAGAAATCAGATGTAAATTTAATATCATTTATAGAATCCATATGGTCAGTTTGGCGCTGATCCTTTCTGCAGGCATTTCTTTCAAACGAGAAAAAGTCCTGCGCCTAGCGCCAATGTATAACGGAATCCCTGGCCTAAACGGAACATAAACGATGACATAAGTTTACATTGATGTCATGGGATTCTAAATGTACGTTAAACCTCCTTATTTCCTTTTGTTTTTCGGAGGTTTGAACTGGGTGTAACTTAGGGCATCTGCTATAACATTCGTTTTATTTTTTGACATTTGAAATGCGGTGCGCTGCAGTAACTTTCTTTTCCATTGAAAAATACGCACGGAGAACGGATGTTTATGATTTGAACTTGTACGTCATGGAGAGAAAGATTTTTTACACAGAGAGAAAGATAATATATAGTAGATAGTGAAGGATATTTATCGAAGTTGGTCTGAGAGCAGAACTGTTCTAGTTACTTATACAAACTCAGAGCTCACTTTTCAGTTTTTCCACAGCCGTTTTTAAAATTAAAGCTGAGTCACTGATTGGTTTTCCATGGAAACTTGAACAGTTTTAAAACCTCTATAAATCCTCCCCCAGCGGCTAATCTATCTACATGTAGAAAGATAAATAGATGATTTATCGATACTTTGACTCATAGATAGGTAGAACATCCAGCATAGCTAAGATGATAGTAGATATATCGATAGTGGATTGATTGAAGATATCTCCGCACAGCTGATGCATCCGATCCGATGATAGATGCTATAGATAGACAAGATAGATGAATAATCAGGCTAGAAAGCGAGAGATAGAGCCGTCGTCCGCTGATAGTGATGTAGACTCTCTGCTAGCTCGCATCGCTCGCTCCTCGCCTCGTTCGCTCGCATCCTCGCTTCGCTCGCTCTCGCTCGCTCCGATAGTTCGCTCCTAGATGTGGGGTGGATGGCTGGACTCGATAGTGCAGATTGTGTGTGGAAGGACCTCTGGAGTATGATGAAGTTCCCTTTAGATGAGATAGAAGTGTGCATAGGATAGATACTAGATAGATATGACATAGAATATAGACTAATTGATTTGTCATAATAACTCTAAAAACGGACAGTACTGACATGTCTTAGTTAGTTCAGTTTATTTCAAGTTTATTCATCCATTTGTTTTTTCTGTTAAGAGATAAATTACGGAATAGCAGACAGTAGTGAACTGACACTTAGATTGCCATGAGCTTGATGTAGTGTAAGTAGTATATACCTTTAATGACTGTAGCTCATGGCAGCAGGAGCCCTGGCAGTGTAGCATAGGTTTAATTCAGACTCTGTTTAATGGTTTACACTATGAAAGGAGATTGTTAAAATCCTTCTGGGTTTTTTTTTCATGAACATTAATTCAGCATTGTTATCAAAAGTCAGCAAAGTTCACAACACCTACGAAACTATCCTAGGAAGATTTCTCGATATAACTTGATACATCTCTTAAGCGGCTCATCACACAGGGGTAGTTCTATTGTGTCTCGGTAATAAGGTTTTTTTTTCATTCTGTTTGGGTCGGTTCTGTAGATACCATGGTTTTCAAAAATTATATGGCAAAACAGCTGGTTCCCCAGCAGTAAGAAAAACAAGAATTGAAAGTACAGTAATAGACTCCAAAGGGGTAATGCAATATTCTAGAGAAAAAGCTGATGTGTGAAAGACTCTTAGCATTTGTGAATGTTCAAATAATTAAATAATGTTTTTTCACATCACTTTTGTGTATGACAAATTTGTAGATTTGTAGATGTTTAATGGATGTTTGGAGACTTTGAATGCAGCAATATAAATGCTTCATGCATTAATTCCATGCATAAACATTGTATTATTACTAAGGGAAACATGCTAGTAACAGACTGTAGGTTTCGTGGGATCCACCAAGCAAACCCAGCATCAGCAGCAGCCACCAGACACAGCAGTACCTGTCGAAGCTGATAAAAAAAAATCTACTATAGTGTTTCTTAGTCAAACTTTACTTTGGCTTAGTTTGATACAAATTCCGATACATGTAGCATTTGCTCTTGCAATTCTACACCACAACCCCCTTGACATAAGAAGCCCCACCCACATTAGCCCACCCACTATAAAGAACCACCTTCTTTTAATAAATGTTATCGCCCTAGTGAGATACAAAGATTTTTTTTTTTTTTGCAAAATTGGTTGAGTTTACCATAGTTAGTATGTTGAAAAGTAGGTTTTTTGAAAAATATAAATATTTGGTAAACACATGACCTAATATTAATAGATACAGATGTCATACATCACAGACAATCATATATATGCATGACTTGGTGTTAGTCTTTTCCCTCTAAGAAAGATAACAATAATAGTGTCATTAATAGTCCAAAGAAGTGGGCATCTCATTAAGAAATACCCAGTTGTGTGCGATACCCAAAAAAATTTCAAACTGTCGTCCTTCAAAAAACAGCCCTCAATTCTTGAACTTTAAAATGGAAAAACATGGTGACTCCGGGATATCTAATATACATGTTTTATAGATAAGACACCTATATACATATTTTCTTTTGTATATATATATTTATATACTAGCCGAATCACGGCGCGCCCCAGAATAGTAAATACCGGCTCTAGCTATAAACAAAATAGGATGGTTCAACAAAATATTTTTATATCTCACCTCGCCCTGCCTGGCCCTCACTTCACTCACTTCTCCTGCCTATCCTTCACTCTCCGTGTCTTCTCTCTGTCTCTCACTCTCCCTGCCTGTCTCTCACTCACTCACTCACTCCATCACTCACTCTCCCTGCCCTGTCTCTCACTCACTCTCCGTGTTTCTTTTCGCTTTGTCTCTCACTCTTCCTGCCTGTCTCTTGTCCTCTTACTCTCCCGTTGCCTGTCTCTTCTTGTCTCTCACTCACACTCACCTCCCGCCTGTCTCTTTGTCTCCCCACTGCACTTTCTCTCTGCCTGTCTCTTCTGTCCTTTCACCACACCTCTCCCTGCCTGTCTTTGACTCATTCATCCTCCCCTGTGTCCTCTCGTGCTCATTCACTCACTCTCGATCCTCTCTCCTCCGCTGTCTCCTGTCTCGATCCTATTCTTCCTTTACCCTAACACATAGTCTGTCTATATACTTATTGCTATATAACCAATCAAGCCGAGCTCAATTATGACCTGTGGAAATGTAACCAATCACGGCTCAGCTTCTAACTGCCCAGCAGCAGCAGACAATGGCTCCTGATATGGGGGTTTAATAAGTCATTTTCAACATAGTCATGTAACGCTCCTTGAGTATACAGAAGCGTTGTGAAAAAATTGGTGGATTGATAACCACTACAGCATTGCCTTTAGCGATACACATACACACATACACTCCTGCTTTATAGCTATTGATTTTATTCTGTTTTCTAGTGATGATGTTGGGGGGGCATTCAATGTCAATTGGGGTTCCTTGGTCCCTACCAGGTTATTCTAATTATTCCACCACATTTAATCTTTTCCAAGGGAAATAGACCCTCTAGACTCCACAACATATTTGTGTCATATATTTGGGGTTGGAGTCATTTAATTTAAGGTCTGGGCCCACTGGAGGCCTCTGATTCCGTGTTTGAAGCCAGTTCCGGCACCAAGGGCGTTTATTGTATATTATGACTGGTTTATGTATGTAGTTGTTATATTTGATACTTTATATTTTTAATAGAAGATCTACAGGGCAACACAAAGCTAAGGCCGCGCCTGTATATATGCACAGATACACCACATATATCCACATTCATACAAATCAGATCTGCACACAAGCTATTTCTAAATAGTCTAGATTCATAACAGCTAATTGTCTATTGTAATTTCATCTTAACGACGCAACATCCAATCCCATGTCATACTTCCTACATTTGCAATCCCTACATTTTACCATACAAATACATGTTTCCCTCGTTACACATTGACATAGACATCAGTGTATATAATGTCAGTAGATGACAAGCCAGACATGTACATACCTCTACAAAGTACTGTGATCCTTAAGACTGAACCCGCTAACATTCATAGCACAAAGAATATGGGATGAACAGGAGAAGTGTGATTTTTTTTTTTGTAAACAAAACTTTGCATTTGGGTGTTGGAAAAGTTAGGAACCTGTCAGCAACATTGACCCAATAAACCCCAAGTATATAGTGAACATCTTTATTTCATGGCCCAGTGTAAATGGCCTCTTTGAGGTGAAGTATCATTCGAATGTAATAAAGTCAAGAAGCGAGTTGTTTAAAACACAGAAGCCGCAAGCTTCTCTAACCTCATCAACTTTCTCTCTGCTATTATTGACTAATTTTACCATACATTAGGAGATATGGTAAGCGATGTCCCCCTGAATGCAGGCTGTCAATACGGTGAAGGTGAGCTTAACTTTAGTGCCATAACAACCAATTTACAATCTCACTTCAATTGATTTTCTGGATATTCTCAAATTGGAAGGTCTGAAACTAACTGAACACATACTGTACAAGTAGCATTTTATTTTGGTCAATTTCTGCTGACAAGTTTCCTTTACACATAAATTAAACATATAACATGGTTGAGTTTTTCTGTAGTTTGTGAATAGTTGTTATATAGTTCAGAGCAATTAGAGTTGTGGACTCCCCCCAATACTATAAAAAAATAAAGTAAAAATAATAGTTCTGACAGCATTTTTTCAGAGAGACAAGCTGGCCACAAACCTCTACATATTACACGTCTGCTTGCTCCAGAACCTCTTTAGTTTCCCTACGCGTGCGCTGAGGAGACCCAATCAGGTTGAAACAGTGTTGTCTACAGTTGGGGTCTGTCCTTCGAAAAGATATCTGGTTTGGTTTTGAGGGTCCCGCATCATTTCACAGGCCTCTTGTAGGACATGCTTGATGTCAGGGACATATTTCCCCACAACCTTTTCATCATACCTCAGCTCGATATGAGTATTTCTCCAAAAGTTTTCAAAAAGTAGTGCAACTTGACATTCGCTGATGCCGTTGTATCCAGTACCTTATATGTCCAAAAGACTTTCTCTCTTCATACTCAAGACCAGGGCTTAAATAGTGTATCAATTGTGGGGGGCCGGTAATCCGTTTTAACGGCTGGGTCCTAGCCGTTCAGTCTTTGCCTCTTCTCTGTATCAACTCTGAAGAATCCTTTAATATTGCATTGATCCCAAGGAAGAGCCTCATTTTTCTTTAAAAGTGGCCTCACTCATATGTCTATTGGCCCAACTGGGAAAACCATCTGCCTGTATCATGCAAATATTGATATCTCTCCCAAAATGTCTCTATCCTACTCTCCACCAAAATTCAAGTACTGTCCCCACTTTCCTAACACTTCAAAAACGTTACCACCCTGAAAAGTGTGTGAGGGCTCCATAGGCTCATTTGCATACAGTCCTTCATCCTGATGGGTAGATGTTGCTTTTAAAGAAAACCTACCAGCTTGGAAACATGTTCGTATGCTAATACTCACCCAGTCACCACATATCCTTGTTACATGTTATACATTGGATAAAATCATCAGTTTAGTTTAAAATCTTTTATTTCTTCTTTTTCTTCACAGTTATTTCCCCTTATATGACTACCCTGCCCTGACACATATGGAGCCAGGATCCCCTTTGGCTCATTTGCATACAGTCCTTCATCCTGGTGGTAGATGCTCTTTAAAGAAAACCATACCGTCACGTATTAAAGTATGCGTAACGTCACGTTTACATTGCGTTTTGGTATCAGGCTTTTTAGGTGTTATCATAGAGCAGCGCATGCTTGGCCACTTCTCCACCCAATGCGTTATAATATGAGGGTCAGGGGACACCCCCCCATTATCAAGATAGCTATAGATTCCATGAGGTGGACCTGCCATTAATATCCAAATTGTATATTTCCTTTAAAGGGGTTGTCCCGAGTTCTTTAAAAAAAAGCTAAATAGCGGGACAGGGCTACTTCAAAAAAAGAAGCGGTCTTACCTCCCGGCTGCCCTCCCTTATCCAGCTTCCTCCGGCCGGCCGCGTGGCCGTCACGCCTATCCGTCCCTATACACATAGCATTGTGTATGGGGCCGAAGTTGTCGGGTCCGGCCGGACACTGAGTCCAGCGTGCTCTCCTGGCGCCATGTTTGTTTACAATGGCGGCCCGGCCGGAGCGACAGCAGTCGCTGGATACGGTGAGGGCACCGGGATGTAAGTACATCTGTTATTTTTTTTAAGCAGCCTGTTCCGCCACTTTTAGCTTTTTAAGACCTCGGACAACCCCTTTAGTACTTGAAACATATATCTAACAATTCAAATTGCTTTCAGCCGATCCTATAGGTGGCATAGAGAGACGCTTCATGCTTTTTATTATAATCCAGACCACAAAGTTTATGTGGGCTCTTTAATTCTAAAATCACTGATTAGTGCCGAGCCTTTAAGTACTTTTGTTGCTACTCTTTAAAAACAACAATACCTGGCGTTTATTGAACAAGAAAAAGGTTCCCTTTTCTCTATCTCTACCAGTGTGTCACACAGAGATGTATCTTGATCTTTGGGTACAGGTGGAGGGCTGTGTGTCTCTAATGTAAAGTAGGGCCATTTCTGAATGTTACTTTTGCCTGAAATTGCTCCTGATGATCTGTCCATGAAAATAATAATGGTATTACCCACGACCTTCATGTCCTCTTATCACTGCCAGCTCCAGATCACACTCAGCTCCTTCTACAACAAAGGGCATCAGCATATTCCAAATGTTTAAGTAGCTCTTCACTTAGGCCAAAAGGTTCCTCATGTAGGGAGCAGATGGAGGGTTAGAAAGCGAAAAAATGACTAAATCTGAACACGCAAGAAAAACAGGGTCATTCATATCTGGAAACTGGAAATAATATCTTAAAAGGGTTGACCATGTCAGTGCATACATGTTTTTTTGTGGAATTGAAGTTTATACATTTGTAATAAACTTTGTTTATCAATTCCTCTGGTTTTCTACTTCGTGCTTTTTTATTGTAAATCTCTAATATTGTGATGAATACACGTCATCACACAGTCACACACATCGAAGTTTCATTCCATTCCGACACCTTCATTTAACACATGATCACCGCATCTTCTCCTTATTTCGCCTCTGAAGTGGATGAACATATAAGTCTGGTGCCTTTTGTTTGGAGACGTTTCTAGAGAACTACTTTCGTCAATGAACCCTTCACTATGATTCATACAAGGGTGATACACAAGCCCGTGTGTTCAGGGGACTCACCGGTAGTTATCATAGCAATTTCACTCCACTTTTTGTCACTGGTGAAGACAGTAATCTGACCTGTCCCTGCTCTGGAATGTATATTCATTATATATAGCATCCAGGTGAGCATTTGTTTATTACTATGCTTGTATATGCATTTCAGGTTCTTAAGGACATCTACCACCGGATGAAGGATTGTAACGACACACTGACATACTGGTGTGTGCCCCTCTGGCAGGATCTGCTCTTTTTTCAGCTTCTTAAGACCTGTTTTTAACAAAAGGCTTTACAAAATTATGCAATGAGCTGAGGGCTCCAGCTCCTAGTGTTATGAGACTTGAGCCACTTAGGCTCATTTGCCTAATGTTAAGCCTTTTTAGTTCTTAAAGACATGGGCATAGGAAGCTTAAGAGCATACCTCCAGAGGGGCACACGCCAGTATATCAGTGTGGCTTGGTTTACATCCTGGTGGTAGATGTCCTTTAGAAATTTTCTAGATTTCAAAATTAAAGCTTATTTCTGTATTCTTCACTGTTATAATAATAATATCCTTTATTTTATATAGCGCACACAGATTATGCAGCGCTGCACGAGCTTTGCCAAATCCTGTCCCCAAGCTGTCCCCATGGGGCTCCAATCTAATCAACTCCAGTATTTTTGGAGTGTGAGAGGAAACCGGAGGACCCAGAGGAAACCACGCAACACGAAGAACATACAAACTCAGTTGACAGCAGGAGCATGGAGCTAAAAATATATTGAGAGCTGGGCTCCGGACACTTTGTGGTGGCTGAGCCAGGTTACTACATCTCAGCTCCAGTCCCCTTCAAGTGAAATATTAGAACTGACCAGACCTATCAAGTCTAAATACTTTTGAGCCAGTCAACCACAACTTGTTGACTAATGCTTTTGTGTATTTCATATATGTATGTAACAGATTGTATTTTATTGACATCTTGCAGTTTGTAACATTCAGTGCTTTCTAGTTCCATAAACCATTGTGTAAGTTTTTTTTCATTTTGCATTGCACATATTATGATTAATCATTTCCCTTCTAGGTTTGCTTCTAAGAATATTAGTTTGGTCTCACACACAGTTTGTCTAGTATATTATAATGTAGCGCTTATATTTAAAACTAATTTAAAGAAATTCCCATAAAAATCATTCATGATAACCAGGGCCATACCATATCAGACACTGTACTGTGGTAATCTCTGATATTTGTTATCATGGCCTCCGCTTCAAATCAACTTTAAATAATGCTAAGGTTAGAAGAACTCTGGTGGTGTGACCAGAGCCGCTCCGTGATTTAGCTACACAGCTGTTACACTGTGCTCTACATAGTGTAACAGCCTATAAAGCTACATCAAGGCACATTTGTAACGTCCTCCAGAGACCTTCGGCTTTTAGCAGAATTTAAGGAAGGAGTCCTTGGAAGAATTAACACAGTCACAGAACCTGGATCTATTGTGAACTGTGAGGAGATCATTAAAAAAAATCCTCCAATGTGGAACCTGTGCCTAAAGAGAACCTGTCATTATCTTTTAACACCCCACAAATACCCACCCCCTCATATCGGTATGAACTGTCCTTGGTAGCTTTCCCGATCGCTTCCTCACTTTAAAAAAATCACCATCCAGAGTCATATGCAAATGAGCAGAGAAGATCATTTTTTTGCCTGAGAAGGATCATTTTCGTCCCATTCCATGCCATGTCATACTCCAAGTAAGGCATCTAGGAATTCACAAGAGTCTTAGGGAAAAATCTGAAGACCTCAGGCCCCACTCAAGAATCAATAAACGCTTACAATCTTTTATCGTCAAGAATCAATAGACAGACATTCTCAAGACTGGTATTTTCTATTTTGCCTCTGTGTTCCCACAAATTTCCAATGATACATTATGCATATTTCCACAGGAGAGCTAAACATGGGATTTGGGAACAGTCAAGAACTGTAGATAAGACATGTGCCCTAAGCCTGAACCCGCTTTCCCACTTCCCTACCTATGCCTCAACAACCCAAGCAGTATAGACAAACAATAGGAGATTATCCTTCCTTGCACCAAAGTGAAAACACAGAGGCGAAGAAAAGATGAAACAACACAACGAATGTCACCAGCCAAGTCCAACAGAACGAGGCACCTAGAAACCACAAGCTCACTACATTGGTTACTACTAGTTGTCTTCGCCAGACATGATGTTATGTATGAATCACATCATATTGTATAAAAAAATCTTTAAAACAAAGATTGATGATAAACAGGGACATCTTATTTTAAAACGACAGCAATAACATCATAAAAACTGTGAGGCGAGACACAGAGCCTGGCTCCTATCTGCTTGTGGCCTCCAGGTCAGAGTGGAGGTCATGAAGCTGGCATAGATGTAAGGTATGTGAATCTCTGCATTAATTTATACTTCAATTCTTTCTTTCCTCCTGGTGTCTTTGTCTTGTGTTCTCATTAAAATAGTAATCTTAAATCTCATAGTGGTTGGTCCTCTCTGGAGAAACGCTGGGCCGCCATGAGATCTCTCCTTTCCTATTTAATGTCAGGTGATGGAGTCTCTGGCCATGGTTTCACCCAGACATAACCGTCCTGTGGCTTGTGACACTGCTGACACATAATAAGCTAGACCGCTTTAGAAAACCTGCAGTAAATGTCCCCTTGATTTTTAGTACGGTGTGTGATTGAGGTACAGTTCATGGTCACCACCTATGAATGTGCTGGCACGTTTTGCACCTATATGCTGGAAAGGTATTGGGGCCTGAAAGCACTCCGGACAAGTTGTTTAAAGTTTGGTTGATTGCCGGAAGGAATGGAGGGGGAGGACTGGGAATATTTCTTGTATCTTTATGAAGAATTGGTTGGAGTTCCCTGGCATATACCACGTAGGACTCTCCAGTTTGTGGGCTGTAGTGACTACTAGGGTACTCTGGCCTCCTGTTGGGTCTGTGATGATATATGAGTAATCATCTCTGTGATGGCTGCTGCTTTACCTATTTGGTTATCGTCATTTGGTCTTGTAGCCCCAACTGAGGAATTCAGAACCTGGGCTCAGGAGGTGTTTTCCAGGTCGTCTTGTCTGAGGCAGATCACGCTGTAACGTATTCCTGACTGTATATGATGGACCTGTCTTATACTGCGGACCCTTGATATTCCTACACATAGTAATAGTGTTTTCTACACCAGTATGGGAAGCGGCATGGAAACCCATGTCCTAATAAATAACCTGATATATTACTATTGGATGATGGTGGAGGGAGCCCGCTCTATAGCTCCCCTCAGGCAGCAGAACGTTTAGGTTTCCCCCCCCTATATACACAACATAAATAATGCTGCTCATATGAAGAAATGATAAGTATTTTTGTATAAGAAGTGCAGATTAACATCTCTGGTTAATATTTGTTCTTTTCCTAATACGGATTATTAGTTCCCTCAATACCACCCGCTACTTAGTTGACTAACATCATTATTTTGTCATTAGGTGAATATGGAATTGTAGTCAGCACAACAAGTACAGTGGTCCTGCGATATCTGGAATATTCCAGTATAGAAAATAGAGCGGAGGCGCAGGCGTTCCGATTCAGAGGTCGGGCTTTTGTTTATGGCAAGTATTTATCCAGATGAGACTTATGTTTTAGTATACACGAAATTCAGGTTGTAATTTACAGGAAAGGTAGAAAATCTGTGCACTTGTACAGGCCTCAATCCAGGATAACTATAGGTCAGAAGAATAGGCGATCAACCTGAGCCTCTCTAATCTCTTTCCAAATGGGGATCACCCGGAATAGGATCCGCATTGGGCGCCATGTCTTACTACTGGCGCACCCGGGACATGACATGTCAGAATTACTAAGAGGTTTCATATCAGAGGTGATTGTTTGCAAACAAAAAATGATTTTTTTCATTAAGATAAATTAATACAAATTTATCTATTAATAGCATTCCATAAATACATCTATAATATGAATGAAAAAACAATTAATTCTAAAGTTAATCTACCATCAAAATCCATCACGATAACCCAGGGCCACTTACTCATAGATCCAGGCACTATGACGTAGTAAATCTTCTTATAGGTTGTCTCCATGACCTCCTTCCTCTAAATCAACTTATATAAATATCAGGAGCAAGAATCCTCTGGTGGGCGTTACCAGAGCTCCTTCATGAGTAGTTTCACTGCTGTGAAAGGACACTTGTTTCACCCACTGTGTGAGATTCAGCAGGCAGAGGAGGGGGAAGTCTGAGGAGAAGGGGGGAGATGAGACAATGATAACCTGTTAGCTAAGGCAGGAGAGCTCTGGTAACTCCTCTATAGCCTTCTATATTATGACATGATTATAAAAGTTGATTTGAAAACAAAGATAAATAAAGAAGATTACCACAGTCACGTGCCTGATCCTATAAGTAAGTCTCCCGGTTTATCATGTGGATTTGATGGTAGATTTCCTTAGAACGGCTTTTATAGAATTGTTAGGTCAGGGACAACCCCCATTCCAAGATAGCTATAGATTCCAACGTGGGACTGCCATTAATATCCAAGATTGTAATATTTCCTTTAAGTACTGAACATATCTACAAATTCAAGTTCTCGAATCTTGTTAGTATAGGAATATATCTAATCCTACTTGCAGATATTCATATTTTATAATTATTTAAATGTAATGGTTATAAGAAAATCCCTGATAGTATATTGGACTCGTCATGAAGATGGGAATTGATTTTTTCTTTTCACTAACATGAATTTGATAAAAAAAAAGTGTCACAATCCATTTTGTTGCCGTAGCAGATATCTAAATCTTGTTTGAACATGTGTCTTAGATAGGTTGTTAAGAAGAATATAGGGCTGCACGTGCTCGTGGTTAGCACTTTGCCTTACAGCGCTGGGGTCCTGGTCCGGCCCAGGTCCATCTGCAAAGATTGTATGTTTGATGTTCTCTCCGTGTTTGCGTGGGTTTCCTCCGTGTCCTTCGTTCCTCCCCACCCAAACACACTGGTAGGTTGATTAATTGTGAGCCCCACTGGGGACAGGGACTTCTTTGGCAGCTGTTACAGCGCTGTGTAATCTGTAGGCACTATATAAAGGAAAAAAGACGCTCTCCAAGCTTAAAAGGCATTTTTCAAGCAATTTTGATAAACAAAGAAACACCTCAACATTGATCCACAACATACCAATACCAGGAGAGAGCTCCTCACATGCAGCGATCTAAGATCCAAACCCATCTCCATTTCTTTTGTAAAATATTAAAAGGGTATTCCTATCTTCTCATTACCTACAAAATATGTGATGAATACATGATGTGCCGCACCGACCTGAACAGAAGTCGGTTGAACCCCTCCTAGCACCCCACTCTAATAGAAGATTTTCTGTGTATTCATGATCACTCTCAATTTATTCTAAGGAGCACACGGGGGACAGGATCATAGTTTTTTTAGACTTTTTCTAGCGTTTTTGGCGCAATAATCTGCGCAGTTTGTTAATTTGGCGCTGTTTGCGTCATTTTCTGGGCACAGCAAAGTTTGGCCACCAGTAGTTTTGAATGTCTGCACCTTATCTGATACATTTACTTACCTGGTCCCTGCGCGATCCCTGATCCGGAATTCTGCCGGATGCCCATCTGCCCGCAATTCATGAGAACGATTTTCTTGTATGTGACGCTTCCCTGATCAGGTCTCGCTGGAGTTCACACTTCTTCTTCTGGTGTATGTAAGTGGCATGGCATTGCGACACAAATTGAATTGTTTAATGCCACGCATGGTCCGAATCAGTCAGAATGTCCGACGGCCCGTCCCCCGATTTGCATCCCCGTGAAAGCCGTCGCGATTGGGCACAAAATGATGTTGGTGCGACACAATCCCGTGCGCGATATCCCAAAAGTCGGGAAACAACAGAAAATGCGGCTGTGGGACCCTTAGTAAATAAGCTCAAGGTGCCTGCTATACAGATGTTTGCACGGGATCTATCCACAAATTTTCCGCCTAAAAGTCGCAAAAAAAGGTGCAAAAAACCCTACGCTGAGCAGCTGCCACTTCAAAAAATGGTCACTTTTCATTACTAAAACTAGGTTTTTGCTTCCCAAATTAATATTATCTCTATGCCAACATAAAAATATCCTTTCAGCTCTTTTAAATGTAAAATTTCACAGTAATCGACTCATCATTGTCTATGGGATCATCTCTGTGAGTGATTATTGTCTTATTGTACAGATCTGAAATATTATCAGTTCCATTTCCTGTACATTAATAAAAAAAGGCAAATACTCAATTGAGCAAGATTTTTTTTTTTTTTTTTCGACATATCTGTACTTTGTCCCTGCATTTGCTTTCATAACGACACTTTTTTTTGTGCAGAGATGACGCCCTGAACGTTCTGTCACATTTCTCGTCTCCTTTCATTATTGGTCACAATAAGATCTAATAATTTGAGACAATTTGGTGCAAATTTAGGCGCAAATGAATCCGACATGCGAACATTCCAAAGGGCATTTACTAAGGCAGAACTAGATCCATCATAGATCTCAGGAGCCAAAAGAAGAAGCAAACCAGGATGCAAAACAGGCGAACCTGTAGACCCCCAAGTCTTTACAACTCAGCTATTTCATAAATCTCATAGGTCATGAATGAAATGGCTGAGCTGCTTAATCAACTCCCCATTTTGGCCCAGGCTGTGGGTAGGGGTACTGGGACGCCTGTTCTCAGATACATCTTCATGTATTTATAACAGATCCTGTGGAATACAGAGACAGGAGAACCCCTTAAAGGGCATCTACCACCAGAATAAGGACGTTATGTCAAATGAGCCGAGGGCTCCGTGCTCCAAAGGCGTTAATGAGAGCCTAGAGCCCCTCAGGCTCATTTGCTAAATTCTTTCATCCTGGTGGTAGATGCCCTTTAAGGAACATAGATGTTCGTCACATAGAGACAGTCCAGCTGTAGAGTCATCTGTTAAAGTTCATGAAGAGATCGAGATGTTCAACCTGAAGAGGATGAACTATCTGGTAGGATGATTAGATTGTGAGCCCCATGGGGAAAGGGACCAATTTTCATTGCTTTGTGCAGCGGCTGCGTATCTGTGTGCGCTATATAAAAAATAAGAATTAAACAAAGAAGAGGATCCACAGCACTGCAACGTTTCAACTTTTTAACTTTTGGAGAAGACCCTCCTTACCCATTCACTTCCCTTTACAAACAAGTCATTATATTGCTATAGAAACAAAAATACTTTATTTTCCAGTGGCTTAACAATGGGCAATTCATACCTAAAATGAAATGAATTATTAGCCGCCATACATATTCCTTGGTATTTGCTTTAGCAAAGTTTGCCTGGCCTGGGCACTACAGATGGACACCGTGATATCCTCTCATATGTACATTCATCTCCTCATCCCAGGATACATTCTCCCCATACATGAAATATGGAAACTAATTTAAGCATCAAGAAGCTCCGCACTATAACAACTAAGAGAAGCCGTACATGCAAAAGTCCATATCTGTACAGAGGGCAAACGAGTAAGCAGCAAACCCATTTCATTCAACCCACCATAGGTCCTAGAGTCTAAACACATGGGGGCTCATTTACTAAGGTCCAAACGCCTCTTCGTCAGGTTTCCCGAATATTTCCATTTGCAGCTTCTGAATAACCTCCGGGATTTTGGTGCACACTCGGATTTTGACGCATCGGGCCGGCTTGCACGCAACAGAAATCGGGGGGTGGTGCCGTCGACAACCCGAGTGATTCGGACAAACCGAAAAGAAATTGTCGGCAAGATCAAGCACTTACATGCACCGCGGAAGAAGCAATGAACTCCGCGGACCTTGGCGGCAGCAGCAACACCTGCAGAAATTGGACGGCACGACCTTAGTAAAACGCCCGGACCCGAACCCTCGCCGTAACAAAACGCCCGCGTGGATCGCGACAGGACCGGTGTTAAGGAAATGTGCAAATAATCTGGAACAGGCTGTGTGTAGGGGTACTGGGGACAGCCTGTTTCCAGATACAATCTTTCATGTATTTTAACAGTCCTGGAATACAAGAGACAGAGAACCCCTTAAATGCACTACCACCAGAATGAAGACTGTATGCAATGAGCTCGCGGTGGCTTCTCCGGGCTCCAAAGGCGTTAATGAAGCCTAGATCCCCTCAAGCTCATTTGCAAAATTCTTTCAATCCTGGTGGTAGCTGCCCTTTAAGGAACATAATGTCAGTCACATAGCACACAGTCCAGGCTGTAAAGGTCATCTTTAAAAGTTCATGACGAGATCAGAAGTGTTCACCTGAAGAGGATGACAACCTACTGGTAGGATGAATTAGATTGTGGAGCCCCCATGGGTAAATGACCAATTGTCATGCGTTTTGCATCGCTGGCGTAATCTGTGTGCGGCTATATAAAAAAGAATTAAAATAAATGAAGATGTCCACACACGACAACGTTTCACTTTTTACGTTTTTGGAAAAGACCCCCTTACCATTTCACTTTCCCTTTACACACAAGTCATTATTTCATAGAAACCAAACATCCTTTATTTCCAATTGCATTAACAATGGGCAAAATTTCACCTAAACTGATGAATTTTAGCCTGCCATACATATTCCCATTGTATTTGCTTTAGCAGAAGTTGCCTGGCACTGGGCACTAACAGGAGACACGTGATATCCTCTTCATATTGTACATTCATCTCCTCATCCCCAGGATACATTCTCCCATACAGAAAATATGGAAAACTAATTTAAGCATCAGAACTCCGCACTATAACAACTAAGAGAAGCCGTACATGCAAATACAGTCCATTACTGTACAGAGGGCAAAATCTGACAGTAAGCAGCAAAACCCACCATTTATTGCAACCCACCATAAGGTCTAGAGTCTAAACACATGGGGGCTCATTTACTAAGGGTCCGAACGCCGTACTTTCGTCAGGTTTCCCGAATATTTCCAATTTGAGCTGAATTACCCCGGGATTTTGGTGCACACGATCGGATTTTGGCGCATCGGCAACGGCTTGCACGCAACAGAAATCGGGGGGTGTGGCCGTCGGACAACCCGAGTGATTCGGACAAACCGAAAAGAAATGTGTCGCAAGATCAAGCACTTACATGCACCGGGAAGAAGCAGATGAACTCCGGCGGACCTTGGCGCAGCAGCAACACCTGCAGGAAATTGGACGCACGACCTTAGTAAAACGCCCGGACCCGATCCTTCTCCGCCTACAACGCAAGACCGCGGGATCGCGACAGGACCGGGTAAGTAAATGTCCCCCATGATTTATACTGCACTTGCTTTGCATTATTCTGGATAATGGGAGTTCACAATACGATGGAACCTTGAAAAAGTAACACAACACTATAATCAAATGCCGCAAAATGACTAATGACACAATAAAGCACATACATGAAAAGCCACACTGCATAAGAAATCCCCTCGAAAGGCCTCTACTCCCAGTGAACCACACTGGCCTCTAGTTTCATCTTTAGTCATTGTCTGAGGCTTTGCAGCTGGTACCTTTTGTTTTTTTGGGGGGGGGAAAAAAACTAAGTACAAAGTGAATCACTACATCAAATAGTATTATAACAAAACTTGTTTCACAGAAAACATAGATCAGCACAGGAACCAAGCTTACTACATAGATATAACAGAGGAACCAAGCTTACTACATAGATATAACTTCTATATACTTTTTACTCTCTGATTACTCTGACACTGACTCATACTTATCGGCACTTGTAGGAGAATAGGAATCATTGTAGCTTTTACATGACATGCATATTCATTGTTTTGCAGGGCCTGTCTTTTTAACCCCTTAAGGACGCAGGGTTTTTTCGTTTATTTTTCGCTCACCACCTTCAAAAATCCATAACTCCTGTGTGGGTCCCTGAATGAAGTCCCGGCATTCTCCCCTTGTTGTGGCGCTGGTTGCAACACACTGTTCAAGTTCATATCCCATCAAGCAACCAATGGTAGAAGAACCACAAACTCTTTGACTTATATTGAGCTCTTCACTTAGGCCAAAAGGTTCCTCATGTAGGGAGAGATGGAGGGTTAGAAAGCGAAAAAATGACTAACATCTGAACAAGCAAGAAAAACAGGGTCATTCATATATGGAAACATGGAAATAAATATCTTAAAGGGTTGACCATGTCAGTGATACATGTTTTTGTGGAATTGAAAGTATACAATTTGTAATAAACTTTGCTTATCAATCCCTCTGGTTTTCTACATATCTGCTTTTTATTGTAATATCTCTAATATTGTGATGAACAAGTCATCATCACAGTCACACATCAGAGTTTCATTCCATTCCGACACCTCATTTAACACATTCGATCAGCCATCTTCCTTATGTTCGCCTCTGAAGTGGATGAACATATAATCTGGTGCCTTTTGTTTGGAACGTTTTAGAGAAACTTCGTCAAATGAACCCTTCACTATGATTCATACAAAGGTGATACACAAGGCAGTGTGTTCAGGGTGACTCACAGTAGTATCATAGCAATTTCATTCATTTTTGTCACGGTGAAGACAGTAATCTGACTGTCCTGCTCTGGAATGTATATCATTATATAGCATCAGGTGAGCATTGTGATATACTATGCTTGTATATGCATTTCAGGTTCTTAAAGGACATCTACCACCGGATGAAGGATTGAACCAACCACACTGACATACTGGTGTGTGCCCCTCTGGCAGGATCTGCTCTTTTTTCAGCTTCTTAGACCCTGTTTTTTAAAAAAAGGCTTTACAAAATTATGCAAATGAGCTGAGGGGCTCCAGCTCCATGGGTGTTTATAGAGACTTGAGCCATAGGCTCATTTGCATAATTGTTAAGCCTTTTTGTTAAAGACATGGGCATAGGAAGCTTAAAGAGCAGATCCTGTCCAGAGGGGGCACACGCCAGTATTCAGTGTTGGCTTGGTTTACAATCCTGGGTGGTAAATGTCCTTTAAAGAATTCTTCTAGTGATTTCAAAATTAAGACTTATTTCTGTATTCCCTTCACTGTTAATAATATAATTCCTTTATTTATAAGCGCACACAGATTACGCAGCGCTGCACAGAGTTTGCCAAATCGGTCCCTGTCCCATGGGCTCCAATCTAATCAACTACAGGTTATTGGAGGTGAGAGGAAACCGGAGGACCCAGAGGAAACCACGCAACACGAGAGAACATACAAACTCAGTTGACAGCAGGAGGCATGGAGCTAAAAAATATATTGAAGCTGGGCTCCGGACACTTTGTGGTGGCTGAGCCAGGTTACTACATCTCAGCTCCAGTCCCCTTCAAGTGAAAATATTAGAAGACAGACCTGATCAAGTCTAAATATTTTGAGCCAGTCCCAACAATGACTGACAACGTTATTACATGTTATTTGACACTGAATTTTGCATTTTTTTTTCATTGTTTTTTATTTGCATTGCACATATTAGTTGATTAGATCATTCCCTTCTAGTTTGTCTTCTAGATATTTAGTTTGTCTCAACACCACCAGTTGTCTAGTAATTAATGTAGCTCTTATAATTTAAAACTAATTTAAAGGAAATTCCCAATAAAAATCATTCATGATAATCCAGGGCCATTACTCATAGATCCAGACACTGTGACTGTGGTAATCTTCTTATATTTGTTTATCCATGGCCTCCGTCCTTCAAAATCAACTTTTAAATAATGCTAATGAGTAGAAGAACTCGGGAGGTGTGACCAGAGCCGCTCCGTGATGTAGCTACACAGCTGTTACACTGTGCTCTACATAGTGTACAGCTAAAGCTACATCAAGAGCACATTTGTAAACGTCCTCCAGAGACCTTCTGGCTTGTTAGCAGAAATTTAAAAGGAAGGATGTCCTTGGAAGATTAACACAGTCACAGAACCTGGATCTTTGTGACTGTGAGGGATCATTAAAAAAAATAACTCAATGTGGAACCGTGTCTAAAGAGAACCTGTCATTATCTTTTACACCCACTAAATACCCACCCCCTCAGTGCAAGGTAGAACTGTCCTGGTAGCTTCCCGACTGTGTTCTCACCTTAAAAAAATCACCTCCAGAGTCATATGCAAATGAGCAGAGAAGATCAGTTTTGCCTGAGAAGGATCATTTTCGCCATTCCATGCACATTCTATACTCCAAGTAAGGCATCTAGGAATTCACAAGAGATCTTAGGGCAAAATCTGAAGACTCGACACACACCATTTAGAATCAATAGACAGACATCTCAAGACTGGTATTTTCTTATTTTGCCTCTGTGTTCCCACAAATTTCCCAATGATACATTATGCAATATTTCCACAGGAGAGCTAACATGGAGTTTGGGAACAGTCAAGAACTGTAGATAAGACATGTGCCCTAACTGCCTGAACCCGCTTTCCCACTTCCCTACCTGATTGCCTCACAAACCCAAGCAGATAGACAAATAGGAGATTATCCTTCCTTGCACCAAAGTGAAAACACAGAGGCGAAGAAAAGATGAAACAACACAACGAATAGTCACCGAGCCAAGTCCAACAGAACGAGGCACCTAGAAACCACAAGCTCACTACGAATTTGGTTTACTAGTTGTCTTCGCCAGCACTGATGTTATGTATGATCACAAATTCACATCTATATGGCAGTATAAGGCATAAAAAAATCTTTAAAACAAAAGATTGATAAAACAGGGACATCTTATTTAAAACGGACAGCAATAACATACTAAAAAACCTGTGAGGAGACAAAGAGCCTGGCTCCTATCTGCTTGTGGCCTCCAGGTCAGAGATGGAGGTCATGAAGCTGCATAGATGTAAGTGTTGGAATCTCTGCCATTAATTTAACTTCAATTCTTTCCTTTCCCTCCGTGTCTTGTCTTGTTCTCATAAAATAGTAATCTTTAATCTTCCATGTGTGGTCCTCTCTGGAGAAAGCGCGGGCCGCCGTGAGATCTCTCCCTATTTAAGTCAGGTGATGGAGTCTCTGGACCTGTTCCCCAACATAATGGGGCAGATATCAAGCAGTCTGAAGTCAGAAATTCCCTTGCCATGCCATACAGTCCCTAAAATATTCAGACCTGTAAGCGACGAGGTCCAGGCAACGAAATATCTGCTCATGCTGTAAATCTGCCAATGTGCTGGAACTGCTGACACATATAGCTAGACGTTTAGAAAACCTGCAGAAATGTCCCCTTGATTATGTACGGTGTGTGATTGAGTACAGTACATGGTCACCTATGAATGTGCTGGACGTTTTGCACCTATATGCTGAAGGTAATTGGGGCCTGAAAGCACTCCGGACAAGTGTTTAAAGTTGGTTGATTGCCGGAAGGAATGGAGGGGGAAGGACTGGGAATATTTCTTGTATCTTTATGAAGAATTGGTTGGAGTTCCCTGGCATATGACACGTAGGATCTCCAGTTGTGGGCTGTAAGTGACTACTAGGGGTACTCTGGACCTCCTGTTGGGTCTGTTGGATGATATATGAGTAATCATCTCTGTGATGCTGCGCTTTACCTATTTGGTTATCAGTCATTTTGGTCTGTAGCCCAACTGAGGAATTCAGAACCTGAGCTCCAGGAGGTGTTTTCCAGGTCTGTCTTGTCTGAGCAGATACGCTGTAACGTATATCCTGACTGATATGATGGACTGTCTTAACCCATTGATATTCCATACATATAGTAATAGTGTTCTTGACACCAGTATGGAAGCGGCAGGAGAACCCATGTACTAAATAAATAACCTGATATATTACTATTGGATGGGATGGGGGAGGCGCCGCTCTATAGCTCCCCTCAGGCAGCAGAACGTTTAGGTTTCCCCCCCCTGATAAACACACCATAAATCAGGCTGCTCATATGAAGAAATGATAAGTATTTTGTATAAGAAGGCAGAATGAACATCTCTGGTTATATTTGTTCTTTTCCTAAATACGGATTATTAGTTCCCTCAATACCCGCTACATTAGGACTAACATCATTATTTTGTCATTAGGTGAATAATTGGAATTGTAGTCAGACACAATAAGTACAGTGTCCTGCGATATCTGGGAATATTTCCAGTATAGAAGAATAGAGCGGAGGCGCAGCGTCCGATTCAGAGGTCGCGGCTTTTGTTTATGGCAAGTATTTATCCAGATGAGACTTATGTTTTAGTATACACAGAATTCATGGTTGTATTTACAGAAAGTAGATGAAATCTGTGCACTTGTACAGGCCTCAATCCAGGGTAGCTATGGATCAGAAGAATAGAGGCATCAACCTGAGCCTCTCTAATCTCTTCCAAATGGGGATCACAGCGAATATGATCCGCATTGGCGCCATGTCTTACTACTGGCGCACCCGGACATGACATGTCAGATACTAAGAGGTTCTATATCAGAGGTGATTGTTTGAAACAAAAAATGATTTTATAATGATACAGTAAATTTTATTATTAAGATAAGCCTGATTCGATTTACTATTATAGCATTCCATAAATACATTATACAATATGAATGAAAAAACAATTAATTCTTAAAGTAATCTACCATCAAAATCCATCACGATAAACCAGGGCCACTACTCATAGATCCAGGACACTATGACGTAGTAATCTTTATAGTTGTATCCATGACCTCCTTCCTTCTAAAATCAACTTATATAAATAGCTATGAGCAAGAATACCTCTGGTGGCGTTACCAGAGCTCCTTCATGCAGTAGATCTTCACTGTGTTGAAAGGACACTTGTTTCACCCACTGTGTGAGATTACAGCAGGCAGAGGAGGGGGAAGTGCTGAAGGAGAAGGGGGGAGTGACAATGTAATAACCTGTTGAAGCTAAGGCATGGAGAGCTCTGGTAACTCCTCTATAGCATCTAGCTTATTAGAGCATGATTATAAAAGTTGATTTGAAAACAAAGTAAGAAATAAGAAGATTACCACAGTCACAGTGCCTGAATCTATAAGTAAGTCTCCCGGTTATTATCTGGATTTTGATGGTAGATTTCCTTAAGAACGGCTTTTATAGAATTGTATAGGGTCAAGGGACAACCCCCATTATCAAGATAGCTATAGATTCAAAGCGTGGGACCTGTCATTAATATCCAAGATTGTAATATTCCTTTAAGTACTGAAATATCTACAAATTCAAGTTCTGAATCTTGTTAGTATAGGAATAATACTAATCCTACTTGCAGATTTCATATTTTATAATTATTTAAATGTAACGTGTATAATAAGAAAATCCCTGATAGATATTGACTCGTCATGAAGATGGGAATTGATTTTTTCTTTTCACTAACATGAATTTGATAAAAAAAAAAGTGTCACCAATCCATTTTGTGCCGTAGCAGATATCTAAATCTTGTTGAACATGTGTCTTAGATAGGTTGTTAATGAAGAATATGGGCTGCACGTGGCTCGTGGTTAGCACTTTTGCCTTACAGCGCTCGGGTCCTGGTCCGGCCCAGGTCACATCTGCAAAGAGTTTGTATGTTCTCTCCGTGTTTGCGTGGGTTTCCTCCGTGTCTTCGTTCCTCCACACTCCAAAACACACTGGTAGGTTGATTAATTGTGAGGCCCCACTGGGGACAGGGATTCTTTGAAGAGTGTACAGCGCTGTGTAATCTGTAGGCACTATATAAAGGAAAAAAGACGCAGCTCCAAGCTAAAAGGCATTTTTCAAGCAATTTTGATCAAACAAAGAAAAAACCTCAACATTGATCCACCAACATACCATAATCAGGAAGAGAGCTCCTCACATGCAGCGATCTAAGATCCAAACCTCTCCATTTCTTTTGTAAATATTAAAAGGGTATTCCTATCTTCTCTATTACCTACAAAATATGTGATGAATACATGATGTGCAGCCCGCACCTGAACAGGAGTCGGTTGAAACCTCCTAGACACCCACTCTAATAGAGAGTTTTCTGTGTATTCATGATCACTCTATTTATTCTAAAGGAGCACCAAGGGGGACATTGATCATAGTTTTTTTAGACTTTTTCTAGCGTTTTTGGCGCAATAATCTGCGCAGTTTGTTAATTGGCGCTTTGTTGCGTCATTTTCTGGCGCACAGCAAAGTTTGGCACTCAGTAGTTTTGAATGTCTGCACCTTATCTGATACATTTACTTACCTGGTCCCTGCGCGATCCCTGATCTGGAATTCTGCTGGAATGCCCATCTGCCGCAATTCATGAGAACGATTTCTTGTATGTGACGCTTCCCTGATCAGGTCCGCTGAGTTCACTTCTTCCTGGTGTATGTAAGTGCAGTTGCGACACTGGTTGCGACACAAATTGAATTGTTAATTCCAGCGCATGTTCGAATCAGTCAGAATGTCCGACGGCCCGTCCCCCGATTTGCATCCGTGAAAGCCGTCGCGATTGGGCACAAATGATTTGTGCACACAATCCCGTGCGCGATACCGAAAAGTCGGGAAACACAACGCAAAATGCGGCTGTGGGACCCTTAGTAAATAAGCTCAGATGAGTGCCTGCTATACAGATGTTTGCACGGGATCTATCACAAATTTTCCGCCTAAAAGTCGCAAAAAAGGTGCAAAAACCCTACTCTGAGCAGCTGCACTTCAAAAAATGTCACTTTTCATTACTAAAACATAGGTTTTTGCTTCCAATTATATTATCTCTAGCAACATAAAAAAATCCTTCACTCAGTTTAAAGTAAATTTCACCAGTAACGACTTCATCATGGTCTATGGGATCATCTCTGATGAGTGATATTGTCTTATTGTACAGATCTGAAATATTATCAGCTATCCATTTCCTGTACATTATAAAAAAAGGCAAATACTCATTGAGCAAGATTTTTTAATTTTTTTTACATATCTGTAACTTTAGTCCCTGCATTTGCTTCATAACGAGACTTTTTTGTGCAGAGAGAAGCCCTGAACGTGCTGTCACCATTTCAGTCTCCTTTCATTATGGTCAAAATAAGATCTAATAATTTGAGACAATTTGGTGCAAATTTAGGCGCAAATGAATCGGACATGCGACAATTCCAAATGGCATTTACTAAGGCAGAACTAGATCCATCATAGACTCAGGAGCCAAAAGAAGAGCAAACCAGGTGCAAAACAGAGAACCTGAGACCCACTATGATGTACCCAAGTCTTTACACTCAGCTATTTCATAAATCTCACTACATGAATTGAGAATGGCTGAGCATGCTTAATCAACTCCCCATTTGGCCAGGGCGGTGGAGGGGTACTGGGGACGCCTGCTCCAGATACATCTTTCATGTATTTATAACAGATCCAGTGGAATACAAGAGACAGGAGAACCCCTTAAAGGGCATCTACCACCAGAATGAAGGACTCTAGCAAATGAGCCGAGGGGCTCCGGCTCCAAAGGCGTTAATGGAGCCTAGAGCCCCTCAGGCTCATTTGCATACATTCTTTCATCCTGGTGGTAGATGCCCTTTAAGGAACATAGATGTTCGTCACATAGTAGACAGTCCAGGCTAATGTCTATCTGTTAAAGTTCATGAAGGATGCGAGATGTTCAACCTGAAGAGGATGAACATCTGGTAGGATGATTAGATGTGAGCCCCATGGGGAAAGGGACCAATTTGTCATGCTTTGTGAAGGGCGTAATCTGTGTGCGCTATATAAATAATAGAATAAAATAAAGAGAGAGGATCCACAGACACTGACACGTTTTCAACTTTTTACATTTTGGAGAAGACCCCCTTACCCATTCACTTCCCTTACAAAAGTCATTATATTGCTATAGAAACAAAAATACTTTATTTCAAGTGGCTTAACAATGGGCAAATTTTACCTAAACGAAATGATATTAAGCCGCCCATACATATTCCCATGTATTTGCTTACAGAAGTTGCCTGGCACTGGGCACTAACAGTGGACCAGCACCTGATATCCTCTCATATTGTACATTCCTCTCTCTCATCCCCAGGATACATTCCCCATACATGAAAATATGGAAAACTAATTAAGCATCAAGAAGCTCCGCACTATAACAACTAAGAGAAGCCAGTACATGCAAATACAGTATATCACTGTACAGAGGGCAAACAGTAAGCAGCAAACCCACCATTCACTGCAACCCACCATAGGTCTAGAGTCTAAACACATGGGGGCTCAATTACTAAGGGTCCAAATGACGCCTACTTCGTTGCGGTTTCCCGAATATTTCCATTTGCACGAATTGCCTCAGGATTTGGCGCACGCGATCGGATTTTGACGCATGGCGCCGGCTTGCCCACACGACAGAAATCGGGGGGCGTGGCCGTCGGACAACCCGATTGATTCGGACAAACCGAAAAGAAATGTGTCGCAAGATCAAGCACTTACATGCACCGGGAAGAAGCAGTGAACTCCGGCGGATCTCAGGCGGAAGCACAGCAGGAAATTGGAACACGACCTTAATCGTGGACCTGAATCCCGCCGGTACAAACACACGCGGGATCGCGACAGGACCGGGTATGTAAAGTGCCCATGATTTTATACTGAACTTGCTTTGCATATTCTGGATAAAATGGAGTTCACAATATGATGGAACCTTGAAAAAAGTAACACAACACTATAATCAATGCTAAAAATGACAAATGACACAATAAGCACATACATGATAAAGCCACCTGCATAGAAATCCCCTCGAAGGCGTCTACTCCCAGTGAACCACACTGGCCTCTAGTGTCATCTTTAGTCATTGTCTGAGGCTTTGCTGCTTGGGTACCTTTTGTTACAAAGTGAAGTACGCACATTCAAAAAATAGTATTATAAACACAGAAAACATAGATACAGCAGAGGAACCAAGCTTACTACATAGATATAACAAAGGAACCAGCTTACTACATAGAATATAACAGAGGAACCAAGCTTACTACATAATATACAGAGGAACAAGCTTACTACATAGAATAACAGAGGACCAAGCTCTACATAGATATAACAGAGGAACCAAGCACTACATAGATATAACAGAGGAACCAAGCTTACTACCTAGATATAACAGAGGAACCAGCTTACTACCTAGATATAACAGAGGAACCAAGCTTAACTGACTAGTAAAGAACAGCTTACTACATAGATATAACTCTATATACTTTTTCCTTGATTACTCTGACACTGACTCTGGCATTTTTAGAAACACCACCTTCAGAAATCCATAACTCCTGTGTGGAGTTCATATCCCTTCAAGCAACCAATGGTAGAAGAACCACAAACTCTTTGACTTATATTGGCAGCATTTGTTAAAATGTATGAAGAAGCCGGACTTTCTTTTACACAAAGGGTTGAGATACACCTATGTGTTTTGGCTAAAGAACCGAGTACAGGATAACACATGGTCTCTAGTCACATGGTGCACTTGTCATTTAGGTTGAAATTTCATTTAATCAGACAAATAATATTCTTCTAAACACAAAATCACAATTCTGTTTCCCAAGGCAGAAATGTCCAAATGAAAGATTTATAGTAAAATGCTGCCCTCTGCTGTTACATGTCAGAACTGCAATGTCCTTAGGTTTTTTCTATACTCGGAGCCAAACCAGGGTATCATGCACCTACCAGAGGGGGTGATTTTGAGGATGATTAATATATAATATGCCGTAATATTTGTGAATATGAGAAAAAGCCCATAGAGCCAAATGATTTATCTTTTTCCATGACTATTTGTAAAACTCAGAACTACATCTCTTATAATCTAACTATGCCGCTGACCGTGGCATTTAACGGATTAAACAGATGATTGCTTGTTCATGTACCATGGTGGAAGAAATAAAAAAGTTAAAAATTACTCAATAAAAAAGAAATTAATAAATCAATAAAAATGCCCATATGCCCCATAACATATAAAGAGACATATAATGTACGAACAGGGCCGGTTCTAGACAAAGGGGGGCCCTGGGCAAAGCTAAAAGTGGGGCCCCAAAATGAAACTATTTTATGACCAGTCACAGTCAGTAAGAGGCTCCCTTTAGTATGGTAAAACAAACTGTAATATGGGAGAATTTTATAGGAGATACATAGATGATAGGGAGATTGATGGGCAGCACGGCGGCTGAGTGGGTAGCACTACAGCTTTGCAGCGCTGGTCAATATCTGCAAAGAGTTTGTATGTTCTCTCTGTGTTTGTGTGGGTTTCCTCCGGGTCCTCCAGTTTCCTCCCACACTCCAAAAAATTACTGGTAGGTTGAATATATTGTGAGCCCCACGGGGACAGGGACTGATCTGGCAAAGCTCTGTGCAGCGCTACGTAAGCTGCGTGCGCTATATAAATAAAGAATTATTAATTATAATTATTATGATAGAAGATAAATATGAAAGATGATTTCTAGATGCAGAAATATAAAGTAGATGATATATACAGTAGATGGATAGGAGAGATAAATAGAGTAGAAGAGAAATAGAAGATTGATTAATAAATAGAAAGAGAAAAGTGAGATATATAAATGGTCAGATTATAGGAGATAAATATATAGACAGGAGATAGATGATAGATATATAGACAGAAGATAGATGATAAGCATCTTCAACCAGGATTCAACCAAGGGGTATTAACCCTTTCACCGCCCGGTATTCCTGGATATTTTGTGGCATTATTGACCAGAGCAATTTTTACAATTTTGACATTTAAAAAGAAAATTGAAATTACAGCAAAAAGAATGAAAGTAAACCCAACAAACCACATATTTCCTGAAAGCAGACACTTGCCCCATTTTCAAAATTGCATTAAAGAGTTTATAGACATAGGCGCCTTCATGCAATTTTGAGTCAAACTGAAACATTTTATAAAAAATACTTACATTTTGACTTCGTACATTCTGTACAAATCCAGAATACTTATATAAAGAAAATATACTTTCCTAAAACAGTAAGATGTGAGGAGATCACACATACCCCACACCAATATATTCACCAAAATATGCAGCAAAGGGAACGTTAAATCCACAGGGGACACCAAACAATTTTTGCAGAAAATTCACACAGATCTATCACTGTATGCTCCTTACACAATGGAAACACAAATAAATAACTAAATATCTATAAACCAAGCAAATAAGATGATAAAAATCACTTTTAGATGTGCGCCATTGTATTATCCGCACAATAACAGAACCCTCCGCTTTTCATAAGAATCTGAGTGAGAACGTCATAACATAGGTGTAAATAATGGAGGATGGTGGGAAATAAGACCTTTATTCCAGAACATGTGTGTTTTTGGTGTTACATATAACTTTATGGACATGTTCTGGGTTGCGGTGTTAATATACAATAGCGACATTAGGCAAAGAGGATTGAATGTTCATGGTATCAGTCAATTTTCGCCCCCAAAAAAACACGAAAATAAAAAGGCAATAAGAAAGAAATTGTGTTTTTAGATAGTTCTGCATAGAGAAAGGTTAAAAACATGATATTATCCCTACTCAAAATGTAGTAACATATAAAGTGAATATTTCCATTATCTGTGAGGTGCAGCAGCTCCTGTGTGCAGCAAATACTCCCTGCAGCCTAATGGCTAAGAATCTGGTGGGGGTGCACAGTTCAGGGGGCTGTATCTCTGGCACTTTAAAACTGTTAAAAAGTCGCCAAAACTATGATTTTTACCTATTTAATCACACAAAAAATGCAATAAAAAGTGATCAAACACATGTACTCCATGTGCAACATGGACAACATGTCCCGCAAAAAACAAGCCATCAACCAGCTCTGTAGCCAAAAAAGTAAAAATGTTATGCCACTCAGAACATGGCGATGCAAAAAATGATAGATTTTTTTGCCCACATTGGGGTTTTATTTGGCAAATTTAGTAAAACAAAAGAAAAAATATTAAAGTATGGTATCCCCGTAATTGTCCTGACCCATAGTATAAAGATAACATAATTATTAGGCTATACGGTGAACACCGAAAAAATGGCCCCAAATAATGAAAAAGCTAATATTTTATAGCCTGCAAAAGGGCCACAGAGTACTAAAATTTTGGCAGCTCCAGATCCCTCCTTCCCTTCTGTGCCTTGCAGTGCGCCCATAAAACAAGTAACGGCCACATGTGGGGGGTCTCTGTAGTCGGGAGAAATTGCATAACAAATTGTATGGTGGATTTTCTCTTTTTATCTTTTGGAAATGTGTAAATTTTATGGCTAATTAAACTAACAAAAATGGACCATTCTAAATTTCACCTCCATTTTGATTGAATTACTATGAAGATTTTAAGGGGTCAACAATCTTCCTAAAAGCTGTTTCTGATAGTTTGGGGGGTGCAGATTTGAAAATAGGTTGATTATATAGGGGTGGGGGGGGGGGTTAAATGTTAAATATTTTAAATTTCATTCAAAACAGTATTTATCCCCAAAATAGTAAATTCTGAAAGTACGGAAAATCGATTATCTATTTGACATCAAAATAAATAATCCAGACATTTCTAAAATAATAAAAATGTAAAGTAGACAAATGGGAAATGTTATTCAGCAACTTATTTAGGTGGTAAATCTATCTGCCTGAAAACAGGATGATTTTGAATTTCGAAAATGGCAACCTATAGAATTTTGAAAGCAGACAACCAGGCGATGCATTTGGCAATTAACATTCAAAATTTCCTCTAAAATATGTACAAATCCAGAATACTTATATAAAGAAATTATACTTTCCTAAAACAGTAAGATGTGAGGAGATCATACAGACCGCACACCAATATATTCACCAAAATATGCAGCAAATGAAACATTAAATCCACAGGGGACACCAAACAATTTTTGCAGAAAATTCACACAGATCTATTATTGTATGCTCCCTTGGTATCTATAAACCAAGCAAATAAGATGATAAAAGTCACTTTTAGATGTGCGCCATTGTATTATCCGCACAATAACAGAACCCTCCGCGCTTCATAAGAATGAGAGTGAGAACACCATAATAACATAGGTGTAAATAATGGAGGATGGTGGGAAATAAAAACTTTATTCCAGAACATGTGAGTGTTTTTGGTGTTACATATAACTTTATGGACATGTTCTGGGTCACGGTGTTAATATACAATAGCAACATTAGACAAAGAGGATCGAATGTTCATGGTATCAGTCAATTTTCGCCCCCAAAAAAAACACGAAATAAAAAGGCGATAAGAAAGAAATTGTGTTTTTAGATAGTTCTGCATAGAGAAGGGTTAAAAACATGATATTATCCCTACTCAAAATGTAGTAACATATAAAGTGAATATTTCCATTATCTGTGAGGTGCAGCAGCTCCTGTGTGCAGCAAATTTTCCCTGCAGCCTAATGGCTAAGAATCTGGAGGGGGCTACACTTCAGGGGGCTGTATCTCTGGCCCTTTGACACATAGAACCTCACTTCTTTTTTTCCTTTGAAAGAAGAGAGTCCCCTCTTTTATATGAATCTAAACTTGTGTTTCTAAGTGTCAGGAAAACGGAGATATTAACTGTTAAACTGCCATCGGGAGTGATTTTTATATATAAAAATGGCACCTGATGTTCTCACTTTACACCTGAATATCCAAGGCACCTGGAAACAAAATTCAATAGCGCCGGCCCTGTGCACAAAAAGTCTAAATCATAACACAAACCCCACATATATAGTATCACTGCGTCCGTAACAACCTGTAGAATAAAGGTAAATAATTATTGAACCCGTACAATGAACGCCGTAAAAGAAAAAACTGTTAAAAAGTCGCCAAAACTATGATTTTTACCTATTTAATCACACAAAAAATGCAATAAAAAGTGATCAAACACATGTACTCCATGTGCAACATGGACAACATGTCCCACAAAAAACAAGCCATCAACCAGCTCTGTAGCCAAAAAAGTAAAAATGTTATGCCACTCAGAACTTCGGGCTTTTTAGTTATGATAAAATTTGATTCGTTTCATACCTTTGCAAAACTCGGAGGGCATTGTATATTGTTCATAATGTGCAATTTTCCACTCATAATGCAACATTTTCAGAGTTGCGAATGATTCATCTTTACATCCAGATGTGGACATAAGAAAAGTTGCAATTAGGCACAAATCGTGGTTCAAAAGTGCAATAATCTGCCGATAGTAAAAAACTTAAGAAGAAATTGCAGAAGAGTTTGCAACGTTTGTGGACGCTTAATAAAAGTCACAAACACAGCACAGGGATCCTCTTCCTGAATCAAACAATATAAACAAAAACCTAGAATAACCAAAAATAGATCCGCACAAATGCCTTGGGTAAAGATAAGATGGACCCCCATGCTATACCATACTTTGCATTGACTTCTATTCTAATAAAAACCCATATGTCAGTATCCCTGGGAGTGTCGTCTGTTTTGATAATGTGTATTTGACATTTATAACGGGCTCCGGAATGATAATGAAAGTATAACGAAACCACAATAGAAACAAAAACAGCATCTGGGCGGCCATTGCCCAAAGTTATGGTCTACCTGTGTAGAGGACAAGTCCGACCAATGCAGATTAATATAGGAGAAGACAGTACCAGTAGAAGAGTATGTAAGCAATCTTCCACCCATATCTTCTTATTACTATTGGGATAGACATAGATTTGTTGGAGTCCATGTGGGTAGGTATAGAAAATGCAAACACCTAGTAATCCCTTAGGCTCATACCTGTACCCCAAATGATTGGCTCCTGCCGTACAAGGGCATTCCCAAAAGGTAAATCTGTCCCTTATTATATATAATCTATTTATTTATAGCGACACAGATTACACAGCCGCTGCCCAAAGCATGTCAAATTGGTCCCTGTCCCCATGGGGCTCCCAATCTAAATAACCTACCAGTATTTTTTGTGGAATGTGGGAGGAAAACCGGAGGACCCGGGAAGAAAACCCACCAAACCAGAGAGACATACAAACTCTTGCAGATGTTGACCTGGGGGGATTCGAACCAGGACCCCAGCGCTGCAGGCAGAAGTGCTACTCACTCACTAGTGTCCCTACACAAGGTAGGACCATTGACTGTTGTGCAACTAGTGGTCCAACGTGTTGTTTTTATTGTGCTTCTTTCTTTTTGTGATAGTTATTGCACAAAGTGTTGGTACAGGCGTCCCGGGGTTACGTACAAGATAGGGTCTGTAGGTTTGTTCTTAAGTTGCATTTGTATGTAAGTCGGAATCATATAACTTTATCATTGTAACGAACAACATTTTTTTGGTTTGTGACAATTGGATTTAAAAATGTTGGGTTGTCATCGAACCAGGATTAACTAATAAGATTCATTACAGACCCCTGTGATAACTGTGTATCAGCTGATTATTGTAGCCTAGGCTAAAGAACAGAAAATTACCAATTACCAGAGTCCGTTTGTAACTAGGGTCGTCTATAAGTCGGATGTTCTTAATTAGGGGACACCTGTACTTACATTTAAACTGAACTTTTAGGTTTAAAATGTTTTTTTTTTGTGGTATTTCTGATAAAATTGAATCAATATATTTGTTCTCTAGTGTGGCATCCATCTGTGTGAATAGATTTTTGGGTGCCCATGCAAATATAAGGTAGAAAGACAACAGAGTTGGGGGAGATTTATCAGAAGTGTCGAACAAACTGTTCTAGTTGCCATGGAAACCAACAGAGATCAGCTTTAATTTTATAAACAGTTGTGGGAAATGAAAGCTGAGCTCTGATTGGTTGACATGGGCAAGTAGAAGTGTTCTTCTCTCAGACACTTCTGGTAAACTCTGTCAGTGTTGTATGAGTAACCAAATATATTCATAATTCCCCTCATTGTATTACAATATAATTTCCCTCTATCACGGGTAGGTCCCACTGTTATGTAATGTTTTTACGTCAAACACTTACAGGTCTGACAACATAGAAGTCTGGGAGTTGTACTTAACTGTCAGGTCCTCCAGAGAATTATGTTAGAATTTTTTTAACACAAATGTTTGAATATTTGACTTTTGATTTAAACTTTTTAGTTATTTGGAACTTTTATAAACATTCACATTTAGTTTATTTCCAGGCAAGAATAGTGATTCAGCCTAACAAATGAATTAATAATAACTTTTACTTCTTCTGAGTAAGCGGTGGCAATATCGCCCCCAACGCGGTTGTCTCCGTAAAACAATAGTGTATTGTTGCCGATAGCAAGTGTTGGTTGTTTATATCCCAGTATGGATGGGAATTATTGTGCCTGTATAACTGTTCCCAGGCCATAACAAACTGTCATGGGTTGTGTAATACAAGGCATGTTGTGGGAGGTGAAGCAGTGTATCTTAGGATGGATGCTTAGTCAAGTGTGAATAGTACAAATTGTTAATGTAAAGCGACTGAAATGGCAAGAGGCGTGCAAAATGAGGAGGGTCACAGAAGGGGGGCCGCCCAGCACATAGGGTTAGAGAGGTGGCATCCTCCCTTGTTGTCCCACTGTACGATAGGGCTGTAACCCTGTAGTTACCTGGGACGAGAAATTCAGCTGTGACCACCTTGTATCACATATGGAAGAGACCATCTTTGGAAGGTCCCTCCAGGAAGTCTTTCCTTAAATCTCCCATTGTCCTCCAACTTGAAAAGGTTTGTTGCGACGGTTAAAAAGCCCAGGACAAAACAAATCCACCCCGTTTCAATCAGAGGCTGTTAAATCTGTCCCCAGTGACAATTTATGGGTTTTGCGGTGGGACACAATAGTATCCTATTTAAAACATGGTGGCCTTCAGCGTGACAATGGGACGGATTAGATAGCTAAGAAAGCCAATAACCCTTTGCTTCGTAGTGGCTGTCCACACTTAGATAAGACACGGACACATACATGGGGACACAACTCTGGTGTTTGGAGATGCATCTTCCCACTCTCAAACACAAGTCCTCTTCTAGACAATGCTTCATCTTCAGGGACTCTCTGAGGAAACCATCTGTAAACATAGTCAAGTATGACGCCAAAATAACAGGATTTACCATGAGACGAATGAAACTAATACAAGTATTTTCTACAAAAATTATCTTACCGGGTCTTTAAAACAGTGTTCAAAACAGATGGCGGTAAATTAGGTACAGTAATTCACTAGAGTTCAGTAAATTTTAATTTAAATGGATAATACCATATATGTCACTGAGATCCCCCCCCCATACTAGAAATACAGCAGAGCAGAAAAACTAATAAAAGTTATTAATATTTTTTTTTTTCTGCTGAAACTAGTAGAAATCACTCTATCATATTTAGGTTTGTAAAAGGGGTGTTCGAGGAATCCTGAAAACAATGGGTGGGGCGGGTGAGCAGGGTTGCAGCATGGCTGTGCTTGGTTCCCAGCCTATCTGTGATGTGGCTGCACGGAGAAAATGAGAACTTGTTGGATTTTCCAGGGTTATAGGATATCATTGGAATGGTCTTCAGATGGTCCATTTTGTGTCCACCCACCAATAAATCATTTTTCTTTTAATTTATGTATAAGAATAAAGGATGACTTACAGAACTAGTGGTCCCACTATTGTGACTGTAACAAGGGAGTTCAAAAGTCCACCTTGAGGGGGCCACAGGGTGAGTGAGTAGCATTGCTTGCAGAAATGGTCCTGGGTTAGAATACCCCAGTCATCTCAAGTTATATCTATCCTATTTGCGTTCTCCTGGACCCTTTAATAAACAACATTAGATGGGAGAGTCAATGGACAGGGATCCATTTGAAGTTGCTGCACCTGCAGTAATCTGTGTGCGCTAGACTTATAACATAAAGAATTATATTATTGAAGGAAGAGCTTCATTGGGGGGAGGGGGGATTCTGCTGACATAGGAGTCCAACAGTTGACTCCCATATTTCAAAGTTGATACCTATCCATGATATAGATAGTTACTCTCATGGGGCCCCTTTCAAGGTACAACCACATGTGGCAGATGTCGGAGAATAGGATCAGATTATAGGATATCACTTGTTCTCTTCTACCAGAGTTGTCTTATGGAAACTAATCCTCTTTCCCATAAGAAAGCCAAGCTGCTCATTGTATACGCAAAATGGGGGGATCGTCCTGATTTTAAAAGTCTAAGGTTCCAATTTTTAGTTGTGTTAGAGAATTGGCAGACGGTAATTGATTAGTAATGGGAGCCAAACATTGATGCAAATAGTCGGACACAATCACATGCAGGATCTGCTGTCTCTTATATAAAGACCATTTCTCAGTCAGCTGGAAACCCTGGGACCCCTGTGGGTTGTTTGCTAGAAAGGAAAGTGGCCATGATGCTTTATAAGACTGCATTAACTATACAAGAAATGGGGTGGGATTGAAAATTGATGTTTATTAATTATCAAAATTTAGCCCAGAAACAGATTGAGAATGTTACACATGTTGCCATTAGCCCTTAAGGAGCAGACAGTTATAGCTTAAGGTCAGCCCATTTTTTGTCTGCTGACTTACGTCACTTATATGGTTATAACTTTTGAACACGTTACTCTATCAAGCGATTCTGAGATTTTTTCCCCTCATTTTGGTGGTAAATGTTGGAAAATGATGAATTTTTGGAAAAAATTAATCCGATTTCGAAATTCAAATCATCCTGTTTTCAGGCAGAAGATAGTTATTTCCACCTAAATAGTTGCTGAATAAACATTTCCCATTTGTCTACTTACATTTTAGTATTTTGAAATGTGCTGATAATTTATTTTGATGCAATAGATAATCGATTTTCCGTACTTTCAGAATTACATATTTTGGGATAAATATGTTTTAATGAAATTTAAAATATTTAACATTTAACCCCACCCCCTAATAATAACACTTTTCAAATCTGCACCCCCCCCCCCCAAACTAGCAAACAGCTTTTAGGAAGATGTGTGACCCCTAAAATCTTCATGTAATCAATCAAAATGGAGGTGGTGAATTAGAATGGTCCATTTTTGTTGTTATTTAGCCATAAAATTTTACCATTCCAAAGTAAAAAGAGAAAACTCAACCCTACAATTTGTTATGCAATTTCTCCCGACTCGACAGAGACCCCCCACATGTGGCCGTTACTTGTTTTATGGGGCACTGCAAGGCACAGAAGGGAAGGAGGATCTGGAGCATGCCAAAAATTTAGTACTCGTGGCCCTTTTGCAGGCTATAAAATATTAGACTTTTTATTATTTGGGCCATTTTTGGTGTTCACCGTATAGCCTAATAATTATGTTATCTATTACTATGGGTCAGGAACATACGGGGTACCATACTTTAATATTTTTCTTTTGTTTTACAAATTTGCCAAATAAACCCCCAATGTGGGCAAAAAAATCTATACATTTTTGCCTCGCACATGATAGGGTATAACTTGAAGATAGCTGGGAGTCCAACTGTTGGGACCCCTAGTGATCAGCAGAATACCACCTCCCCCCCAAATGAAGCTCTTCCTTTTCAATAATAATAATTCTTTATTTATATAGCGCACACAGATTACGCAGCGCTGCACAAGCATGTCAAATTGGTCCCTGTCCCCATGGAGCTCCCAATCTAAACAACCTAACAGTATGTTTTGAAGTGTGGGAGGAAACCGGAGTACCCGGAGCAAACCCACGCAAATACGGAGAGAACATATAAACTCTTTGCAGATGTTGACTTGGGTGGGATTCGAACCCAGGAACCCAGTGCTGCAAGGCAGAAGTGCTACTCACTCAGCCACTGTGCCGCCCAAGGGGGACTTTTGAACTCCATTTTGTTACAGGTTCAAATAGTGGGACCACTAGTAATCTGTAAGTCATCCTTTATTCTTCATACATAGATATTAAAAGATATTAAAAGATATGTGTTATTGGTGGGTTGTGACACAAAATGGACCAATTCTGAAGACCATTCCAACGATATCCTATAATCCTGGAAAATCCAACAAGTTCTCATTTTGCTCCGTTGCAGCCACATCACAGATAGTGCTGGGAACCAAAGAGCACAGCCATGCTGCAAACCCCTGCTCACCCGCCCTCCCCCCCATTTGATTTTTCAGGATTCCTCGAACACCCCTTTTACAAACCTAAATATCCTAGCTAGTCTGTGTGCGCTATATAAAATAAAGAATTAAAAGAAGAGGATCCAAGCACTGACAACACGTTTCACAACTTTTTATCGTTTTGGAGAAGACCCTCCTTATCCCATTCACTTCCTTTACACAAGTCATTATATTTCTATAGAAACAAAAATACTTTATTTCCAGTGGCATTAACAATGGGCAAATCACATTCAACCTAAAATGAAATGAATTATTAGCCTCCATACATATTCCCATTGTATTTGCTTTAGCAGAAGTTGGCCTGGCACTGGGCACTACAGGAGACACGTGATAATCCTCTCATATTGTACATTTCATCTCCTCATCCCCAGGAATAACATTCTCCCCCATACATGAAAATATGGAAACTAATTTAAGCATCAAGAAGCTCCGCACTATAACAACTAAGAGAAGCCGTACATGCAAATACGTTCCATCTGTACAGAGGGCAAACTGACAGTAAGCAGCAACACCCACCATTTATTGCAACCCACCATAGGTCTAGAGTCTAAACCATGGGGGCTCATTTACTAAAAGGTCCGAACGCCGTACTTTCGTCAGGTTTCCCGAATTTTCCATTTGCAGTTGAGCTGAATAAACCTCCGGGATTTGGTGGCACACATCGGATTTTGGCGCATCGGCAAACGGCTTGCCACGCAACAGAAATCGGGGGGTGGTGGCCGTCGACAAACCCGAGTGATTCGGACAAACCGAAAAGAATGTGTCGACAATATCAAGCACTTACATGCACCGGAAGAAGCATATGAACTCCGGCGGACCTTGGCGCAGCACAACACCTGCAGAATTGCGGCAAACGACCTTGTAAAACGCCCGGACCCGAATCCCCTCGCGTACAAAACGCACCGCGGATCGCGACAGGACCGTAAGAAATGTGCAAATAATCTGGAACAGGCTTGTGTAGGGGTACTGGGGACGCCTGTTCCAGATACATCTTTCATGTATTTATACAGATCCTGTGGAATACAAGAGACAGGAGAACCCCTTAAAGGGCATCTACCACCAGAATGAAGGACTGTATGCAAATGAGCTCCGGGGCTCCGGGCTCCAAAGGCGTTAATGAAGCCTAGAGCCCCTCAGGCTCATTTGCATAAATTCTTTCATCCTGGTGGTAGATGCCCTTTAAGGAACATAGATGTTCAGTCCATAGAGACAGTCCAGGCTGTAGTCTATCTTGTTAAAGTTCATGAGAGATCAGAGATGTTCAACCTGAAGAGGATGAACCATACTGGTAGGATGATTAGATTGTGAGCCCCATGGGAAAGGACCATTGTCATGCTTTGTGCACGCTGGCGTAATCTGTGTGCGCTATATAAAAAGAGAATTAAAATAAAGAGAGTCCACACACTGACAACGTTTCAACTTTTTACTTTTGGAGAGAAGACCCTCCTTACCCATTCACTTTCCCTTTACACAAGTCATTATATTGCTATAGAAACAAAAATCCTTTATTTCCAATGTGCATTAACAATGGGCAAATTTACCTAAAACGAAATGATTATTAGCCGCCATACATATTCCCATTGTATTTGCTTAGCAAAGTTTGCCTGGCACTGGGCACTACAGGACCCGTGATATCCTCTTCATATTGTACATTCATCTCCTCATCCCAGGATACATTCTCCCATACATGAAAATATGGAAAACTATTTAAGCATCAGAAGCTCCGCACTATAACAACTAGAGAAGCCTACATGCAAATACAGTATTACTGTACAGAGGGCAAACACAGTAAGCAGCAAAACCCACCATTCTTGCCACCCACCATAAGGTCTAGAGTCTAAACACAGGGGGCTCATTTACTAGGGTCCAAGCCGAGCTTTCGTCGTTTTTCCCGAATATTCTCCATTTGGCGAATTCACGTAGGATTTTGGGCCACACGATCGGTTTGTGCGCATCGGCCGGCTTGCACGCACAGAAATCGGGGGGTTGGCCGTCGACAACCCGATGATTCGGACAAACCGAAAGAAATGTGTCGCAAGATCAAGCACTTACATGACCGGGAAGAAGGCAGTGAACTCCGGCGGACCACTGCAGCGCGAGCAACACCTGCAGAATTGGACGCCGACCTATAAACGCCGGACCTGAATCCTCGTCCGACAACCACCGCGGGATCGCGACGGACCGGGTAGTAAATGTGCCCCATGATTTATACTGCACTTGCTTTGCATTATTCTGGATAAAAGGGAGTTCAAATACGATGGACCTTGAAAAAGTAACACAACACTATAATCAAATGCCCAAAATGACTAATGACACAATAAAGCACATACATGAAAAGCCACACTGCATAAGAAATCCCCTCGAAGGCTCTACTCCCAGTGAACACACTGGCCTCTATGTTCATCTTTAGTCATTGTCTGAGGCTTTGCGCTTGGTACCTTTTGTTAAACAAGTCAAAGTGAAGTACGACACATAAAAATAGTATTATAAAACTTTAACAGAAAACATGATCACAGCACAGGAACAGCTTACTACATAGATATAACAGAGGAACCAAGCTACTACATAGATAACAAGGAACAAGCTTACTACATAGATATAACAGAGGAACCAGCTTACTACATAGATTAACCGAGGAACCAAGCTTACTACATAGATATAACAGAGGAACAAGCTTACTATCATAGATATAAACTTCTAAATATACTTTATACTACTCTTGATTACTCTGACATACTCATCTACGCCGGAGAAAAGGATCATTTACTTTACTGAATGCAATTCTTGTTTTCAGGGCCTTTCTTTACCCCTTAAGGACGCGGGTTTTTTCTTATTTTCGCACCACCCTCAAAATCTACTCTGTGTGGGTCCTAATGATCCGCAATTCTCCTTGTGCTTTGCAACCAACCTGTTCAAGTCACAAAGCACATGGTAGAAAACCCACAAACTCTTTTGACTTATATTGGCAGCATTTGTTAAAAATATGAGAAGCCGACTTTCTTTTACACAAAGGGTTGAATACACCTATGTGTTTGGCTAAAGAACCGAGTACAGGATAACAGATGGTCGCCTAGTCCCTGGTGCACTTGGTCTTTAGGTTGAAATTCATTTAATCAGACAAATAATATTCTTCTATACACCAAAATCACAATTCTGTTTCCCAGCGAGAAATGTCCAAATGGAAAGATTTATAGTAAATGCTGCCCTCTGCTGTTACAGTCAGAACTGCAATTGTCCTTAGGTTTTTTCTATACCTAAAAGGGTCCATGCCCTAAGAGGTGTTGATTGGATATTAAATATAATATGCCGTAATATGTTGAATATGAGAAAAACCATAGAGCCAAATGATGTATCTTTTTCCATGACTATTTGTAAAACTCAGAACTACATCTCTTATAATCTAACTATGGCCGCTGACCGTGGCATTTAACGGATTAAACAGATGATTGCTTGTTCATGTACCATGGTGGAGAAATAAAAAGTTAAAAATTACTCAATAAAAAGAAATTAATAAATCAATAAAAAGCCATATGCCCCAAACATATAAGAGACATATAATGTCCAACGGGCCGGTTCTAGACAAAGTGGGGCCCTGGCAAACTAAAAGTGGGGCCCCAAAATGAAACTATTTTATGACCAGTCACAGTCAGCAAGAGGCTCCTTTAGTTTGGTAAAACAAACGTAATATGGGAGAATTTTATAGGAGATAGATAGAGATGATAGGGAGATTGATGGCAGCACAGGCTTCAGTGTTAGCACTACAGCTTTGCAGCGCTGGTCAATATCTGCAAAGAGTTTGTATGTTCTCTCTGTGTTTTGGTGTGGGTTTCTCCGGGTCCTCCAGTTTTCCTCCTCCCAAACTCCAAAAAATTACTGGTAGTTGAATATATTGTGAGACCATGGGGACAGGAACTGATCTGGCAAAGCTCTGTGCAGCGATACGTATCTGTGGTGCGCTAATATACTAAAGAATTATTAATTATAATTATTAGATAGAAGATAAATAGGAAGATGATTTCTAGATGCAGAACTATAAAGTAGATGAAATTACAGTAGATGGATATGAAGAGATAAATACAGTAGAAGAGAAATAGAAGATTGATTATAATAGAAGAAGAAAAAGTGAGATATATAAATGGGTCGGATTATAGGAGATAATAACTTTAGATAGATGATATATAGCCAGAGATAAGATGATAATCGCTTCAACCGGAATTCAACCAAGGGGTATTAACCCTTTCCAACGCGCCCGGTATTTCCTGGATATTTTTGTGGCGTTATTACCAGAGCAATTTTTACAATTTTAACGTTTAAAAAGAAAATTGGAATTCACAGCAAAAAGATTAAAGTAACCCCAACCAACCACATATTTCCTGACAAGCAGACACTTGCCCCATTTTCAAAATTGCATTAAGAGTTTTTATAGACATAGGCGCCCCTTCATCAATTTTTGAGTCAAACTAAACATTTTATAAAAAATACTTAATTTTGACTTTGATGGCAAAAAATGTGCTCCAAACAGAAATATTTACCTTCCTCCCTAAATGTAATAATGCAACATGTGTAGTTCACAAATGTCCCTATGTGTATGTTTCACATAAATAAATCCACTAATATCACAACTGAATAACTAGATATCTGCTTTTCAGTCTACGCAGCAGAATAAAAAGTAAAGGCGCCATAAAACTATAGATTTTGAAAGCAGACACCAGGGCGAGCATTTGGGTTGGCAATTAACATTCAAATTTCCTCTAAAATATGTACAAAGTCCAGAATACTTATTAGAAGAAATTATACTTTCCTAAAACCTAAGATGTGAGGAATCATACAGACCGCACACCAATATCATTCACCAAAATATGCAGCAAATGGAACATTAATCCACGGGGACCCAAACAATTTTTTGCAAGAAAATTCAACAACAGATCTATTATTGTAATGCTCCCTTGGTATCTATACAACAAATAAGCTAATGATAAAGTCACTTTTAATGTGCCATTGTATTATCCGCACATAACAGAACCCATCCGCGCTTCTAAGATGAGGTGAGAACACCATACATAACATAGGTGGTAAATATTATGAGATGTGGGAATAAAAAACTTTATTCCAGAACATAGTAGATGTTTTTGGTGTTACATAACTTTATATGGACATGTCTGGGTCAACGGTGTTATATACAAGCAACTTAGACAAAGAGATCGAATGTTCATGGTATCAGTCATTTCGCCCCCAAAAAAACACGGATAAAAAGGCGATAAAAAGAAATGTGGTGTTTTAGATAGTTTCTGCATAGAGAAGGGTTAAAAACATATATTATCCTACTCCAAATGTAGTAACATATCAAAGTGAATATTTCCATTTCTCGTGAGGTGCGCCAGCCTCCTGTTGCAGCCAATTTTCCCTGCACTAATGCTAGATCTGGCGGGGCTACCTTCAGGGGGCTGTTATCTCGGCCTTTGACACCTAAGACCTCACTTCTTTTTTCCTTTGAAAGAAGAGTCCCCTCTTTATATGAATCTAAACCTTGTGTTTCTAAGTGTCAGGAACACGGAGATATTAACTGTTCAACTTGCCATCGGAGTATTTTTATATATAAAAATGGCCCTGATGTTCTCACTTACACCTGAATATCAGCAACCTGGAAAACAATTCAATAGCGCGGCCTGTGCCAAAAGTCTAAATCATAACACAAACCCACCATATATAGTATCAACTGCGTCCGTAACAACCTGTAGAAAAGGTAAACTAATTAGAACCCGTACAATGAAACGCCGTAAAAGAAAAAAACTGTTTAAAAGTCGCCAAAACTATGATTTTTTAACCTCTTATATCACACAAAAAATGCAATAAAAGTGATCAAACCTTACTCACCTGTCAACATGGAAACATGTCCCACAAAAAACAAGACAACCATCACCACTCTGTAGCCAAAAAAGTAAAAATGTTATGCCACTCAGAACATGGCGAGCAAAATGATAGATTTTTTTGCCGCCCATTTGGGGGTTTTATTTTTGGCAAAATTTAGTAAAACAAAGAAAAATATTAAAGTATGTATCCCCGTATTTCCTGACCCATAGTATAAATAAATAATTATAGGCTATAACGGGTGAACACCCGAAAAACTGCGCCCCAAATAATCAGAAAAAGCTAATATTGTTATAGCCCTGCAAAAGGGCCACGAGTACTACACCAATTTTTGGGCAGCTCCAGATCCCTCCTTCCCTTCTGTGCCTTGCAGTGCGCCCATAAGAACAAGTAACCGGCCGACCATGTGGGGGGTCTCTGTCGTAGTCGGGAGAAATTGCATACCACTTGTATGGGTTGATTTTCCTCTTTTAGCTTTGGAAAATTGTAAATTTTATGGCTAATTAACTACAAAAATGGACGCATTTAATTTCATTCACCTCCATTTTGATTGCACTTACGTAGAAGATTTAGGGTCACCATCTTCCTAAAAGCTGTTTGGCATAGTTTGGGGGGGGGGGTGAGATTTGAAATAGGTTGATTATTAGGGGTGGGGTGGTTTAAAATGTTAAATATTTTAAATTTCATTCATAAAAACATTATTTATGCCCAAAATAGTAATTCTGAAGTACGGAAATCGATTATCTATTTGACATCAAACAAATAAATATCGCACATTTCTAAAATATAAAAATGTAATGTAGACAATGGGAAATTTTATTTCAGCAACTATTTAGGTGGAAATAATCTATCTCTGCCTGAAAACAGGATGATTTGATTTCGAAATCATAATTTTTTGGTTCCAAAAATCATCATTTTCCACATTTACCACCAAAATGAGGGTAAAAAAATCTCAGAATCGCTTGGATAAGTAACGTGTTCAAAAGTTATACCATTATAAGTGACGTAAGTCAGCAACACAAAAATGGGGCTGAGCCTTAAGCTACTAACTGTCTGCTTCCTTAGGCTATGCTAACATGTGTGTAAACATTCTCCAATCTGTTTCTGGGCTAAACATTTTGGGATAATTAATAAAAATTCAAGTCTTTTCTATCCCCACCCCCATTTCTTGTATAGTTAATGCAGTCTTTTAAGCTTCATGTGCCACTTCTCTCTGTTCTAGCAACACACACACCACAGGGGGTTCCCAGTGTTTTCCAGCTGACTGGAGAAGATGGTCTTTATATAAGAGACAGGCAGATCCTGCTGGTGAATTGTGTCCTGAACTATTTGCATCAATGTTTGGTCTGCCCATTAAGCGTTACATCAATTAAGCCGTCATGCCAATTCCCCTCTTAATAACAATACTAAAAATTGGAACCTTTAGACTTTGTTCCCACAAATACAGGACAGATCCCCCCATACTCTACGTATACATGCAGGCCAGGCTTGGCTCTTCTTATGGGAAGAAGGGATGTATTTCCATAAGACAACTCGTGGTAGAAGAGAACAAGTGATATCCGTAATCCTGATCCTTATTCTCTCCGACATCTGGCCACAGTGGTTGTACCTTAAGAGGGGCCCCCAATGACGATACTATCTATATCCATGGAATAGTGTATCACTTGAAGATAGTGGAGTCCAAACTGTTTGGACCCTAGTTGTATCAGCAGCATACCACCTCCCCCCCCAAATAAGCTCTTCCTTTTCAATAATCATAATTCTTTATTTATATCATCGCACACAGATTACGCAGCGCTGCACAACTGTGTCAAATTGGTCCCTGTCCCCATGAGCTGCTCCCAATCTAACACCCTAACGTATGTTTTGGAGTGTGGGAGGAAACGGAGTACCGGAGCAACCCAACGCAAAATACGGATGAGAACATTAACTCTTTGCGAGATGTTTGACTTGGGGGTGGGATTCAGCCCAGGACCCGCAGTCTCAAGGCGAAGTGCTACTCTACTCAGCCAGCCTGGGCCGCCCCAAGGGGGGACTTTTGAACTCCCATTTTGTTATCAGTTCAAATATTGGGACCACTAGTTCTGTAAGTCATCCTTTATTCTTCAACATAAATAGAAAAAAAAAATATTAAAGATATGTGTTATTGGTGGGTGTGACACAAAATGGACCAATTCTGAAGACCATTCCAACGATATCCTATAATCCTGGAAAATCCAACAAGTTCTCATTTTGCTCCGTGGCAGCCACATCACAGATAGTGTGGGAACCAAGCACAGCCCATGCTGCAACCCCTGCTCACCCGTCCCCCCCCCCCCCATTGATTTTTTTCAGGATTCCTCGAACCCCCTTTTACAAACCTAATATGATAGAGTGATTTCTACTAGATTTCAGCAAAAAAAAAAAATATTATAACTTTTATTAGTTTTTCTGCTCTGTCTGTATTTCTAGTAGGGGGGGGGGGGGGGGATCTCAGTGACATATATGGTATTATCCATTTAAATTAAAATTTAACTGAATCTGAGTGACATTACTGTACCTCAATTTACCGCCATCTGTTTTGAACACTTGTTTAAAGACCCGGTAAGATAATTTTGTAGAAAATACTTAGTAATTGTTTCATTCGTCCTCATGGTAAATCTGTTATTTTGAGCGTCATACTTGACTATGTTTACAGATGTTTCCTCAGAGAGTCCCTGAAGATGAAGCATTGTCTAGAAGAGGACTTGTGTTTGAGAGTGGGAAGATGCATCTCCAAACACCAGAGTGTGTCCCCATGTATTGTGTCCGTGTCTTACTAAGTGTGGACAGCCACTACGAAGCAAAGGGTTAATTGCTTTCTTAGCTATCTAATTCCGTCCCATTGTCACGCGGAAGGCCACCATGTTTTAAATAGATCTATTGTCCCACCGAAAACCCATAAAATTTTCACTGGGGACAGATTTAACAGCTCTGATTGAAACGGGGTGGTTTGTTTTGTCCTGGGCTTTTTAACCGCGGCAACAAACCTTTTCAAGTTGAGGACAATGGAGGATTAAGGAAAGACTTCCTGGAGGGACCTTCCAAGATGGTCTCTTCCATAATGGGATACAAGGTGGTCAACAGCTGAATTTCTCGTCCCAGGTACTTACAGGGTACAAGCCCTATCGTACAAGTGGGACAACAAGGGAGGATCCACCTCTCTAACCCTATGTGCTGGGCGGCCCCCCTTCTGTGACCTCCTCATTTTGCACGCCCTCTTGCATTTCAGTCCTTTACATTAACAATTTGTACTATTCCCACACTTTGACTAAGCATCCATCCTAAGATACACTCTGCTTCAACCTCCCACATACATGCCTTGTATTACACCACTGACATGTTTTTATGGCCCTGGGTAACAGTTAATACAGGCACAAACATTCCCAAATCCCCTCATACTGGGATATCAACAACACTTGCTATCGGCAACAATACACTATTGGTTTTACGGAGCCAACGCGTTGGGGCGATATTGCCACCGCTTACTCAGAAGAAGTAAAAAGTTATTATTAATTCATTTGTAGGCTGAATCACTTATTTCCTTGCCTGAAAGAAACTAAATGTGAATGTTATAAAAGTTCCAATAACTAAAAAAGTTTTCAAAAGTTCAAATATTCAAAACATTTGTGGTTAAAAAAATTCTAACCATAATTCTCTGGAGGACCTGACAGTTAAGGTACAACTCCCAGACTTCTATGTTGTCAGCCTGTAAGTGTTGACTAAAAAACATACATAACAGGTGGGACCATACCCTATGAGAGGAAATTTAATCTGTATACATGAGGGGATTATGAATATATTTGGTTACTCATACAACACTGACAGAGTTTAACCAGAAGTATCTGAGAGAAGAACACTTCTACTTGCCCATGTCAACCAATCAGACGCTCAGCTTTCATTTCCCACAACTGTTTATAAAATTAAAGCTGATTCTGTTGGTTCCCATGAGCAACTAGAACAATTTTATCCTCGACACTTCTGATAAATCTCCCCAATTCTCTGTTTCTTTCTACCTTATATTTGCATGGGCCCCAAAAAGCTCTATTTCAGCACCAGTGATGCCACACTAGAGAACAAATATATTGATTCAATTTTATTCAGAAATACCACAAAAAAAAAACATTTAAACCTAAAAGTTCAGTTTAAATGTAAGTACAGCGGTCCCCTAATTAGAACATCCGACTTATAGATGACCCCCTAGTTACAAACGGTACCTCTGGTAATGGTAATTTTCTGTTCTTTAGCCCTAGGCTACAATAATCAGCTATACCAGTTATCACAGGCGTCTGAATGAATCTTATTATTAATCCGTTCTGATGACAACCCAACATTTTTAAAATCCAATGGTCACACAAAGCCCAAAAAAATGTTGTCGGTTACAATGATAAAGTATATGATTCCGACTTACATACAAATGCAACTTAAGAACAAAACCTACAGACCCTATCTTGTACGTACCCCGGGACGCCTGTACCAACACTTTGTGCAATAACTATCACAAAAAGAAAGAAGCCACTAAAAACACCACGTCTGGACCACTAGTTGCACAACAGTCAATGGTCCTACCTTGTGTAGTTGGACACTAGTGAGTGAGTAGCACTTCTGCCTGCAGCGCTGGGGTCCTGGTTCGAATCCCACCCAGGTCAACATCTCAAGGTTTGTATGTTCTCTCTGTGTTTGCGTGGGTTTTCTTTCTCTTCCGGTCCTCCGGTTTCCTCCCACATTCCACAAAAAATCTGGTCAGGTTATTTAGATTGGAGCCCATGGGGACAGGGACCAATTTGACATGCTTTGGCAGCAGCGCTGTGTAATCTGTGTCGCTATAAATAAATATATTATTATAATAAGGGACAGATTTACCTTGGGAATGCCCTTGTACGGCGGAGCCAATCATTTGGGGTACAGGTATGAGCCGTAGGGATTACTAGGGTTTGCATTTTGTATACCTACCCACATGGACTCCAAACATAATCTATGTCTATCCCCCAATGAGTAATAAGAAGATATGGGGAAGTTGCTTACATTACTCTCTTCTACTGGTATGTCTTCTCCTATATTAACTCTGCATTGGTCGGACTTGTCCTCTACACAGGTAGACCATAAACTGTTGGGCAACTGGCCGCCCAGATCGTTTTTGTTTTATTGTGGTTTCTTTTCTTTCGCATTATCATCCGGAGCCGGTTATTAAATGCAAATACACATTACCAAAACAGACGACACTCCCAGGGATACTGCATATGGGTTTTACTTAGAATAGAAGTCAATGCAAAGTATTGGTATACATGGGGGTCATTTATCTTTACCCAGGCATTTGTGCGGATACTAGTTTTTTGGTTATTCTAGGTTTTTGTTTTATATTGTTTGATTCAGGAGAGGACCCTGTGCTGTGTTTGTGACTTTTATTAAGCGTCCGTAAAGTTGCAAACTCTTCTGCATTTCTTCTTAAGTTTTTTCTATCGGCAGATTATTGCACTTTTAACCACGATTTGTGCCTAATTGCAACTTTTCTTATGTCCACATCTGGATGTAAAGATGAATCATTCGCACTCTGAAAATGTTGCATTATGAGTGGAAAAATTGCACATTATGAACAATATACAACTGCCCTCCATGAGTTTTGCAAAGGTATGAAACGAACAAATTTTATCATGAACTAAAAAGCCCGAAGCTGCACAAAGCATGACAAATTGGTCCCTTTCCCCATGGGGCTCACAATCTAATCATCCTACCAGTATGTTTCATCCTCTTCAGGTTGAACATCTCTGCATCTCTTCATGAACTTTAACAGATGGACTTTACAGCCTGGACTGTCTGCTATGTGACTGAACATCTATGTTCCTTAAAGGGCATCTACCACCAGGATGAAAGAATTGATAAATAAGCCCCTAATGTGTATGCATATGTTGATTGTGTATATTCTGTAATGTCTGGTGTATATATTGCATGGGTGTATACGGTCTGTATTATGTGTTTGTTGGCTGTATATATTGGGGCTATTTATCATTAGACGCAGCTTACTGGGACTGTTCTATGACTAAGCTTTTTAAAGGTGGCTTTGGTTTGGCCCCTTTTACTAAATGTCTTATATCCTACGCAAGAAGGGGAGATCTGTAAATCCTCTGCCCGGTCTAGCTTATTACATAATTTTAATGAATCAATGTTAAAAGTTTGATTTTAGAAGGACAGGAGGCCATGGTAACAAATATCAGAAGATTACCCCACAGTCTACAGGTCTGAGTCTATGGTAAGGGTACCGGATGTTATCATGAATGATTTTTGGGAGATTTCTATTTAAGTAAATATTTAATCTTTTCTTGATCTTTTGTGCTGATCTCTTCATTTATTATTCTGAATACATAGAAAATTGTTGTCACAAAAAAAGTGAGCCATTTGCCTACCTAGTTGATACTTTTCCAATGAAGTACCATAGGGCACATTTCTTGCATAAGAATGCACACGAGCTGCTGCAGAGCTCTGCTATTGCATAGTAGTAGCGTGGGAGCAGGATTACTGCGCATGTGCAGAGCTCCATCAGTAAGTGATGCTGCTGTGTGCATTTGAAGACCGGGAAGTTAGCTCTACAAAGACGACAGAGGAATCGCTGCTAAAGCTCCCTGCCCTTGGCCGGCTACTCTTGCCTCCATAGCCTCTGCATTCATTTAAATATTACTTAGATTAAACTTTTTAACAGTTAGATTAGATTACAGTATTTGTAAATACAGATTCCATATGAGGCTGCCACGAGGAATCCATCAGATTATCTGATGGTAGATTCCTGATGCTAGGCTTCCTTTAAAGCGTCATGGAACGTAAATCTAGGCTTCATACATGCAGGTGTATTACCAGTGTTGGACTGGCCCCCGGGCCGGGGTTTTTAGACCAAGTGGGCCTGGCACAACTACAGTGGTCCCCAAAAATCAACTTATTTTATGCCTTCACATCAGGAAGAGGCTCCTTTAGCCCTGCACAATAGTAAACACTTTTGTAGTTACACACAGTAGGTAGGTAAGTATCTGTTAAGATGGAACCTGTAGGCGAATGTTCTAGTACTATGAGCGGGCGATGGCTGATCGACGATCAATCTACCGATATCGCATTTCTCGCTCGCTTCCTCTCTTTCCTCGCTGCATACCTCTCCTCTCGCCTATCTCTCTCTAGATGCTAGGCGATCGGCGCTCGAACGATCCTGATCGCTCTATTGCTTGACTGCTTGCTTGCTTGCTTGATAGAAGATACCTAATTCGATCTCTTGTAGATCAAGCGTAGCGCTAAACAACTCGACAAAAGTACCAATAAATCAATGGTTTCTTACAGATATATAGGTAGAAATAGACAAAATATAGTAGTATGATAGACTTAGACGATAATGTAGAGTAATTATAGCGGACATAGATGATAAGCATTTCACCCGGGCTTCAACCTAGGTGGTATTAGGGACATACATCCCTGCCACAAAAGTCCACTGCAGGGCCCTAGGCAAATTCCCAGTTTGCTGCCCCCTAACGACAGCCTGACTGGCCCTAAGTACCCGCATGAGCTCAGGCTCTAACCTAACTAATCACCCAAAAATTTAGTAGAGACAACCCAATTAGATTGCTCATGAAAACCCATTTAAGTCGGGTAAGTCATTGGATCAATATAAAGAGCCACATAACCTCTATCGGAAGTGAATAACCAATAATAACTCCTCCACATAATTTATAGTGAACTGCATACACAGTCTCATAGCTTAAATTCTCTCATGTCAGTCGATACTACTACAGAAGGAAGCCGCACCAGTCGAGGAATATAAATAACTGTCTTTTATGAGAGAAATTACAATAAAGACATTTCAAATATACAAGTGAGGAAAGTTAAAAAGCAAGTTACACACATCAAGAGAAACAACATCTCGGGCGGGATCCTGACATATGGGTTTTACATTAAATAAGATACAATCAAAGTTGGTAATACCATGAGTTCAAGCCGTTATGTACATGGGCATGAGGCAACTATTATAATATGGGTAAGGAGTATCCACATTTATATCACTCGAATTGTTTATTGTATCTGGACTCCACTGTCTAACTGGAAACTGTACCCATAAACACAGGATAGGAGAAAGTACCAGACAGACCTCCCAACACTCTTCAGGCATGTTGCAACACACATTTCACCGGGACATCGTGGCATGATATAGCAACTCGGAGGCAGGTGCCGTGGTCTGTGCGCTACAGAGATGCACCAAATAATGAGGAACAAATGATTAATATACTTCTGCATTTTGTGGGGGAACCTTTATATAGTACATCCTGCCAGGACAAAGAGCAGCATTGCCAAAACGGGCGTTGGAGATGCCTGTCATCCCTGGATATATTACCATCGTGTATGGAAAGCTTCAGTTATAACATATGGATGTTCCCTTGTACAACTACATATTGATTGTATTATCATGATATCTCTTAGTCTGTATAAAATTTGCTCTCGTTACTCATACCTTTTGCAACTCATGGAGGGTCAGTTATATTTTTATTTTTGATTTTTTGCTCCATGATATTGTTCGCTAAATGTGCAATTTTTCCACCTCATAATTCAACAATTTCAGAGTTGCGAATGTTCATTTTACAATCCAGATGTTGGACATCATAAGACAAGTTGCAAAAATTTAGGCACAAATCGTGGGTTAAAAGAGTCGCAAATAATCAGGTGGGGGGGGGGGGGGGGCCGATAGATAAAAAAAACTTAAGAAATTTGCTGAAGAGTTTGCAACTTTTTACGGACTCTTAATAAAATCACAAACACAGACAGGGCTCTCTTCCGAATCAAACCAAAAAAACAAAAACCTGAAGAACTAACCAAAAAAGTATCCGGCACCGCAAATGCCGTGGTAAAGTATAAATTACCTCCCATGGCTATTCCAATACTGTTCATTTACTATCCTCTTCTAAGTAAAACCCTATATGCAGTATCCCTGGGATGTTGTCGTTCTGTTTTGGATAATGTGGATTTGCATTTAAAACGGGCTCGTGATAGATCTTAAATCGAACATCACAACGAATAAAGTAACTTTACGTACGTTGTAAATAATCACACTTCAATACTACAAAAAAGCCATAGAAACAACATCTGGGCGGCCAGTTGCCCAAAAGTTTATGGTTCTACCTCGTGTAGAGGACAAGTCCGACCAATGCAGAGTTTAAATAGGAAAGACAGTACCAGTAGAAGAGAGTAATGTAAGCAATCTTACCCATATCTTCTTATTACTCATTGGTGGATGACATAGATTATGTTTGGAGTCCATGTGGGTAGGTATACAAAATGCAAAACCTAGTAATCCCTACGGCTCATACCTGTACCCCAAATGATTGGCTCTGCCTGTCAAGGGCATTCCCAAGAGTAAATCTGTATCCCTTATTATTAATAATACTTTTATTTTAGGCGACACAGATTACACAGGCGCTGCACAAAGCATGTCAAATTGGTCCCTGTCCCCATGGGCTCCAATCTAAATAACCTGACCACAGTATTTTTTGTGGAATGTGGGAGGAAACCGGAGGACCGGAAAAGAAAACCCCCCCAAACACAGAGAGAACATACAAACTCTTGCAGATGTTGACCTGGGTGGGATTCGAACCAGGACCCCAGCGCTGCAGGCAGAAGTGCTACTCACTCACTAGTGTCCTACACAAGGTAGGACCATTGACTGTTGTGCAACTAGTGGTCCAGACGTGTTGTTTTTATTGTGCTTCTTTCTTTTTGTGATAGTTATTGCACAAAGTGTTGGTACAGGCGTCCCGGGTTACGTACAAGATAGGGTCTGTAGGTTTTGTTCTTAAGTTGCATTTGTATGTAAGTCGGAATCATATACTTTATCATTGTAACCGACAACATTTTTTTGGTCGTGTGACAATTGGATTTTAAAAATGTTGGGTTGTCATCAGAACGGATTAATAATAAACTTCATTCAGACGCCTGTGATAACTGGTATAGCTGATTATTGTAGCCTAGGGCTAAAGAACAGAAAATTACCAATTACCACGTCCGTTTGTACTAGGGAGTCAGTCTATAATCGATGTTCTGTAATTCGGGGACACCATGTTACTTACATTTACCTGAACTTTTAGGTTTAAATGTTTTTTTGTGGTACTTTCTGAATAGAAATTGTTAATAATTTATTTTTTCTCCTAGTGGTGCATCCCCTGTAGCTGAAATACAGTTTTTGGGGCCCATGCAAATATAAGGTAGGAAAGCACAACAGAGATATTGGGGAGATTTATCAGAAGTGTCTGATCAAATGTTCTAGTTGCTCATGGAAACCAACAGAAGTCAGCTTTAATTTTATAAAAGTTGTGGGAAATGAAAGCGAGCGTCTGATTGGTTGCCATGGGCACGTAGAAGTGTTTCTTCTCTCGATCACTTCTGGTTAAACTCTGTAGTGTTGTATGAGCTACCAAATATATTCATAATACCCTCATGGTAACAGTTTAATTTCCCGTACAAATAGGTCAGGTTTCCTCTCACGCTGGTATGGCATCGTTTTATTAATTCGGGTCAACGGACTTTACAGCTGAAACATAGAACGTTGGGAGTTGATACTTCACTGTCAGGTCCTCCAGAAATTATGTTATGAATTTTTTTAAGCACAAATGTTTTGAACTTATTTGACTTTTTGATATATACTTTTTTAGTTATGTGGACTTTTAATAAACATTCCATTTAGTTTCTTTTCAGGCAAGAATAAGTGATTCGCCTAACAAATGAATTAATAAAACTTTACTTCTTCTGAGTAAGCTGGTGTGGCAATATCGCCCCCAACGCGGTTGGCTCTCGTAAAACAATAGTGTATTGTGCCGATAGCAAGTGTTGTTGATATCCCAGTATGAGGGGATGATTTCTTGTGCCTGTATAACTGTACTCCCAGGCCTAACAAAAGTAATGGTCAGTGTGTAGTAATACAAGGCATGTCGTGGGAGTGAAGCAGGTGTATCTTAGGAGGATGCTTAGTAAGTGTGAAGTGAATAGTACAAATGTTAATATGTAAAGGCACTGAAATGGCAAGAGGTGTCTGCAAATAATGAGGAGGGTCACAAGAGGGGGGCACGCCCAGCACAATAGGGTTAGATGAGGTGGCATCCTCCCTTGTTGTCCACTTGTACGATAGGGCTTGTAACCCTTGTAAGATCCGTACCTGGGACGAGAAATTCAGCTGTTGACCACCTTGTATCACTTATGGAAGAGACCATCTTGTGGAAAGTCCCTCACAGGAAGTCTTTCCTTAAAGCTCCATTGTCTCACACTTGAAAAGGGTTTGTTTGCGCGTTACAAGCCCAGGCCAAACAGCCACCCGTTTCATCAGAGGCTGTTAGAAAATCTGTCCCCAGTGACCAGTTTATTGTTTTAGTGGGACAATAGCATCTATTTAAAAACATGGTGGCCTTCAGCGTACATGGGACGGATTAGATAGCTTAAGAAAGCCAATTAACCCCTTTGCTCTAGTGGCTTTCCACACTTAGTAAGACACTGACACTACATGTGGACACACCTCGGGTGTTTGGAGATGCATCTTCCCACTCTCCAACACCAGTCTCCTTCTAGACATCTTCATCTTCAGGGACTCTCTGAAGGAAACATCTGTAACTGTCAAGTATGACTCAAAACTAACAGGATTTACCATGAGACACGTGAAATAATTACCAAGTATTTTTCTACAAAATTATCTTACCGGTCTTTAAATCATGTTCAAAACAGATGGCGGTAAATTAGAATGCCAGTATATATTCTAGAGTTCAGTTAAATTTAATTTTAAATGGCTGATCCATATATGTCACTGAGATCCCCCCCCATACTAGAAATACAGCAATAGCATGAAAAACTGTAACAGTTATTAATATATTTTTTTTCTGCGAATCTAGTAGAAAATCACTCTATCTTATTTAGGTTTGTAAAAAGGGGGTTCGAGTAATCCTTACAAATAAATGGGTGGGGGCGGGTGAGCAGGGTTGCAGCATGGCTGTGCTCTTTGGTTCCCACCTATCTGTGATTTGGCTCAACGGAGTAAAAATGAGAACTTGTTGGATTTTCCAGCTATAGGATATCATTGGAATGGTCTTCAGATTGGTCATTTTTGTCACAACCCACAATAAACATATCTTTTTTAAAGGAAATTTTCCCTATTTATTAAGAATAAATGATGCTTACAGATTACTATTGGTCCCACTATTGGACCTATAACAGACTGGGTGTTCAAATTCCCCCTGTGAAGGAGATCTTCATTTAGAGGGGGGTTGATTCTGCGCTCACTAGGGGTCCCACAGTTGGACTCCCGCTATCTTCAGTTATACCCTATCTATGTTATAGACAGTTCCTTTCTGGTACCCCTTTAAAGGTACAACCACATTTGGCAATGTCTGAGAGATAAGGATCAGATTACGGGATATCCTTTGTTCTCTTCTACCATGATTGTCTTATGAAACTTACTGCCCTTCTTCCCTATAAGAATATCCAAGCCTCAAGTCTAAGGTTCCAATTTTTTGTCTTGTTTGTTAAGAGAATTGGCATTACGGCTAATCTGATTACCTTAATGGGCACCAAACATTGATGCCGATAGTTCATGACCAAGTCCCTGCAGGATCTGCCTGGTCAGTCTCTCTATACAAGACCATCTTCGTCCAGTCGCTGGGGAACCCCTGGGACCCCCTTGGTGTTTGTTTTGCTCAGAAGGGGAAGTGGCCATGAATGTTTAGAAGCTGCATTAACTATATCAAGAATGGGGGTTGGGGAAGAAACTGGACCTGATTTATATATATTTCTACAAATTTTAGCCCAAAAAGATAGAGAATGTTACCAATGTAGCCATTAGCCCCTTAATGAAGCAGGACAGTTTATAGCTTAAAGCTCATCCCTTTTGTCTTCTGACTTACGTCACTTTATATGGTATACTTTCGAACACTTGTTACTTATCACAGCGATTCTTGAGATTTTATTTCCCCTCATTTTGGTGGTAAATGTTGGAAAAATGATGAATTTTTGGCAAACTTTCAAACGTAGACGGAGGGAAAGAAGTGATTTGAAAGGAGAAAGGAACGAGGGGGGAGGGAGGGGGGAGGGGATGGGGAAGGAAGGATGGGGGGACGAGTAACGGAAGATGACGTGGGGGAGGGGGAGCGATGCTGGGGGTAGATAGAAAGGGGGAGTGTAGCTGAAGGTGTAGGGTATGAAGGGAGAAGAGGTGATATTGGTAGGCCCAAAATAGTGAGGGGATGAGAGGATGAAGGCTGAAAGGAACGGGGGGCGAAGAAAGGTAGGGAAGATGAAGGGGGGGGAGAGGAAAGGGCCGAGTGTGGGCCGGGCGGAGCGAATGGGGAGAGGGAGGTAGGTGTAAGGGGAGAGGGGGGTGGTGGGAGGGGAAATTGGGGGGGTGAGTAGTGGGATGACGAGGACAGGGGTGAGTGGGGGGTGGGGAGTGGGGTGAAGGGGTGGGGGGGGTTGGGAGGGTATGGGAAAAGGAGGGGAGTGTGTTATGACAGTGGAGTCGTGAAGGTGGGGGGAGGGATCAAGGGTAAGTAAGGGAGGGGGCGTGATGATCGGCAGGATGGGAGTAAGGTTGAAAAAAGGGTTAGCGTGGATGTATGTATAGAGGGACGTGGAGGGGATGGGGGGGGTGGGGGAGTTAGGGAGAAGATGAAAGACGAGGGAGGGGGGTAGATTACTGTCGCTACTTCTAATTCCCCATCCTCTTTTTTTTCATTTCACTAACTCTCCTTTGCCCGCATAGCACCGAGAAGTCACCTCATTTGCTGAATACACCTTTCCCATTGTCTTACTTACATTTTATTATTTTTGAATGTATGGATAATTTATTTTGATGGCAAAGAGAATCGATTTTCCGTACTTTCAGAATTTACTATTTTGGGATAATACTGTTTGAATGAAATTTAAAAATTTTTACATTTAACCCCCCCCCCACCCCTAATAATGAAATCTTTTTCAAATATGCACCCCCCAAACTAATCAGAAAACAGCTTTTAGGAAGATCTGTTGACCCGCTTAAAATCTTCATAGTAATTCAATTCAAAAATGGAGGTGAGTTAGAATGGTCCATTTTATGTTGGTTTATTTAGCATAAAATTTTAACATTTCCAAAGATAAAAAGAGAAAACCCAACCTTACAATTTGTTATCAATTTCTCCCGACTAAGAGACCCCCCAATGTGGCCGTACTGTTTTATGGTTGGCATTGCAAGGCACAGAAGGGAAGGAGGATCGACGCTGCCAAAATTTTAGTACTCTGTGGCTCCTTTTGCAGGCCTATAAAATATTAGAGATTTTTCATTATTTGGGGCCATTTTTTTGGTGTTTACCGTAGACCTATAATTATGGTTATCTGTTATTCTATGGGTTCAGGAAATTACGGGGGTACATATACTTAATATTTTTTCTTTTTTATTACTAAATTGCCAAATAAAACCCCAATGTGGGCAAAAAAATCTATCATTTTGTGCATCGCCATGTTCTGAGTGGCATAACCTTTTTTACTTTTTTGGGCAAGAGCTGGTTGTGGCTTGTTTTTTTCGGGACCTGTTGTCCATGTTGCCATGGAGTACATGGTGTTTGATCACTTTTTATTGCATTTTTGTGTGATTAAATAGTAAATTCATAGTTTTGGCGACTTTTTAACAGTTTTAAATTGTCCAGAATACGCCCCCTGAACTGTGCACCCCCACCAGATTCTTAGCCATTAGGCTGCAGGGAGTATTTGCTGCACACAGGAGCTGCTTGCACCTCACAGATAATGGAAATATTCACTTTATATGTTACTACATTTTGAGTAGGGATAATATCATGTTTTTAACCTTTCTCTTCGAACTATCTAAAAACACAATTTCTTTCTTATTGCCTTTTTATTTTCGTGTTTTTTTGGGGGCGAAATTGACTGATACCATGAACATTCAATCCTCTTTGCCTAATGTCGCTATTGTAATATTAACACCGCACCCCCAGAACATGTCCATAAAGTGATATGTACCACCAAAAACACACAGGTTCTGGATACAGGTCTTATTTCCCAACCATCCTCCATTATTTACACCTATGTTATGACGTTCTCACTCAGATTCTTATTAAAAGCGGAGGTTAATCGATTGTGGATAATACATGGCGCACATCTAAAGTGATTTTTATCACTTATTCTGGTTTTATAGTATTGTATTTATTTGTGTTTCCAATTGTGTTAAAGGAGCCGTACAGTGATAGTATCTGTTTGAATTTTCTGCAAAACATTGTTTGTGTGTCGCCCTGTGGATTTAACGTTCCCTTTGCTTATATTTTGTGAATATATTTTTGTGGGGTATGTGTGATCTCCTCACATCTTACTGTTTTTAGGAAGTATATCTTCTGAATAAGTGATTCCTGGATTGTGTACAGAATGTACGAAGTCAAAATGTAGTATTTTTATATAAATGTTTCAGTTGACTCAAAATTGCTGAAGGCGCCTATGTCTATAACCTCTTAATGCAATTTTGAAAATGGGGCAAGTGTCTGCTTTACAGGAAATATGTGTTTGTTGGGTTTGCTTTCATTCTTTTTGCTTGTAATTTCAATTTTCTTTTTTAAATGTTCACGAATTGTAAAAATTGTCTCTGGTCATAATGCCACAAAATTCCAGAAATACCGGGCGGTGAAAGGGTTAATACCCCTTGGGAATCCTGGTTGACAGATGCTTATCATCTATCTTACTGTCTAGATATCTATCATCTACTGCCTGTCTATATATTTATTCTCCTACTACCTGACCATTTATATATCTCACTTTTCTTTTCTATTATTAATCAATCCTTCTATTTCTCTCTACGTCTATTTATCCTCCTATCCATCTACTGTTTAATATATCTCACTTTATATTTCTGCATCTAAAATCATCTTTCATATTTATCTTCTATCATAAATAATTATAATTAATAATTCTTTATTATAAGCGCCGCAGCTTACGTAGCGCTGGCACAGAGCTTTGCCAGATCATCCTGTCCCTCCTGGGGCTCCACAATATATTCAACCTACCAGATATTTTTTGGAGGTGGAGGGAATGAGGACCCCGGAGAAACCCCACAACACAGAGAGAACATACAACTCTTTGCAGATATTGACCAGCTGCTTCAAAGCTGTAGTGCTAACCACTCAGCACGCCGTGCTGCCCATCAATCTCCCTATCATCTATGTATCTCCTATAAAATTCTCCCATATTACAGTTTTTTTACCATACTAAAGGGCCTTTACTCTGACTGTGACTGGTCAAAATAGTTTTCATTTTGGGGCCCCACTTTTAGTTTGCCCGGCCCCCTTTGTCTAGAACCGGCCTGTTCGTACATTATATGCTCTATTATATGTTTGGGGCATATGGGCATTTTTATTGATTTATAATTTCTTTTTTATGAGTAATTTTTAACTTTTTTATTTCTTCCACCAGGGTACTGAACAAGCAATCATCTGTTTAATCCTTAAATGCCACGTCAGCGCATAGTTAGATTATAAGAGATGTAGTTCTGAGTTTTACACTAGTCATGGAAAAAGATAAATCATTTGGCTCTATGGGCTTTTTCTTATATTCACAAATATTATGGCTTATTTTATATCAATCATCCTCAGGATACTTTTTTCAAATGAAAAACCCTAAGGACATTGCAGTTCTGACGTGAAACAGCAGAGGGCAGCATTTTACTATAAATCTTTCATTTGGACATTTCTACCTTGGGAAACAGAATTGTGATTTTGTGTTTTAGAAGAATATTATTTGTCTGATTAAAGATTTTTCAACCTAAACGACAAGTGCACCTTGTGACTAAGACCATGTGTTTATCTCTGTACTCGGTTCTTTAGCCAAACACATAGGTGTATCCAACCCTTTGTGTAAAAGAAAGTCCGGCTTCTTCATACATTTTAAAATGCTGCCAATATAAGTCAAAGAGTTTGTGGTTCTTCTACCATGGTTGCTTGAAGGGATATGAACTCCACACAGGATTATGGAATTTCTGAAGGTGGGGTTTCTAAAATGCCAGAGTCAGTGTCAGAGTAATCGAAGGAAAAAGTATATAGAGTTATATCTATGTAGTAAGCTGGTTCCCGTTTATACTAGGTATTAAGCTTGGTTCCTCTGTTATATCTAGTATAAGCTTGGTTCCTCTGTTATATCTAGGTAGTAAGCTTGGTTCCTCTGTTATATCTATGTAGTAACGCTTGGTTCCTCTGTTATATCTAGTAGTAGCTTGGTCCTCTGTTATTCTATGTGTAACTTGTTCCTCTGTTTATTCTATGTGTGAAGCTTGGTTCCTCTGTTATAAATTCTATGTTAGTAAGCTGGTTCCCTCTGTTATATCTATGTAGTAAGCTTGGTTCCTCTGCTGTATCTATGTTTTCTGTGTTATAATACTATTTTTTGAATGTGCGTACTTCACTTTGTAACAAAAGGTACCAAGCAGCAAAGCCTCAACATGACTAAAGATGAACACTAGAGGCCAGTGTGGTTCACTGGGAGTAGACGCCTTCTAGGGGATTTCTTGCAGTGGCTTTATCATGTATGTGCTTATTGTGTCATTTAGTCATTTTTAGGCATTTGATTATAGTGTTGTGTTACTTTTTTCAAGTTCCATCATTATGGTGAACCCATTTTATCTCAGAAATGCAAAGCAAGTCAGTATAAAATCATGGGCACTTTACATACCCGGTCCTGTCGCGATCCCGCGTGTGTTTGTCCGGCGAGGATTCAGGTCCAGCGATTAAGGTCGTGTTTCCAATTTCCCTGCTTGTCGCTTCCGCGCTGAGATCCCGCCGGAGTTCACCTGCTTCTTCCCGGTCATGTAAGTGCTTGATCTTGCGACACATTTCTTTTCGGTTTGTCCGAATCAATCGGGTTGTCCGACGGCCACGCCCCCGATTTCTGTCGTGTGCAAGCCGGCGCCATGTCGTCAAAATCCGATCGCGTGCGCCAAATCCTGAGGCAATTCGGCAAATGGAAATATTCGGGAAACCGCAACGAAGAGTGCGCATTTGGACCCTTAGTAATTGAGCCCCCATGTGTTTAGACTCTAAACCTATGGTGGGTTGCAGTGAATGGTGGGTTTTGCTGCTTACTGTTTGCCCTCTGTACAGTGATATACTGTATTTGCATGTATGGCTTCTCTTAGTTGTTATAGTGCGGAGCTTCTTGATGCTTAATTAGTTTTTCCATTTTTCATGTATGGGGAATGTATCCTGGGGATGAGGAGAGAATGTTACAATATAAGAGGATAATCAGGTGCCTGGGTCCAGCTGTTAGTGCCCAGTGCCAGGCAACTTCTGTAAAGCAAATACATGGGAATATGTATGGCGGCTAATATCATTTCGTTTTAGGTAAAATTTGCCCATTGTTAGCACTTGAATAAAGTATTTTTGTTTCTATAGCAATATAATGACTTTTTGTAAAGGGAAGTGAATGGTTAAGGGGGTCTTCTCCAAAATGTAAAAAGTTGAAAACGTGGTCAGTGTCTGTGGATCCTCTCTCTTTATTTTATTCGTATTATTTATATAGCGCACACAGATTACGCCCTGTCACAAAGCATGACAATTGTCCCTTTCCCCATGGGGCTCACTCTAATCATCCTACCAGTATGTTCATCCTCTTCAGGTTGAAATCTCTGCATCCTTCATGAACTTTAACGATATAGACATTACGCCTGCTGTCTACTATGTGCCTCCGTCAGAATGTCCGACGGCCCGTCCCCCGATTTGCATCCGCGTGAAAGCCGTCGCGATTGGGCACAAAATGATGTTGTGCCACACAATCCGCTGCGCGATACCCGAAAAGTCGGGAAACAACGAAAAGCGGCTGTGGGACCCTTAGTAAATAAGCTCAGAGTGCCTGCTATACAGATGTTTGCACGGGATCTATCACAAATTTTCCGCCTAAAAGTCGCAAAAAAAGGTGCAAAAACCCTACTCTGAGCAGCTGCACTTCAAAAAATGTCACTTTTCATTACAAAAACATAGGTTTTTGCTTCCAAATTAATATTATCTCTATGCAACATAAAAAATCCTTCAGCTCAGTTTTAAATGTAAAATTTCACCAGTAACGACTTCATCATTGTCTATGGGATCATCTCTGTGAGTGATTATTGTCTTATTGTACGATCTGAAATATTATCAGACTCCATTTCCTGTACATTATAAAAAAAGGCAAATACTCCATTGAGAAGAATTTTTAATTTTTTTTTTGACATATCTGTAACTTTAGTCCCTGCATTTGCTCATAAGAGACTTTTTTGTGCAGAGATGAAGCCCTGAACGTTCTGTCACCATTCTTCAGTCTCCTTTCATTATTGGTACAAATAAGATCTAATAATTTGAGACAAATTTGGTGCAAATTTAGGCGCAAATGAATCGGACATGCGAATTCCAAATGGCATTTACTAAGGCAGAACTAGATCCATCATAGACTCAGGAGCCAAAAAAGAGAGCAAACCAGTGGCACAAAACGGCGAACCTGAGACCCACTATGATAATGTCCCCCAAGTCTTTACACTCAGCTATTTCATAAATTCATAGTCATGAATGAGAATGGCTGAGCATGCTTATCAACTCCCCATTTGGCCAGGCGGTAGGTGGGTAGGGGTAGATGGGGACGCCTGCTCCAGATACATCTTTCATGTATTTATACAGATCGTGGAAACAAGAGACAGGAGAACCTTAAAGGGCATCTACCACCAGAATGAAGGACTCTATGCAAATGAGCCTGAGGGGCTCGGCTCCAAAGGCGTTAATGGAGCCTAGAGCCCCTCAGGCTCATTTGCATAATTCTTTCATCCTGGTGGTAGATGCCCTTAAGGAACATAGTGTTCAGTCACATAGTAGACAGTCAGGCTGTAATGTCATCTGTTAAAGTTCATGAAGAGATGCAGAGATGTTCAACCTGAAGAGGATGAACATACTGGTAGGATGATTAGATTGTGAGCCCCATGGGGGGAAAGGGACCAATTTGTCATGCTTTGTGCAGGGCTGCGTAATCTGTGTGCGCTATATAAATAATAAAGAATTAAATAAAGAAGAGGATCCACAGCAACTGACAACGTTTCAACTTTTTACAGTTTTGGAGAAGACCCTCCTTACCCATTCACTTCCCTTTACAACAAGTCATTATATTGCTATAGAAACAAAAATACTTTATTTCCAAGTGGCATTAACAATGGGAAATTTTACCTAAAACGAAATGAATTATTAGCCGCCATACATATTCCCATTGTATTTGCTTTAGCAGAGTTGCCTGGCACTGGGCACTAACCGGACCCAGGCACCTGATATCCTCTCATATTGTACATTCATCTCCTCATCCCCAGGAACATCTCCCCATAACATGGAAATATGGAAAACTAATTAAGCATCAAGAAGCTCGCACTATAACAACTAAGAGAAGCCCTACATGCAAATACCGATTCACGTACAGAGGGCAAACAGTAAGCAGCAAAACCCACCATTTATTGCAACCCACCATAAGGTTCTAGAGTCTAAACACATGGGGGCTCAATTACTAAGGGTCCAAATGCAGCCTTTCGTTGGGTTTCCGACTTTCCATTTGCCGAAATTGCCTCGGGATTTTGCGCACGCGATCGGATTTTGACGATTGGCGCCGGCTTGGCAACGACGACAGAAATCGGGGGGCGTGGCCGTCGGACAACCCGATGATTCGGACAAACCGAAAAGAAATGTGTCGCAAGATCAAGCACTTACATGCACGGGAAGAAGCATGAACTCCGGCGGATCTCAGGCGGAAAAAAGCGAACACTGCAGGAAATTGGACAACTGACCTTAATCGCGGACTCCGAATCCCTCGCGACAACACACGCGGGATCGCGACAGGACCGGGTATGTAAATGTGCCCCATGATTTATACTGACACTTGCTTTGCATATTCTGGATAAAAGGGGATCACAATAATGATGGACCTTGAAAAAAGTAACACAACACTATAATCAAATTCCTAAAAATTGGAATAAATGACACAAATAAAGCACATACATGAAAAGCCACACTGCATAAGAAATCCCCTCGAAGGCCGTCACTCCCAGTGGAACCACATGGCCTCTAGTGTTTCATCTTTAGTATTGTCTGAGGCTTTGCTGCTTGGTACCTTTTGTTACAAAGTGAAGTACGCACATGCATAAAATAGTATTATAACACAGAAAACATAGATACAGCAGAGGAACCAGCTACTACATAGATATAAAGAGGAAACCAAGCTTACTACATAGTATACAGAGGAACCAAGCTTACTACAGAATCATAACAGAGGAACCAAGCTTACTACATAGATATAACAGAGGAACCAAGCTTACTACATAGATATAACAGAGGAACCAAGCTTACTACATAGATATAACAGAGGAACCAAGCTTACTACCTAGATATAACAGAGGAACCAAGCTATACATAGAGATTAACAGAGGAACAAGCTTACTACCTAGATATAACAGAGGAACAACAAGCTTACTACATAGATATAACTTCTATATTACTTTTTACTCTCTGATTACTCTTGACTACGACTCTGGCATTTTTAAAACACCACCTTCAAGAAATCCATAACTCCTGTGTGGAGTTTCATATCCCTTCAAGCAACCAATGGTAGAAGAAACACAAAATCTTTGACTTATATTGGCAGCATTTGTTAAAAGTATGAAGAAGCCGGACTTTCTTTTACACAAAGGGTTGAGATACACCTGTGTTTTGGCTAAAGAACCGAGTACAGGATAACACAGGTCTCTAGTCACAAGGTGCACTTGTCGTTTAGGTTGAAATTTCATTTAATCAGACAAATATATTCTTCTAAACACAAAATCACAATTCTGTTTCCCAAGGTAGAAATGTCCAAATGAAAGATTATAGTAAAATGCCTGCCTCTGCTGTTCACGTCAGAATGCAATGTCCTTAGGGTTTTTCATTGAAAAAAGTATCCTGAGGAGGTTGATATAAAATAAGCCAAATATTGTGATATAAGAAAAAGCCCATAGAGCCAAATGATTTATCTTTTTCCATGACTATTTGTAAAACTCAGAACTACATCTCTATAATCTAAATATGCCGTGACCGTGGGATTTAACGGATTAAACAGATGATTGCTTGTTCAGTACCATGGTGGAAGAAATAAAAAAGTTAAAAATTACTCAATAAAAAGAAATTAATAATCAATAAAAATGCCATATGCCCATAACATATAAAGAGACATATAATGTACGAAAAGGGCGGTTCTAGACAAAGGGGGGCCCTGGGCAAAGCTAAAAGTGGGGCCCCAAAATGAAAACTATTTTTTGACCAGTCCACGTCAGTAAGAGGCTCCCTTTAGTTGGTAAAAAAACTGTAATATGGGAGAATTTTATGGAGATACATAGATGATAGGGAGATTGATGGCAGCACGCGGCTGCTGAGTGGGTTAGCACTACAGCTTTGCAGCGTGGTCAATATCTGCAAAGAGTTGTATTTTCTCTGTGTTTGGTGGGTTTGGGTCCTCCAGTTTCCTCCCACACTCCAAAAAATTACTGGTAGGGTGAATATTGTGAGCCCCACGGGGACAGGACTGATCTGGCAAGCTCGTGCAGCGTACGTAAGCTGCGTGCGCTATAAATAAAGAATTATTAATTATAATTATTATGATAGAAGATAAATATGAAAGATGATTTCTAGATGAGAAAATATAAAGTGATGATATATACAGTAGATGGATAGGAGAGATAAATAGAGTAGAAGAGAAAAGAAGATTGTTAATAATAGAAAGGAAAAGTGAGATATATAAATGGTCAGAGATAGGAGATAATATATAGAAGGAGGAATAGAATGATTAGATTATATAGACAGAAGATAGATGATAGCATCTTCAACCAGGATTCAACCAAGGGTTTAAACACTTTCACCGGCCGGTATTCCGGAATTTTGTGGTCATTATTGACCAGAGCAATTTTTCTACAATTTGGACATTTAAAAAGAAAATTGAAATTACAGCAAAAAGAATGAAAGTAAACCCAAAAAACCACATATTTCCTGAAAGCAGACATTGCCCATTTTCAAAATTGCATAAAGAGTTTATAGACATAGGGCCTTCATGAATTTTTGAGTCAAACTGAAACATTTTTAAAAAATACTTACATTTTGACTTCGTACATTCTGTACAAATCCAGAATACTTATAAAGAAAATACTTTCCTAAAACAGTAAGATGTGAGGAGATCACACATACCCCACAACAAATTCACCAAAAGAGCAAAGGGAACGTTAAATCCCCAGGGGACACCAAACAATTTTTGCAGAAAATTCACCCAGATCTATCACTGTATGCTCCTTACACAATTGGAAACACAAATAAATAACAAAATCTATAAACCAAGCAAATAAGATGATAAAAATCACTTTTAGATGTGCGCCATGTTATCCGCCAAATAACAGAACCCTCCGCTTTTAATAGAATCTGAGTGAGAACGTCATAACATAGGTGTAAATAATGGAGGATGGTGGGAAATAAGACCTTTTTCCAGAACATGTGTGTTTTGGTGTACATAAACTTTATGGACATGTTCGGGTGCGGTGTTAATATACAATAGCGACATTAGGCAAAGAGGATGAAGTTCATGGGATCAGTCAATTTGCCCCCCAAAAAAACAAGAAAAATAAAAAGGCAATAAGAAAGAAATGTGTTTTTAGATAGTTGCTAGATGAGAAAGGTTAAAAACATGAATATTATCCTACTCAAAATGTAGTACATATAAAGTGAATATTTCCATTATCTGTGAGGTGCGCGCAGCTCCTGTGTGCAGCAAATACTCCCTGCAGCCTAATGCTAAGAATCTGGTGGGGGTGACAGTTCAGGGGGCTGTAATCTTGGCACTTAAAACTGTTAAAAAGTCGCCAAAACTATGATTTTTACCATTTAATCACACAAAAATGCAATAAAAAGTGATCAAAACACATGTACTCATGTGCAACATGGACAACAGTCCCGCAAAAACAACCACAACCAGCTCTGTAGCAAAAAGTAAAATGTTATGCCACCCAGAACATGGCGATGCAAAAAATGATAGATTTTTTTGCCCACATTGGGGTTTTATTTGGCAAATTTAGTAAAACAAAAGAAAAAATATTAAGTATGGATACCCGTAATTGTCCTGACCATAGAATAAAGATAACATAATTATTAGGCTATACGGTGAACACCCAAAAAAATGGCCCCAAATAATGAAAAGTAATATTTATAGCCTGCAAAAGGGCCACCGAGTACTAAATTTTGGCAGCCTCCAGATCCTCCTTCCCTTCTGTGCCTTGCAGTGACCCATAAAACAAGAACGGACAATGTGGGGGGTCTCTGTATGTCGGGGAAATTGCATAACAAATTGTAAGGTGAGTTTCTCTTTTTATCTTTGGAATGTGTAAAATTTTATGGCTAAATAAACACAAAAAATGGACCATTCTAAATATCACCTCATTTTGATTGAATTACTATGAAGATTTTAAGGGGTCAACAATCTTCCTAAAAGCGTTTTGATTAGTTTTGGGGGTGCAGATTTGAAAATAGGTTCATTATACGGGTGGGGGGGGGGTTAAATGTTAAATATTTTAAATTTCATTCAAACAGTATTATCCCAAAATAGTAAATTCTGAAAGTACGGAAAATCGATATCTATTTGCCATCAAAATAAATTATCCAGACATATTAAAAAAAAATAAAAATGTAAGTAGACAAATGGGAAATGTTATTCAGCAACTATTTAGGTGGTAAATCTATCTGCCTGAAAACAGGATGATTTTGAATTTCGAAATCAGAATTTTTTTCCAAAAAATCATCATTTTTCCAACATTTACCACCAAAATGAGGGGAAAAAATCTCAGAATCGCTTTGATAAGTAACAGTGTTCAAAAGTTATAACCATATAAAGTGACGTAAGTCAGAAGACAAAAAATGGGGCTGAGCCTTAAGCTATAAACTGTCTGCTTCCTTAAGGGGCTAATGGCTACATTGTGTAACAATTCTCTAATCTGTTTCTGGGCTAAAATTTTGTATAAATTATATATAAATCAGGTCCAGTTTCTATCCCCAACCCCCATTTCTTGTATAGTTAATGCAGTCTTTATAAAGCATTCATGGCCACTTTCTCTTTCTGAGCAAACAAACACCACAGGGGGTCCCAGGGGTTTCCAGCTGACTGGAGAAGATGGTCTTTATATAGAGAGACTGACCAGGCAGATCCTGCAGGTGAATTGTGTCCTGAACTATTGCATCAATGTTTGGCTGCCCATTAGCGGTACATCAGATTAGCCGTCATGCCAATTCTCTTAACACACAAGACAAAAAATTGGAACCTTTAGACTTTAGGCTTGGCTCTTCTTATAGGGAAGAAGGGAGTAAGTTTCCATAAGACAACTCTGGTAGAAGAGAACAAAGTGATATCCAGTAATCTGATCCTTATCTCTCCGACATCTGCCACATGTGGTTGTACCTTTAAAGGGGTCCCATGAAAGTAACTTGTCTATATCCATATGATAGGGTATAACTTGAAGATAGCTGGGAGTCCAACTGTTGGGACCCCTAGTGATCAGCAGAATCCCCCCCCCCTCTAAATGAAGCTCTTCCTTCAAAGGGGGACTTTTGAACCCCATTCTGTTATAGGTCCCAATAGTGGGACCACTAGTAATCTGTAAGTCATCCTTTATTCTTCATACATAGGAAAATTCCTTTAAAAGATATGTGTTATTGGTGGGTTGTGACACAAAATGGACCAATTCTGAAGACCATTCCAATGATATCCTATAATCCTGGAAAATCCAACAAGTTCTCATTTTGCTCCGTTGCAGCCACATCACAGATAGTGCTGGGAACCAAAGAGCACAGCCATGCTGCAAACCCCTGCTCACCCGCCCTCCCCCCCATTTGATTTTTCAGGATTCCTCGAACACCCCTTTTACAAACCTAAATATAGATAGAGTGATTTCTACTAGATTTCAGCAGAAAAAAAATATATTAATAACTTTTATTAGTTTTTCTTGCTCTTGCTGTATTTCTAGTATGGGGGGGGATCTCAGTGACATATATGGTATTATCCATTTAAATTAAAATTTACTGAACTCTAGTGATCATTACTGTGCATCTATTTACCGCCATCTTGTTTTGAACACTGATTTTAAAGACCCGGTAAAGATAATTTTGTAGAAAAATACTTGGTAATTATTTCACGTCGTCTCATGGTAAATCCTGTTAGTTTTGCGTCATACTTGACTATGTTTACAGATGTTTCCTCAGAGAGTCCATGAAGATGAAGCATTGTCTAGAAGAGGACTTGTGTTTGAGAGTGGGAAGATGCATCTCCAAACACCAGAGTTGTGTCCCCATGTATGTGTCCGTGTCTTATCTAAGTGTGGACAGCCACTACGAAGCAAAGGGGTTAATTGGCTTTCTTAAGCTATCTAATTCCGTCCCATTGTCACGCTGAAGGCCACCATGTTTTAAATAGATACTATTGTCCCACCTAAAACCCATAAAATTGTCACTGGGGACAGATTTAACAGCCTCTGATTGAAACGGGGTGGATTTGTTTTGTCCTGGGCTTTTTAACGCGCAACAAAAACCTTTTCAAGTTGGAGGACAATGGGAGATTTAAGGAAAGACTTCCCTGGGAGGACCTTCCAAAGATGGTCTCTTCCATATGTGATACAAGGTGGTCAACAGCTGAATTTCTCGTCCCAGGTGACAGCTACAGGGTTACAGCCCTATCGTACAGTGGGACAACAAGGGAGGATGCCACCTCTCTAACCCTATGTGCTGGGCGGCCCCCCTTCTGTGACCTCCTCATTTATATGCACGCCTCTTGCATTTCAGTCTTTACATTAACAATTTGTACTATTCACACTTGACTAAGCATCCTCCTAAGATACACTGCTTCACCTCCCACGTACATGCCTTGTATTACACCACTGACATGTCTTTTTATGGCCCTGGGAGACAGTTATACAGGCACAATAAATTCCCTCATACTGGGATATAAACAAACACTTGCTATCGGCAACAATACACTATTTGTTTTACAGAGCAGACAACGCGTTGGGGGGCGATATTGCCCACCGCTTACTCAGAAGAAGTAAAAAGTTATTATTAATTCATTTTTACGGCTGAATCACTTATTTCCTTGCCTGGAAATAAACTAAATGTGAATGTTTATTAAAAGTTCCAAATAACTAAAATAGTATATCAAAAGTTCCAAATAAGTCAAAACATTTGTGCTTAAAAAAATTCTAAACATAATTCTCTGGAGGGACCTGACAGTTCAAGTAGCAACTCCCAGACTTCTATGTTGTCAGACTGTAAGTGTTGACGTAAAACATTACATAAACAGATGGGACCATACCCGATGAAGAGGGAAATTATATTGTAATACAATGAAGGGGAAATTATGAATATATTTGTTACTCATACAACACTGACAGAGATTTACCAGAAGTGTCTGAGAGAAGAACACTTCTACTTGCCCATGTCAACCAATCAGAGCTCAGCTTTCATTTTCCCACAACTGTTTATAAAATTAAAGCTGATCTCTGATTGGTTTCCATGAGCAACTAGAACAGTTTTGCTTCAGACACTTCTGATAAATCTCCCCCAACTATCTGTTGTCTGTTCTACCTTATATTTGCATGGGCACCCAAAAATCTGTATTCCACCTACAGATGGATGCCACCACTAGAGAACAAATATAAATGATTCAAATTTTATTCAGAAATACCACAAAAAAACATTTTAAAACCTAAAAGTTCAGGTTAAATGTAAGTACAGGCGGTCCCCTAATTAAGAACATCCGACTTATAGATGACCCCTAGTTACAAACGGACCTCTGGTAATTGGTAATTTTCTGTTCTTTAGCCCTAGGCTACAATAATCAGCTATAACAGTTATCACAGGCGTCTGTAATGAAGCTTTATTATTAATCCCGGTTCTGATGACAACCCAACATTTTTTAAATCCAATTGTCACAAAGACCAAAAAAATTTGTCTGTAGTTACAATGATAAAGTATATGATTCCGACTTACATACAAATGCAACTTAAGAACAAACCTACAGACCCTATCTTGTACGTAACCCGGGGACTGCCTGTACCAACACTTTGTGCAATAACTATCACAAAAAGAAAAGAAGCACAATAAAAACAACACGTTTGGACCACTAGTTGCACAACAGTCAATGGTCCTACCTTGTGTAGTGGACACTAGTGAGTGAGTAGCACTTCTGCCTTGCAGCGCTGCGGTCCTGGGTTCGAATCCCACCCAGGTCAACATCTGCAAAGAGTTTGTATGTTCTCTCTGAGTTTGTGTGGGTTTCTTCCGGGTCCTCCGGTTTCCTCCCACATTCCACAAAAAAATACTGGTAGGTTATTTAGATTGGGAGCCCCATGGGGACAGGGACCAATTTGACATGCTTTGTGCAGCGCTGCGTAATCTGTGTGCGCTATATAAATAAAGAGTTAGTATTATAATAAGGGACAGATTTACCTTGGGAATGCCCTTGTACAGGCAGGAGCCAATCATTTGGGGTACAGGTATGAGCCCTAGGGATTACTAGGGTTTGCATTTTCTATACCTACCCACATGGACTCCAGACAGAATCTATGTCTATCCACCAATGAGTAATAAGAAGATATGGGGTAAGATTGCTTATACTGGTACTGTCTTCTCCATATATTAACTCTGCGTTGGTCGGACTTGTCCTCTACACGAGGTAGGACCATAAACTTTTGGGCAACTGGCCGCCCAGACGTGTTGTTTCTATTGTGGTTCATTTCTTTTCGTGATAGTTATTGCAGGAAGTGTTGATATATTTTAAACAACGTACAGTAAAAGTTACGTTTTAATAAAATTGCTGTGCTTGTTGGATTTTTTCGATGTATGAAGATCATTATCTCCGGAGCCCAGTTATTAAATGCAAATACACATTATCAAAACAGACGACAACATCCCAGGGATACTGACATATGGGTTTTACTTAGAATAGATAGTACAATGCAAAGTATTGGTAATAGCATGGGGGTCATTTATCTTTACCCAAGGCATTTGTGCGGATCTATTTTTGGTTATTCTAGGTTTTTGTTTTATATTGTTTGATTCAGGAAGAGGACCCTGTGCTGTGTTTGTGACTTTTTATTAAGCAGTCGTACAAAAGTTGCAAACTCTTCTGCAATTTCTTCTTAAGTTTTTTCTATCGGCAGATTATTTGCAACTTTTTAACCACGATTTGTGCCTAAATTGCAACTTTTTCTTATGTCCACATCTGGATTGTAAAGATGAATCATTCGCAACTCTGAAAAATTGTTGCATTATGAGTGGAAAAATTGCACATTTAGGAACAAATATACAAATGCGCCAGCAAAAGTTGCAAATATAAGAATAAAAAGAGAAAATTCTAATATAAATGACCCTCCATGAGTTTGCAAAGGTATGAGAACGAGGCAAATTTTATCAGGACTATTATCAATGATAATATCAATCCAATATGTATGTTGTACAAGGACATCCATATGTTAACTGGAAGCTTTTCCATAACACATGATTGGTAAAAGTATCCATTGGGATGACAGGCACTCCAACGCACGTTTTGGCAATGCTGCCTTTGTCCTGGCAGGATGTACTATATAAAGGGTTCCCCTCCAATCAGAAAATAGCAGAAGTAGATTAATCATTTGTTCCTCATTATTTGGTGCATATCTGTAGCGCACAGACCACTGGCACCTGCCTCCGAGTTGCATCATCATGCCAAGATGTCCCGGTGAAATGTGTTGCAACATTGCCTGAAAGAGTGTTGGGGTGTCTGTCTGGGTACTTTCGCCTATCCTGTGTTATGGGTAAGTTTCCAGTTAACATTTGGATGTCCATGTACAATAAACATATTCGAGTGATATAATTGTGGATACTCTACCCTTTATAGTTATGACACTAGTTGCCTCATGGCCATGTACATAACTGCTTGAACTCATGGTATTACCCATACTTTGCATTGTATCTATATTAAGTAAAACCCATATGTCAGGATCCCCGAGATGTTGTTTTCTCTTGATGTGTACTTGCTTTTTAACTGTCCTGCACTTTGTAGATTTGAAATGTCTTTATGGTATTTCTCCATAAAAGACAAGTTATTTATATTTCCTCGCTGGTGCTGGCTTCCTTCTGTAGGTAGTATCGACGTGACATGTAGAATTTAAAGCTATTGAGCTGTGTATGCAGTTCACTATAATTATGTGGCATTATGTTATTGGTTTATACTTCCATAGAGGTATGTGGCTCTTATATATTGCATCCAACTGACGTTACCAGATTAAATTGGGTTGTCATAGCATCTAAATTGGGTTGTCTTCTACTAAATTTTTGGGGATTATTATTAGGTTAGAGCCTGAGCTCATGCCAGGGTCCTCTAGTGGGCCAGTCAGGGCTGTCGTTAGGGGGCAGCAAACTGGGCATTTGCCCAGGGCCCCCTGCATGTGGACTTTTGTGGGCAGAGGATGTATTGCTCCTCTAATACCCCTAGGTTGAATCCCCGGGTGAAGATGCTTATCATCTATGTCCCGTCTATATATCTCTCATCTATCTGTCTACTTATCTATCTCCTATAATTTGTCTATTTCCTACCTATATATCTGTCTATCGAACCATTTATTTATTTATCTTTTTGTCTATTTGTTTATCTATACATCTTCTATCTACCAATCTCTGATTTATTATATCTATCTATCAATCAATCAATCAATCATTCAATCAATAGATCTATCAATTGATCTTCTATCTCCTATCTCCTATCATCTATCTATATATAGTCTATATTATATTTATGCATCTATAAATCTATAATCTATCTATAAATATATCATCTTTCATATTTATCTTCTATCATCCATCTCCCTATCATCTGTCCTATAACATTCTCCTACAGTCCCATATAACAGATACTTACCTACTACTGTGTGTAACTACAAAGTGTTACTATTGTGCAGGGCTAAAGGAGCCTCTTACTGACTGTGACTGGTCATAAAATAGTTTTATTTTGGGGCCCCACTTTTAGTTTTGCCCAGGCCCCCATTTTGTCTAAAACCGGCCCTGGGGCCAGTCCAACACTGGTAATACACCTGCATGTATGAAGCCTAAGATTTAAGTTCCATGAAGCTTTAAAGGAAGCCTAGCATCAGGAATCTACCATCAGAAGTAGATCTGATGGATTCCTCGTGGCAGCCTCATCTGTAATCTGTATTTTACAAATACTGTAATCTAATCTAACTGTTTAAAAAGTTAATCTAAGTAATATTTAAATGAATTGCAGAGGCTATGGAGGCATAGAGTAGCCCGGCCAAGGGCAGGGAGCTTTAGCAGCGATTCCTTCTTGCTCGTTCTTGTAGAGCTAACTTCCCGGCTCTCACATGCACACAAGCAGCATCACTTACTGCTATGGAGCTCTGCACATGCGCAGTAACTCCTGCTCCCACGCTACTACTATGCAATAGCAGAGCTCTGCAGCAGCTCGTGTTGCCATTCCTTATGTCAAGAAATGTGCCCTTATGGTACTCATTGGAAAAGTATCAGACTATGTAGGCAAATGGCTCACTTTTTTTGTGACAACCAATTTTCTATTTATTCAGAATAATAAATGAAGAGATCAGCACAAAGATCTAAGAAAAGATTAAATATGTACTTAAATAGAAATCTACCATCAAAATCTATCATGATAAACCGGGGACATTACACATAGATCTAAGCCCTGTAACTGTGGATATCTTTTTATATTTGTTATCCATGGCCTCCTTCCTTCTAAAATCAACTTTTAAAATTACATTAAATTATGCTAATCAGCTAGACCGGGGCAGAGGCATTTACAGATCCCCTTCTTGCTGTAGACTATAAGAACATTTATTAAAGGGCCAAAGCCACTTTAAAAAGATAGTCATAGAACAGTCCCAAGTAGCTGGTCTAATGATAAATAGCCCCCATATATACAGCATACACACACATACATACAGTACCGTATACACCCATGCATCATATACACAGACATACAGAATATACACATCACATATGCATACACATTTAGGGGCTTATTTATCATTAGACCAGTTCTATTTCTATTTTTGGAGCTCCGCTGCCCATCAAATTCATTAAAGTGGCTTTGGCCCTTTAATAAATGTTCTTATGGTCTATTTTCTGTCTGGGATTTTTTAAAGTCTCAAAATGCATAAAAGTCTTAGCACATAGACCAGCAGGGGGACTGGAGTAAGTATGTGACTTTTTATGAGACTTTTTGCAAAAGTCTCAAGTCATGACTCTGGCTTTGCACGGAGTTGCACTAGCAGTAGTTCTATGTTTAGGCCAGATTAATGAAGAGGTGTGTATAGTTCTGTGAGAGCGGCCCCCATAACAGTTACTATGGCTGTTAGCCTGTAGTTACACGCCTGAATCTTGCACCAATTTATTAGTCTTACAGTAGAATGTTGTTTTATGGCAAATTTAGACACAGTGGTTTAGACCTGATGAATCTGCCATATCAGATTTATTTTCAAGTTTTTTTTTAAATGAAAAGCTGTAGATTTAGGTCAAGGTACCTAATTTTAACACAAAAACTGGGAAAAACTATTGACTCGAGTATAAGCCGAGGGTGGGAAATGTATTGGTCACAGCCCCCCCCCAGTATATAGCCTGCCAGCCCCTGTAGTATATAGCCTGCTAGCCCCCCCAGTATATAGCCTGCTAGCACCCAGTAGTATATAGCCTGCCAGCTCCCTAGTATATAGACTGCCAGCCCCTCTAGTATATAGCCTGCCTGACCCCTGTAGTATATAGCCTGCCAGTCCCTGTAGTATATAGACTGCCAGCCCCTGTAGTATACAGCCTTCCAGCCCCTCTAGTATATAGCCTGCCAGCTCCCTAGTATATAGCCTGCCAGCCCCTGCAGTATTTAGGTCAAGGTACCTAATTTTAACACAAAAACTGGGAAAAACTATTGACTCGAGTATAAGCCGAGGGTGGGAAATGCATTGGTCACAGCCCCCCCAGTAAATATAGCCCTGCCCACCCCTGTAGTATATAGCCTGCTAGCCCCCCAGTACATAGCCTGCTAGCCCCCAGTATATAGCCTGCCAGCCCCTGTAGTATATAGCCTGCCAGCTCCCTAGTATATAGCCTTCCAGCCCCTCTAGTATATAGCCAGCCTGACCCCTGTATATATAGCCTGCCAGTCCCTGTAGTATATAGACTGCCAGCTCCTGTAGTATACAGCCTGCCAGACCCTCTAGTATATAGTCTGCCACTGCCATATTAGCTGCCAGCCCCTGTACTATATAGCCTGCCAGCCCCCTGTAATATAAAGCCTGCCAGAAACATAGTATATAGCCTGCCAGCACCTGTAGTATATAGCCTTCCAGCCCCTGTAGTATATAGCCTGCAAGCCCCTGTAGTGTATAGCCTGCCAGCCCCTGTGGTGTATAGCCTGCCAGCCCCTGTAGTGTATAGCCTGCCAGCCCCTGTAGTGTATAGCCTGCCAGCCCCCTGTATTTTATAGCCTGCCTGCCCTCCAGTATATAGCTTGCTAGCCCCTGTAGTATATAGCCTGCCAGACCCTCTAGTATATAGCCTGCCAGCTCCATAGTATATAGCCGGCCTGTCATCCTGTAGTAAAAAAAAATTAACACTGTACTCACCTTTCCAACGCCCCTTTCAGGTCCTCTACAGCCAGCCCCCTGTAGTGTATAGCCTGCCAATCCCTGTAGTATATGGCCTGCCAGCCCCTCTAGTATATAGCCTGCCAGCTCCCTAGTATATAGCTTGCCAGCCCCCTGTAGTATATAGCCTGCTAGCCCCTGTAGTATATAGCCTCCCAGCCCCTATAGTATAAAGCCTGCCAGCCCCTGTAGTATATAGACTGCCAGCCCCCCATAGTACATAGCCAGCCTGGCCCCCTGTAGTAAATAAAAAAAAAATAACACAGTACTGACCCTTTCAATGCCCCCTGTAGGTCCTCTCCTTGCTTTGGATCTTCTTCGGGTCCTTCGGATCCTCTTAGGGTCCTTCGATCTTCTTCAGCTCCTCTTGGGGTCGTTCCGCTCATCTTCGGGTCTTCGCGCTCGGCCATTTGCCGACGTCATTGTTTGTGTGCCGCCGGCATCGCAAGGGGACCCAAGGAGGAGTGGAACGACCAAAAGAAGAGCCGAAGACAAGTGGAAGGACCCGAAGAGTATATATGGCAATTACAATGATACATTTCCTCCCTGTGACTATGAAATTAATGATTTGAAAAAAAAATAACAAAATATATAATATTTAACATGTAATTTAGATATGATAGTCAGTAGTTATTGTGCATTCAGGTTTGGGTTCCCGAACCATTTTGTCAAGAACGATATCACCACGAGTTGCCAATTTACACATCTACTTTACTATATTCTGAAACTCAGCTCTGCTACATCTGTGCATAAGGATTCCTTTGTCACATATGACCACAGGGATAGAGCTGTACAATATATCAGTCCTATACGAGTACAGACAATCCTCAGGTTACGTACAAAATAGGTTCTTTATGTTTGTTCTTAAGCTGAATTTGTATGTAAGTCGGAACAGGTATATTTTATAATTGTAGCTCCAAAAGTTTTGTTTTCCTAGAGACAACAAATGGGCACAAGGATTATCAAAAAATACTTCATTACAGACACCTTACTAAAGTAAAGCATCCATAGACTTCACCAGAGGTCACAATGAGCAGAGAGATCCGTCTGTAACTAGGGGTCATCTATAAGTCGGGTGTCTTTAAGTCAGGGTTCCTGTATACATACCGTATATAATATATAATTCTATTATTAAAATAAATGTTGCATCATTTTACTGTTCTCATCCTAAACACAAAGCAAAATCTTAAATCTTGTCCACACTTGATTGCAGAAATGTCATGTTGGTTATGTGTGATGAATGGAGCAGTCAAAGAGGTTAAAACTTCCTCTGCAATGATGGAAAAATATACTCCAAGAGTGAAATACAGAAAGAAAATTATAAATCAGTGTGTGAAAAATGTTCACAACTGAGAAGGTGAAATGTTTTAAAACAGTTTGTAACAATTTTCGGATTTGGGTTAATATTGACCGAAATTTTAAAAAATTCAAAGGGACATCAGAGAAATATATATGTGTTCATTAAAAAAATTTTTTTTTTGGTTTAATTAACAGTTCAGATAAGTATATGAAAAGTAGTTTTAACCTATTTATAACAAAATTGCATGTATTATACATTGGGGTCATTTATCCTTTCATTCTGTGTTTTTGCGGCATTTTGCTGCATAATGGCTGTTATTTTACGCTTTTTTTGGAATGTTACGCTTCAATTTTCTGTGTGTTTTGTGCCCTATTTGTCGTTATATATTGCGCCTATTTACAGATGTTTGCGCCCAATTTATTATACTATTCCGCCTATATAGGCGCAAATAATTGCACAAAATCACGCCAGTCTTGCTTAGAAAAAGTAATGGTATGACTTGCGCAACAAATTGCGCCTTTTTAAAGGCGCCGAAAAAACCCTGCATGTGACAAAGAGCCAAAACAACAAAGTCAAATGAGGTGCAAAAAATAGACTCACAACAGGCGCAAAAAAAGAGCGCATAGAAGGGGGAAATAAGATAAATGACCCCCATTGTGTTTCCATAGTAAAAATGAGGTTCGCATACATAACTAACAGCTACGTTTGCGCATATATATCTCGTATTATTGCATAGATTGCAGAAAGTTAGATGCTTCCTGCAGAAAGAAAATGTAAAAAATTCTAAGTAAAGTATTATGATCCATAGACTCATAAATCTGTTCTGTGTAGTATGATGCTGCAAATGTACAATTTCAGAGCAACATAAGTATCTGAATTCGCAATCAATGTAATAATTCTGAACTCTATCTTAGATAACTGTGAAGCTTCCTGAAACTTACCTATTGACAGAGGAAATACATACGGGTCATAGGAAATAAAACAAATTTAATTTGCTATTAAAATGGAAACAAACACACAATATAATTTCTATATACACAAATACACATTCCTCAGTATTTACAGGCACTATCAATACCGATAGGTAACAAAGCTTCTTCAGAGTTTAGAACCTGATAAAATGATACAGTAGTTCCAGGCTGCCAAAACTTTTTGGCCCAGGTGGTTTTGCACAAGATATTTCAGTCTTATGGCATTGCACCTAAACATTTACAAAGAAATTGTCTTAAATTGTCGCTGTTCACCATCTCCAGGAAAGACTGGATGGATGAGGTAGATGCTGGCTGTGGTGATAGCTGTGGACAAAGCTAAATGCTCCGGTAGGTGGCAATGTGGGGAAAAGGGGTATCTTGTCTGTAGAGCTGACGGGAGAGCAAGTATGGCAAGGTTTTCCATCTCTAACCAGTACTGGGACCACAACGTGCTTCAGAAGAGGTGTAGGAGAGCTGCTCACCTCAGGTTTAGCTCTCTTCATCTTGTATCTGTGGTTCTGGAACCATATCTTCACCTGTGTTGGGGTGAGTTGTAGAATATGCGCTAGTTGGTCCCTTTCAGGGGCTGAGAGGTATCTTTGTTGGCGAAATCTCCTCTCTAGTTCTAGGGTTTGAGCTTTGGAGAAGAGGACCCTTCTTTTCTTCTTCTTCTCCTCGGATTCATGGCTGTGAGATATGTTTTCAGACCTCTGGATGGTGTCTGCTAGAGTTGTCTCTGAGCCACTCTCGTCTGAAGCTGGAAAATAACATCACAATATTAGTAAAGGGAAGAACCTTATTCAAATGACCAAAAAAAAATAAAAAGCAAAATGATCAGCTCCAAATTAAAATTAAAAAAATATAAAAATATACAAATATTAGAACACTACATCATTTTAAAATGATTAACACAACTAAAATACTGTGATATTTGGGAAACATCAAGATCCAACTTACATAAGTAATGGTTCCTTTCATTTTCCATCCAGTCTGGGTAAGGAGAGCTCCGGTTGAAACTCAGTGATGGGTCAGCCGGGATAACGTTGCCATCATATTCCGGTAAATCCAAAATTCTCCGGACTGTAAAGCTGAGTCTACTGGAAGAGGACATCCTAGTAGAGAGAATAATCCAGAAGCCTGAGAGATATTGGGGGTATGGTGGCCAAGCTCTGGTTCCACACTTTGCTCCTTCTTCTTGCCGGTCCGGGTAAATATTAGTGTCACTTACAGAGAGGTGCTGTTTATATAAACATCCCACCCCATGTACACACAAACATAAACTAAACGCTTTCAGACCATCCCCGTCTACTGGACGCTAAGTACCAGAATGAGTCAAGTGCTTAAGACCCTAATGGGAATAGAAGCCCCCTCCTCTCACCTCCACTTATCCTCATTCCTCCCTAGAGATAACCCTTACCTCCCAATGACAACAGGAAACAAGATTCATCTTTACATATTCTGTCTGATTAGCCCGAAGTGGAAACAGATAATGGGAATTGTTACTTGTGAATAACATCCTGGGTGGCATGCAGTGACCAACATTCCCCTCCTAAAATGACCCTCCCCCCCCTTCTTCTCACCCATTCCTTCTTCAGTGTAACTAAGGGATGCATCAAAGTGAATTACAACCACAAATTAAATAACTAAAATGATTGATTCGCCTTTATGGAGAATTTGCCATCTATTCATGACGGCTGATGGTTGGCTGATAGAAATCTTGGGTTTTGCATTATTCAGGATTTTTTTTTTTTTTTTACCCAGATTTCATTTGCATCCACCTGCCCTGTGTGAGATAGTACAAGCAATTCAGCCTTTACACTATCTCCCCAGGACCTGTTGAAAAGAGCCATGCTTCTGTCGATAAGGGACATATTTACTTTCACTCTGAATAAGAAAAGCTGTCTGAGAGGGAATAAAAATGGGCAGATTATCCTGATAAGAGCCCGTCTGTAACTTATTTTGTTCCTCTGACTACTGGTTTCATTCTTTTTTTTCTCTCCTTTTCTCTCTATTTTACTATAGGCTTTATACAAAGCACATCTTTTCACCCAGGTTTTCTATGTAAATTGTGGGAGCAACCAGAAAAAAAATACGGTTTTCCAGTTTAATTTCACTATATAGTCATTCCTATATAGAATGTGACGCGTATAAATAGATAAACATGACTAGAACGATGGGATTTGATGAGATAGATGATAGATGATAAATAGATAGATAGATATGAGATAGATAGATGATAGGAGATAGATAGATAGATAATAGATATTAGATAGATGAATAGAATACATGACTAGAAAGATGGGATTTTATGAGATAGATACATAGATGATAGGAGATAGATAGATAGATAGATAGATAGGAGATAGATAGATAGATAGATAGATAGATGATAGGAGATAGATAGATAGATAGATAGATAGATAGATAGATAGATAGATAGATAGATAGATAGATAGATAGATAGGAGATAGATAGATAGGAGATAGATAGAGATAGATATATAGATAGATAGATAGATAGATAGATAGATAAGATAGAGGAAGATAGATAGCAGGAAGATAGATAGATGTAGATATATAGATAGTAGAATGATATGAGAAGAGAGAGGAGAGTAATAGATAGATAGATAGATAGATAGAAGATAGATAATAGATAGAGGGATAGATTTAGAGAGTAGAGATGGATTGTAATATTAGTTATGAATTAACCATTCAACACCTAGAATAAGTGGTCTAAATTGATGAGAATTAACCTCTAATGTTTTATATAATTTGTTACATTGTATGTACATAGATATATTTATTTATTAACACAGTAGTTACAATATTTGACTTTTTTATTGAATTAAGTGAATGGATACATAGGGGGACAGTAATCATAGTGGGGTCTCTGGTTTGCCTATTTTTGGGCCATGTTTGTTCTTTTCTTTGGCTTATGATCTATGATGGATCTAGTTTTGCCATAGTAAATGCGTTTTGAATTGTCGCATGTCCGATTCATTTGCGCCAAATTTGTCTTAAATTATTACTCTACAAAGTAGATCTCATTTGTGACCAATAATGAAACAAGATTGATTACAGGTGACAGAACGTTCAGGGCTTCATTTTCACACAAAAAAGTAACAGCTTGTACAGTGTCCGGACTACATTGTGTTGTAAGTGCAGAGAATATATAAAATTTTTTGTTCAAATGAGCATTTGCCTTTTTTTTATTATAATGTACCGGAAATGGAGTCTGATAACATTTTCAGATCTGCACATTGACAATAATCCCACTCCGAAATATGATCCTATAGAAAATGATGAACTCGTTACTGGAGAAATTTTACATTTTATTATTATTTTTTCATGTTGCATACAGTTAATTTTTCATTTGGGAAGCGAAGACCTTTGTTTCCAGTAATGAAAAGGGAGGTTTTTTTCAAGTCCACCTGCTCAGAGTAGGTGTATTTTTTGCATCTTTTTAGGCGTAAAATAGTGATAGATGCCGTGTAAACATCTGTATAGCAGCCACTCAGTATGTCAGATAAGGGGCAGGGACCCAAAACCCCTAAGTTCCAGACTTTAGCATGCACCCAAAATAGTCGCAACTTAGAGACAAATTTACTAACTGCACCAGAAAATTGTGCAAAAAAATTGCAAAAACTACAAAAATCAATGTCCCCCATAATTTTTTAAAAACTTTCTAAACACCAAATTTAATAAACGTTCATATTTAGTTTAGAATGCTTAACGGGATCAAAAGTGTGCATGTGATCTTATCTTTTCATAAAAACAGAAACATAAAAACTATTACTGTACTGCACTTTTGTAAAGTTTTACAATTAGTTTTATTATTATTATATTAATTGATTTAATAATTATTATTACCTATAATTATTAATATTATTATTTCAATATTTATGTATAAGTTCATACTACTGTCAGCATTTGCGTTTAATTAGTTTTGTTTAAAAAAAAAATCAATGATAAATTGAATAAACTAAACATAACTGAAGACATGTCAATTATTGTCCATTTTTAACATTTATGATAGATCATCAAGTTATCTTATGTATATCTATCTATTTATCTATCATGGAATAAAGTCGCCGCAATAAAAAATAAAGGAGGAGATTGGTCGTAGTTTTTTAGACTGTATTTGGTGTTTTTTTGCACAATTTCTTGGCGCAGTGAGTAAATTTGTCTCTAATTTGCAACTTTTTTGGGTGCATGCTAAAGTCCGGCACGTAGTGGTTCTGAGTCCCTGCGCCTTATCTGACATAGTGGCTGTTATACAGATGTTTTCATTGCATCTATCACTATTTTACCCAAAAAGTAAAAAAAATACACCTACTCTGAGCAGGTGCACTTGAAAAAAACTCTCTTTTCATTACGGGAAACAAAGGTCCTCACTTTCTAAACGAAAAATTAACTCTATGCAACATAAAAAATGTTCAGTGCAGTTTTAAATTGTAACATTTCTCGAGTAACGACTTCATCATTTTCTATAGGATCATATTTCTGAGTGAGATTTTTGTGCATTGTAACACAATGTCATCAGACTCCATTTCCTGTACATTATAAAAAAAAGGCAAAGACTCATTTGAGCAAGAATGGATAACGGATCCCTGCCTAAACAGAACATAACGGATGACATAAAATTTACATTGCTGTCCATGGGATCTTTAATTAATACGTTAGACCTTTGTTCATCTAGGGACTTTTGCATACAAACTTGTCAGATGCAGATAGATAGAAGAGGTAGAAGAAATAGATTGAAAAAGCCAGTGTGGTGAATACAGATTGTGTGCAAGCACAGGGTGTATCAGTGGCACACCTAGGACGTGCCGGAAGGACGGACAGCAGAGGCTAATGGGGGAGCAGAGTCTACTATTCCAAGCCCCAGTAGCCTCTTTCAGAAATGTACCTATTAGTAAGAAGAAGTTTAAATCAGGTTGGACTATATAAAAGGATTAGAGAAAAAACATTTAGGGCAATATGAGGAACCTACCATCGGATCTTCATTAATACGTATCTTCCTGTTGGTAGGTTTCCTTTTACCTCCCTGATGTGTTTTGAGACCAATCTGGATAAGGCTACTAAAAAGACACCAGCTTAAAAATCTGCAGACCAGCCAACGATTCTTGTTCAGGAAGCAGATCACAGAACATTGGAAAAGCTGGAAAATTAAAGTGTAATTTTACTTAAGTTGCATAAATCAAAAGTTCAGATGATAATTTTAAAATACTCAATGTACCGTACTTTACTAAAGAAAAAAATATTTTGTCCAGATTTTTCTTTCCTCTTGTTTATTTCTGTTTGTGTGTAAGTCAGTTTTTCCTACCTTACACAAATCAGTTGATAGATAAGAAGAAGCTGGAAAAGTTTCCAGTAACTTAACTCCTTATAGAATTCTTTTATCCTCTTACAGAGCTGAACTATCAAGTGAAATATTCTTTTGGTATGGAAACAGTTACTCATTAGCCTCCTTATCTATCTGCCATGTACAATCCTGAGAAGGTTTCCAGATAAGGTGTATTACAATGTTTAATATTATTGCTTGCTCTATTAATTTCTGCAATAAAAATTACTTCAAAGCTTTAGATATACTTTTGAGAATCATAAGGGTTATTTATAAGACCGCTGAAGTTTATGGCACATCCATAGTTTATGTGGGTCCTCACCTATAGGGGTTTTAAGAGGATATTTGGTTTTCCATCCTTATTAATGTTTAGCAATATTAAATAAATGTAAAAGAAGTTATGCAAAAAGTGTAAGATCAGTCAATGGTAAATAATCCATAATATCTTGGACATCACTAATCCCATGTCAGCTGTTCTCCAAGCCCTTGCAATGGCTAGTAAAGAATATTTATATAGTTGTATGTGGTCTCCCTGTTGTAATATGTCTGTAAGAGAAAATGTTGAATCCGTATGGGTATATTAGTATGGGAACGTATAGTCTACAGATTCCTAATCCATTACTGTAGCAGCAAAGTAAATGGGTTTTTAAAATGTCTTATGGAGTGATAAAAATAGGGGGTTGTAGACCTAAGATGCTGATTTTAAATAAGCATTTCAGATAAGTTTGCAGATTTTTTACATCAGATTTTTCTCCGGTTCCATGTTCAGGTGAAATCCAATAAAAAATGATGGGATGGGGGGTAATATTATTGTTCTCAGCTTTATGTCTCTAAATTTTCACATCTTCCAATTTGCCCAATTTTTTGTGATTGTCTTAAGAGCTCTGCTGCCCATCAGATGTATCACAGTGGCTTAGACTGCTTGATACATCTGGTTTATAAGTGTTAATACCTGCAGTGCAACTAGCAAGTTTTTAGCTGCAAGTTTAAAAAAGTCACATATTTTTGCACATCCCCTACACCTTGTAGGGACTGGAGTATTTTGGAGCAATTTTTTGCAACTTTGTAGGCGCAAAATAATATTAAACCAAAAACTAACATCTAGAAACAGACACATAAGCCTCAAACCAGGTTTCCTGATAAGCAGCAAACACTCGGGTGCTTATGGAAACATCTCAAAAAGTTGCATTAAAAAAAATATCCAACCAAAAAATCTGCATTCAACTAACATAAATCCCCCCCCCCCATCCCACGGCAAATCTTGCTGGAGATCGGCTGTGCAAAAATAGGGGCCTTTTTTCGTTTTTTATTGCATAACACTTAATATGCCACATTTACCAAGATATATCAAAACCCGAAACATTGACCCAAAGTGTTAACAACTTAGTAAGGAACTTTTATTGATATTACATTGGTTCAAATCATTAAAATTGGAGCCCTCTGAAAAGGCCAGTACAGCGATACACAAGTTGGAGCAGGCTCCCTTGGTCTGTATAGTAATCTGTTCGGCGCTTAGCTGTACTTTTCCTTTGTATCATGTGTTGTATCTTTTGTACTACTCTTAAATAATCGGCCTGTGCAATGATTGCTTGTATTATCTGGAGACTTTGTTAGTCACATGGATTTGTTCCGAAGTGTATTCTACCTTGGGATGCTTTATCTTTCCAAGCTATGCTGTTCTCTGATTTTTTATGATTTTTTTAACCAGTGTATTATTAATAAAGTTTTTTTTTATTAATTTGTTTATACTTTGGATCCCTGGTTCCAAAGCAACATAACTTGAGGGGTGCACAGAGTGCGGTTGTAACTGGGCCCAAGGGGCTTAGGGGGCCCGTAAAGTGTCACTTTTCCATATGAGAAGACTAGTGCTATAAACCATACATTATAGTCGGGGGCCTGGCACAGACTTTGCACTGGGGCCCATCAGCTTCCAGTTACACCACTGTGACCCACTATTGTATAAGTGAGGACATTTGCTGCAGTTTCTCCTCTGAATGTTTTATAGGTGTTTATAGATTTATCAAGCTGTCTGAGCCACTAAGAGAGGAGCTCCTAAGACTAAAATACTTGTGTAAGAATCCCCCCTATATGTGTTTAATGCAGATTATGCCATAGATTTCTACAAGCATTTTAAGCTGTAAAACACATCCCATGGGAAATGTATCCTCAATGTTTTAGGTGGTTCAATTCCAGCATAAAATGGGTTTATCTACAATATTTAAGGCCTGGGGCACACAGAATCTGTAAAGCGCTACAGAATTTGGTGGCGCTATATATATAAAGATTGCTATTACTGTGTAGCTGTGGGTTAGCCTCCTGGATGGATTTACATGATACAAATCCCATCCAAATGCTGGGAGAAAAAAAACCTGCAGCCCCCCCAAAAAATTGGTAATGGTAATGTAATAACAACATGTGAGGAGAAGAGCAATTACATTTTTATTTTTTTAGATTTTTTTACAATATATATTTGATATTTTTCTGACAACGAATAAATTAGTCAATCTTTTTTGTATAATAAAACAGCACAGAATATTTGCTAAATCAACCAACAATCTCCGTTTCTTTAGAGAACGCACACATTTATTATCCTTGCAATAGAAAATGATGAGTCCTCTCAATTAAGTTGTTAGATTTATGACCATTTACTAAATTAGCTTGTAAATTGGTTTGCTCTATTCCCTTGACAAGAGGAGGATGTCCAACCACCTAGTCATCCACCATAAGTGTCGGGAGACAATGGGAGCCCCGTGGACCAGTGTGGGAACTGACGCTGATGAGCAAGTATGGGCATTGCCTAGAGATAAAGACAAGACAATGGAATGCAAATCAATAGAGTCTCACTGTAAAACATGGACGCATCTTCACAATGCAGAGATACAAGGCTTGTGTGTAAACAAGTTATAAATGGGTGACCCTCTCTGGTGGTAAGGTTAAGCAGGACCAAAGATTATGGAATTCTCCTCAATATAGAAGGTAGTGGGTCCGTGTCAATCTTGTCTGGGGCATAACAAGTTGATTTAAAATCCTAAAAAAATAATTACGAAATAGGTGAAACAAAAAAAAAAAACAATGACACATTTAATCCTTGTCTTTGCAATGTAAGAAATGGCACAAAAATAATTCAAGGAATTGATGATAATACATCGCACTGAAACTTCTGCCTGCACTTCTTTCCACATCCTCCCACTTTCCATATACACATTTATACAAACTATGCATATAAAACATAGATACATATAACATGCCTGGGTGATAAATATTTTACTTAGTTATGGCTAATATATGCATACTCTTATTTATAAAGTGCTGTGGAATATGATGGCCATATAAGAATAAAGATCATTTGGATTATTATTATCATTATACTTTATTTATTTAGCATTTTTTCATATTTTTTATACCAGTAGATACCATCCAGCACATGTGATTGGAGCAGAGGCGTTGCGAGGGCCCTGGATATTTTGTCCGAAGCCCCAAATGTCGGCAGGACACTTGTCCAGGCAAATTCCGCCCCATCTCACCTCTATCTGTGTCCTCAGTACTGCAGCGAAGCACAGACCTGTCAGCTCCGTACAGAAAGGAGGAGACATGGTGACATCTTTACACTAGTTTTTAATTTTACAGTGAAAGGAGGTTAGTACATTGAGGGGATTTAAGGACATCCATAACTATGGGGTTCAGTGCTGTTGGGGTTATCAATTGGTGTGAGTGGCTGTGAGGGGCATCCATTGCTGAGGGGGAAATACATTGTTGGGGGAATATGTAGGGGGACATTCAATGTTGAGAAGGTTCTGGGGGCTTTAGTTGTTGGAGAGGCTGTGGGGGACATCAGTTGCTGGGGTTTAGGGGGGTCATAATTTGCTTGGAAGGTATCACAAAGGTGCCGCAATATAGTAGTGGGTGGTGCTCATTGTATGAGTTTCCTTCCCATATATCCTAGATGTAGAGACAAGGCGCATGCTAAAGCTTCTTTATTTCTTTTAACTGGATGATTTGTAATGCCAAAAGTTCTTTAGCCTTCAGCATAATTCATGACAAAATTTATGAGAGTCAAGGGTACAACAGATCAAAAAATTACAACGGTTTGGTCATCTCAACCTTTGTCAAGTACAATCTATGCCTGTAAAATAAGGAGAAATGCTCAATAGAATGTACATAAGAACTGTAAACATATATATAAGATAAACTTTATATAGAGAATAAATCCATATTAATGTACACAAGGTTATCCCTAATTTTAAGATAGTAGGTTAAAATTAAAGGGGTTGTCCAGGTTTAATCTGAAATATATAACAAGGGGGTAAAAAAAAAGCTTCTACTTACCTTCTTCAGCGCTCCCGTTGTTTTACCCCATTTTCCGTCAGTGCCGTACCTCTGTTTGTTTACAAAGGCATGACACAGTGACCCGACAACTATATTGCATTGAATCTAATACAGCGTGGTTGGGTCGGTGTGTACTGCCTCTGTAAACAAACAGAAGCACAGCACTGACGGGAGATAGAACGGGGCAATGGGAGCAGCGGCGGTGGTAAGTATAAGTTCTTTTTTCTTTTCTTACCCCGATCCTAGCCAGATAAATGTTTTAGATTAAACCTGGACAACCCCTTTAACATTAGGTGAGGAAAGTAAATGAGAAGAGTTGGGGAGGGAAAATATTTAAGAGAGAAAAACACAAGGGAAAGAGAAGACTGTCAAAATTATACAAGTTGTATTTACAAAGGGGTAAAGATGGATGAAAGGAGGAGCAACATAGACGATAGGAGGAGGTAGGAAGAAATAGATATGTCAAATTATATGTCAAAGACATACGTATGTGGGCTGCATGGAGGTAAGGTACGTGAGGCAAGGAAAGAGATGGCAGCTGCGGCATGTATGTGATGAGAGAGTGTATGGGGGAGTACCTAATCTTGGATGTTAGGGTTGACAAGGATGCCCAGACATGGTTACCTTTTTCCCTCCCCGAATCTTCAAATTTACTGTCCTCAAATTAAGTTAATTTTTATCTACTAGTTTAAAGTTAGGGAGTACCTTGTATAAGTAAAAATTTATTCTCTGTATAGAGTTTTTCTTCAATATATGTTTGCAGTTCCTATATACATTCTATTGAGCACTTCTCCTTATTTTACAGACCGTACTTGATATAGGTTGAAATGACCGAAACGTCTTAATTTTTTGATCTTCTGCCCCCCTGACTCTTAGCATTTGTAATTACAAAGCATTCAATGAAAATTAAAAAAAAAAACTTTGGTGTGTGCCTTTTTTCTACATCTAGAAAGGGGCCACGATCTTGTGGCATAAAGTGTAGGGACAATGAGGGCATTATTCAGTGTAGAATCCGAATGAGTAAACCAGAATGAGTAGTATATATGTGCGGGTTATTCTTAGGCTATATTCACATGACCGTATGGGGGACGTATATACGGCCAACGTATATACGCCATATATACGTCCCCCATAGACAGCAATGTGCACACGGTGCCGTACGGAGAGGTACAGTACCACAAAAGTGCGGCACCGTACAGTTCCGTAGTCGGGTGAAAGATAGGACGTGTCCGATCTTTCCCTGGCATACGGCACTGGGAGCCATATATCGCTATGGAGAGGGGCGCTGTAGTGTTCCTGCTGTGCTACGGTACTGGGGGAACACGTCGTGTGAATGTAGCCTTAGGGTGGTGATTTGGACGGTTTGATGTTTACAATAGGACTGATATGAGATGTATAGTCCCAAACCCTGAGATAGAGGAATGTGGGATAGTTTCACTATAGGTAAATCATGGGTTTATTATATAGGAATCCATGAATTCTCTAAAATGGTCCATGGTAATGTGGACACCACTCCTGGTGTTTAGGAGGACAATTCATATAGGATTTATTATAGCTGTGGTCTAATGAGTCTTTTACTGGTTTGAGCGGTGGGGGGGATACAAGATAAATTAACAAAATGAGTGAATGGATGATTACTGTGCTATACTATAAGTCCATTATTATGTGTTATTAAACAATTAAGAGGTTTGTTTAATTGAATATTAGTTGTCGGTATACCCCTGGGGTCTTGGCTCTCCTCTTTCCATTATGTGTGGGTAAGCTGTGAAGTAATTGTAATGTACCACAAAATCTCTATAGACGTAGACTTGCTAAATCATTCTGTCTTTTCATTTTATTTCAGACGGATTGGATGATTAGATCAGTGGTATGCCGCTTTAAGGGAACAGACAACAAGATGGAAAAGGAAGAACAGACACGGACAGTGAGCCCTACTGCTAGACCCAAGCTATCCCTACCTGTTGGCATATCCTAGCCTAAACTGAAGAGTGACAATTGGATGACATTCCCTTCCTGCGACAGTGTAAAAACATGGACAAACAAACACAGAAGAATGGTAGTGTAAATACATGTCATAACCAAGAGGACAATGCACGGTGGCTGAGTGAGTAGCACTTCTGCCTTGCAGCACTGGAGTTCTGGGTTCGAATCCCACCCAGGTCAACATCTGCAAAAGAGTTTGTATGTTCTCTCTGTGTTTGCGTGGGTTTCCTCCGGGTACTCCGGTTTCCTCCTACACTCCAAAACATACGGTTAGGTTGTTTAGATTGTGAGCCCCATTGGGGACAGGGACCGGGGACGGGGACAGCGCTGCGTAATCTGTGTGCGCTATATAAATAAAAGAATTATTATTATTATTATTATAATGCAGTAAAGGATGAAATGGATGGTAATAACACAAGCAAGTGTTAAAAGATCAAACAAATACAAAAGTCCTGAAAATGGCAGCAAGCTCCAAAGACGTCAATGGGAAGGGGCAGACAATACACTTATGAGATATCAACATCCCAGTCCAAAACGTGATTGAGCTGGTCTCCTGACATTGACAGCAGCAGAGGAGGAATGTCAGAAGAGGAGGCATCTTTCCATCAAAGCTAGTTTAACTGTCTGCTGCCCAAGCCACAGGAGAAAAACAGGACTAGTGGAAATCATGACAGCCAGGACTGATATAAGGCATTGTTCAGACTAATGTAGGACAGCAGTCTAAAATCACAGTCAGCCGCACATCTTCTGCCATATTTCACTGGCAGACGATCGTGCTGATACCTGAATGGCCACAGATGTTGCAGTCAGACCTTTGTAGTAGGCAGATAACTTCCTCACCCTGACATTGGTTTGTAATGACACCTGCTGGATGTTTGGAGGTTCTGTTCTCCTGTAGAAAACATTTTTTAAAAAATCAACAATAAACTTTATTAAGGGGCATGTGGAGATACAATGCACATGGTAGATACATTATGCAGACTCGGTTTGCAACCATTGCCGGATTGTCTCCACAGCAAAGAGAAAAGAAAAGGAGCATGTAGAAACGTTCCAGCATGTTTGAGTAAAATGTATGGATTTGATTAAAATTTGAGTCAAATTTAGCACATGCCCTTGTAGCGAAAAACAAATTGGAACATAAACAGCACAAAGCACCCAACCACGCACCTGCACCACATTCCCACCCCAGGACCGCCCCTAGTGGTGTAACTAGATAAGGGCGAGAAAGACCCATACATACCAGAGAGAGTGTGACTAGGATGGAATTTGGGGAACCACAGTAAAGGGGGAGTCAAGCCGCCTGTCCCAGATGGAAATTCATATCCATGATACTTTTTAAGAAGGAGAATGCTATGTACTGCATTGATCCAGTGATGGAGAAAGGGGGGATGTCCAGAATCGGGCTACTGTCTTCCTAGCATAATATAAAGTTTCAGTAATGAAAGCTGGTTCTGCAGTGGATTGGAAAAATTCAGGATCCACCATAAGGAGAAAGAGCTTAGGATCATTGGGGAAAGTCACTCCCATTTTATAGAACAAAAATTTGTAAAACTGCTTCCAGAACCCTCTATCCAAAGAACAGGACCATGGAGAATACATTTTTAACTTTTCTATTTACAGTTCGAAACATTCCTACCTTGTTGTGCTTTCCCCAAACCGGCACAAAGTAGATAGTCTCTGTTTTATATAATCAAAACTATTGTGTGAAGCCCATTATGACTGCACTCTCATTGGGCACCAGTTTATGGTACATCCCTCTTAATACGGGAAGGGTGTTATTTATGGATATTTGTTTTAACACCTTTTAAGACCTTTGTTGTTTCTGTGCTTTTTTTATACATTCTTTTGCCGTTTTCAGATTTTTGCACTATGAGTATGAGTAGGCAACGTGCTGTATTATTAATGTTGGTTAATATACAGAGAAATGAAGCCCTTGACTTCTTAGGCTTTTATTGTAAAAAAAAAAAAAAATACCAAAGAAAACATACATTTCTGTGTAGTGAACTTGCAACTTTTACAGTGAGTGACCGAAAATTGTTTTTCTTATTAAAATTGAAAAAAAAAAAAAAAAAAAGCAATTGCAAAATAATCACAAGAGAAATTGTAAAAGTTGTTTTGCTGGTGCTTTACTTGTACCTGCTGCTTGTGAAGGACTCTTGAAAGCATAACATAAAAGCAACGATTTGCATTTAAATATCTTGTAGAAATCTCTGCTTGGTTCCGGGGCTGCAGAACTATTAAAAATGTCTTCTTCTTGTAAATGTATTAAGATTGAGGCTTGACCATATGGTTCCTGATAGCTCATGTAATCTCATAAGAATGGAGATTAATAATTGTGGCATTGAAGGAGAACTAAAGGTTACAATTACTTCAGATGAAACGAACAATGCTTTGTCGATTGATTTCTCCAGGCTGGTCATTTTGGTCGGAAGGAGGAAACCGGTTGTTCTTGACTGGCAGGTCTTCCATTAATCACTGTTAGATCCTTTCTCTAGGTGAGGTTTCTTGGGGTCAGATTCCATAGGGCAGTTAAAGGGGTATTCCAACAAAGACAAGATTCTTAAATATACTCAGAACAACAAAATATCACATTCTCTAATTCATTGTTATTAACAAAAAATACAGCATTTAACAGATATAATTCCGACTTGTCTCTATCAGTCCTGGTGTATACAATTTTGGTTGTCCATGGATTCGACCGTAAATCTTCTGACTATGGTCGGATTCTTCTCATGAATAGCTTCTCTTGTCCGCACACTGCAGTGCTCTCTGCCTCCTGCCCTTCCTCTGTATTACAAGACCAGCTCAGACAAAGGCACTTCCTGCCGGCAAGCAGCAGTGTGCAGAGATTTACTCTACACGCTACAGGCAATAAATCGGTCTTTATGACAGTGCTGAATTTGTGTTTTATTGATTAGGTGAATTAGCAAAGCTGAGAGTGTGATTGTCTGTTGTTTTTGTCTTTTTTGAGATATTTTTTGGTGCATTGCAATTTTTGTGCCTTTTTGAGGACATTTGGAAATGTCCGCTGTAAGACACATTCCCGTTAATGTAGAAAATGACATTTATCATTTCAAATTGTCTAAAATATCCAACATTTTTTAGTGCAAAAACTCTAGATGAAACCATACTTAGGGAAAACTTAGAAAATGCAAAGAAATGACTTGAGACATTTGTGTGACATTTTTGAGACATTCATAACAAATGTCTCAAAAAGAAATCTGAAAAAAAAGCATTTTACACAAGGAAAAAGTAAGGTTAACATTACCAAAGAAGCAGACGGAAAAAAAGACTATCAGACTATCAGAGATTAGATAAATGACCAGCTTTGTCGGTAATATGCATCTAATGGATCTCATCATCTCTCATCTCTGATCTGTTTCATCTCTCTTTCTACATGTTAATTACTAGTGAATGTTCAGAAGCTAAATAAAAGTTTAGCTAAACCCCGTAGCTGATAATCTAAGCACATTATCAGCACACAGCAGCTGGTAGCACAGAGGAATCATGAAGTGTCTGCTTGGAGAGTCCCTGCCCACACTCTGGAATATTACACTGACCATCACTGAGTAAAATTATAAAGTTAAGGGTTGAAAATTATCTTTATTGTGTAAACATCACTGGGGTATTAAAATTTGAGAACTTTCTTTCAAGGGCAAATCCCTTTAAGTGTAGTTACGGACAAAAAATATCCCAAATTTATGTCTGGAAACTACCCTGGTCACTTGCACTGTAGACAGAGGGTTGCAGCCAGTCAAAGAAAAGATTTCATTCAGGAACTGTAGCTTTTAAGTCTGACCATGCCCTTGTTAGTTGCAAGTTCTAGTCTGAATATTTGTCTGCATTTTTCCTAAGTTCACACAATATAGAAGTATCCAGCTCCCCACATCACCACCGGTGACAACCAAGCAAGAAAATATACCGTATTCAAAATGGGGGAAATTTTCCTAAACCTGAGATCTAAGTACTGCAGTTTCTTAACATAATTTACCTATTTCTTGTCTTTGGGCTTTATCCGCTCTCAGCGCCTTTGGATGTAATGGCAACCCAGATCCTTTGTAGTATTCCCACCTGTCTTATGTAGGGCAATGGTAACCCCTAAGGGGAGCTGTAGACAGACAAATTGATTGGGTTAGGCAACTTGACAGAGTATCGATTATTTATCGAAATTTTCAAATGATTTGGTTGTGGTTTGAATTTTTTTGGTCCAAATCAATGTTGTTCCAATTGCCCTGGAAATTTATGTATAACACCTTTAAATACTCTAAATAACTGATATTTAATAAAAAAGCTCGTTATGGTGATTTCTAAAATTTTCTCCCTTCCAATTCCCATATACCTCAGCTCTGGGATGAATGACAGTAGTAGCTCGCCACCATATTAATAGATTCGTCCAAAGCGAAGCAAAAAAGATTCAGATTTTGGTGAAATATTTTCATGCAAAACTTTATTTTTTCTTTCAAGACACTCCTTACAGAACTTCTTTTTACAGTCTTGTATTAAAACTTGACTTGATAAAAATATTTGAAGCTAATTGTTGCTCTTCTGTCTATTTGTGGCTAAGTTTGACCCTGCTTGATAGTCTGTAATCCGAACTGCATTTGCAGTGCAGGATAATCTTGAGTTTATCTACCATCAAAACCAAGCTGGATAAACCAGGGACACTTACTCATAGATCCAGGCACTACGACTGTGGTAATCTTCTTATATTTGTTATCCATGGCCTCCTTAGTTCTAAAATCATCTTTTAAAACTATGCTAATGAGCAAAGCGGTGTCTGGGGCACGTTGCAGCAATTGCATAGACTGTTACACTGTACAGGAACACTTCACCCTTCCACTGTGTTCTGAAACATCCTCTGCTGCAGAGGGAGGGGGATGTGCTAAGAGAGCAGGGGGGGGGGGGTAAGAAACAGTGTAACAGCCTCTGCAGCTGCAGCATGGAGTGGCTCTAGTAACACCCCCAGGACCCATTTTGGCACATTAGCATACATTTTTAAAGTTGATGGACAGGAGTTGGAAGGAGGCCATGGACAACAAATATGAGAAAATTCCCACAGTCACAGTGCCTGGATCTATGAGTAAGTGTTCCTGGTTTATCATGATGGATTTTGATGGCAGATTTCCTTTAACAACCAGTACCCTTACCCTGCAAAGTCATATCCAAATGCGCCAGTGAGCCCTCTTGATACAGCCCTTGCACCTTGCACCAGAGTGTGAAAGGGTTAAAGCATTTTTGCTTCAAATGTTTACACTTTGGAAAAAATTAGCTAAAAGTAAATGATTAAAGGGATTAGTCATGTTTAAATCCATATGCCTGCTTTGCTCTGATATTTACCATTAGTGGAACACTAGGAGGCCCCTATAAATATTCAATGGAAAGAACCCCATTTAAATATCATTGGTTTGTCTAACATGTGATTTTTATAAATATTTTAGAAAATTAATAATGTGCATAGAGATTACAGGGGGAACACTACTACACCTTTGTATGTTATCATTAATTATTGTTTTTAATTAATTTTTACCATTTTTAGTTGGCTCTTGACAGTGAAAACTAATGCAAATCCTCAAGGGAGGCCAACCTGAAGCCCCATTAATTCAGTCAAACTAAACTATTATATATGTATAGAAATATGGCCTTGAAGTGAAGGAGTGGATCTCAAAAGACAAGTAGACATTCAGATGTTCTTAGTATATAGGGGAGAGCTGTTTGCTATTGTCACTATGTATAGTGTAAGACTATTCATAATGTCAGATGAGAAGAGAGTGCTAAGAGGAGAAGGCAGGAATCTAGAAGTGAAGTGTATTGGGGACAATATATTGACATTTCTTGTTTGACATTGTCAATGGAGCTCAGAAGTTCTTGATGGAAAGCTTCATTCTGTCATGGATTAAATAGTATTGAGGGACACTTCACATCAATGTATTACAATTGAAGAGATGTGCATTTTTAACATCAATATAACTGGCAGCTATTGATTTGCAATAAATAAAATATAAAGGAAGGAACAAATAAAAAATTATAATGAGACCAACAAAAGAAAAAGAGTTGACAATAGATTATCAGAGGACTAAACTAGAGACCATGCTTGTCCTTCTCTATTCTGGGAGATTTGGCATTATACATTATACAGAAGTCACGTGGAGGGTACAGGACAAGGCGTTTTTGGGCCCGAGACACCCCCCTCCCACCATGAAAATGCCACCATACTCAGCGCCCAGGTATATTGTATATATAAAGAAAACAAATAAACTGAAAACGACATACACTTTTCTCAAAAGTGTATGGATGTATGAAAAGATGCATATTGTAAAGCAAAATTTAGTTTGTTTCAAGTAAAGTAATAATACTCCATCTTTGGAGAGTCATTTTAGCCGAGAAGGAGTCTGAAATTTTCAATAATACGAGGCAGGGGCATAACTAGAGTGGTAGCAGACAAGGCAGCTGGCATGGGGCGGGGCTGTGCCAGGGGGCACCGGCATCCGACCTGATACACTAAAGAATAGAGAATGTGCACCATTATATACCTGCTATGCTACACATTGTACATCTTAATACGTACATAACAGCGCACTTCTTTAACAGTACACACAGATAAGATATGTTGGGGGATGGAGAGGAGACAGCGGAACTGCAGGACTGGAATTTTTTTATCTCTACTTCTTGCCATCTATGTGCATCCTGTATGTGTGTGTATATATGCTGTATGACTGTATGTGGTACTGTTTGTGTGTGTATATGTGAAGTGTATATGCTGTATGTGTGTGTATAAATGGTGTGTGTAAATGCTGTATGTGTGTGGTGTTTCTATACTGTATGTGGATGTATTTGCTAAATGTCTGTACAAGGTATTGTATTATATGTGCGTATTTTTGATCTGTATATGCTTTATATTTGTGTGGCGTAGAAATAAACGCAGCCTGCGAATTTTCACATGTGAAACATGAGTAACGCCCTGAGCCACCCCACTGCCGGCCGGCTGTGCCCTCCGTTCGGCCGGCTACACCACCCTTCTCTTCAGGTGGCGGATTGGGGAAAATAATCACAAATGCGAGTAATAAGCTAGCATTTGTGATTATTTCAGTGCTTAAGGTCCTGATAAATATCCCCCTATGTGTGTAGGTGATGTGTAAACACTATGGATGTGTAAGGTAAGTATATATACTGTATGTATACGTGTATAAATCTGTGCATAAATGTGTGTGCGTGAGTATATTAATGTGTGTATGTGTGTAAGATTTTATAAATGTGTAGCACTGTATGTGTATGTATATAAGTATATAAATGGTTTGTGTATATATGAGTTTATAAAAGTGTGTTTGTTTACTAACATGTGTAAGTATACGAATAAGTATATTTTTTTAAGGGAATAGGGAGCTCCATTCAGAAGTCTGCTATTGGGCCCAGCCTCTCCTAGTTACGCCCCTGCTCCTAGGTGTATACAATGTTAATAGACAGCTATTTATGTAAGAAAATGATTAATACTGTTGATGAAATTGCTTACTTAGCGAATTGTAGTAATATTGCCTTAAACAAGTGATGCACCTTTTTTGAGCTGAAGGCCAAAGTCACTCTTTGAGGGATTCTCAATTGAGACTACCACAGAAACATCAAATACTGTAGTCAGTACAAAATTACCTTTACGGTAGCGTATTCCTGATACTACAAACCACAGATCAGACTGGCTGATACCAAAGGCCCCAGACCAGACAATGGGGGATTTGGTATTTATATATATTTTAAATCAATGTATGTGGTACTGTTTGAGTGTGTATATGTGAGTATATGCTGTAGTTGGGTGTATAATGGTGTTGTGTGTAAAATGCTGTGTGTGGTGTTTCTAATGATGTGGATGATTTGCTAAAAGTCTCGTACAAGGATTGTATTATATGTGGTATTTTTGATCTGTATATGCTTTATATTTGTGTGGCGTAGAAATAAACGCAGCCTGCGGAATTTTCACATGTGAAAACATGAGTAACGCCTGAGCCACCCCACGGCCGGCGCTGTGCCTCCGTTCGGCCGGCTACAACCACTCTCTTCAGGTGGGGATGGGGAAAATAATCACAAATGCGAGTAATAAGCTAGCATTGTGATTATTTCAGTGCTTAAGGTCCTGATAAAATTCCCCCTATGTGTGTAGGTGATGTGTAAAAACATGGATGGTAAGGTAAGTAATATACTGTATGTATACGTGTATAAATTGTGCATAAATGTGGTGTGGGAGTTATTAATGTGTGATGTGTGTAAGATTTTATAAATGTGTAGACACTGTATGTGTATGTATATAAGTATATAAAATGGTTGTGTAATATGAGTTATAAAAGTGTGTTTGTTTAACTACATGTGAAGTATACGAATAAGTATATTTTTTTTAAGGGAATAGGGGCTCATTCAGAAGTTCTGATATGGCCCAGCCTTCCTAGTTACGCCCATGCTCCTAGTGTATACAAGGTAATAGACAGCTATTTATGTAAGAAAATGATTAATACTGTTGATGAAATTGCTTACTTAGCGAATTGTAGTAATATTGTAGTAAAATTACCTTTACGGTAGCGTCTTAAGACTATGGCTTATACTGCAGACCCCAGAGCAGACAATGACTGATACTGCAGACCCCAGACCAGAACAGCCTATAGCTGATACCCCAGATCCCCAGATCCAAGACCAGACTATAGCCGATACCCCAGATCACAGACCAGACTATAGCTGATACCACAGATCACAGACCAGACTACAGCTGATACCCCAGAGCCCAGACCAGACTATAGCTGATACCCCAGATCTCAGACCAGACTACAGCTGATACCCCATATCCCAGACCAAACTATAGCTGATACCCCAGATCTCAGACCAGATTATAGCTGATACCCCAGATCTCAGACCAGACTATAGCTGATACCCCATATCCCAGACCAAACTATAGCTGATACCCCAGATCTCAGACCAGATTATAGCTGATACCCCAGATCTCAGACCAGACTACAGCTGATACCCCAGATCTTAGACCAGACTATAGCTGATACCCCAGATCTCAGACCAGACTATAGCTGATACCCCAGATCTCAAACCAGACTCTGACTGATACCGTAGACGCCAGACCAGACAGTAGCTAATACCTCAGACCCCAGACCACACTGTGACTGATACTGCAGACATCAGACCAGACTATGGCTGATACTGCAAACCCTATATAAGACTGTGCCTGATAGCATGGATTCCAGACTGGTCTGTCAATGATACTACAGACCCAGACTGTTGCTGATATTGCAACCCCAGACCCACCTATAGCTGAAACCTCAGACCAGAATGTGGCTGATACCACAGGCCCAAGATAAGACAATTCCTGATACTACAAACCACAGATCAGACTGGCTGATGCCAAAGGCCCCAGACCAGACAATGGGGGAGTTGGTATTTATATATATTTTAAATCAATTTTATTTACTTTTTATTTACCTTTATTTGTTTGTTTGTTTCTTGTACTATGGGGGCACCAGAAGTAATGGCTCAATGAGCTAAAAGTCTCATGCTTATAAATATGTGTGAAACTTTTTCAAAGCGTAAAACTGTCTGTGCAAGAGTCTATGGCCCCTATAAACACATTGGGGCTCATTTACTTAGGGTATGTCGGACACATTTTCGTTGGGTTTCCGTTTTGCACCGAATTGCCCCGGGATTTTGGCGCACACGATCAGATTTTGGTGCATCGGCTTGCACGCGACAGAAATCAGTGGGCGGGCCGTCGGACAACCCGATGGATTCCGACTACGCGCTGGATTTAACATTTAGAATTGTGTTGCATGACACGCACTAACAAGCACCGGGAAGAAGCAGGTGAACTCCGGCAGACCTCAGCGCAGAAGTGACGGATGCAGGAACTTGGGCGCACGAGCTTAGTGAATTGCAGCACACCGGAATCCTCATCGGACAACGCACCAGGGGATCACGGCAGGAATGGGTAAGTAAATCTGCCCCATTATTGTGACCTCTTTCTATAGGTATTAAATAATTAAACATGTCTAGTGATCTGTATATGGCATTTAACCCGCCCCATTTCATTAACAACAAACATACTCCCCCTCCCTACTGACAAAACACAAGCTCCTACTTCCCAACTGACAACACAAATTCTCCTTCTCCCCCACTGATGAATATATAAGCCTCCCTTTTGACTGACTACACACAAGTTAAACCTCTCTCATTGAACACAAACAAGCTCCCCCTGAGAACACAAAAGTTCCCCCGAAAACAAACACGCTTTCCCACTGACAACATACAAGCTACCCCTTCCTCACTGACAACACAAAAGCAACCCCACTGACTACATTCAAGCTCCCCCACTGACAACATAAAAGTTCCACCTCCCTCACTGACAACACACAAGCTCCCCCTTCTCCACTGACAACACACAACAACCCCACTGACAACTCCTCTCCCCACTGGCAACACACAACAACCCCACTGACAACTCCTCTCCCCACTGGCAACACACCCTCCCCACACTGCCAACACACAAGTGCTAGGGAAAGATGCTGCCACATGATGAGAGTGGTAAGGTAGGGTAACAGACAAGATACAGTGTGCTCCCCCAGGTTGCCTACCTTTGCCTTTGTCCCAGCCCTGGTGACGGCAGTCTCAGAAAACACAGTTTGTGAACTTAAATCATCTTTTAAGCTTCCCTTTAATGATTGCGTCTAGATTGCGTGGATTTTAAAAATGTTGGATTGTCATAAGAACCAGGATTAACAATAAATCTTAATTATAGACACCTTTGATAACTGTTATAGCTGTTTATTGTAGCCTAAGGCTAAAGTACAGTAAATTACCAACATCCAGAGGTCCGTTTAGTAAGTCGGGTGTTCTTAAGTAGGGGACCGTCTGTAGTAGAAAGACAAGGGCCATGATGGTCAAACAAGTACACACCTACAAAACCAAACAATAACTGCAGATTGTAATATGTTTTATCATAAAGCCTGAGGCAGATTACCATAGGGTCAAGATGTTGTAATAAATTTAAAATATACTGAGTGGGGTTTAAAAACATTTTTAATACACATATCCTCCCTTTAAAGGAACTGATTACTCAGGAACCATGGGGGCTGGAGAAAAATTTACACCTGAATCCATGGAGTGAAGTCTGTTAAAGGATGTTAAGAGTTGGGAGTTGGATGGAGGTCGCGAAAGTTCTTCTTCGATGCAATAAAATTAGATATAAAGTTGTAGATTATATTTAACCTTTTGAAAATACTCTTTAGTAATTGGATGGAGGGAAATAAACTAGACCAAAGGTGGAAGGTAAGAGTGACAACAGGTAGCATTGTGTCACAACAAGAGATAGAGTTATGGATTAAGGGTGTCCTAAACATAACTTTGTTAGGGACCCTAGTCTTTCCCACTCTGCCCTGACTCTCCAGCATTTGCATTATTGTTTCTGTTATTATTTGAACCCTTTAAAAGACATAAACCATCACATTTACGGGTGGCAGACTGTCCTTATTGACTTTCTCGTTACGTTATGGGGGTCCGGGCTCCTCTTTTCTTATTCTTTTCAACTTTCATCTTCCAGAGAAATAAACCTTATAAAAATATGTAAATGAGCCAGAGGTGCACCGGCCTACACCACTGGAGCGCCTTCTGGCTCTGGCTGCTCATAAATTATGTTTCCACAATTAAAATTTACAGTGACGTCACTAGGCTGTGTACACATCTCACGCATGCACAGTAACACTTTTCAGCTCTGCCGTGGCTCTGGGTTATTTTGTGTAGCCACACTAGTCCCCAGCCGGCTCCGCAAGGAAAGTGTTACTGCGCATGCGCGAGACTTGGAGATAGCCGGGTGATGTCATGGAATAGTGGGTGACCCGAACAATGAATTTTGATTGTGTGGGGGAGCATAATTTCTGCGCGGCCGTAGCCAGAAGGACCTCCGGTGATGTACATATATTTACATATTTTTATAACATGTATTTCTCTGAAAGACGAAAGTTGAAATTAATAAGAAAAGAGTAAATGGGATGTCCTTGAATTTCGTTTAGTTTAATTAAAAAAAAAATAATAATATAAATAATAAATCAGAACCTTTAACAATCTCTCTAACTTAGAAAAGTGATACAATTTATAACTACTAACCATGTGTAGAATGAGTTTCTGATGGTGCAGCTGACTTGTATCTGCTCCCTGATACTATCGCTCTACTATTGCTTTCTGTGTTCTGCCCAGTCTTTGGACACAAATGTCCCATTGTCTTACAATTGACACCTGGAGGTCTATTTATCTGTTCCCCCGGATACAGAACTTCAACAAGTCTGGAGACCGAGACTGCCCTCAATTTATCAAACAAAGCCATTTGTCAGGAATACATCTGCATTCTACTATATTACTCCCAGGAAGACATTGATAAATGTATTTTATATGTGGTTTATATTATAATGCCCCTGCAATGGAATTAAAAGAAAACATGTTACTTTTCTAAAAATTATAATAATAATAATAATAATATTACAATGGTAGATATGCTATGTGGGTGATATGTGAATAACCAATACATTTTAAATATAAGTTTCCGAATTTTAAAGGAAAACTGAAGGAAATGAAGTGTGTATTATTTTGTCGGTGCTCAATCACTTTGATCTTGTCTTTGTTATTGAACTCTGTCTTTTTTGGGACATTTTTTGGCGCATTGCAATTTTTGCACCTGTTTTGGGGACATTTTGATATGTCCGCTGGACACATTTACCTTCTATTCCAGATGTGCTAAATGTCGCAAATGACATTTATCAAAATTTGCATCATTTTTTGGCACAAAAAACTCCAGACAAAACCATACAGATGTCTTAAAAAGAGATATGCAATAATAAAAATATGGGGGCGCTGAATGGGAACACCAAAAGGGGTATGTACAACTGCTTTCATGTTTTACAGCCTCCCCACTATGCTGGTAAAAATATACAAGCCTGGATAACCCCTTTAGTCATAGCACTGCCCACAGAAGCCACAGTGAGGTCCCCAGTAGCCATAGTGCTGTCCCCAGTAGTCACAGAGCTTCCTCCAGTAGCCAGCGGTCACATGGCTGCCCCCAGTAGCCAGCAGTGACAGGGCTTCCCCCAGTAGCCAGTAACAATGTTGCCCCTAGTAGCCACAGTGTGGCCCCCAGTAACCAGTGCTGTCCATAGTAGCCACACTGCTGTCCCTAGTAGCCACAGCACTGCCCCCAGTAACCACCGTATTGCACCGTCCCCCAGTTGCCAATGTGCTTCTCCCAGCAGCCATACATCTGCTCCTAATAGCCAGTGCTGCCCCCAGTAGTTACAGGGAAACCCTCCATTAGCAACAGTGCTGTCCACAGTAGTCACAGGGATGCTCCCAGTAGTCACAGGGATCCCCTAATAGCCACACTGGTGTCCTCAGTAGTCACAGGGCTGACCTTAGTAGCCACACTGCTTCCCCAAGTAGGCACAGGACTGCCCCCCAGTAGCCTCACTGCTGCCCCCAGTATCCACACTGCTGTCCCCAGTTGTCCCAGTGCTGCCCCTCAGTAGCCACACTGCTGCCCCAAGTAGTCAAAGGGCTGCCCACTGCAAACCCCTGCCCCAAACCACCCCTCTGCCCCAGCGATCCCCCTATATTGGCCGCCCTAGGCATCATGTCCACGGCACTGATGGTAGTGTCAGTAATTGCCAGTCTGTCGCTCCATTCATTAGTGAGAAAAGATTCCCTGTCCACTAGATCCCCTGTCCATTTATACCACCATCGATCAGCGTGTTGTCCCCAGATGATAATAATGGAGTACCCCCCCCTGAGCAGACATTAATAATAAATGAGAGCCCAGAGCAAAGAATAATAATGGAGACACCACAGAGCAGATAATAATAATGGAGACACCACAGAGCAGATAATAATAATGGAGATACCATAGCAGATAATAATAATGGAGACCCCGAAGCAAACAATAATAAATAAATACCCCCTCCTGGCTCCTCTTCTCCTCCCTTCAAATCACCCCCTTTCCCTAGAATGCAAATAAAAATAAATAAGCAACCAAAAACATATTCCTTCATCCCAAAGTGCTTGATCTATCAAAAAATATAAATGATAATTCTTAGCAATTAACCTCGTAACAGAAAATAACATCAAAATGTCCAAATCTTTTCTACATGTTGCAACACATAGGGGGTCATTTACTAAGGGCCCGAATCGCTATTTTTCGTCGGGTTTCCCAAATTTTTCCAATTTGCGCCGAATTGGCCCGGGTTTTTGGCGCATGCGACCGGATTGTGGCGTTTCGGCGCCGGCATGCATGTGGCGGAAATCGGGCGCCGTGGCCGTCGGAAAACCCGCCGGATTCGGAAAAATCGCGGTATTTAAAAAAAAAAGTGTTGCTTAACAAGCACTTACCTGCTCCAAGAAATAGAAGGTGAACTCCGGTGAACTCCAGCGGAGCTCGGCGCAGCAGCGACACCTAGTGGATATCGGTGCACAGACCTTAGTGAATCCCGGCTGGACCCGAATCAGCTTCGGAGAACCCGCCGCTGGATCGCGACTGGACCGGGTAAGTAAATCTGCCCCATAAAATTTGAATCAAAAGGTCGTTCAGTTTCCAACATGGTATCAAAATGGTAATGGAGTTCACAGCTCTGTACACCAAAGAGTGAAAAAGTTATCAGACTCAAAACAAAGAAATTAGGAAATGGGTTCTTTTGTACAAAAGATTTTAATTGATTTAAATGTATTAAAACATAATAAACCCTGTATAAAATTGCTATCCCCTTGATCATATGGACCCAAAGAATAGAGTAGCTCTGACATTTAGGGTGTACAAGAAAATGCCTCAAATGCATTTTTTCATCAGTTTCAATGCAATTCTCATTTTTTACAGCTTCCCACAACATTGAATGGGATATAAAATTTTGCCACTAGGAAAAACTAATTTTTAATCATAGCCTTATACAGTTCTGTAAAAGGAAAGATAAAAGATTATGGATTTTGAAAGGACGGCAGCTAAACACTGTAACACTGAATGGTAAAGGTCATTGGCGGCAGTAGGTTGAAGGACACCTGTAGTTTATATGGTTAAAAAAAAAGACACTTGACCGCCCATACAGATTTCTTCTGACAGTGTGTTACATCCACATGTGGGGTGTCCTCTTACTCGGAAAAAACTGCCCAATATATTCGTAGATGCATTTTCTACTTTCAATGTATTAATGATAAATATTAGCAAATTCCAAATTCCATTTTGTTTGAATTTCTGTAAATGGTCAAAAAGATTCCTACCTGCTGTTTTGAATGGTTTGAGGGGTGAAGTTAATAGAACGGGTTGATATGTGGGGGTTCTATTAACAGAACATCCAAAACCCCTATAGAAATGAAATGGTCCCTAAAGTAATTGATTATAAAATTTTGTTGAAAATTTTGAGAGAATGCTGCTTGATTTGTGATCTTTCTAGCGTCGTAATGAAACAAAAGGACTGGGTAGTAAGGGTAGTAAGACTGTCAGTTTTAAAAACAGAACATTTTGAAGTTTGAACATTTTTTTCAAAATGTTTACCAAATTCACCTTTTTTATAAATAAAAGCTCAATGTATCAACTAAAATTTCCCACTAACTTGAAGTACGGTACATTGAAATCCCTGAGGAGCTTTATTGATGAAACACCCAGACTATAATCTTAGCTACACATCACTGGGATAGTCAATGGGGAAATAAAATATAACTTTTAATGCTAAAGATAAAAAATAACCCCAATGTGTCGACAAATATTAATTGTAAGAGCATTTGGTACCCAGAAACGCTCACTAGAACTGAGTATGCAGTGGGCTTGGTGCAAATATATAAAAAAATATGGCGGACGTTCTGTATCAGCTTACTAATTTTATCCATGGGCAAGGCGTTTAGGTTAGATGGGGGCACCTTATGTTGAATTGCCAACTGGACCCTATTTTTATATGGTCCCATGCACACTGAAAAACGCCTGCCCACAACTCAGTTCTGACGTGCTACAAACAACTAAAGGAATATCTCATCGTCTCAAGCTCTATGCGTTTCGCCCGTAGTCTATGGGCTCATCAGGAGACACAGAGCGATGAGGCTAAACTGTAGTGTTCATTATGAGATATTCCTTTAGTTGTTTGTAGCACGTCAGAACTGAGTTGTGGGTAGACGTTTTCAGTGTGCACGGGACCGGTTGGCAATTCAACATAAGGTGCCCCTGTGTTTCTTGATATATACAGGCGTACCAAGCCTCCTGCATACTCAGTTCTAGTGAGCGTTTCTGGGTACCAAACGCTCACCCAATTAATATTTGTCGTCCCATTAGGGTTATTTTAATCTTTATCATTAAAAGTTATATTTTATTTCCCCTCTGACTATTCCAACGATTTGTAACTTGAAGTACAAAATGTCACAGAAAAACAAACTCAAAAACAGTTAAAGCCTTCTAAAGTCATAACCGGACGAAGTGACACATGCAAGTTTTGAAAAATAGGCCTTGGTCATAAAGGCGCAAATGAGCTTGGTCACTAAAGGGATAAAAGAGACTCCTGTACTGATTCCCTCCAGGTTTCCCTTGCCCAGCACATTTTGACTTATAAGCCCACACTTACTAAAGCCCCTGTGCCAGTTTCTGTGGCAAGTTCTTTCTATTGAGAACTGTTTTCACATGTCTTTGAGAAGCGTTCGTTCCACATATATGTCGCATGCGACTTTTGTCTGTCATGGCTGCCCTATTCCCGAAACGACACAAATTTCTGTACATACAGAGGCTTTCTGCTGCACAGTCTGAACGTACACTGCACACAGATTCCGACAGTGTGTCACATGCCCTATGGTGCAGAGTAGGGGGTGCCACACTCATATAGAACGCATGCCACAATTCCAGAATCTGCTGCCCGCTGCATATTACACAGGCAAACTGCACATAGGGCAGTTTTCACTATTTTTGATAAATGTGCCGCATAGTCTTTCCCTGTACACAGATGACAAAAGAACTGTCAATCAGGAGGAGAGAATTTGCTGACAGGTTTCTATTCATGTGAATGTCACCGGTTGTCTGTGTTGTGCGGTAATGGGGATATTTCTGACTAGATAATAGCACATAGATGGTATTTCCTTCTATGGCTACAGGACCTTTAACAATGGTCCTAGAGGCTGATACGGTCTGCCTATTATACACATGATTTGATCACAAATCCCAGGAACTATGTGGTTCCCTAATATGGGTGCCAGAGTGGTGCTCTTTGGTGTCCCCTACCGCTCATTACGAAAATGTCTGCGCTGCGTTGTCGTGGCTGCACTGTGTCCGACAAGACAGAAAAAATGTGCACCTAAAATGGACTGTTACTGCTTAGTCAGAGATTGTGTCAGGTTTATTACTGATTACAATTTTGCTGCATGAACAAAGTGCATCAAAAAAATGTTGCACACTTCCCGGGCCGCCAGATTTATGAAGACTATGCGCCAGTTTTGATTAATCTTGCACACTCTGCACACGCCACAGGCAAACTGCAGGTTAAAACAGTGGTCCAAAAAGGTAACTGAACCCTTATTATATTTCCGTATCTACACTACATGTGCATGATAGAGTCATACTGCCTTCCGAAGAAGGTACGCTAAACAAGGGAACATATAGCTTTGTTATAAGAAATCCATGGTACAGCTGCAGGTATGTACAGGGGCGAATAAGACTATCATGGGCCCTGGGCTGTATGAATATTATGGCCCCTACAAGTCTGGAATCACTTCCTACATATGGTACTAGAATCAGCTTCTTGGGGAACGTAGGATGGTGGTTTGGGTGATCTTGGGCCCCGGGATTCCAACCAAACCGCCTATATTATAATCCACGACTGGCTATGTAGTGCTAACATTTTCATTATAATATGGAGTGAGAGCAGAACAAAGCTAAGTCTTCTTCACATCCCCCATAAAGATCCTGTATTTTCTACACATAGATGAATCATACAGAGCTCAACAACTGTTGGTACTCCAGCTGTTCTAATGGATGGTGGGGGGTCATTATGGCATAAAAAAAATTAAAGAGTAAAGCCACTGTAGCAAGTCTTTAGGCTATTGTCTAAGCTCACATTACTGAATATACACTGAAATTGGAACAATCACACCTAGGGAGATGATTTACTTATAGAATATGCACACAAAACAGTATATTGATGGAACAGATTATCTGTAACAGTATGGGCTTATTCAGACATGCGTGTCCACAGAACATCCGCAGTGATGTCCGTGTTCAGTCCGTATTGTATCCACATCTGTTTTTTCACATCCAAATGTCATTCTTTTTTTCTTCACATTGCCCTACCCTAGCAACATTTAAAAAAAAACAGACCGCATACAGATGTCATCTGTGCGGCTTTGGTTTTCATGCGGATCCATTGGCTTTTATGGAAGTCTGTGGTCTGCATGGGAGACAAAAATAGTGCATGCTGCAATTTTTTTATCACTGTCTGCACATCTGTGAAAAATAACAGATGTCTGAACAGAGCCATAGGAATCAATGGGTCCGTATGACATCCGCAAAAAAAACCCAGAGCATACAGACCTCAAAAACATCTGAATGAGCCCTAAACCTGGTCTGGATAAGAGAGAGTGTTTTTTTTTTTTAATCATATTTATTTTTTTCACCTAAGAGGAGAGATCAGTTAGTAATGGAGTCTTCTAAGGAGTGGTGGGAATGCCACTGGGAGAAGAAACTGAATCTTGTATAACCATAAGAATCTTTAAGAAATTGCATAATACAGTGAATAAAATATCCCAGTGCCATTGATCTAAAACATTATTGGGACATATAAAATAAAAAGTAAAAAAAATACAAAAAAACAAGTACCGGTACAGGCAGTCCCCGTGTTACGTACTAGGTTCTTAAAATTTAATTTGTATGTAAGTCAGAACTGTATATTTTATAATTGTAACCTCAGCCAAATTTTTTTTATTCTCCGTGACAATTGGATTTCACAACTTTTGGATTGCCATAAGAACCAGGATTAACAATAAGTATCCACTGGATACGAACCAGAAGCTATGAACCAGAAGAAGCGCTCGGTCCGAGCGCGAAACGCGTTGTTCGTAATTATTATCCTCACTTTTACATATTTCATTTATTTATCCTGTAATAAATTTTATGAATTAAAGAATTAAAAAAAAAACAACAATTTGTGTCCTCCCAGCGTAAAAAAAAAAAGCTCATTATCGTTCTGTGTATCCAGTGGATACTTACCTTCAAGATCTACCCTCTGAATTCTGGAGAAAGGATTCTTCTTGTGAGCGTGGCTGCAGAGGGACGCTGTTTCTTCTGATACACGTGCATCACAGAGTTGTGCCTGTCAGCACAACTCCATCAGGTGAGCAGTTACATTCTATATAATACCAGATCACTTGCTAAGGGTATTACACCATAGAAGCGCTCCTTTTCTCTCCAAAAAAACTCTTTGTTTAGGATTAACAATAAATCTTCATTGCAGACACCTTTGATAACTGTTATAGCTGTTTATTGTATCCTGGGACTAAAGTACAATAAATTACCAACATCCAGAGGTCCGTTTGTAAGTCGGGTGTTCTTCGTAAATGAATAAAATACCTGAGTAAGGACAACATTCCAAGTTATGTCCGAAACGCGTAGGTCTGCCGCACGCACTTTTTAACAGTGAGCATGTCAGCTCTATACATGTGATGTACTTGCATTTTTTCCTTTTTTGTTTCTTATTACCATGGATTAAAATAAAGAATATGAAGCTTTTAATTCTTTGATACGAGTGCTGGATCAAATTCACTCTTTTCTGAAATAAAATAAAACATCTGTATTAATCAATGATTAATGAACTTTGGAAATGTCATATTTCTTGTGAAAGAAATCGAGCGGTGACCGTGCCGGATACATAAAGAAGCAGAGGGAAAGTTTGACAATCTACTGACAATACTTGGCTAACTCCCTGCATATTTCTGGATCTCCAGAAAGTCTCCCATGTACCAGCCCTATTGGCAACACCTATAAAGTAGTGCTTGATAAGACTGTGTCACTAGCCATCCCTCACTCCGAGGCAGCCTCCACACAAGGCTTCCTGGGTGGTCGTACTGGGGGAAGACAAATTCATGCCAACTGCTAGGTTGAGAACAAAAGGAAAATGTAACCCTGAGTTCTAGGCCTGTTGGAAGCATTTGTTCCAGTCAAGATTTTGCATTTGTTCAATCCTGGAATAATAAGTGATTGACACCTCCTTAGAATGTTCTTTAGCTCTAGGGGATAATCAGACTTGGTTCTTTGTTGTTCAGGCTTTTCAATGGTTTCAATGGGAATTAAAGCACTATCGACTCTAGCCTGCATCTCCTGCAGCACAGTCCATACAAATTTATTAGTTATGTCTTTTTAAATGAGATTAAATTGAAATGACTTTTATCCCTTCCTCCCCTAGTTTTTCGGCGCTCCTTCCCCTTGCCATAGTGTATTCATGAAGAATTCAGAGTGTTCTTTTTATTACTATAGGTACAACGTGACTGTCAGTCTGTGGCTGTACCCTGCGGCCAGATACACTGGGAACTGTGACTTTCTAAGAAGGACACCTGGATGCACAAGACGTAACACACTGAGCCAAACAAACATACGAGAAATCCGGGGCAATTACTGTAATGAAGGAAAACAGCAATTGTTACGTCTTCTATGTGTAACCCAATCATTTCCGTCATTAGGAAGTAGGTGTCCAAAAATGGGAAAAAAAGAAATGTTTGGAACTTAAATTTTGGAACCTCATGCAAAAAAAAAATGTGAATTATTTTATATATAATTTATGAATTGCATTGATTTAAAATGAGTAAAAGACATTGAATTGGTAGTTAGGATACTCTAGTTGTGTCGAATAGCTTTCAATAGTATTAAAGACAGTTGTGTTGCGATTATATTTTTACGTTTTTAGTGAGATTTGCAATTCTCAAATTTTTTTTTTTTACACGAAAAAAAAAAATCGTTCATGCTTAGTCCAATACAGTCATATCTTCTCCTAAAAAAATATAAAATTACTATAAAATCTACAATATTTGTATGTATAACCAGTGAGGGGAATGCATCTTGTGCGTAAGTGTGCGTACCATTTTTTTTTTTTTCAGCTGATTTATTTGATTTTCTCTATATAAATCATATTCTTATTTTTACTGCACTACGTATACCTATAACAGTTGCCTACAGGGTTTGGAGTGTTTTTTGCACATTTTTAGGTACAAACCATAGTGCAAACTTCTGGAAGCGGCGAAATGCGAAGGCAAATACAGTGCAAATTTTCCCAGTACATGGCAAACTTCACATTGCGCATGAAAAAGGCACAAAAAATGTGCAAACCCACCAAAACACAGTAAAAGAAGACAGTAAAAAAAAAAAAAAAGCAAAATATGTGATACACCCCCTATTTACTTACGTATGAACAAATGAGAAAATAATAGAATGACAATAATGGAATGTACATAATATCGCAGGGGGTTAAGGATATCAATTTACCAAATTTTTTAATGTAAATATGAAGCGCTAAAATCCCATATCACAGTTGATTTCTAAAAAATAAATGCAAAAATAGTCAAATGCAAATAAAAGCAAACATCGACAAAAATCAATGTAGGTAACTTAATACCAAAGACAATAGCCCCAGTCTCTATATTCTATGTTATTTTTAGGCATTTTTATTTAACATTTTAATTTGCATATCATAATTTGTATTTGTGTCTTATGGTACAAGTAGTAGAAAATACTCCAAATACTCTCAACGCTCTATATCCCTGCCTGCATTTTTTTTACATTGGGTTCAAACAGTCCAAAATCTAAAAATTGCTTGAGATTTTGTGAATCTCAATGACAGCTATATTAAGTTCTCCTACCCTACACAGCACATTTGAGCTCATATTAAGTAAAAAAAAAATCCTAGAAGGTAAAAGTAAAAGTAATTCTTATAGGTGACTTTTTTCAAGTCCTTTAATCTAGTTGACATCCTGTGCTCACAAATACAAGTAGACCTTGGTAATGGGTCCACTTAGCTGCTCAAGGGCTCTCCACTATTAAATATTTGCTCTAGCTCTTAGGGAGATTTTAGTTCAGCTATTTAAACCTTAAAGAGAAATCAGCAGAAGGAAGAGAATTTCCGGAAATCTTTACCCGCAGCTCGAATATGAAATCATTTCAGTTGTGATGGTAATTTGGGTGAATTGTCGTACATCACAATCGTGGCTATAGACTGACTGCAATACAATTTATACAATTGTTCTTTACATAAAATCTCATTATTCTCAAAGTAGCCAAATTTGTGTTTTAAAGTTGCAACCCCCCCTCCTTACACACACACATATACACCCACTGCACAATTAGATGACACAATTACTATATCTATATATAGCTTTATACTATATCAGCTGGGGGCACCAGCATACCCTATACCAGAAACATACAGTATACTACATTCATATACGTCTATCTACACTACATATAGTCTATAGATAGTACACCAATACCTTTATACATGTGCAATTCAATTTAAAAAAAAAAAACATTTATTTTGGATCCCTAGTGTTTTAAACAATGCAGAAGTCTGTATTTTTGCAGTACAGGGGCATAACATATGTACAGGTGGTCTCCTACTTAAGGACACCCGACTTACAGATGGATGGATCCATGGAAATAGGCGCCAGCTAGAGATGTCTGGATGAAGCTTATTGGTTTATACAGCTTTTACTGTGATATGTCTACTTTATTCTCTGGGTCGGTACGATCACAGGGATACCAAATTTAAATAGGTGTTTAGATACATTTAGAAAAATTCAAAAATTCCGAACAAATAAAAAATTCTTCATTTTACCATCTTCTGGCGCTAATAAATTTTTCATACCATGTGATGGAGCTGTATGACATGTAATTATTTGCAAGGTGAGCTGACATTGTCATTGCTACCATTTTGAGGACGGTACGATCACCTTTTATTACATTTTTGTATATGTTGCAAAATGCCAAAAAAGTAGAATTTTGGACATTTGTGCACTATTTCCTTTAAGGGGTTAAATGCAGGGAATAACCATTATTATATTTTGATAGACCAGAGATTTTGGGACTCTGTGATACCTAACATGTTTATGATTTTTACTGTTTATTTATTTTTATATCAATTCTAGGGAAAGGGGGGGGGGTGATTGAATTTTTAGATTGTTTGAATATTTTAACCTTTTTTTATTTTTATTTTTTATTATTTATCAGACCCCCTAGAGTACTTTAACCCTGGGTTGTCTGATTGAACCATATGCTGCAATACTACAGTACAAATGATCAGAAACAAAAATGATTAGAAATGATCTTACAAAGACAAAGCAACCGATGAAAAAGAAGAATCGGTTCCGAATTAAGTCTTAAGAGTGATTACATAAGTTTTTATCCACGTTTTATTTACTCCATATAACTATAAACATAGTGTATCACTTCAATTAGAAAAATAGGGGTGACCAGTTTTGACAAGTCGCATTCGGCTGTCCTACGCGTACCTAAGACCATGTACATGGGAATCATTTAAAACCAGGAACGGACCGAAATACGGTGTGGGCAGTTTTTTGCAAGATGTCATGTGATTATTACGTTAATGTATACTAAAACACAATGAGGTACAAAAGTTTACTTATGCTTATACATATGTTAAAAAATATTGACATTTTTGGATGAATGTCGTTACCTACTCTTACTCTCCTGCATTAGACTACCACCCTAAATATACCTATTCATAACTCACCATTGTGTCTATACCTGAAAAGAAAATTGCATATGAAGGAGCATATTGGATAAAGCTTCTGAATACACGTTTCCCACAAGATATAATTATAGAATGATTGTCCTATATGTCTAGCATGTTGTAGGCTCTAAGACGCACTCTTCGCGATAACAGGCATACTGGGAGTTCCTCTTTTCAGTTAGGCACAATATGAGTTATAAGAGTCGTTAGTTTATATTCAATGCAGCTGTACCGACAAGTAATACAACATCGGAATTATTGTTAACTTATGTATAAGTATAAGGTTATCACATTAACATAAACATCTGTGAAATAACCCCACCCGTGACTTCCGGTGGCGTTCCTGGTCCTTAAATAGACTTCCATGTACCATGTGTCTTTTGGTAAGACAGCCATGGCGATTCCGAACGCATCAACCTATTTTTATAATGAAGGATACTCACTATTTTATGTTGTTGTGGACTTTTGCCAGAGTATCCACTGCATTAAAGAGAATCATTTACTTTACTTTAGTCCTCCGGCTGCAATATTAGCTGTAAGTGTCTGCATTAAGGGCTATTCCCATTTTGAGCAAATAAATGTTTTGTTTGTATAATGAAAGTTATAAATCCCATTTTCCAATATCTTTTTTGGGGTAGCAGTTCTAAAGGTTTTTTCTAGATCTCTGCTTGTTTCATTGGGGCTCCTTTACTAAGAACCGATCGTGATTTTCGTCCGGTTTCCGAATATTTTCGTTTGTCCGACTTGCCCGGATGTTTGGCGCCCCGATCAGATTGTGGCATATCGGCGGCCAGCTTTCACGTGACAAAAATTGGGGGGTTGTGGCCATTGGAAAACCCCAGATTCGGAAAAACTCAGAATTTAAAAAAATTCGTGGTGCAAGAGATACACCACATACACACCGGGACGAACGAAGGTGAACTCCGGGCCCGGCGTACTTCAGCGCATCAGCAACACCTAGTGGATATCTGGGCGCACATCTTAGGGAATCCCGGCATCTCCGAATCAACGTCAGAGAACCGCTCTGCGGGATCGCGAATGGACCAGGTAAGTAATCTCTAAACATTCTGGTCAAAGCTTTCTAAGTTTTACTTCCAGTGGATAGAAAGCTGACCATGGTCACACAGGTGCCCGCTCGTTATATCACACAGCTCTTATTACTCTCAGAGTAATGGCAGATTTCTGTCCACTAGACGAAAACGTAGACGCTTTTAAAAGCATGAACAGCACCATAGAATCTAGAAACCACAAGAATCGATACAGAAAGTATATTTGAAAGTTGGTTAACTTTTCATATACAACAAACATTATTTGCGAAATGGGAACATCCTTTAAGCTTTATTGTTTAATCCTTGTTCCCCCGTGTCAACCCAACACCAAAAATTTTAAAATGGAATTGTCGTCAGGTCCCAAAAATTATTTGTCTGGAGTCACACCTACTAAATATCTTGTTTCCAACTTACACTACAAATTTAACTGAAACAACAAACCGTAAAGAACACCGCCCTGTACATACGTGGTGACTCCCGTTAATACGAAATTTCAGAGCTACTGAAAGGGATCCATCCCCAAATTTACCTACATGTATTTATAAAGCCACTTATATTGAGAGGGCGGATTCTATCTAAAAATATTGCCCGGTCACTAAGGAAAAAAAAAAAATAGCTTTGGGCAACAGGGTTGAAATTTTTTTTTTACAAAAGAAAATCCCTTAAAGGGTGGATTGACACTAGGTGTGTGCTGTGTGTCTCGTTGCGAGTTGCATCCTTTTGCTTCCGTTGTTTGCTTTAGAAATAAACACCTGGTTCCCTCGCCCTCTTCATGATTGGACCATGCCCATCAGTTTTTTTTGTGGACCCTACCCTCTGATTAAGTCCCCAGGTTCAGTCCCCTCCCCCCCCCCCCCCTCCCCTAGGGTAACACTACTATGGAGCGGCCCTCCGCTTGTAGTGTTATCCTTTATATAAGCCGCATTGTCCTAAGGATCACAGGGAGCGACAAGATCTCTGCAAAAATGGCCCTTTCCCTGTCCGCGACCGTAAGGAGTACATGAGGTGAACCGTGATGAGCAACCTTTTTAAGTGTTTACGATCACTATAGGATATATGAGTCTGCTAGTGACCAGTCAATTTTATAAATCCGATATGGTTGGAAGTTAGAAGGTTAAGATAGCTAGACAACAGGTCATTACTAGGTTAGCACACTTTGACTGGTTCCCCAAGGAAAAACTGTAATACTTGTGCCCTCAGGACAGCTCGGGTGATAGTAGTAAACGAATTACCCATTTTGGTGTGGTCACAAGTTGGCACTTGCCCATGTTTTATGGTTGGTGGCCCCAATGGTATGCTGGTATACTGAGAGTCGCCCTAATTTCAAGGCAACATTTTCGTAAAGTGTGAAACAATTTTCCAGACAGTACCTGTCATTCCTAAATGCTCAAGCTGTCTTTTTGTCTGTTAAACGAGGGCAAAACAGTATAACCAGTCCTTTTTTGTATCCTTTGGGATGGCAACAGGGTTGTGGTTAAATATGGGCAAACTATGTGGGCTGGGAAAGAGGGGAATCCCTCAAAAATTGCCACTTTGGGGATCAGAACAAATGATCAGAAATGTACTTTACAAAGAACAAAGCACAGTTGCAAAAAGAAGGAAAAAATCGCCAATTAGCTTCAAGGGATTAAATAATAGTTTATCCAAGTTTATTGAATCCATAAACGATAAAATAGTGTATATCACTTCAATTAGAAAATAGGGGTGCGCGTTTGGACATCGCCATTCGGCTTCCATACTCGTATCTAAGACACAGGGTACATGGAAGTCTATTTAAACTCAGGAACGCACCGGAAGTAACGGTGTGGGCGTTTTTTTCGCAAGATGTCATGTGATTATGACGTTCATGTGATAATATACCACATGAGTACAAAAGTTTTACTTATGCTTATACATATGTTAAAAATATTGACTTTTGTATGCATGTCGGTACCACCCATACTGCATCGATCAATAAACCATAAGAGACTCTTCAATAACTAACATTGTGTACTATACCCTGAAAGAAAATTGCTATGAAGGAAGCATATTGGATAAAGCTTACTTTGAATACCCGTTTCCCAAATATAGAATTATAGAAGTGATTTGTCTATATGTCTACAGCATGTTGTATGGCTCATAAGACGCACATCGTCCGCTATTACAACGAAATACTGAAATTTTCTCTCTTTTAGGTATTAAGGGACAATATAGTATGAAGGTCTCTTTAGGTTATATTCAAATGCAGCAGGTACCGACAAGTATACAAACTCGATATTTTAACTTAATAAGTCTAAGTAACGTTATACATTAACCATAGACACTTGTGACTACACGCCCACGCCGTGACTTCGGTGCGTTCCTGGTCTTAAATAGCTTCACTGTACCAGGTCTTTGTTAAGACAGGCCAAATGGGCGTGAGTCACGAAACGCATCACCCTATTTTTATAATTGAAGGATATCCTATTTTTATATGTTGTTGTGGACTTTGGTGGCCAGAGTATTCCACAGTGACAAGAGAAGCATTTACTTACTTTAGTCTCCGGCTGCAATGATGGCTGTAAGGTGTCGCAATTAAAGGCCTATTACCCATGTAGCAATATATAGTTTGTTTGTATAATGAAAAGTTAATAACCTTTCAATCTATACTTTTTTGTATCAGTTCCTAAAGGTTTTTTTTTTTCTAGAACCTCTGCTTGTTATCATTGGGGACTCATTATCTAAGGACCGAATCGTGGATTTTCGTCCGTTCCGAAATATTCCGTTTTGTACCGAATGCCCGGGATTTGGCGCAAGCCGCGATCGGTTGCTGGATATCGGCGCAGCTTTCATCGTGAAGAAAGTTGGGGGGTTTCGTGGCCATTGGAAAACCCGACAGATTCGGAAAAAACGCAGAATTTATAAAAAAAATTTGTGTTGCAAGAAAGTAGCACTCACATACACCCGGGCACGAAGAGTGAACTCGCCGGACTTCAGCGCAGCGCAAAACCTGTGGAGATCGGAGCGCACATTTAGTGAAACCCGGCAAGCTCCGAATCAAACGTCAGAGAACTCGGCTGCGGGTCGCGCAATGGAACGCAGTAAGTAAATCTGCCCCATCTGTCAAAAGCTTCTAAGTTACTTCCGTGGATAGAAATTGACCAATGGTCACACAGAGTGCACGGCTCGTTATATAACACAGCTCTTATTACTCTCAGAGTAATGGGCAGATTTCTGTCACCTAGAAGGAACTAGACGCTTTTAAAGATGACAGATCAGAAAGATCTAGAAAACCAAAGGAATCGTACAGAAAGTAGATTATGAAAGGTTGTATACTTTTCATGATACAAACAATACATTATTTGCTGGGAATGGGAACACCCTTATAGTTTATGTGTAATCCTGTTCCCCGTGTCAACCACAAAATTTAAAAATGGAATTGTTCTGCCAAGGGTCCCAAAAAGTTATTTGTCTGGAGTCCACCTACTAATAAGTGTTTCAACTTACATACAAATTTACGAAAGACAACCTAAAGAACCTACCTTGTACATAACGTGTGGGACTCCATGCAATACAATTTCAGAAGATACGGAAAGGAATCCTTGCACCAAAATTTACCTCTATGTAATTTTAATAGCACTTATTGAAGAGCGGATGCTAAAATTTGCCCGGTCAAGAAGGGCAAAAAAATTAGCTTTGGCAAACAGGGTAAACTTTTTTTTGTAAAAAAATCCCTTAAAGGGTGGATGGATGACACTGAGGGTGTGCTGGGTCTGTTGCGTAGTTGCATCCTTTTGTTCGCGTTTTGCTGTAGAAAATATACACACCTGTTCCCTAGCCTCTTCCAGTGATGGGACCTGACCATCAGTTTTGTTTTTGTGGACCCATACACCTCTGATTGAAATCCAGGTTCAGTCCCCCACCCCCCCCATAGGGGTACACTCACTAGGGCGACGGGCTCCCATTGTAGGTGTTATCTTTATAAAGCCGTCATTTTCTAAGTATTCAAGGGACGACAAGATTCTCTGCCAAAATGGCTCTGTCCGCGACCTTAAAGGAATACATGGGTGTACCGGTGGAGAGCCAACCTTTTAAGTGTTACGATCACTATAGGATATATTAGTCCGCTAGTGACCAGTCAATTTATAAGCTGATATGTTGGAAATTTAGAAGGTTACGAAGCTAGACAACTAGGAGGCAGTATTCTAGTTAGCACTTTGACGGCCCCCCCCAAGGTAAAAACTGTAAGTACTACTACTCTTTCTTACTCTCTTCTTGCCCTCAACAATGGAAACAGCTCGGGTGATCGTAGTAACCTAATTACCCATTTTGTGTTGTCACAGTGCACTGCCCATGTTATGGGTGGCCCCACTTGTAATGCTGGTATACATTGAGTCCCCGAAATATTCTATGGCAGATTTTCGAACGTGTAAACAATTTTCCAGACCTTACCTGTCATTCTAAAATGTCAACTGTCTATTTGTCTGGTACAAGGGCAGACCGGCTACCTTTCAGATCTCGTTCCCTACCTTTTGATCGGATCCGGTGGGGGGTCTGTCCTGGGCCTTTGGGGGATTGCACAGGTTTTGTGGTAATATGGAACTAATGTAGCTGGAAGAGGGGATCCCTCAACAATTTCCACTTTTTGGATTCTGGAGGACTTCTGTGTCTCCGCCCTGGTCAGTGGGCATTACATACACTATGAAACCCACTAGGTGGGTTTAATTCACAGGAGAAACTACAGTGGTAACAGCCATAGAAGCTACTATGGGGCCCACAGTGTCAGGGGCCCCATAATGTGATCTGACACTAAAGAATGGAGGATGTGCACCATTACTATACATTATTGGTGGCCTTATTTACGTAAGGGTCGCGTCGGATCACCAAAACTTTGTCGGAACTGTTCACGGTTGCGTATTTGCCGCAGCTGTTGAACAGGTATTTAGCACGGGTTTGCGCAATGCTTGTGGTGCATGAGATCGGAATGGAATGTGGCCCAGCTGCGCTGGCTTTCATTTGTTTCGCAAGACAATGCACTAACATGCACCAGGAAGAAGAAGGTGAAGTCCAGCGGAACTTGAGTGGAGAAGCGACAGATGCAGGATATCAGGCACACAATCTTTGTGAATCGCGGCACAGTGCATGATCGCCGGACAATGCACTACCGGTGGACAACTCCGGCCGTGTAAGTAAATGTGCCCCATTATGCTGTACATTGTACAACATAATATGTATATCACATTTATGTGATATATATATTCTGTATATATGTGTATTTATATATGTGTGTGTGTATCTGTGATCTGTACACTCACCGGCCACTTTATTAGGTACACCTGTCCAACTGCTCGTTAACACTTAATTTAATCAATCCAATTACAGGCGGCAACTCAGTGCATTTAGGCATGTAGACATGGTCAAGACAATCTCCTCAGTTCAAAACCGAGCATCATATGGGAAGAAAGGTGATTTGAGGCCTTTTAACGTGGCATGGTTGTTGGTGCCAGTGAGGCTGGTCTGAGTATTTCAGAAACTGCTGATCTACTGGGATTTCACGCACAACCACTCTCTAGGGTTTACAGAGAATGGTTCCGAAAAAAGAAAAAACACCAGTGAGCGCAGTTCTGTGGGCGGAAATGCCTTCTGATGCCAGAGGTCAGAGCGAATGCAACTGGTTCGAGCTGATAGAAAGGCAACAGTGACTCGAATCGCCCCCGTTCCAACCAAGTAGCGAAGAGCACTCCTGAACGTCCAGTACATCGAACTTTGAGGCAGATGGCTACAGCAGCAGAAGACCACACCGGGTGCCACTCCTTTCAGCTAAGAACAGGAAACTAGGCTACAATTTGCACACTCATCGAAATTGGACGTAGAAGATTGGAAAAACGTTGCCTGGTCTGATGATCTCCGATTTCTGCTGGACATTCGGATGGTAGGGTCAGAATTTGCGTCACAACAAGAAAGCATGGATCCATCCTGCCTTGTATCAACGGTTCAGGCTGGTGGTGGGTGGTGGTGTCATGGTGTGGGGATATTTTCTTGGCACTCTTTGGTCCCTCTGTACCAATTGAGCAATTGTTGCAATGCCACAGCCTACCTGAGTATTGTGCTGACCATGTCCATCCCTTTATGACCACAATGTACCCAACATCTGATGTGCGCCCATGTCATAAAGCTGGAAAATCTCAGACTGGTTTCTTGAACATGACATGAGGTCACTGTACTCAAATGGCCTCCACATTCACCAGATTCTCATCCAATAAGCATCTTGGGATGTGGTGGAACGGGAAGATTTGCATCATATACGTGCAGCCGACAAATCTGCGGCAACTGTGTGATGCCATCATGTCAATATGGACCAAAATCTCTGAGGGATGCTTCCAGCACCTTGTTGAATCTATGCCACGAAGAATTGAGGCAGTTCTGAAGGCAAAAGGGGGTCCAACCCGTTACTAGCATGGTGTACCTAACAAAGTGGCCGGTGAGTGTATATGGCACTGTATGTGTGCATAAGTGATTTTTATATACTCTATATGTGTGTCTGTGTGTGTGTGTATGAGTGAAGAACTATGTTTATGTATGTAGGTATATAAATGTGTGTGTATATAGTTACGCCTTTGGTTTAACTGTGTAGGGGCGCTTAGGGATGGAGTTAGGGTTGTGATTAAGAAATCACATAATAAACACAGGGTATTGCTGTTTCTTTAGGAAAAACACTGACAGAATGCAAACTAACAACTTGCCTGAAATGTGAACACAGCCTTCTTCATGGGACTTTTTGTATATGTACTCCTAGGCTCCATAGCATAATCCTTGAGCCAATTCTCCCTCTTCCTCCTTGATAACTCGGTTCCTTTGAAGACGGAAGTCCTGCACAGGTTCACAGCACCCAGTCATGGTCTCCCATTTCCAGGGAATAGTATCAGCTGGCTATCAACCTGGGTGAGACTCGCCAGAAATACTGGAAGAAGAAATCTAATTTGAGCAAGGGATCTAATTTCTTGCTAATATGGAGTGCAAATATCTCAAAGTATAGTGTAGTCATTAGCTAACATTGCAAAATCAAAGATATGCGTAAAACCTACGGAATGTCAATAGAGATAACCGGAGAAGATATGATAGATTACACTTCAACTATTTGGCATTTATTTTGGCTGGTTTCAAACTTTGTTCCAAAAATTGGGTTGCCCATTGATAGCCGCATAGCCTCAATCAATTTAGAATACAACATGTTTAGTATATGAAGCATATACCGTATATACTCGAGTATAAGCCGACCCGAGTATACAGCCTACCCCCAGTAGTATACAGCCTGCCCACAGTAGTATACAGCCTGCCCCCAGTAGTATACAGCCACCCCAGCCTACCCCCAGTAGTATACAGCCACCTCAGCCTTACCCCAGTAGTATACAGCCAGCCCAGCCTGCCCCAGTAGTATACAGCCACCTCAGCCTGACCCCAGTAGTATACAGCCAGCCCAGACTGCTCCCAGTAGTATACAGCCAGCCCTTGTTCTCTCCCGGAGAGAACAATGGCGGCACCCTGCATGATGTTACAGAAGAAAGAAGACAGGCGCGGAAGCCAGGAGAGGAGCCAGGCTGACCTCGGGGGAGCAGCGCTGCGCATCGGGGCCACCGGAGGGTGAGTATATAAGTTTATTATTTTTTAAGTGCATTGACATTTGTGTATTGACTCGTGTATAAGCCGAGGGGATGTTTTTCAGCACATTTTTTGTGCTGAAAAACTTGACTTATGCACAAGTATATACGGTAATATACAAGGGTGATCTATGTGAGAGTGGGATGGGGGCAAGTGCCGGGGCACAGAGCTGCTGAGGGGGCCCCCACATAAACCTTTATATAATGAATCCGTAGGGGCAAGTGGGGCTGTATATAATTAACCATAAGGGGTTGTATATAAAATAACCATGAGGGGGCTGTATGGTATGACAATATAGGGAATATTTTAGGGAACAGGAGACTGTTTTAGTTTCTAAATTTTTAGTGCAGCCACATGAGTTCGCTGCAAAGGGGCCTACTAAGGCTCTGTCGCCTAGGGGCCTACTCTGAATGGGGTTGACACAACCTTACAGAGGCTCTCTGGAGGGGCGTGTAGTAGTTGCGTTGAAGTTAGTGCTTGCACAGTAAATAATGGAGAAGTAGAGTGAGATGCTACTTTTAGCTACCGCAAATGTTCTGCCTCTACGGCAGGTACTAAGGTGACTAAGTAATAAGTGGTACCCTCCTTATTTGTGACCGGACCACTGAAAGCATCAATAATAATAAACCCTGTCTTGAAAATGCTTTCTAACAGTGGATAATTTTCAGGAACTTCCTCAGGATAACTATGTAACCCCATACTCTAGTATGCCTTATCCGGTGACATATGTTATGTGAGTCACCCCCAAAACTTCAGTATAGCTACGGCCGGTTCAGGAGGAGAAATCACAGGTCAAAGAGCAGTGACACAAAGGTCAGAAAATTGTATAGAGGGGTATAGGAGTGTAGCTGTAGTGTAATGAATGGGTCTTAACTGTAATACCATATGCAACCTGTAGGCAGGGGGGGCATTGTTTCTGATGGAATCAAATCAAATCAGATTTGCTAGAGTCATTCATTTCTGTGTTGTCACAGGGCACTCTGTGATCATAAAATGTACAAGAATGGGCCAGTTCTGTCCGTAGTGTAGTGTCTAACCTGAAGTGCTGCAATTCAACCACAGCCCGGACACTACTTAGTGGATGGAACCTAATATACTCTGTAGTACTGGTGCTGGAGGCAGCTTACTGTGGGGGTGCCATGTGTCAAACCACCCAGATCTGATATTCATCACCCATGGTTTATCAATATTAGAGCTCCAAGAAACCCCTTTAATATGTCAGATTACATAATATTGTTACTGTAGGTTAAAAGCCCTGATCATTGTTTCATCTAGACCGGGCACAGATAACAAAGGCACAAGTAGCTGAAGATGAATACATAGAATAGAGGCATCACCTGTAGCTGCTCACTTACATAAGGTCTATATCTGTACCCTGAATTAAAGGGGTTTGTTATTTAAAGACAGATAAGGGGTCATTTATCTCTTTTTCATTTTATATGCGCCCTTTTCTTGCACTTTTCTTGCCCCGTCGTCTCAGTTATTTGTCAAATGCTGGTTTGTAAACTTTTTAGGTGTAAACTTTTCTTTGCATGGTCAGGACTGAAGTGCTTTTGCGCAATTATTTGCACCCTTTTAGGCGCAAATGAATGTTAAAACAGGCACAAACCTCTGGAAGCAGGAAAAAGACAAATTAGGCACAAATGAGGTTTACTGTTACACATGAAACTCCGGTGAACTTCTTGAAAAAGGAACAAAAAAGTGCGCAAATACCCTAATGAGAGGACCAAAAAAATCACTAAAGTACAACCAAAAACCATGCATTTTTCTTCTGAAACTTTCTTCTAGCATTGAATGTCCAAGTTCAATGTTAGTTCCAGAGTCTAATAATTATCCTAAAGCGCCCTCTACTGGTCTGTTAGAGTACTACAAACATATATGGAAGTATATACTAGAGGTCCCAGGGGTATGTTCACGGTTCTGTATGCTTGTTCTTAAGTTAAATTTGTATGTAAGTGGGAGCTGGTATATTTTGTAAGGTGTAATTCCAGACAAAAGATGTGTTTGCAATGCATTACAATAGATATGCAAACATCATGTGAACACAGCCTTAACTGATACAATATAGTATAAGTGGAATTTATAATACTAGTTTTTCACTACCATTGATATATTATGTAACAATATATTGGTATATGTTTATATCATGTAACGTATGTGTGTTCCCACCTGTTTTCGAGTTGAATTTATTGCTATGCTACCCCTTCGTGGCGCAGCTGCCCTGGCCACCACGCGGCACAAATTGGATGGTCCGACTGATGCGAACCAAGCACAGTATTTTAATTCCAATTGTGTCGCGAGCGGTATGTTACAGATGCCCACACAAAAAGATGGTGAGCTCTGTCGCCAATGATTTATGGAATTGCTGCATAAGCCGGCCACCTCTTGCACCATTCCTCGCGTAGCTACGCAAATGCCTGTGAAATGTGCATGGGATGAGACGGCAGGGGACTATCGGGGTACAATCGCGCGGTGACAGTCTTACTAGTACAATGTGATATCAGAGAAACAAATAATATAATGATCAGAAAGAAATGATCTTAGCATAAGTACAAAGCCTTTATGCAACCGATATGTTTTGTATAAAAGAAGCAATCGTCCGAATAGCTTCAAGTGATTAAAATAATAAGTTTATCCAGTTTATTGCATCCATAATACGATAAACATAGTGATTGATATGTCACCTTCAAATTGTAGAAATAATAGTGTGGTGACGCGTTTGTACATCGCCTCCATTCGGCGTCCATACTCGTTAATTACAAAGCCATTCATGGTACATGGAGTCTTATTTATTTTTCCAGTGTGTTTATTTGTGACACAGTGACCATCTGCTGGAGCGCTGTAGTACTACTGTGGTTTGGGTCTTTATGCCTATTGTTCTTTTGTCGTCACATGTAGGTCACGTGATGAGTATGACTAGTTACATGTTGATAATCTAGGTATATGCTTACATCTATGCTAAGATGTTAGCACATACTTCACTTGTTAGTAGACGGGCTATGGGCTCGTCTCTGTATACATATGTTAGAAACATATTTGACTTGCTAGTATAGCTTTGATGACACAAAGTTGTGTTGACCACTGCACAGATTCACCATCCGTCACATAGAACCAGACATCTAGATATGATCAGTGTCAATCTGATTCGATCTATACCTGAATAACGTCAACATAAGTTGTCAATCATCGTATGTGACATTGAACTGACGATGGATATCAAGTTATTACTGACATACATCGTTTATCTACAAATTTTGACTAGCAATTTATAGATAGCCTAGTGATTATTGTCACTCCGACATGTATCTAACTATGCGATGTGTAGGCTGCATAAGACGCCCATTCTTCACACCAGCTCATATTATGAACAAGGACATACTGTAGAGATTGTCATACTCCTCTTTCAGGTATCACTCCGGCTTAATCCGATTATCATTGACTGTTCTTCTGACGAGTCTCCTTGCTATGTGTAGTCGCAGTTCACTACAACCACCTCGGCTTAGCAGGTTCTTTTATTTTTTTTTGCCTGCTCCCGTTCCACGGAGGGCGCTGTGGTCGGGGGCGCGGGATACCGACATGTAGAGGCTGTCACTACAGTCGAATAGTTAACTGATGTATAAGTATAAGCGTTATCGTAACACCCTAGTGTCAACATAAGACGAATCTTCCGTGACATATAACAGCACCACCGCCGTGACTATCCGGATGCGTTTCACCTCCTTAGGGAAGAGGTCTGGTAGAATAGACTTCCATGTACAGGGATGGTTCTTTTGGAGAGGTAAGGATGTCACACCATGGCTCATGGACGAGCTTATGGCTAGTGTGCTACGACAACTCGGAATAACCCTATTTTTATAATTTGACAGTGTGGCAGCAGTCAACTATTTTTCTTGTAGTCGTGTGCCATGGGGCGGAGATCAATGGCGCCAGAGCTGTAGTTCATCAATGCTTATGAAGGCAGTAGTAGATCATTTACTTTACTCTGAGCGTCTTCCGGTACAGTGCTTATGTCCATGAGCAGAAATGCTCGGACGGTCCTGCAATAAAGAGCGCCGCGTGTGATTATAATATTTGAATTTGCTTTTTTTTTAATCACACCCTTAACCTCATCCTTCACGCGCCCAATAGTTTTGGTGTATCACTAATGATAAAGTTTTTAAGTACTCACCATGATGCCAAGTGTAACTCTTTTGTTATCAGTTCATACAGAAGGTGTTAGGCTACGACGAGAGAGGACCAGGGGATGAGAAGCGGTGAGAAGTAAAGAAGCGAAGGAATAGTAGGACAATTAAAATTTTCGTCCATGAGTTTTTCCCGATATCTACTTCCGATTTACGACCGAAATGCCACGAGCATGCTTGAGCCCGCACAGCGCATCGGATCTATGTGGCTAGCTATCGGTATACGAAAGCTCCAGACTCTTCAGTGGCCACAGAAATTGCGGCGGGCAACGTGCCATATACACTCACGGCCACTTTGTAGGTACAGCTGGCACAGCACTTGGAAGAACGGTTCCCGAGCAGATTCACGCCTGGATAGCACATTAACAAGAAACACAGTTCATGCAGCACATTTAAAAAAAATTCGGCAAGCTTCTTCGCACGGAGAGCATAGATATAGCCACTCCCGGAAGTACTGCAGGTGAAGCATCGCCTAAGCAGAGCTTTAGGTGAGAGATGACCATCGGCAGTTGACCGCATTTACCCCCCCCGCCGACGCAGAAGTTAACCACAGAATTGCCTACGTGCGCATTTGTCGGATGCCCGCCTCCACGATGCTGTAGTGAAGACCCGGCAAGCTCCGGACAAGTCAGAGAACGCGCGAGCCGGCGTGTACGCGGCTTGAATGGACTCAGGTAACGCTGTCACCTCCCCATCCGGGATGCCCCACTTGCTGATTGGCTTAGATGTCAAAAAGCGTTAGTAAGCTGTGTTTACTCCAGTGGATAGAAATCTGCCATGGTCACACAGTTTGTGTCCGTAGGCTACCGTCTATATGTCACACACGCTTTGATCTTACTTCCAGAGTTACCATGGGCTAGATTTCTTCGCCAGCTGAAGACACAGGACAAGTCTGTCGACGCGTTGTAACACAGAACTTGTAGACAATGAGCGCAGCAAGTTACAGAGCCGATGCTAGGAAAGTAGCCAATCCACACAGAGATCGAGTACTAGAAAGTACAGTTATGCATAGTTGGTTTTCCGTAGGCGATAAACTGTTGTTCGATGATAAAAAACAATAACATTTATGATGAGCTGAAATGGCAGGCAACCCTTCCCTTTATAGCCCTTTTATGTTTACCAGTTCCCTTGTGGCTCCCGTTGCCTCAGATCCAGACCATTCGTTTAGTAAAATGTGCCAATTGGCGCTCCGGTCCCTAAAATAGTATTTGTCTGGAGTCACGGTACCATCCATATAGGCTGTGTTTAAAATACATACAAATTTAATCTCGAAGGAATACACCCCTCAAAGACCACCTACCTATTTGCTACCCGACCGCTCGGGCAGACTCACTGTTATGATATGAACATAGGATCAGCACACTACTGAAAGGGAATCCCATCCACTACACTAATTACCCTCTTATCTCTCGATAATTTAGAGTCCCACTTACATTGGAATCGGTGTCGGATTTCCTACAACATATTGCTTCCGCGTTCTAAGAAGTCAAAAAAAAAGGATGCGCTTTGCGCCAACAGAACGGGTGTTAACCTTCTTTTTCTTTCAAGCAAATATCACTATAAGAGGGAGGATTTGCGACAGCCTTGAATCAGGTAGGCTGCTGCCCCCTGTGGCCCCTGACCCTTGTTGCGGCCACTGGTGTGTTTCACGCACTTTGATTCTGCGTTATTGTACTGTACGCACAATATTAAACACACGATGGTTCGCGCCTTGCCTCTTCCACGGTCAGACTGGGATTGCCAGGACTCAGTATTGGTGGTTTGTTCTTGTAGCATCGACCATACGAGCCTCCTTGTTTAGTGACAGGTCCAGGTTCAGTTGCCTCCCCTCCCCTCCCCCTAGGCCTTCGTTGGCACCTACTAGGGCATTTGCTGGCGGCTCCGAATTGTACTGGTGTTATCCTTTATAACGCCGTCCTTTTCCTAAAGGATTCACACGGGAGCTCTAACATAGATCTCTGCCAAAATTGTGCTTCTGTCGCCGACACGTAAAGTGTATACCATGGGTCGTTGAGTTGTACCGGTGGTGTCTTCGGCCTCACTTTGTAGCAAGTCTCTTTATTACGTGTTGACGATATCGATACTAATTCGATGATATTACGTCCTGTAGGACAACGTCATATCTTTCTACAGCGCTGATGAGCTTGGGAACGCTCGAAGAAGGTTCCGCCAATCCGTGATACTCGTATCGCCAGTTTACATTCCCCTTTTACTCAAGTCGAATAGGTACATATTTGCGCGCTAGCAAATTTGACGATGCCTGTCCTCCCACAACTGGATGTTTTTTGGCTTGTTTATTATACCTGCTCATTCATTGCACTCGCCACCGCCACATCGAGCACGATCTGTGGGATTGATAGTAGAGTAAACTAAGTATCCGCATTGTATGACTGGGTCACTGCCGCACTCTAAGGGAAATGCCATCGACAGTTCTGGGGGGGGTTCTAGAAACCATACTGTGCGCATGCGTGCGCCTAGATGACCCGACCCAGGAGTTCTCCTCCGATGACACAACTATTCTATAGCGCCGATTTCTCACATTACGCTGCCGCAAACAATTTTCAGACTAGTTACTTCTGTACATTAAATTCAAGCCTGATCGTGTGTCTGTGAAAACACCGGCATAACGGATACCAGTCTCGATTGGCCTACCTTTCGCGGTTCCGATGGCACTAGGTTTGTGGTTTTTTAAATGATGGGAAACTATGTGGTCGGGGGAAAAAAAAAATAAATAAAAAATAAAAAATGAGGGGATCCCTCAAAAAGTGCCACTGTGTGGAAGCAGGAATCCTAGTGTCAAGCCCTGGTCAGTGGGCATGCCACTACCAATATGAAACCATGTGCTAGGTGCGGTGGAAGGCACAGGAGATAGAGCAGCTGTGGTAGTAATAAGATATAGTAGGACGACGATGAGGGACAACAGTGGCAGGGCGCACCCCCCCGGTATCTTTTTTTACATGTGGTACAGCACTAAGATGCCACGAGTTGCACTGCCATCTAATCTGGTTGATCCAGAAATTAAGTGTGAACTATGCGTTGACAGGTTGTACCTAATAAAGTGGCCGGTGAGTGTTACAGATTAACAGATAAACACACACATATTATAAATTACACATAGTTGCCGCATATATACTCAAAATAGGTATTACAGTATTCATGTGGTATCATGGTCATGCATTTATGGGGCAATTTATAACATATCCGGAGCTGGAAACCGGCAGTGCATTGTACGGCGATCATGCACCTGGCCGCGGAATTTCCACAAAGACTTGTGTGCCATGATATCTGAATCGTCGCTTCCCAATCAGGTTAAGCTTGCTTAACCTCTTCTTACTGGTGCATGTTTAGTGCGATGTATGCGACCACCAAATGAGAAGAACAGCGAGTAGGGCCACATGGCCGAGTCCATGAAACCAAAAGCATTCGGCGCGATGCAACCCGTGTCTTAAAGTACCTGTCAAAGCTGCACGCAAATCCCGACAAATCCGTGCAAAGTCCGACAAAAGGTGTGATCCGGCAGGGCCATAGGACATAAGCCCCATATGATATAATGTCTCACACCTCCATTCTTTAGGTCGGCCCAAATTATGGGGCCCCTGACCATGGGGGAAAAAGTAGATGGGGGTAGGTGAGAGGGATGGTGGTGTGTTTACAACTGTTAGTTTCTCCGGTGAAATTTAAACCACCTAGTTGGGTTTCTCATATTTTCTTTCCTTTCCCCCCCTACCTTTCTCCTTCCCCTCGTCCTACACATAATTGTGATGTCTGACCTAACTACAAGAATGGCCCCCCCAGGCCCCCACCCTCGTGCACCACTTACGTATACATTATTGTGTGCGCGCCTTTATTTATCGTTAATGTGTCGCGTCGATCACCCTCACAATTTTGTCGGAACTGTTTCACGGTTTTTTTCCCGGATTTGCAGCAGCTGTGACCGGTAATTTAGCACCGGCGTTTGCGCAATGCTTGTGGTGCCATGAGATCAATGGAATGTGGCCCAGGCTGCGCTGTTTCATTTGTGTCGCAAGACAAGCACTACATGCACCAGGAGAGAAGGTTGAAGTCCAGCGGACTGTGAGTGGAGAAGCGACAGATGCAGGATATCAGGCACACAATCTGGTGAAATCGGGGGCACAGTGTCATGATCGCGGAACATGCACTTCCGGTGGACAACTCCGGTCCTGTGAAGTAAATGTTCCCATTGTATTAGCTGTACATTGTACAATAGTGTATATCACATTTATGTGAGATATATTTCGGTATACTAGTGTATTTATATAGTGTGTGTGTATCTGTGATCGTACCATCATCACGGCACTTTATTAGGACACCTGTCCAACTGTCGTAACCTTAATATTTAATACAGCCATTACATGCGGCAACTCAGTGCATATTAGGCATGTCAGACATTGTCAAACAATCTCCTGCAGTTCAAAACCGAGCATCAGTATCTGGGAAGAACGGTGATTTGATGACTTTGTAACGTGTGGCAGGTTGTTGGTGCCATGAGGCTGGTCTGAGTATTTCAAAGAAACTGCTGATCTACTGGGATTTTCACGCACAACCAGCTCTAGGGTTTTACAGAGAATGGTTCCGCACAAAGAAAAAACCCCAGTGGAGCGGCGTTCTGTTGTCGGAAATGCCTATCGATGCAGAGGTCACGGCGATTGGGCAACTGGTTCGAGAGCTGATAGAAAGGCAACAGTGACTCGAATCCGCCACCCTTTACAACAACAGGGTAGGCGAGAGCATCCTCTGAACGCACAGTAACATCGAACTTTGAGCAGATGGGCTACGCAGCAGAAGACCACACCGGAGGGTGCCACTCCTTTCAGCTAAGAACAGGAAACTGAGGCTTACATTTGCAAAGCTCATCGAAATTGGACGTTTAGAAGATGTGGCAAAAACAAGTTGCCTGGTCTGAATGATCTCCGATTTCTGCTGGACATTCGGATGGTAGGGTCAGAATTTGGCGCGTCAACACAACTTAAAGCATGGATCCATCCTGCCTTGTATCAACGGTTCAGGCGGTGGTTGGGTGGTGGTGTCATGGTGTGGGGGAAATTTTCGTGGCACTCTGTGGTCCCCTGGGTACCAAATTGAGATCGTTGCAAGCCACAGCCTACCTGGTATTGTGCTGACCCATGTCCATCCCTTTGATGACACTATGTACCCAACATCTGATACTTTGCAGGATGCGCCATGTCATAAAGCTGGAACATCTCAGACTGGTTTCTTGAAACAGAATGAGTTCAACTGTACTCAAATGGCCTCCACAGTCACCAGATTCAATCCAAATAGAGCATCGTTGGGATGTGGTGGAACGGTGGAGATATCGGCATCAATGATCGTGCAGCCGACAAATCTTGCGGCAACTTGGGGTGTATGCCATCATGTCAATATGGACCAAAAATCTCTGAGGAATTCTTCCAGCACCCTGTTGAATCTATGCCAAGAAGATTGGGGCATTTTGAAGCGCAAAAGTGGGGTCCACCCGTTACTAGCATGGTTGTACTACAAAGTGGCCGGTGAGTGTCTATGGCACTGTATGTGTGCATAGATTGATTTTATATACTCTATATGTTGTGTCTGTGTGTTGTGTATAGTGGAAGAACTATGTTATGTATAGGTGATAAATGGTGTTTATATAGTTACGCCTTTCTTTGGTTTAACTGTGTAGGGGCCGCTTAGGTGGGAGTTAGGGGGTGATTAAGAATCACATATAAACCACAGGTATGGCTGTCTTCTTAGAAAACACGACAGAATGCAAACGAACAACTTGCCTGAAATGTGAAACACAGCCTTCTTCATGGGACTTTTTTGTATATGTACTCCTAGGCCCATAGCAATCATCCTTGAGCCAATCTCTCCCTTTCCTCTTGATTAACTCGGTTCCCTTTGAAGACGGAAGCCTGCACGGTTCCAGCACCCAGTCATGGGCTCCCATTTTCCAGGAATAGTGCCAGCTGGATATCAACCTGGGTGAGACCCTCGCCATAAATACTGGAAGAGAAATTAATTTGAGCAACGGGATCTAATTTCTTGCTAATATGAGTGTCAAGATTCAAAGGATATGTAGATTAGTCATTTAGCAAAACAAAAAGAAAAAAGAGAATGCTAACTACGGATGTCAATGAGAGTAAACCGAGAGAACATATGATAGGATTTACCTTCAACTATTGGCATTTATTTGGCATGGTTCAAACTTTGTTCCAAAATGGGTGCCCATTGATAGCCGCATAGGCCTCATCAATTAGAATACAACTGTGTAGTTATGAAGCATATACCGTATATATCGGTATAAGCAGAACCCGAGTATAAGCCTACCCCAGAGTATACAGCCTGCCCACAGTAGTATACGCCGCCCCCAGTAGTAACAGACCACACAGACATACCACCCAGTATATACAGCCAGCCCACGACCATGCGCCAAGCCCCCAGTAGTATACAGGCCACCAGCCTACCCATAGTATACAGCCAGCCCAGCATGCCCCCAGTAGTATACCGCCAGCCACAACCGCCCCAGAGTACTAGCTCCTCAAGTATACACCCCCCAGCCTGCCCCAAGTAGTATACAGCAGCCCCATGCCCCCTATAGACTGCCCCCAGCTCAGTAGTATACACCACCTCAGCCTGGCCTCCAGAGTTAAAGCGTCACCACAGAAGCTGCTCCCAGTAGTATACAGCCAGCCAGCATGCCCCCAGTAGTATACAGCCAGCCCGACCTATAGCCGCCCAACTTGCTCAGATATAACAGGCCCCACCTCAGCCTGACCCCAGATTATACAGCCAGCCCAGGATCTGCCCCTGATGTATACAGCCACCCTCAGCCTGACCCCAGTGAGTATAACAGCAGTCCCAGCCTGCCCCGTAGATACATCAGACAGCCCAGCCCCTGTTATACAGACAGTCGCCGCCGGCCCCAGTAGTATACAGCCACCCCAGACCCTACCACAGTAGGATACAGCCACCCAGCCTGCCTCAGTATTAAACCCAGCTGTCCCAGGAAAAGCCAGCCACCTGCCCCGTATTATACAGGCAGCCAGCTGCCCCGTAGTATACAGCCAGCCCAGACTGACCCCAGTATTATAAGCCAGCCATCGACCTGCTCCCAGTCAGTATACAGCAACATTCAGCATATCCCCCAGTAGTATAAGCCAGCCCAGTCCTCCCCAGTGAGTAGTATACAGCCACCTCAGCCTGACCCCAGTAGTATTACAGCACCCAGCCCAGCGCTCCCAGTAGTTACACGCCACCCAGCCCCCCATAGTATACAGCACAGCCTCAGCCTGCGCCCCAGTAGATATACAACCACCCACGCTGCCTCCGTAGTAACAGCCACCCCACCGCTCCCGTAGTATACAGCCACTCAGTCCTGTCCTCCATATTATAAACACCACTCAGCCTGCTACCAGTAGTATACAACCACCCGAGCCTACCCGTAGTATACAGTCCACCCGAGCCCCTTGGACACAACCCAGACTCCCAGTAGTATCACCAGCTACCTACCCATATCACAACCCAGCGCCTTTATCACACCTCAGCTACCCCAGCGTATACAGCAGCCCAGACTGCTCCCAGTAGTATACAGCCAGCCACATGCCCCCAGTAGTATAAGCCAGCTAGCATGGGCCCAGTAGTATACACCAGCCCAGCCTGACCCCGTAATCCAGCAGCCCGACTTGCTCCCAGTGTATACAGCGCCTTCCAAACGATGCAGGCACTTACCCCCAGTAGTATAACACCAGCTTCATCCTGGCCCAGTAGTATACAACCAGCCCAGCTGACCCCAGTCGTATACAGCCAGCCCAGCCTGCCCCCAGTAGTATACAGCCACCTCAGCCTTACCCCAGTATACAATCCAGCCCAGCCTGCCCCAGTAGTTACAGCACCTCAGACCTGACCCAGTAGTATACAGCCAGCCCGAACTGCTCTCCAGTAGTATACAGCCAGCCCTTGTTCTCTCCCGGTGAGAAAAATGGCGGCACCCGCATGATGTTACAGAAGAAAGAAGCCAGGAAGAGGAGCCAGCTGACCTGGGGAGCAGCGCTGCGCATCGGGGCCCACCGGAGGGTGAGTATATAAGTTTATATTTTTTAAGTGCATTGACATTGTGGATTGACGTGTATAAGCCAGGGGATTGTTTTTCAGCACATTTTTTTGTGCTGAAAAACTTGACTTATACACAAGTATATACGGTAATATACAAGGGTGATCTAGGTGAGAGTGGGGGATGGGGCAAGTGCGGGGCCACAGAGCTGGAGGGGGCCCCCACTAAACCTTTACTAATGAATCCGTAGGGGCAGTGGGCTGTATATAAATTAACCATAAGGGTTGTATATAAAATACCATGGGGGGCTGTATGGTATGACAATATAGGGAATATTTTAGGGAAAGAGACGTTTTAGTTTCTAATTTTAGTGCAGCCACATGAGTTCGCTGCAAAGGGGCTATAAGGCTCTGTCGCCTAGGGGCCTACTCTGAATGGGTTTGACAACAAACCTTACAGAGCTCTCCTGAGGGGCGGTGTAGTAGTTGCGTTGAAGTTATTGCTTGCAAGTAAATAATGGAGAAGTAGAGTGAGAATGCGTACTTTTAGCTACCGCAAATGTTCCTGCCTCTACGGCAGTACTAAGGTGACTAAGTAATATGGTACCTCCTTATGTTGTGACCGACCACTGAAAGCATCAATAATATAAACCCTGTCTGAAAATGCTTTCTAACAGTGGATAATTTTCAGGAACTTCTCAGGATAAACTGTAACCCCATACTCTAGTATGCCTTATCCGGTGACTATGTATGTGAGTCACCCCCAAACTTCAGTATAGCTACGGCCGGTTCAGGAGGAGAAATCAAGGTCAAAGAGCGGGAAACAAAGGTCAGAAATTGTATAGAGGGGTATGGAGTGTAGCTGTAGTGTAATGAATGGGTCTTAATGTATACCATATGCAACCTGTAGGCAGGGGGGCATTGTTTCTGATGGAATCAAATCAAATCAGATTGCTAGAGTCATTCATTTCTGTGTGTCACAGGGCACTCTGTGATCAAAAATGTACAAGAATGGGCCAGTTCTGTCCGTAGTGTAGTGTCTAACCTGAAGTGCTGCAATTCAACCACAGACCGACACTCCGACACTATTTAGTGGATGGAACCTAATATGACTCGTAGTACTGGTGCTGGAGGCAGCTTACTGGGGGGGGCCATGTGGTCAACCACCCAGATCTGATATTCATCACCCATGGTTTACAATATTAGAGCTCCAAGAAACCCCTTTAATATGTAGATTACATAATATTGTTACGTGTAGTTAAAAGCCCTGATGATTGTTCATCTAGACCGGGCACAGATAACAAAGGCACAAGTAGCTGAAGATGAGGCATCACCCGTAGCTGCTCACTTACATAAGGTCTATATCTGTACCCTGAATTAAAGGGGTTTGTTATTTAAAGCAGATAAGGGGTCATTATCTCTTTTTCATTTTATATGCGCCCTTTTCTGCACTTTTCTTGCCCTGTAGTCTCAGTTATTGTCAATGCTGCGTGTAAACTTTTTAGGTGAAATTTTTCTTTGCATGGTTCAGGACTGAAGAGCTTTTGCGCAATATTTGCACCCTTTTAGGCGCAAATGAATGTTAAAACAGGCGCAAACCTCTGGAAGCAGGAAAAAGACAAAGACACATTAGGCACAAATGAGGTTTACTGCTACACATGAAACTCCGGTGAACTTCTTGAAAAAGGAACAAAAAAGTGCGCAAATACCCTAATGAGACCAAAAAATCACTAAAGTACAACCAAAAAACATGCATTTTTCTTCTGAAACTTTCTTTCTAGCATTGAAATGTCCAAGTTCAATGTTAGTTCCAGAGTCTAATAATTATCCTAAAGCGCCCTCTACTGGTCCTGTTAGAGTACTACAAACATATACTGGAAGTATATACTAGAAGTCCCAGGGGTATGTTCAAGGTTCTGTATGCTTGTTCTTAAGTTAAATTTGTATGTAAGTCGGAGCTGGTATATTTTGTAAGTGTAATTCCAGACAAAAGATGTGTTTGCAATGCATTACAATAGATAATGCAAACATCATGTGAACACAGCCTTAAGCTGATACATATATGTATAAGTGGAATTTATAATACTAGCTTTCACTACCATTGATATATTATGTAACAATATATTGGTATATGGTTATATCATGTAACGTATGTGTGTCCACCTGTTTTCGCAGTTGAATTTATTGCATGCTACCCCCTTCGTGGCGCAGCTGCCCTGGCCACCACGCGGCACAAATTGGATGGTCCGACTGATGCGAACCAAGCACAGTATTTAACTTCCAAATTGTGTCGCGAGCGGTATGTTACAGATGCACCACAAAAAAGATGGTGAGCTCTGTCGCCAATGATTTAGGGAATTGCTGCATATAGCCGGCCACCTCATTGCACCATTCCTCAACGTAGCTACGCAAAATGCCGGAAATGTCGGAAAGTGAGGGGATACACCAATGGGCAATAATTCCAGCATCTTTTTAGGTCTGAAACACTCATTGGGGCAGATTTACTTACCCGGCCCATTCGCGATCCAGCGGCGCGTTCTCTGCGGTGGATTCGGGTCCGGACGGGATTTATTAAGGTAGTTTCTCCGACGTCCATTTTTTAAATACGGCGGTTTTTGCGAATGCTTCGGGTTTTCGTTCGGCCACGCCCCCCGATTTCCGTCGTGTGCATGCCGGCGCCGATGCGCCACAATCCGTTCACGTGCGCCAAAATCCCAGGGAAAATCAGGGAAAATCGGCGCAAATCGGAAATATTCGGGTACCACGTCGGGAAACCACGAATCGGGCACTTAGTAAATGACCCCCATTCTGTTTTGCTACCAATAGTCTCTTTTTTAACTTTGTATAAGATTTGAGCTGTTCAAATAAGGAACTGTAATAGTTACCCCCCCACTTGTACCCGTTAGACTTCTCTTATTCTGCCTACACATTGGAGCATTTACTTAACCCCTTCACGACTTGGCCTTTTTTAGTTTTTTCACTTCCATTTTTCACTCACCAACTTCAAAAATCTATAACTTTTTTATTTTTCCACCTTAAAGAGCTCTGTTATGGCTTATCTTATTTTCTGCGTAACAAATTGCACTTCATAGTGACGGTATTTAAATTCTATGGTGTGTAATGGGAAAGGGAAAAAAAAAATTCAAATGCAGTAAAATGGTGAAAAACCACATTTGTGACGTTTTCTTGTGGGCGTGGATTTACAGCTTTCACTCTGCTTCCCAAATGACAGTCTACTTTATTCTTTGGGTCGGTACGATCACGTGATAACAAATTTGTATAGGTTAATAGTTGTATTAAATTAAAACCTCCTGTACAAAATATTTTTTTTTATTTTGCCATTCTGGGGCCAATAACTTTTTCATACTTTGGTGTACGGAGCGTGGATAGTGTCATTTTGCGAATTTTGATGCCGCTTTCTTATATAATTTTTGGGACTGTGCAACCTTTGACCACTTTTTATAATTTTTTTATATATTTTCAAAATAGCAAAAAAATGCCATTTTCGACTTGGACGCTATTTCGTTACGGGGTTAACGTAGTGAAAAAACATTATCATATTTTGATAGATCGGGCATTTTCAGACGCGACGATACCTAAAGTGTTTATGATTTTTACTGTATTTATTTTTATATCAGTTCTAGGGAAAGGGGGGTGAGGGTGATTGAATTTTAGGGTTTTTTTATTATAATTTTTTTTTTTAAACTTTTTTTATTTTTATTTTACTATTTTTCAAATTCCCTAGGTACTCTAACCCTAGGTAGTCTGATCGATCCATTCATATACTGCCATACTACAGTATGGCAGTATATGTGGATTTTACTCCCCATGCATTACAATGTGCAATTAGCACATTGTAATGCATGGGTTAAAACGAAGTAGCCTCTCCATGCACCGGGACCCGGCGCGCGTCGGGAAGGGGTTAAAGAGGACCTTTCACCCCCTCACTTATATGGAGATTAGCATGCCATTCTGTAGGGGCTGCTACATAGATTCACGGGCACTTTGAATTTTCCTTCTAGCCCCCATGGTTGCAGAGTTATTAGTCCCGAGATGTGACCATTATAATCAGTGTTTGGTCAGAGAGGAGGAGCTGGGGCTGGAGCTGGGGGTGTGTCTTATGCTAATCTTCTCTCATACTGTCAGTGGTGAGATGTAATTTCTCTATTTCTCTATCTAAAGGCCTCATAAACGTGATGCGAATGCTGCGTAAGCCTAAACGTGACGCAAACACTGCGTAAGAGTAAACATGACGCAAACATGTAAAAGTAAACGTAATTCAAATGCCACATAAGAGTAAATGTGACACAAACACTGCGTAAGTGTAACCGTGATACAAACGCAGCGTAAGCGCAAACGTGACGCAAATGCCACATAAGCGCAAACGTGCCCCAAGCAGCGCGTAAGCATAAATGTGACACAAACGCCTCGTCAACGTGATGCAAACGGCGCGTAAACGTGATGCAAATGCTGCCTAAGCATGACGCAAACGCTGTCTAAGCGTATCCATGATGCAAATGTCACATAAGCGCAAACGTGACGCAAACCCCTTGTAAACATGATGCAAATGCTGCATAAGCGTAACCGTGAAGCAAACGCCAGTAAGCGTATCCATGATGCAAACGCCACATTTGCGTAAACGTGACGCAAACGCCACATAAGCGCAAACGTGACGCAAGCAGCGTGTAAGCGTAAATGTGATGCAAACGCATCGTAAACGTTATGCTAACGGCGTGTAAATGTGATGCAAATGCTGCGTAAGCATGACGCAAACGCTGTCTAAGCGTATGCATGACGTAAACGCCACATAAGCGCAAGCGTGACGCAAACGCTGCATAAGCACAAACGTGCCGCAAGCAGCGTGTAAGCGTAAATGTGACGCAAACGCCTTGTAAACGTGATGCAAATGCTGCGTAAGTGTAACCGTGACACAAACGCCGCGTAAGCGTATCCATGACGCAAGCACCACATAAGCGCAAGCAGCTTGTAAGCGTAAATGTGACGCAAACGCATCGTAAAGAACGAACCTCAGAATGATATCTCAGCAACTGTGGGGGCTAGAAGGAAAATTCAAAGTGCGCCTGAATCTGTGTAGCCGCCCCTACAGGATGGTATTATAATCTATACATGTGTGAGGTGGTGGAAGGTCCTCTTTAAAACTGTGCAAACTGCACTATAGGCAGTTTACCTGTGGAGTGTGCAGAGTTCACCAGATTCAGGATTTGTGTCTCACATTTTTCATGAAACTGGTGCCCTTTGTACTGCTCCAGAGTGCACCAACTTTTTTTAAATTGCACCTTTAACATGTTATGTGGGACTTTGCATGATAAATGTGGCGCACAGTCCGACTGAGTACCGGAATGCCAATTTCAGTGACAAAATTTGTGTTGTATGAAAAATAGTGCAGCCATGACCCTGCAACCGACCCACCCGCTGGAGACCTGCCAGGCTGTAGGACAGTCCTCCGGTCCCCATACCAAGCACCGTGACACTAGCGTGCCTTGGCCGCAACCGCCAGCCACTCCGGTATTCTGGGCCTTGGCTTCCTCCAGGCCCCAAGAAAGGGCTAGGACCCGGTGGGGATTGTTGCAGCTCTATATATTTATGTATTATTTGGGGGGGAGGTGGAGTTTGCATATAGATGCATTACTGGGGTGGGGGCGTGGAGACTGTATATGGGGGCCTCCAGCAGATTTTGGGCCCAGGGATCCCAACCTACCTTAATCTGGCCCTGAAACTACATGTTGTTGAAAAAAGTTCTGATGCTTGCATTGCATACATAACTGTATAAGAGGTCCAACTCCTGCTGCAGAAAATATTCCCAAAACCATTTCTCTTCTTCCACCACCTTTCACTGGCTTCTTTACACACTTTGGGTTTAGTCTTTCCCCAGTTTGTCGATGAACATAATATTTCCCTTCACATCCAAATAAATTAAACTTGCTTTCACAAAAATGAACTATTGACCACAACTTCTCTGTCCACACAACATGGTCCACAGCAAAGATGAGCCTTTTAATTCTTTCTGCTCTAGTGAGAGTTTAGGTCACTGCAGAATGAGCTTTCAGTTGCTCTGAAACATCTAGACACCGGGGGTCATTTACTAAGGGCCCAAATCGCGTTTTTCCGTCGACTTTCCCGAATATTACCGTTTTGCGCCGAATTGCCCAAGTTTTTGGAATACGCGATCGGATTGTGGCGCATTGGTGCCGGCATGCACGCGAGGCAAATCAGGGGCGTGGCCATCGGAAAACCTGACAGATTCGGAAAAACCGCCGTATTTTTTTTTAAATGTGTCGCTTGACACGCACTTACCTGCACCCAGGATAGCTTGGTGAACTCCAGTGAACTCCGACGGACTTCAGCGCAGCAGCGACACCTGGTGGACATCGGGCGCACTACCATAGTGAATCGCTGGAAGACCCGTATCTGCGTCGGAGAACCCGCCACTGGATCGCGAATGGTCCAGGTAAGTAAATCTGCCCCACTGTATGAAGAGACAGATCCACACCCTGATCAGTGCTGAACTGGTGAGGAATTCCAGCTGCAGTGTTGAAACAATTGCCCATGGAAATTCTCTGCATTATCCCGTCCTCTCTCTTGCATTTGACTTTTAAGAGCAAACAGCCTTCTTGGGGTACTTGAATGAGTTTGCAATGTTGTAAAGATGCAATAACACTTTGGAATAGCACAACATTTTTGCAAAGTCAGTGAAAACTGGTGCCAGCTATATAGGGTTTGTCAGGCAATTAAGGAAATTATCACCAGGTGCCATATTAACACCAATAACTTGCAGGTATCTGGAAGTGTTCTTTAATTTTGATCAGTGTTCTTTTACAATTATCTCATCTCCAATTTTATTCTGTGCTTTAGAATATAGACAATTTATAAAATAAGCTTAAAATTCTGCTTCTTTACTCATGTTAGGATAATTTCACATAGAACTACACAATGATCTTGACATTTGGGAAATTGTGTGGTTCTCAAATTTTGATCTCCTTTGTATAAGCTGAATGAAGTAATAACTAGACTGTGGCTGATGTTGATTCCCATGATAATACATTTTATATTGCACCTACATTTATAGCCTTAGAATAATTGAATGTGGGTTCATTATTAATAGGCAACACCTCAGTCACCAATACTGATAAGCGCTGTCACCCCTGTAAATGTAATATTACCGCAGTGAAGCTATGGGTGCTGCTTTTCTCACCTACTAGGTCAGCAGTGCCAATAAGGCTAGAGGAGCCAATTACTGCTGCAAGCAAGGATTTACAGAAGTCATTGTTGGACAATCTATAAAAACACTGGACTACAGATTAATACCAAGAAAACTTTAGCAGTAAGGCCTCCTTCACAACTTTGGTCAGTATTTTGCAATAGTATACTGTATGTGAAGTATTGACGAGACTGAATCCTGAAAACAGAGAAATTGTAGGTGAAATCTATGATTATACTGTAGATGTCAGTTCTCTGCTGTACAATTTTCTCTCAAAACATCATGTCCCTCATGCTCCTCCTGTGCACCAGAGGCTCCTGAGGTGGCATAAAGTGGGAAATAATCACAAAATCAGCAATTGCAATTAATTCAGGATGTACAAGCACTGATAAATATCATTACTAAGCTCTCCACCTTCATGACTTTATGCAACCAATTTACAACTCAATACAAAGTAGATATTCTGGATGATGCCACCACAGTGGGTCATGAAAGAATCATGATCTGGAAGGTGACAATATACCGTATATACTCGAGTATAAGCCGACCCGAGTATAAGCCAAGACCCCTAGTTTTAACACAAAAAACTTGAAAAACCTATTGACTTGAGTATAAGCCAAGGGTGGGAAATGCATTGGTCACAGCCTCCCTAGTATATAGCCAGCCAGCCCCCTCCTAGTATATAGCCTGCCAGCCACCTGTAGTATATAGCCAGCCCTCTGTAGTGTATAGCCTGCCAGCCCCTGTAGTATATAGCCTGCCAGCCCTCTGTAGTATATGGCCTGCCAGCCCCCTGTAGTATATGGCCTGCCAGCCCCTTTAGTGTATAGCCTGCCAGCCCCTGTAGTATATAGCCAGCAAGCCTCCTGTAGCATATAGCCTGTCAGCCCCCCTGTAGTATATAGTCTGTCAGCCCCTTCCCCCAATATAAAGCCTGTAGGAAAAAAATAAACAGTGTACTCACCTTCTGACGCCCCCCTGGCAGGTCCTCTTCTATACAGTGATGCTCAGGCATCGGCTCCGTGTCCCCGCAGTGTCCGTCTCAGGGATCGTGACGTCAGCCACTTGCTGACATCATCGCGTGTGCCGCTGCCGGCACACATAGTAGAATGTCAGTGAGTAGCTCACGTTACGCTCCCTGTGATGGACAGTGTGGGGACACATAGCCGTTGCCGGAACATTGCTGTAAAGAAGAGGACCTGCCAGGGGGGTGTCGGAAGGTGAGTACACTGTTTATTTTTTTCTTTACTCCAGTATAAGCCGAGGTGAGTTTTTTCAGCACATTTTTTGTGCTGAAAAATTCAGCTTATACTCGAGTATACTGTTCACATGTTCCCTTTAATGATAACCCACTTTATTATTCAGATTTATTCTTCTGTTCCTTACATCTGCAATCACATGCCACTAGTGCTGACCAGAACATGTATGTAGGTGTTGGAATGAGGGCAGCTTGAAGGGGAGGACTGGAGTGGCCTGCTTAGTTGTGTCATGGTTGTCCTGAGGTAGGCAAAGAAAAGGGTGAAGCACAGAAAAACTCAGGCTCAGGCTGGTAACATAATGCTTGGGAGGAACAGCAGGTCTGTTGAGGGCTGGCTGCGGTAGTAATATCTTCAGCACAGTACTTTGGGTTTATTTGTGGCTGGAATCAACATCCCTTTTGGTAGAAGAGCTAGATGAGCTCTGCAGCAGGGGCAGATGGATTTGGTGCAAGCTTCTGGGTACCAACGATGATCCTCTGGACACTAAACAAGCCCTCCAACCTGTCTCCTGACGAAAGATAAAGGGGAAGGATTCAACCGGTCTCCTGACAGGTTTGAGTGAAAAGACTCTAACTTGGACCTGTCTTCTCACAGGACAGCTGACAAAGAACTAACCCATAATGACACACAGGGCTTGACTTATATACATTCCGGGGGAACCAGCTAATGACAACTGCATATTTTGCAAATGTAACATTTTTCTACAGACATTTTATCAATAGAAGATAATGCAACATCCCCCACTGGGGCTTAGCATTTTCTTGGGGCATGGAGGCAGCCGGGGCCCACGATACCGGAGTGGCTGGCTAATGTGGCCTTGGACACGCTGTGGTCACGGTGCTTGGTATGGGGACTGGAGGGCTGTCCTAAAACCTGGCAGGTCTCCAGCAGGTGGGGTGTGCAAGAAATATGGGGGGAGAGGCTAATGAAATGGTTTCTCCCTGGGTTAACCCCTGAGGTGTCTGCAGGAAGGGTAATGGATGGGGAAGCCTGTGGTGGTAAGCAGCTTGGATTCAGGGATCAGACAGAGGCAACGTTGTGCAAATCAACTTACATTTTTTTATTCAACAGAAGGCAACAGCCAAACGTAACAGCAGTAGATTCCGCAGGCTGGTGAGCTGCTGGGAGGTAGCTGGTCCACAGGAAGGTTACTCTCAGCCAGATAAGGACCTCAGTTCTGGGGCTTAAGTCTCCTGACTTGCCCTCAGGTATCAGGCAGCGGCCTAAAGTACCTCTTCTTCCTGAAGAGCAGCACTGCAGGGTGCTCCTGCCCACCAGGGGTTTATATACTACCTTGGTCAGGTGGTAGCACTCTCCAACCAGCTTCCAGCTTGTCTTACAAGAACATCATTGGACAATAACATTTGGCATTGTTAACGCTTGACTTTACAGGCAGTGGCTACAACTGCAATTACTAAGTTCTCTAGCACTTACAGTCCTCCTAGAGAGGTGATCAGTCTCCCTAACAGCTCCTGACATGGAGATGGCCAAATTTTAAACTACCACCTTGCCTCTGCATTGGCAGGGATGTTACAATAATTTAATACCTTAATGAGTACTAGATTGTAGATAAGGAACAACTCTGATTTCCGCCACTTTGTGGTAGTGTTGTGATGCACGTGTCCACTTCCAAAGCCCTCTAGATGTAGGAGAAGTATTAGCAACTATTCCTACAATCTGCATAGTTTCCATAGGACATTACCTTTCTGGACATGTATTTTACCCTTAAAGGACATCTACCTTCAGTTTAGTCATGGTAGATATGATCTAGGCCAGATGAGTTCTTTCTGTTTGTTTCTGCTGAGGAGCATCCCACCTCTCAGCACTCAGCCTGCCGACCCGGCCTGTTGCTGCAGGACCCTGAGTATATAACAGGGCCTGCCTCTGAACACTGCTACTGAAGCAGCCACTCATCTCCAGCATGTAGTTACCTATATCAGGCTGTGAGCAACCTTTGCCGAACACCTTTAAACCTGCGACCTTGGACCAGTTAAGTGGTTGTCTTCTGCTGTCGCCTACATTGAAGTTTGCTGTGTTCTGAAATAAAGGAATAAATAATAATTACGGTTGAAATTTCTTATCTCCGTTGACTTCAACTGTACCCCATTTACCCTCCACCCGGGGATAATTACATCCACATAAGGAGTGCCCCAGGGAGAACTATCTGCAACATCTCCCTCTCTTTTCTTGCAATCTACCTGCCCCATACCTGCCCAGTATGGACAAGGCATGTTCCTCTGGTACCCAGCAACCATGACTCCGTCAAGTGCTAGCCACTCAGGTACCAAACGGAATCCAGTTGCCCCCAAGCCCAAAACGGTCAGGCTCCAGTGGGGGGTGTTGAAAATACAATCTGCTCCACTCCTGTTCTATAAGATGCTACCTTCATATAGGACACTATGTACAATATACTCAGTTCCTCCTGCTCTATAAAATGCTGCCTGCAGATGGGACACTGTGTACAACCTGCTCAGCTACTCCTCCTCTATAGCATAATGCCTGCAGATAGGACACTGTACAATCTGCTCAGCTCCTCCTGTTCTATAACATGCCGCCTGCAGATAGGACACTGTGTACAACCTGCTCAGCTACTCCTCCTCTATAATATGCTGCCTGCAGATAGGACACTGTACAATCTGCTCAGCTCCTCCTGCTGTATAACATGCTGCCTGCAGGTAGGACACAATGGGGCTTATTTACTAAGGGTCGCACTTTCATCGGACTTCCCGACATTTTCGGGATTTGTGCCGCTGTGACAGGTATTTAGCAGGGGATTGGGTGACAGATTTTGAGGCGCCAGCTTTCATGCGACAGAAATCAGGGGGGGGGGGGGGCTATGGGTTGGACAATCCGACTGATTCGGACTGAGCGCGGGATTAAACATTGAATTTATGTCGCAAGCCCAAGCATTACATACAGCAGGAGGAAGAAGGTGAACTCCGGCTGACCTGAGCGGGGAAGCGATACATGCAGTATATCGGGTGCACGATCTTTGTGAATTACGGCAGATGTGCATTCCGGTTGGACAATGCACTTTCGGGGATCGCGCAGGATGAAGTAAATTTGCCCCAATGTACAATCTGCTAAGCTCCTCCTGCTTTAGAACATGCTGCCTGCAAATAGGACACAATGTACAATCCGCACAGCTCCTCCTGCTTTATAACATGCTGCCTGCAGATAGGACTCTATAGACAATCGGCTTAGCTCCTCCTGCTTTATAACATGCTGCCTGCAGATAGGACACTATAGACAATCGGCTCAGCTCCTCCTGCTCTATGAAAAGATATATATTTGCTGCATCAATGACCAAAATGAAGAAATTTTAGGTTATTTATTCAAGTATTTTTTGCAGTAAATTTCCTTACTGTCTGTTCCTTAACATTTAATAGGGGTCTTAATCAGAAAACTGTGTCTGTATGAGGTTACAGAGCAAGCAAGACAAGGACATATAATTGCCTACAGCACGTCCTGTGCTACAAGCTTTAAACAGGGGCAAAAAATAAAAACATGACTCTAAATACTTTGTGTTCTGCCAAACTAAAACTAGAATCTAAGAGCATCTGGAAATAGAATTAGGTAACAAACAGGAGTGGCCCAAAGTTTCCCCTATAAACCGAGGTAGTAAATAATATGTAGTGTATAGGTATAAAACATATATATAAGGAGCTATACCCTAGTGCCCTGTAAATGTGAAGCAAGTCTAAGATACCCAGCCATCAGCAGCAGAGCCCCGGCCGGCCGCTCTCCCTTGCTGAGATGCAGAATTTTGACGTCAGCCCCTGTTCACAAAGGTTTTAATGAGTTTCAAGCTGTGGCACTGGGCTTGGGTGAATTCCACACTTTTTTATGAGTAACGTGCCTCTAAAAAAACCCAATGCAAACAGTGTGTAATGCTTTTCTAAAGCGGACCAATAATTGCTAGCATATGAAGCGCACTAATTTTATGAGGGCTTCAATGGCATGCGAAAGGACTGATTCATGAAAGCGTCGAGCAACCTTTCAGTGGGTTTTCTGTGAACTGCCCTCGTAAAAAAGCGCAGAATGCACCAAAACAGCGAGTAAATCTCACCGTGTGGATGGTCATTAACAGTGCAAATCTGTGCGCAATGGTGTCATTAATAGCGCTGGCAGGAAAGAGTCTATCTCTCCCTGTTACCCATTCCAGTGCCCGCTCCAAATATATTCATTAGCTTCAATTTTCTATTCCCTACGGGACACACCGAGATCCACAATAGTCAGAATTTTCTATTCATGGAGGCTCCATTATTTATTGGGTAACAGTTTCATACCGTCTCCTGCATTGTTATTTCGACTCCAGCGCCAGAGCTCAGCTACAGACTTTGCTTTCTAATATATATTGTCTGTCTAGTGCCCGACATATGCCGGCAAACAAGATGCCAAATAGGGATGTTATTATTCCAGTAAATAAAGGTTATTCTTTATATTAAATACTTTCTGTATCAGTCCCACGTGATCTATGCTTAGATCCCCTAATACTTATTCCCTGGGAACACATTAGCGAAGCCTCCACTGCCCAGTTATTGCACAGGGTGGCTACTGTCCATCTCACGATGAAAGAAATTCTGCTTATCTTATCCATGAGAAGAATTGGTCAAAAAGACTCCTAAGATGTCCTTACTATTTGTCCCCATACATTATGGATATTAGAAAATGAATACATTCTTTTCTCAGCTCCAGGATAGGTGGGACCCCAGATACAACTACAGGCATATGATAGACCCAATAGCTGGGCGTCCAATTTCAAAAAGTGTGGCATGCCTATAGAAACTCTACTATAAACTCAACTATATTACTAGATATTAAGCACAAAGGGTAACATACTGGGGCATGTATTATGGCCTTTTTGGAGTAAGCGGAGGTTTTTCACAACCCTTTCAAAAATATCCAATTCCACTGGAGTTGTGATATTTTAACCAGAAAACTGGCATAAAACACCACTGAAATACAAAACCAACCCAGCAACAGAGGTGGGTATGATCGGGGAGCAAAGTTCCTAGGGAAAATTATGGCGCACGCGGCTTTGCTGGTGACATTTAAAAGGTTAGCAGCGATAACGGATGTTGCTACTCCCAGACGAGCATACTTTGGTGTCAAAATAGCCTAAAGGGGATATTGTTTGAGTAATGAAAACCTATATAGTTTTCCAATATACTTTCTGTATTAATTCCTCACAGTTTCTAGATCTCTGCTTGCTGTCATTCTATTGGGAGGTTCATTGTTTAATTCCTGTGGTTAGAAATCTGTCCCTAGTCATGTGATATCACACAGGAGCACGGTTCGTTATATCCCTGGTCTTGTGATGTCACACAGGTGCAAGACTCATTCTATACCTGGTCATGTGATGTCACACAGGTGCAAGGATCGTTATACCACACAGCAGAAACCGTGCACCTATGTGACATCACATGACCATGGGAAGATTTCTATCCACAAGAAGTAAACATAGAAGCTTCCTGTTGAATATCGACAAGCAGAGATTTAAAGAACAGTGAGGAATTGATACAAAAAGTATATTGGAAGTTACACAAACAATATCAATTAATTGCAGAACGTGGAAAACCCCTTTAAGGTTTGCAAGGCGCAAGTGGGTCTTTATCCTGCTCCTGTCTGGTTCCCTGTGCAGTATACATCATATCCAGAAGTAGACAGTGAATGGAAAGATGCATACACTCAGCGAAGGCCTGTGGAGGCAATTGGGCAGTTGCAAAGTATTGCATCCCTCCCCCAGCCTCCGCTGATTATACACTCAGGGTGATCTCCAGTGATGTCTCTATCAATAAAGACAGTGAAATCAGTTGGAAAAACACCCTGAACATTGTCAGCAGCCAATCACTGGTGAGGGGAGGAACAGGAGGACGTATCACAGTGTATGAGCATACAGGGGCAGATTTACTTACCTGTCCACGTTGTGATCCCCGATCCGGAATGTCTGATGAGGATGAAGTCTGCTGCGATTCACTACGAACGTGCGCCTGAAATCCTGCATGTGTCGCTTCCCCGATCAGGTCCGACAGAGTTCACCTTCTTCTTCCCGGTGCATGTAAATTCTTGGCTTGCTACACAATTTTAAATGTTAAATTCTGCGTGTTGTCCGAATCCGTTGGATCGTCCCACGGTCGGCCCCCTGATTTCTGTCGCCCAATTGCAACACAAACCCATCGCGTGCAACACAATTCCTGGCACGATCCCCGAAAAGTTGGGAAACCTGACGACTTAAGGACTCGCTGGGGATCCTTACAATGGAGGTTAAAAGTGCAATGTTAACTAGTTTAAGAAGTTTGAGACATTTTGATACCTCAGCAGCTTTATACTCGCTGACTAAGAGCAGCAACTTTTGTTCCACTGTCAAACCGTATGAAACTAATCAATATAGTGACAATCAGATAGGGATGTTCCTCCTTGTGAAGTCTATGACTACTGTGCTCAGGCCAATTTAAGGAATTCCTGCTTTTTAAGCTTTGAGGAATCTGCAATCTACAGGCTCCAGACGTAATAATAGGATGTGGTAAGTCTTTATGACTTTTTGGTTGTAATGTTCAAAGTAGGAATAGAATGTTATTTATTAGTAATAGGACGTTAGTGAATGCGCTTCGTGAAGGCTTTCTATGTTTCTCATTTCCTTCTAATACAACAAATAGGGAAACAATTCAGACATGCAAATGCACCCACGGTATCTATGCAAATTAGAATAATTATCCATGTGTCAATCTAAGTCTCCATATCCACCCAGCTGCCCACCATCTTTTAAAAAAAGTGTGATGATAATGTATGTTTTTGGGCAGTCCCATTCTTAAAGTGGCAGAATCTCTTTCAGTTAATACTGTCAGGCTGAACAAACACTGAACTATTTGGTTCACTTAGCAGTCATCTCTCTACAAGCTTTGTTCTGGACCAGCAACAGAAAACATTGGGGCTCATTTACTAAGTGTTCGCGAGCCGCACTATCGTCGGATTTTCAGACGATTTCTGATTTGTGCTGCATTTAACGGTGGATTTTTGCGCCTCGGCTTTCATGCGACACAAATCGGGGGGCGTGCCGTCGGACGATCCAACTGACCTGATCAGGCGGACCTGATCAGGAAATCAACAGATGCAGGATATTGGGCGCACACTGTTAGTGAATCGCGGCAGATGTGCATTCTCGTCGGGGAATGCACCTCGGGGATCTCACTGGGACAGGTAGGTAAATGTGCCCCATTGTCTGACTCTTAGAGTTCTTCCACTTCCACATGGAGCACTTTCTACTCTGATAAAAATCTGGAGGGTGCATTACACATTGATGGTTAAAATCTCTTTGCTACCTCTATTGTCCAGGCTCCTGTTCCGTTAATTTTGTACTTATGGTTTCTTAATTTTGGCTCTTGTTCTTGACTATTCATTGTATCTGTAATTATGTGTCTGATTTTCTATCTCAGTTGTGAACCGTATTGCTAACCTTTATTTTGTGTTGTTTGTTTGTCTATTTTTCGTGTCCATACATTGGCAAAGGGAGGGACTGTCTTCGAGGTTGTCCCGTATCGCCTAGGATATGCTTAGGCAAGCAGGCAGGGATGTTGGTGGCTGGAGTTTTAGGGTTTGCTGTTTTTTCTGTTGTTGCTGACTCCAGTGTCCCCATTACACCTGCAGTATATGTTTCATTTCAATGAAGGGTCCATATGTAGAAACATTTACCTTTCAGTTTTATCAACATTGATTTATAGAGGTCGTCCAAACCGGAAAACTAGATTTTTACTTTGAAATAAATCTTGTTTTTTTTTTCTTGTGTAACAATTTATATCATAATTTACATTTTTCTACAAGATCATTTAAACATATTTCCCAAACTGTACGGAGATTGTCATCTATGACCTCAGCAGAATTCCTCTTTGATATCAGATAAAAGGAGGGTGAGAAATGTTTGTGCAATGCATAAAAGACCCTATAGGGGTTGTTGTAATATTTGCTAAATTTCTTTACTGATACTGTCATAAACCATGTGGTGAGATAAGTATTTTGTTCATACTTTTCTATTTGGGATTATTTCTATGGTTCTTAACTGATTGAAATGCGTCTTTAAAGGAAATGACCACTTCATGTGAAGCCTTGTGGAACGGTTCTAGGATTCATATGTACAGTGTGTGGATGACTATACCCTTATATGAAACCTGAGACATGGTGATGGTTATAATAATAATAAGCTATGTAAAAACTTTACATACCCATTGCTAAATAATGTACAAAAGAGTCCTGCTATAACGCTGCTGTTCAGGAACAGAAAATAAGATGGAAAAGGAAAGGACAGACATGGACAGAAATCACAAAAGTTGGACTTATTCATCCAGCTTTCCCTACCTACTTGTTTATCCTACCCTAGATGCTACATGACAACTGGTCGACATTCCCTACTGAGCCAAAATGAAAACAATGAGACGAAAAATAGGACAAACACAGCAGAATTGTCATGGAAGTATGTGTCAAAATCAAGATGGCAATTCAGTACAGAATCAAGACAAAGAAAATGTAAGTCAAGAAAATGCGAGCAAGCTACAAAGCAGACTTATAGCAGATAATGGAAAGTGGGCAGATAATCCTTTTATGGGATATCAGAATCCCAATCCAAAAAGTAAAATGATTGGTGCCCTGAAATCCAGACAAACCAGACCAGCAGAGGAGGAATGTGAGTAGAGGAGGTATCTGTCCATCACATCTAGCTTTACTGTCTGCAGCCCAGTCAACAGGAGACAGACAGGTGTGGCAGAAATCAATAACAACAGACAAGGGTGATATAAGTCAGTGTTCAGACTAGTGCAGGACAGAAGGCAAACCAAGTACAACAGTACATATTCTTCCATACTTTACAAGCAGATGGCATTGATGCATGGGCACAGATGTTACACCTACTTATTTGGGCTCTATGCATGTCTTACTAACCAAATTTTGTTGCAGGTCACTCACACATTGATTAGAATTTGTTCTAAATTGTTGGATAGTAATATAGACGGTGGGGTCTTTACCAGCTTTGGCAGGTACTATATTGCCACCTACTGACCAAATGTTATAAATTATGTACCCATGTTATTTATGTGTTTTTACCAGGTTTTGGTCATTAGGAAAGGATGAAGTCCTCGTGGAGCTTCATGTACAACTGAAGAATGGATGTACGAGTCTGCCAGATGTGCCTACTCCACCACCTGGGGGGATACTCACGCCGCTGTAAGATGGTAAAACAGCCTCCATTTTGTGAATGCACCTGTTTCTGTGAATAGGTTTATATTAATAACTGATATTTTGTTGTTTGACAAGAGGTCACTGTTTACCACAAAATGCCAAAAAAAGCAAAGCCCCAGACAGGAGGAGTGTGTGCCAACCATCTAAGGAGTGTGGTGCAGTGGAAGCCGCAGGAGACATTTTCACCAGCTACCGTGTACCCCCTCCCTACAATAGAGATTCAGTTTTGAGTAGGGTTAGAAGAAGTTTACTGACTCCACCTTCTTAATAAGAATGTGTATTATTTGTGGTTGGAGAACAAAGGACAAAGGATTGGGAAATGTCACTGGAGTTAGAGATTTGAATGACAGTCTCCAATGCTCTTCTGGCACGGATCAACTTGATTTCACTTCCCAATAGTCATGGGGTGTTTGGCCAGGCTTTTGCATGATGTAGGAGGACCCCTACTAGTGGTAATTTCTACAGGGCTATTTCAGATAATTTTTTACCACCTTGATAACAACAGATTTTAGCTCATGAATACCACTGAATTCTTGAAGAGACCCATGGGAAACTGTTACTATGTTAAGGAGTAATAAAGCAACATTTCTTTTTTTGTGATTCGCAACTCAGGACTAGAAAAGTTACACACTCTACCTAAAACAGGCTCCCTTTGCTATGCCTGGTGCAAGGCCCATGCCTCTTGCAAGTTAAGACCTCACGCAGCCTCGCTCAGGCCCTGCAAAAGCCTGATGCTGTGGATAAGTACCATATATGTCCACACCACATAGCTCTGGGTTACCTATTTGCCACAAGCTCACTACTGGATGGAGCCTGGCGGACATTTACAGCTGCTACTTTGTAAACCCCCCCCCCCCCCCCCCCAAAAGAAAAAACTTCTGTTGTCCCAAAGATGTTATACAGTGTAAAGATACCATAGATGTACCATAGTGATGCTGAGGATAAATATGTCTGCTTTATGCCAAGATCATGCCTCTTTCCAGCGAAGCCGCGCCTCTTTTTTGTCATGTAAATATGCAACATATTTTTTAAAAAATTTGCTTAAAATCATGTTGGAATTTTTTTTTTTTGCCAATTACAACAGAATTTTGCCACATTCGCTTATACAGTTTTAGTCAACGTTTGGTCTGAAACAGATTGGGGAAGATTTATCATAAGTTTCTGAGAGCCCATGGCAACCAATCAGAGCTCAGCTTTATCTCCCAACAGATGTTTATAATATTATAGCTGATCTCTGATTGGTTTCCATGGGCAACTAGAACGGTTTTACCTCAGAAACTTGATGATAAATCTCCCCCATTAAGTGTTTGTATGAATGAAGCCCAACAGCAATAATTTCCTTTATGTAACTCTAGGTCTTAGTTACTTTTATTTCTTCATAGCCCCCTCCTCCTAGGGCCATTTTAGGTATGACACACCCAGGCTCGGCTCCTATTCTTCATCTCATCGTCAGTTACCTGCCTGACTTGGAAACGACTCTTTGTGCCAGTGTTTACCTAGCTGTTTCCTTTCAGTGATCTCTGCCATTTCACAAAAAAAAAAGAAGAAAAATGACATGTCAAACCTTTTCTTGCAAAATAAAATCTACGGTTTCTGTTTTTTCTTACATGAGTAGATTCCCACAGGAGATGTATATGTGTGTGCATAGAGATCTAGGGTTTAACAACTGCAAAGTTGTGGTTAAAGTATTGCCAGCTGACGTTATGCTCCCCAGACACTGGGAATGTATATCGCATACAATTAATATACAGTATATTGCGCTGCAGCCTGGAGATGGAGAATTTCAAAGTTTGGAACAAGGGCTACGAATGGAGTTTTTCTGGCGTAGGAATCATGTTATATGTCACGTCTAATGGGTCCTGACAATGATTTCCTTCAATTTTGTGAATCATTTAAAATGATAGATAGGTGCCTTTATGAGCCAGAATGCCAGGATGCTTGTTATAGGCACCCGCTACATCAAATAGTTTACATGTAGAGTTAGTGAAGTTTTACTATAATTTAAAAGAAGGAGATGACTGCTGGCGGACCACCCAGCTACCATTGGTTCTCCCATTTTTACTGCATATATTTAGTTAAAATCTATCCCTCAGTATAGATAGACAATAGATAAATATATCTGCCTACCTTCTACCAAAAGCAGAAGGGGCCGTAAATGAATCCCTAAAATTACATTCAAGCGTCAGGAAGAAGTGGCTTTATTTCTCTGTATATAAAATATTTTCTACCATACTTGATTTGGTGGGACAAGGGGGGTGCTCTAACTTGGCATAAATTATACTAAATCCACCATCAAAACCAAGCATGATAAACCAGAGGCACTTAGTAATGGATCCAGACACAGTGGGGCTCATTTAATAAGGGTCCGAACGCCGCACTTTCGTCGGGTTTCCCAAATATTTCCACTTTGCGCCAAATTGCCCCTGGATTTTGGCACACGCGATTGGATTGTGGCGCATCGGAGCCGGCTTTCATGCGACAGAAATGGGGGGCGTGGCCGTCGGACAACCCGATGGATCCGGAAAAAACACGGAATTTAAAAAACAAAATGTGTTGCAAGATCAAGCACTCACATACATTTTTAAAAAGCGTAAAAAAAATTATTGTATTAAATCTACTTTTTACATTATGCTAATGATCCTGAAGGGCTCTGGAGGCGTTACCAGAGCTCTCTGTGTTGCAGATTCACAGGCTGATTCACATTGATGACAACATGTGTCACAGAAGGAGGTGCAGGGCGAGGGGAGACCTGCTCTGCACCTTGTAACAGCCCGTGAAGCTACACCAATGAGAGGCTCTGGAATCACCATTGCATATTTTTAAAAGTTGATTATATGGGGAAGGAGACCATGGATAACAAATATAAGATTGCCGCAGTGACAATGACTGGATCTATGAGTAAGTGTCCTGTTTATCATGTTTGATTTTGAGATTTCCGTTAAAACCGGCCTAGATTTTTTGTTCTGTGCATGGAGAGCTGAAAGAGGAGTCAAATTCCAGGGTGTAAAAACTATGAAAAAATTATATTTAATTTAGACCTCACCTCTGGTCTACCATTGCTCCCCCCATCAAGTCTAGCCTCTGTTATACAGAGGTTCTGCAGTGATGTGGTGCTGACCCACATCACGGTGCGCACACCAGCTATACGCATATTAGCCCATAGTAGACACGCAAGAGGCTGGACCAAAGGCCTAGACCAAGGTAAGCATTAATTTATTATTATTTTTACATTGTGTAAAAATTAATAAAACCAGGCAATCCTTTTAATCTGATTAGAGTCAATTGACCCCCACATGGAACCAATCACTGATTAGTGCGGTGACCTGCGTCAGCCAACATTTGGATGAGATATGAGACCGGTCAGGTTCAGCAGGGAACGGAAGTGGTGATAACTGAAAGGAAGGGGTTGGTAAGTAGTTTTTTTTAATTTATTTTTCTACCGTAATTATGTGTTTCTCGAAAGTGATCAAGTTATATCACATATCTTGGTTTATCTCTATGTCCATATGTCATCTCCATGGGTGCTTTAGGCCGATACCTTCTCATGCTGAATATGAGACAAGAGTGGGGATAAAGTAAAATTAGGAATATTTTGTATATGTAGGAAAAGGGGGGCAGAATTCACTCAATAAATGATTGCCTATCCATCAGTTGTCATCTGAACTTTAGTGATCATGGGTTGGTGCGTATCCTACAGAAAAAAATCATCAGAGTAGTGTATCAGTTTTTTAATAAAATCCTGTCATCTCCTGTGCGTGAGATTCCTGTGTAAATATACGTAAAGTATTGAAGACTGCAAGGCCGTCCCCAATGTTTAGGAAACACTCTTACAGTTTATCGCACGGTTTATCTGACCTGCAACCTCGGAAACATGACACTCACAAAATCCCATTGGTTAACATCATTTTAACCTGAGCCCTCATCAGATTCCCATAAACAGCAGTCAGTCTCCTATGTTATTCCTTGCTATCTCAAGAGCCTGAACTTGGGGGCCCGGCCTGCTTGTCACTACAGACACGTTGCCTCACCTGTATTACCTGTTCTGCCCCTATTCCATAGACCTGCATGTGTGACTAGCAAATGCTAAAACATAAAATCAACAAAAAAGCAAAAGCTAAGCACAAAAGTCAATAAATGTGAGGAAAAGGGCGTGATAGCAAGATGGCTAAATATCCTGTCAGTGCCACATCAGTGCCGCTGTCATCAAATACTTGCCTATAGGAGCTTACGCTCATCATTTTGTTTATCAGATGAACAGAACTGTCTGGTATATGTACTCAGCATGTTATTTTTTTTCGATTTGCACATAGATTTGAGGTAAAAAGTTCTGTTATCGGATGCCACTGACCTTATAATATGTGTATGAGTGCAAGCAAGTGCCAGCCAAAACCTGGATTTGCTCTGTAAACAGATGCATAGGCCACAAATTCCGCTTACACTATACATAAGCTGCCTACTAAAATACATTTAACTATAACCTGTGAGAAAGCTTTTACTCAGATTTTCAGGATCTTGTCTACATGAGGCTTATTACGTTGCACTAAAAAATTCCTTCTAGGATTCTAAAGCAGTTTTTTTAGCTACGCTTGAGTCTGTGTTGACAGTTTTACGTTTAATGTCCGTAACAGCAGTTTTTGTAAGAATTGTCTAAAAAATGTCAGAAATGTTGTCATCTCCCTAAAAATATGGATATCATATCCATAGCAAACGGGACCAGTGACAGTCTGACTGATGGTATCGCTGGCTGCTGGTATCACCCATATTTACTAAGGTGCTTTGCACCAGTTTTCTGTAGGACTTTATACATTCTTTTTAGTGCAAACTACTTACACATTTATTTATGAAGTGTCCACCCCACATATGCATCGCACGCACCCATTTTGTGTCTCGGCTGCACTATTCTTCATGCGACACAAATGTATCCATTGAAACAGGCGTTCCGGTGCACAGCTGGACCATGTGCCACATTTATCATGCAAAGCCCCGACAGAAATGTCTGCACGCCCATGTGAAAGGTGCACCAAAAAAAAAGTTGGTGCACTCTGTTGGGGTAGTGCAGGGAGCTCCAGATTCATGAAGAACGGGTGCCACAAATCCTGAATATGGCGCCCCCTGCACACTACACAGGCAAACTGCACATAGTACACACTGCACCATTCTTAGTAAATGTGCACCTCTGTATTCGGCAATTTCCAAAACTCCCATAGTATTCAATGCTTGACTTGCAATGGAAATCCCATTCTCTAGATTTATGGAGTTTCCGTTCTCATGATCGGTGGGGGTCCCAGCAATCTGGTTGTATCCAGTTTAGGTAATGTTCCCTGACAGCAGAATAAAGCTTCACGGGCCATGTATATAGACATAGGCATAGAGATTAATCATACGCCAGATCTTTTGTATTGGCGTATGATGGAAGCCCTGTATTTCAAGGGGCTCCTGTCTGGGCTATACAGTGTTTATTTATATGCCACCTGCCATAGAAAATATATTCAGCAGGCAAACTTTCACTTCTGAATTCTGATGCAAAATACTGACTTCATACTGACCATGTGAAAGTGGCCATACATACAGGATTAAAGATCATTAACAATAGTAAATTTAGAAGTTAACTCCTATCCACAACTTAGGTGATGGGTGAGGGTCCAACTACTGGGTCCCCCACACTGATCAAGGGATAGGATAGAGGACAACTTCTTATCCTGAGACAACCCCTTTAATCCTGCCCTGACATACTTTTTGATAGTGTGGGCATTTGTCCCCCATGAAGACAATTGGGTTTCATTATTTAACTTGAGAATGGGACATGGCACTGTTAGTACTGATTAGATAATGTCAATGTGTAACACCCATTTGTCCCTTTATTCAAATATTTCAGTGGAGAAATAAAAAAGGAACGATGCAATATTTCATGGTGATGCCAGACACTTACAAATATCGACATGTCAGGAGAGGGTACAGGTTTTTAGAAATCTGGAGGGCAATTATCAACCTTTTTTAAAAAAAAATTTATTTGTGACTTTGTAGCAGTTTTTGCACCATTTTTGCGACTTTTGTGCCATTTCACAAAGTTCACCATGTTGTTTTTTTTCAGTGTAGCACCAGATTTTGTCATAAGTCTCCAGATGTGGATGCCTGAAAAAATCGTGTAGGCAAGTGGTTGATTCAACATTTAAGACTTTTGTGTAACTTTTCATAAAAAAACTCACCTTCCTCATTTATCAACCACTGAGATACACCAGACAAGCCCAAAACCTTACAAAAAAATCCCAAAAACTAGACACACATTTCCAGACTTAAGATAAATGTCCCCCACTGTCTTCCACAGTTTTTTTTCTTTATATTGTTTTAATTTTATTATATTTGTACAATAGGCCAGTCACGAAATCAAATCTTACCAAATCTATCTCTCCAAAAGTCTCCGCAAATATTTCTAGCATGGCTTACCATATGAATCACAAATATAATATAGAAATGGGGATTAGGAGTGTTTTCCTTTACTTTAAATGTTACACAATATATTTGGTCATCCACATTACTTGCAATTATTATTTACCTAAATGATGTGATCCAGTCTGGGACCACTAGGGGGCATCCTGTACATGCTAGAAATGGTTCCTTTACTAAACCTTTTATCCCCATGTGTTAGAGACTGGAAATGAATTCCTACAATTATAAAGACATATCCTATTAATAAAACCCCAGCACACGGAAGTCACATATGACAAGTCGGCTTTATCACAGCGGCGGGGTCATCATCGCACAATGAAATGTTTGCGATAATCAATTCCAGGTGACTGCAGCGCCTGTCAGAATGATAAATTGTTAACCATGTCCTCCCCCCTAGCCCACCAAGAAAATACCGCCCCATTTCCACTAACCCCAGGACATAAACACACCCTCCTCTGTCACTGGCCTGGGCTGTCATTAGGATAGTCAGCTTCCTCACCTCTTTATGTCAGGGGTAACTGGTACTGGCTTGGAAACTTTTTTCTACAAAAATGTTTCCCTTTTTTTAAATTTTTTTTTTATGAGGTTGTTATGTTTAACCTGATGTGACTTTTTCGCTAATTCACCTTTGATTCAAGATTATCTTGCTGCCTTGATCCCATTAGTACAAGTCTCCTATTACCAGCCGCATGTCCATGGCAGGAATCTACAGATGTATGGAAAAGATTACATCCTCCTTATCAGGATCATGTATAGTATATAGTATGATATAGTCTATCTTTATTTATAGAAAATTATATGTGGAGTTATATATAGTATAAGGCTCTTCAACTACTACTCCCAGAATCTCGATAGCCAGAGGACATGCTGGGTGTTGTAGTATTACAACAGTGGATAGAATATTCTATAATTCTCTATTTTTCTATCATCACCCATTATTCTCCTCCTCTCTGAATTCACACTGCTTTCAGTTCTTTGGGCCAACATTTTAACGGTTTCTGTCTTTAATCAACTTTTCTCAGCAGTGATTGCACAGAAAATGGAACAGGAAACAGACGTTCCCTGTTTAGTGGCCGAAATGAGAAATTGAGAAGTTATTTTGTCCACCAGTAATGACATGTGATAGATCTATACATCATGGTGCCATTAAAAACGTGCTCTTAGATTTGCCCGTGATCTGAGCTCTCACTCATGTCTCCAGGACTTCTCCTGAGATGCACCAGTTCTCTGGAATGCACTACCCTGGACTATCAAACAAATTCCCAAATGACTATGTTCCCACTTTGTAATGTTTTATTTTATTGATATATGTTCCCCATGATTTGTTAAGTGCTATGGAATATGATACTGCTATAATAATAAAGATTATTATTAATGTTATTATAAGTGGGCTCATCAGCAGCACTCACCCACCCATAATAGCAGTCAACACCAGTGCCAGTGCCAGTACCAGTGCTGGTGGCATATGCCATATATGCTCAGATTGTTCCAATCCCCACCTTCCATTAAGGCGAGGACTAAATTCACTATACAGTATAATGCAATACTGTAATATTACAGCATATTGTACGAGTGATCAGACCCCCTAGGGTTCAAGTAAAAAAGTTTTAAAAAGACAGAAATAAAGATAAGTAAATACAGACATGTTAAGTAATGCCCAATGCTATTGGTAATGCTCAAAAATGCCCAATCTATAAAAATTTAAATACAATTATTCCTAGGGATAAACTCGGTAGTGTAAAATAGTGCACAAATGTCCTGATGTCCATATTGCCACTTTTTCACCATTTCACCACAAAAATAATCCCACCCAGGTCAACAACATCTGCAAAGAGTTTGTATGTTCTCTCCATGGGTGTCCTCCGGGTACTCAGGTTTCCTCCCACACTCCAAAACATACTATTAGGCTGTTTAGATTGTGAGCCCCAATTTGGCAAGCTCTGTGCAGCTCTGCGTAATCTGTAAAGAATTATTATTATTATAAAAATAAAAATTTGAATAAAAAGTGTTCAAAAGGTGGGACAGTACCCAAAAAACAAAGTATAACAATCATCAGATCATCATTTTTTACAAAACATTTTTAAATGTATTAAAACATATTTTCTGACGTAAAGAATATAGGGGATGTGTCAACTGGAAAGCACAGGGAAAACCGTATAATAGAGCCCACCACAAAATGGCGCAGAAGCATTTTTTCTCAGTTGTTCTACCTTTGAAATTTTTTACAGCTTCCCAGTAAATTGTATGAGATATTAAAGTACAATTTGTTGTACAGAAAACAAGCCCTCATACATCTCTGTATATGGAAAAATAAAATGTTATGGCTATTGAAAGGAAGGGAGCGAAGAATGGAAATGCAAAAAGGAATGAAGGCATCAGCAGAAAGAAAGGCGTCAAGAGAGAATCCTGTCACCAGATTTTACCCCACAAAACTACCAGCCCCCTCTTTTATGTAAAATCTCACCCCTTCAACTATAAAAAAAACTCCCCCAAAGTCATGTGAAAATGAGCAGAGTCATATTTTGCCTGAGATGAGTTTAGAAGCTTCTGGGGGAGAGCCAATTAAGAAGCCTCTATCCTCGGGTCTATAGTACCTAGAAACATGCTTTGGAGTAATATCAAAGGTAATAACCTCATCAGAATTACTGACTGCTAAGTATAGTGGTCATACACTATGACATTGACAAAGAGCATGCCCACAACACTCCAATACACGTTATAAAGAAGGGAAGACCAGGAAGAAGCTGCGCTGTCACCACCAATGTTCATCACAAATATGATTCCTTGCTACCTGCTTCCAGCTGTCCAATAGAGGTTTTACATTGAAGCATACCTCACCTTTCACTAAGCTTTGCAGAAATAAATAAGTAGTCCAGTGTTTGCAGATGAAACACTGTTTATGGGGATTATTTACCTTGTAATCTTTGTTTTCAGACAGCGCCTTCTTTTACGGATCTTGATCGAGCTGCTGTGACTCACTGCTCCCCCTCCCCTCTCCATAGGCCTCTATGTAATCTAACACTAAGTTCACACTACCGTTCCCTACCTCCATAAAAATATAGTAAAGTACAAAGATTTAACGTATCAATTAAAAATCCCATTGATCAATGTACATTTTATGTCATTCATTATGACCAGTTTGGCACGGATCCGTTATCCATGTGTTTTCTTTCAAATGGAGGAAAAGTACTGCAGCCTCCGTCATTTTTTCCAGATAATAGCGTCAGGTGCTGGAATAGCCTGCCTCAGGCGCTGGTCACAGCAGGGACAGCAGAGAGCTTCAAGAAGGGTCTAGATGCCTTTTTTCAACTAAATAACATTGACGGCTATGTTATATAGAATTGTTTCTAACTCCCTTCCTCATCCAATCTCTACCAAGGTTGAATTTGATGGACATGTGTAACTACCTGCCTAAATGTAACATAACAGATGACATCAAAATTACATTGATGTCAATGGGATTATTAATTGATACGTTCAGCCTCTGTAAATCCTCTATTCTTTACTTTTTTAACAGAGGTAAGGAGCGGTGGTGTGAAATGAGCCTTACACCTCAGTGAGATTTTATCTTGCTAGCAAGATGGAATTAAACATAGATTTTATTAGGGAAAAGCAGATTAGGACCAAAGGAAGGAGGATGAAAAGTTCCAAAGTAAGTGGAGAAAGAAAAACTTTGCAGGGATAAGATATATTACAACGTTTTTGTAGTCATTTATGCTATTAATTTATACATTGTATATTGAAAAGTTATTGACCAATTACAGAATATTATAACTGGTGAAAGTTACAAAGAGTTTCTTGTCTAATATGGTGTCAGTGAAAACTGTAGTATTTTAGGGTTTTGTAAAGAAAAGTAAAATAAATATAAAATATTATTGAACATGACTCAAATGAAAAGTAATTTTCTTATTTCTATGAGTCATCTCTTAGGTTTGCATGGGACTGCACCCCCTTTATCTTTTGTCTCACACAACACCTGCCTCTGCCCCGCTCCTTCCCTACAACAGAAACATTGTGAATCATAAAGCGAGGATTGTGGAGAAGAGTCATCAATATCATTCAGTCATACGTCGTACAACAATTAATCTCCCGCTACATGAACTCGCTGCATGAAGTCTCCCAGAGCTGTACCTGAAAAACTGGTTCCCCGCTATCTTCAGGAATGCTTCTCCAGACCTCCCAAGAATTCACTGGAGAGGAGAGGAATGATCCACAGTGTAACATTTTATGGCTCTGTTGATGTCATCTGCTTAGATTACAAATGTAGCATTGAGACATCCAGTAACATGTGATGGAACATGGGCCTCGGAGCATAGGGTCTTATGGATGTAAAAATTAACACTTTGTTAAAATTGATCCCTACATGAAACAAGGAGGAGGAGGGGGATATTGTATAGATAAATACAGACAGAGACAAACAGGTCATATAGAAAGATATGAGATGAATTGGCTGAAAGTATAAGTAGTCAATCATGAAATACAGGGTTTAGTGGTAAAATAATGTTACATTTATCAGATTTTTAAATCTACATATGGGGGGATTTATCATATCCTTGCCCACGATGCACCGGAGTATGATGTTCCCCCTCACCCCACCTCCACCCCCCTCCTCTTGCCAGATCTACGAGGAGGCTCTGACCTCCTATAAATCCAGCAGGGGCTGTGTCAATGGGCAGGTCTACGATCTGCCTGGCACAGATTTGCGCCACAGTCTGCACCAGGTTATAGGTAACGCGCAGGTGTGTGCTGTAAAGCCCAACGCTGGCCCATTCCACCACTGACCCATTCCACCCTTTCATGCCTTTCCATGCCAACTTGATGTGAAGGTAATGAACGGGGGGGGGGGAATAGATGCAATTTATGATCATACACCAATAATTGCACCTATTTCCAATTGCACCAATTTCTGCAAATTGCTTGTCTAAAATGATTTTTTTCCTAACTACTTTGACAAGAGGATTTCATTTATAAGAAAGGAGGAGAGGCCTGACGTATACAATTTTGCATTATCTTACATAAGTGAATTGATAGACATGCTGAGGCCATTGCATCACTACTCTTGTGTCAGATTTTGGCCCACAAGGGATTAAAAAAAGTTGCAATTCTTGACACACACCATGGAATTTGTAACTTTTTGCTCCTCAAATGTCACTCTTAAAAACAGTAGGTGGGGAACAAGACCGGCCATGGCAAGGACTTCTCAAGGCTCACAAAAATGACTATAGCCTGTGCAGATTATAACTGAGGTCCACACCGGATTCGACAAACATGGTGTAGATTTCATTTCCAGGGCCAGAATTGCTGATAGTTGGGAGAATTTCTTAGTAATTTCTGGGTGCTGTGTTCACTGATGATTAAGACTTAATACATTGACCTCACTATGTTTCAGATTTAAAATACAACCTGAACTACTGTGATACAATTTACATTGTGTATTAGTAAATGGGTCAATGGTTCTTATGAAATTGCATCCAGTGTGTGAGGAATTAGATTGTGAGCCCCATTGGGGACAGGAACTGATGGGAGTGGAGCCAATCTCTGCACAGCACGATAGAGTAGGGTGACACTGTCTGCATATTGTTATCCATAGATATCTACATACAGGCAGTCCCCAGGTTACGTACAAGGTAGGTTCTGTAGGTTTGTTCTTAAGTTGAATTTGTATCTAAGTCAGAACTGAATATTTTATAATAATAACTCCAGACAAATTTTTTGGTCTTAAAAAACCAGGATTATAAGAACCAGGATTAACTATAAATCTTAACTGCAGACGCCTTTGTTAAGGTTGAAAATTATAGTCTAGGGCTAAAGTATAGTAAATAACCAATTACCAGAGGTCCGTTTGTAACTAGGGGCCGTCTCTATGTCGGGTGTTCTTAAGTAGGGGACCACCTGTATAAGTTATTGACAGCTAGATGGACATGATTCAAGATATATCTGCAAGTACGGTAATACATATTTGAGAAATGAATGTCAGGAAAAAGATAACCTGATGTTTTTTTTAACACAATAACATTTTAGATAACAATATTAGTGTATTAAGCAAATACAGTCAGATAAAAAAAGATAGCAGAAGACAAATATTAGATAAAGTGATACATGGTGCCGGAGACGTTCTGTATTTACTCTTTCCCTGCTGGAAAACTTTTACTGTGATCAAAAAAGTTTTCATTTTATTCACTACTTATGTTATGAATAAACGGAGAAATATGTGATAGTGGTAAACTGGGAAATTAGATAGATAGAGAAAAGATACATAGATAGAGATTAGATACATACATAATGTAAGGAATGCAATATTCACTATTTATTCTATATTGTATATATTATATTGTATGAACTAAATGTATAATACTTTATTTTATGATATGGATTGGGTTAATTTACAGAAAAAAAACTAAACTGTAAAATGATTTCTGTTTTTGTCGTGTGTTTTTTTTTCTAACATTTGTCATTTAATGAACGAAAATGGAAAATCATAGGTTGATTTTTTTTTTAATAAATTTTTTATAAATTATTTTATTTACATTTACTTATTTATTTATTTACATTTATCTACATATCCTCTAGACCATAAAAACTGTGATGCTAAAAAGCGTCTTCTGCTGTCAGGCAATGACTTCTCCTGCTGACTAAGGCAAGAAAGCAGCTGCCCCGGGACTGAGCGTAACTAATAGGCTGCTAGCTATTAAAATACACACACACACAACACAAACACATAGAAGACAAAAGCTTCATTCATAACATCAGTAGCTAATTAAATTATCCCTTTTATTATGGCGGTGAAAGCTTTCCAGTAGGCAAGGGGTTAAGGTGGACTGTCTCAGGCACTTGTATCAATAAGACATTGCCTGGGTACATATATTCTGTGCTCACAAATACCTTTGATTTTATGGTTATAAGATTTCGCATTTCACCTTCCTGTGTCTTGTGTACATTGGCCGCTCTGTATTGGTGTTCCTCTAGCTGTGGATGGGGAATGTACCTCACATCTTGTTATATACCGGGCCTTATATGATTCAGAGATCTATACATCACAGATGTTTGTGTGGCCACATTTCTTCCTCCTGATAATGCGCTATCAGCAGACTGCAGGGTGGCGCACAGCTAGTAAAGGACACCTATGTCTTAAGATAACATCAGGAAGCCCTTTACAAGGTTAAACAAAGTTTAGTCTAAATGTTTTCAGCCCCATGTGAGAGATAGGCATGGAGATGATTGTTATTAGATTATGCAAACTCCTTGCCTTCATTTCCTTCCATGTATATAGCTTATGTTACAATCAGAAGATTATGTCCACACACCGCATAGTCAGGCTAGTTACCTTGCCCACACAAAGAAGAGAGTAAGAAAGAAAAATGGAAAGAAAAACAAAAAAGTAAAACAGAGAATAGATAGAACATGGAAGAAGAGTAAAAGAAATAGGGAAAATGAGAAAGGAGAAAGCAAAAGGTGTAACAGAATATAAAAGGAAAAAGACAAAGTAAAAGAAAAAAGCCTAAATAAAAAAGCAAGAGAGAAAGATAAAAGAGAAATAAGGAAAGAAAGAAAGAAAGAAAGAAAGATGGAGCAAAGAGTAACAAGAAGAAAGAGAAAACGGGAATATGAAAGGAAGCAGAGAGTGAAAGAGAACAAAGAGAAGGATAATAAAGAAACTTTGAAGGAAAGAGAGAACAAGAAGAAAGGGAAAGGAGTAAAGAAGGAGAGAATGAAAGTATAAAGAGAAATAAAGAATCTGAAAAAGAATGGTAACAAAAAGAGAAAAAAGCCATAAATTGGGGAAAAGGAAACAAGGTAAAGGAGAGAGTGGAACTAGAAAAACAGAGAATAGATGAAAAAAGGAAGAAGCAAGAAAGAGGACAAAAAAAGAAAGAAGAGGAAGGAGAAAGTAAAGAGAACAGAAAGAGATGGGAATGAGGAAAAGACAGGTAACAAAGAGAAAAGGGAAAGAAGGGAGGAAGGAGAAAGTGAAAGAGGAAGGGGGAAAGAAAAACCCAAAGCAGTAAAGCAAAATAAATAAGAAAGGAAGGAGAGAAAGATATAGAACAAAGGCATCATACATACTACCCTGTTTCCCCAAAAATAAGGCAGTGTCTAATATTACTTTTTGCCCCCCCATAGATGCACTAGGACAAGGTCTTATTTTCAGGGGATGTCTTATTTTTCCATGAACAAGAATTTACATTTATTGGTGAACAAAAAATCAACTTCTATAACATCCTTATAACTCTGCAAACTCTGAACTATTGGAATATTTGGCCCCAATCTCTCATGTTTAGCAATAGCACTTTCCGTAAATGACCACTTCATGTCCATGTAGCTGCTTGTAGGGTATTTGTCCTGCAACAGTCAGTGATTTTATTCCGCAATTCTTCACCAATGTCACAATCTCTTGCAGCATCTAAAAGATTTCCTATTCTAATGTACAGCTTGGGGGGAGATGTAGCAATGTCTGCCACTAGGTCTTATTTTATGGGGAGGACTTATATTTCTAAGATGAAACAAAATTGTACTAGGTCTTATTTTCGGGGGATGTCCTATTTTAGGGGAAAAGGGTAGGTTAAGACTGTACACTATCCTAAGCTACGTAAAAGATGGAGGGAAGGAAGGAGACACTTTCTATAAAGGTTGGCTATATTAAAAAAGAAGAAAGATAAGAGGGAAAGAGGAGAAAATACATGAAGAAGGCCTAGTATATTGAAGCTTGCACATTAGCATTAGATACAAGAAGGAAGAAAGGGAGGAAGGAATGATGGAAGAAATGGGCACATGGGTTATTGGTGATAGGAACAGTAACTACTAACTAACTTTTAATAAATCTTCTCATCTCTTTTCAGCCATTAGCAGCCATGTACACAACTTATTAACATTTGCATGAAACATTGTTACTACCCTAGTCCTGTTACTATGTGTCTATTGTGGCCCTTACCATACATCTGTTTTTCTTCCGTCCTTCCTAAGTGTTCTCTTCCGTGTCTTTTGTCTTGACAATTCTTTATTATACTACAAATACAATTGTCAGTATCATCAGGCAGGCCTCTATCCCTTACAGTATGTTCAGTGACCTGATTTAATGTCCCTCCATTTATAGAACCAGTTTTCTCATGAGAGGCTCATGTACAAAGACTGTACCCAACCAAAGAAGTCCAAACACACGTTACATTGTAGTAAAAGCATAAGTTTATTAGATAACAAATCTAAAATCACATAAAAAAGAGCAACAATACACAGAAAATACAGGGTGCACGTAAAGTCACAATGTATAGTAGTAAAATATTTGTGGAGACTCACCCCTACAACACTGAATCCAATAGCCAGGAGTCCTAGTATATATCAGCAGAAATCCTGCTAGGTAGGCAAAATCAAATGGGGCAGTATAAAAGTATATGTGTACAGACCAAAGAAGCCGATCCCCGACACATGTTTTGATTAAGACCCTATGTGCATGTACAAGGACGTAAATTACCATCAGTTGTATCAGACAACTTCCTAGAAACAACTGATATATATATATATATATATATATATATATATATATATATATATGTAAAGCCAACCTAAGAAGATAAACTGAAAATTTTGGCAACATTTTAAATGCAACTTTTTAATCTGTGCTATTTCAGTAAAACACAATATTCTAAATATTTAATAGGGAGCCAAAACACAATCAACTTTGCTTGTAAAACTTGACTAATAAAAAATAAAAAAAGAAGACAAAGAAGGGAAAAAAACGCTGTATGAAAAATTGTTTATAGGAAAATGTAAAAGTATTTTAAAATTTAAGGGATTTAACCATCTTAATACATTTATTCCTCTGTTTTATATTAGCGGTTATTGATAAGATTATCGTAGGGAAACATCTCTCAATGCAAAGTGGCAAATTATTTTAATTGAACAGCAATTTATTTTAAAATGTTATTGAGGTTTAAGTAATTTCTTGTTTTTACTTGTTTTTTATAAGGAAAAAAAATTGCAAAAATGTAATTTTCATAATTAGGCTTATACACCTGGGGTTTTATTCAGTAGGGGGAATAGGAAAAGTGAATAAGGGAAGTCGTCAGCTTCTCCATCTGAACTGAAGACTGTGCACCCCCTGATGGCTCCGATAAAGGAATAGCAGCTCTGCAGTTGTAAAAGACTTCCATAAAATGCAGCCCGGTCATTAGATCCCTAAACCCCATTTCAATTTAAGCTTTTCTTGCAAAACAGTATTTTATGGCTTTACTTATGATATGTGAAGGGTAAAGGGGAATTACACACCTCAAAGACAGACATCTACATGACGCGGGGAGGTTAAACAGGAACACATGATGCTCAAATTAAGATGTCTTTGTGTTCCTTTGGAGGGTTGTAACTCAATGCGTCTTGTACATGCTGCTGGCAATGTATAGGCTACAGTATATACAGTATATATGTACCTATTTTATGGAGAGAATATTATTCATGTATATTATACTGTACTTAGCATACTTATATTATACTATAGAAAATAAACTATAGTATATGATGCACGTGACATTTCTTTTGCTTTGTAATATTAATCCTTAAACTTCTCTCAAGTTTAGTCTATTTTTAAACTTTTCAAAATCAACTAAAAAAAGGGGATTTTTTTTTAAAAAAATTCTTTATTATCACTTTCAAAGAAATATAGCTAGTTTATTGTTGGGGTAACTCTAGATAATTTTTTTATATTGTATTTTCCATTGGAATAATTGTGAATGATGAAAATAGAGGAAACACGGGCAGCACTCACATCTTCTGATCCAAAAAATCTTTATTGTTGTGGCAACATCAGACAGACACACTGACGCCGAGGTCCCAATTTTCCCAAATATTAATTTTGAATGATGCATAACTTTTAGGACTTTTATTTACTTTTATATATTTTTTACTTTTAACTTAAAAATGTATTTTTTAAGTGATTTTATTTCCGTGATCTTTATTATCCTTTGAATTATTTATGTAGGTGATTATTTTTTATATTTATGTGGAAGCTTTACTTTACTGTGTACAGTCAGTCCCCGGGTTACATACAGGATAGGTTCTTTAGGCTTGTTCTTAAGTTGAATTTGTATGTAAGTCGGAACTGTATATTTTATCATTGTAACTCCGGACAAAACTTTTTTGGTCTCTTTGACAATTGGATTTTAAAACTTTTGGGCTGTCATAAGAACTATGATTAATAATAAAGCTTAATTACAGACACCTTTGATAACTGTTATAGCGTATGTAAGTCGGGTGTTTTAATATATCAAGTACAGTCGGGGACCGCCTGTACTTGATATATTAAAACATTATTGACAAGCAATTGAATAGGCATGTAGTTTGTCAGGTTTGGGGACCTTTATCGGGGTCCTGGCTATTATGGCAAGTCATTGAATTACGAAGATGTTGTATAGCAACAGAAGTTTCTCCCATCTTTAGTTTGACCACCACATGATGTTATTAACTCTGACATCCAGTGGGTTAAATGGAACGGGGGCTACCTTGGATTCTGGGTGTTGCAGTTGGATGATAGCTATACAGTATATTACACCAAGTGCCCACTAAATCTGACTCTGTACCTGTCTTCTCCGCTGGATATAACAGTATTGATATATAGTTATGTTTGCTGGAAGAGTCATAGGTAAGGATCACTTGAATGTAAAATTTCCATCTTAAGTATTCAGGATACATCTCTCTGTCAATTTCTATGGACACTTTTCAACTATAAATTAGCACCAGAGGCTAAAGGACTTCCAGTGTCTCAAGGTTGAAACCAGCAGCTCCATAAGAAACATATCCTGTAAATATGTCAAAAAATTATTAAGATAGAACAGGCCCTTTAAAAGTGGTTGTAAATGATGTCCCAATCTCTGTCAAATACTCCTTTGGAACAGGGACAGATAGGGTTGGGTCGCTAAGAAATTGTCCACAGTGGAAATTCGGCAGCAGGTTCAGCCACAACAAAGCGAATGTAAACCAACTTTGCATTGCTATGGGTCAGCCATTAACCAAAGCAATTTTACCATGTGTTTTCCAGGCCCTAAAGGCCCTTGTATTTTGAAAAAAAAAAGTAGATTAAGATACCACCAGGATGAAGGGTTATAAACCAAGTATAGTTACATGGTGGTGTGTGCTCCTTCTGGCAGGATCTTCTCTTCTTTTTGCTTCTTAATTTGCATAATTTTTAAAGCCATTCTTTCTTAAAAACAAGGGCATAAGAAGCTAAAAGAAGAGTAGATACTGCCAGAGGGGGCACATACCATTATGTCTGTGTGCTTGGTTTATGATCTTTCATCCTGGTAGTAGATTTCCTTTAATTATACAAAATAACATAATGCCAAATGATCATTTGGCCATAGCTTCTCTCCCAATTCTGGTGGATATAATATGTACACTCAACATGTCCGAGGGACAGTTATGCCTGTGGTTGATCTTTTACAAAAACAAAAGGGTTATCATGTTAAATCTTTTTCAAAAGTTGCAGCAGGTTTGGCCAATATGAAACTATCATATGTGGTCACTTTAAGCATGGAGGACAAATATTATCGGTGCTTCCTTATATAATGGAGGAGAACATAATTTTTGTTTTAATTCTCCCCTCCGGCCACTAGATTTCCCACCTGTGGGACAATAGCAATGTTCACCGGTCTATAATAAGCTGAGGTAGGGTTTAATCAATTGGAGCCATGACCTAGACCAGTGATGACAGTAACAGTAACCTATGACACACGTGTCACTGCTGACACGCGTAGCCATTTTCACTGACACGCGGCTGCCTGAGAGTTAAGTTTCATCCTACATGACCAGGTGCAGTAGCCAGGAGGCTGAGAGATTGCACTGAGCTTCCAGCACTCCCCCCTACTCCTCCTCCCCCGGGCCGGCCCCTCCCCATGTGTGAGCTGTGCCTAGAGTCTCCAGTCAGCACAGGTATCAGCATGGGGCACAGCAGGAGAGGTGACCCGGCCATACACCCAGGAGGCTCCTCTGCAGCTCCTGATAGTTGTGGTGGGGGGAAGATGGCAGCACAGTCAGAGGCCACATCGCTGCTGCCCTGTGTGATGTCCCAGCAGCTGCCACCTCTACACTGACCATCTCCACAGCAGGGACCAGGGAGGACAACCACTCTCATCACACAGTAAGTAAGGTCAGTGCACTGTATGATAGAAGGCAGTCATCAGGGCTTGTGTGTCAGTTTTGTGACGTACAAGCCCTGAAATAATCACAACACCTTGCAAATCTCCAGACATTGCGATTATTTTGCTCCTCACGCCTTCTCCATGCCAAGAAGGCATGAAGGAGATGCGGACAGCGGCGCCTGCGCCCTCGCTATAACCTGTGAACTTTCATGACTGAAAGTTTGCAGGTTACTAAGCATTTCCACACATGTCTGATTGTAACCGATCTATTACAATGTGCAAATTGCATATAATAATAGATGATGTGGAAAATCCCCATATACTGGAATACTGTTGTATGGCAGTACATGGTTGGATCAATCAGACAACCTAGGGTTAAAGTACCCTAGAAGTTAAATAATTATACATATTTGTTATTTAAATTATAAATATCATAAAATTATGTTTTTTTGTTAAGGTGACACACCACCCAAGTTATGCTCGGTTTTCTGGCAAATTTTGACACACCAAGCTCAAAAGGTTGCCCATCACTGACCTAGACCTTAGTGAGTACTTGTAAGTACTATATTCCATGTATTATTACTACTTGCTTTTGCATTGGTTAACCCCTTAAGGACGCAGGGTTTTTCGCCTCATTTCTCGCTCTCCAACTTCAAAAATCCATAACTTTTTCATTTTTCCGTGTACAGACCTGTGTGAGGGCTTATTTTGTGCGTAACAAATTTTACTTTCCCGTAATGTTATTTATTTTAACATGCCGTCTACTGCGAAGCTGAAAAAAAATTCCAAATGTGGAAAAAGTGAAAAAAAAACGCACATGCGTCACGTTCTTGTGGGCTCAGTTTTTACGACTTTCACTCTTCGCTCCACTCTTCGCTTCGCTTTGGTTCGGTGCGATCGTGGTGATACCAAATTTATACAGGTTTTATTGTGTTTTAATACATTTTCAAAAATTAAACGAATGTGTACAAAAAAGAAAAAAAAAATTTGCCATCTTCTGCCGCTAATAACTTTTTCATACTTTGGCGCACGGAGATGTGTGAGGGGTAATTTTTTGCGAAATGAGGCAACGTTTTCATTGCTACCATTTTGAGGTCTGTGCGACATTTTGATCATTTTTTATTTCATTTTTTATGTTATGTAAAAAGGTGTAAAAGTCGCATTTCGGACATTTGGGCGCCGCTGCCCGTAACCGTTTTTATATTTTGATAGATCGGACATTTTGGGACGCGGCGATACCTAATATGTTTGTGATTTTTACTGTTTATTATGTTTTATATCCGTTCTAGGGAAAGGGGGGTGATTTGAACTTTTAATATTTTATTAATTTTTTTAACTTTTTTTTTTCTTTTTTTTTTCACTATTTTTTAGACCATCTAGGGTACATTAACCGTAGATGGTCAGATCGCTCCTACCATATACTGCAATACTACAGTATTGCAATATATGGCATTTTTGCACACTATACATTACAATGAGCCACAGGCTCATTGTAATGCATATGCAGAAGCCATGTATCCTCGGGTCAAACGAAGACCTGAGGCTACCATGGCAACTGATCGCCGCCCCCCGATGACGTTCGGGGGCGCGGCGATTAAAACAAAGAGGGCGGCTTTTAAATGCCGCCGGCGACTTTGCCGGCGGCAACGGAGGGGTTAATAGCCGCGGTTATTAGCGGTGGGGGTTTTATGCAATATGCAAAAACCCCCACCTTTGTATGAAGAGGACTCAGCCGTGAGCCCTCTTCATACATCCCTTATACCTCTGCGCCGTAGAGCTACGGCGCAGAGCGTTAAGGGGTTAAAAGATGTATAGATTACGGGCTATATTGATATTAGTAATGAATATAACGGATGCTTTATCCTTTGCATATAATAGATCTTTTTGCACCACTTTGAAGCCTTCACTATGGGTTTAAGTCTCATTTTATTCTACCTGACATAAGGGAAAATGACTTTCTACTTCTAATGAAATGCAGAACAATTGCTTGGACAGTGAGGAAAGAAAACCTTCTGGTATAAATAACCTACACGGTGCAGGCATTAAAACATAGATAAGGTTGCCAAGATTTCTGTTCTGCTTCCAGACATTCACCATTGTTGTTCCCATTAACCCATAATGCCGTACGCTGAGTTGTGTGACCCCTGGAAGAAAAAAGTGTTCATTAACTCGCCATGTAGCTTATGGTAATACACTACCATGTCAATTTACTAAGAAATAATGGGATTTTCAAAAGCCCTATCTTTACATTTTTTTCTATTAAGCCTTTAAGTTTGGCAAATGGACTTCTAATGTTTTCAACAGAGCAGCATACAAGTATTTAAAGGGGCTGTGCGCCCAATCTCATTCTACAGATCCCTTCTCTGAGGATAAATTAAAAAAAATCTTTATCCAAAAAAACCCTTCCTATGTTGACTTGTTCTTACCAATTGTTCTCTGCGTAGCTATTAAACTAAGTGACGGCAGCCATGTTTGAAGTCCTATAGTCATGTAGATGCCTCATGGAGTCAGACACTATTGCCAACTTTTGAAAAGAGCACTGTCCCCTTTATAGGACATACTCCATCCTCAGAAATGTAATTCCAAATATTTTATCACATCTATACAAACCCAGACCAGATCCTCCAAATAAATATGGCCACTTAAAGGGTTACTCCCATGAAGACAAGATTCTTAACAACTTAGCTGAGTTGGCAGAGCTGGAGAGAATATTTTCTGGATGGCCAGAAGAATTCAAACTGTAAGCATGACTCCTTCATTTTGGAACTATTATCATTTGTTTTGAGCCACAATATCTGTGTATTTCACAAATTTTTTATAGACACATACCTGGCACAGCAATGGGTGTGGGTTGTGCCCCCTCCTATGCCAACCTATTTTAGGGTTGGTGGGAGGAGACACACGTGCACCTATTGCCCAAGTTTTGCTCTAATGTCATCAAGTGGTACAGATGACATTGTGTTTCTCTGGCAGAGAAATGGTTGCTTAGAATTCTTTTCAGAACTGAAAGACAATTCCATCAACATCAAGTTTTACCGCACATTTCAAACACATTGGTGGAATTTATAGATTTGAGGCTATTTGTTGAACAGAGAAAGATAATGGGGCTCATTTACCAAAAGCCCCGCGGACCGCACTTTCGCCGGACATCCCGTCGTTATCTGTTTTCTGCGCCGCTGGGACAGGGATTTTAAAAGGGTTTTTGGAGCACGCGGGATTTAACTTAAAAATTATGTCGCAAGCATACATACATCAGGAGGAAGAAGTGAACTCCATGGGACCTGATCAGGGAAGCAACACATGCAGGATATCGGGCACATGATCTTCATGAATCGCGGCAGAGTTCATCCTTGTCAGACAGTCCGGATCGGGGATCGCGCAGGGATCGGGTAAGTAAATGTGCCCCAATGACTTCACTGTTTAAGAAGAAAACGGCTACTAATAATAATTTACAATTTACCAGTTTTCATCCACTTCACCTTAAGAAAGGGATTCCATATGGCTAATTCCTCAGACTTAAGGGAAACTGCAGTAATTTTCAAGACTTTAATTTTCATGCCAAGGAATTAACCTCCAAACTGAAGGTTTGGAAGGTGAGCAAAAAGACGAGATGAACTACTTACACCAAAGAAGACGACGAGGAACAATGTCGTCAGATTAATCATAACCTATTATGACCAATGGCAAGACCTATATCATATATAGAACGAAAACTGGAATATACACCGCAGTGAACCAAAACTTGACAAATTCAATAATCAACAACCCACTTTGACGGCAAGGGGGGCCAAAAATCTGAAGCATCAACTAACAAGAATCCATTTTATACGGCCCGCTATGAGTACAATGGGAGGTCGTGGAATTAAAGGTTGCTATGCTTGTGGAGACTATAACATTTGTCAATACATTGCCAATTCAAATGTTTTTGTAAATCCGGTTGATGGCAAACAGTACAGGTTGATAGACTACATTAACTGCAAGACCAACTGCAAGACGTCATCTATGTGATACAATTTTCCTGCCCCAAAATATATACTGTGGGCAAACCACACAATAATTGAGAAAACGGATGTGACAGCATATGTTGACTATAGGTACAGGTAAAAAACATTTCAAGCAAGACAAGAGTCTCACGTCCGAGGTGACACATTTTCTACATTACCACAAGGGCCAATGCAAAGAATATAAAATATATGGCTTAGAAAAGATCACCACAAACATCAAATGGGGCAACACAACATCAAAGCTTCTACAAAAAGAATCGAGGTGGATATACTATCTCCAATCCATGGCCCCTAGGGGGTTGGGCGAGGAATGGCTTTTCACAGGTTTCTACCAGTAAACATCCTAGTTTTTGTATTTCTTTTACACTGGGTCGCAATAAGTGTTAGCATGCAGAATGGGTTGGCTGGCTTCAGTTAGATTCTTTCTTTAAAATTGGCACCAGAAAGTTCTCATGACCTAGTTGGTTCTCATAATCTATACTAATGGCTGGCATCAGCATGATAGTAATATAATAATTGGTTTCTACCAGGTCAGATTTACCATCCATGCTAACAGCTCTATAGGGCATAAATTCACTTAATATCTCGTAATAAATTGATGAGCATAAATTTACACATAATAACGTAATATAATACACTATCACTTTTATCACTGATGAGTTTATATATTTCTTTCTCCTTTTTCTTCTTCCTCTTTTTTTATTTTAGGGTTAAACTTATTCTCTCACTGGGTATAGTCGGATGGTTGTCACATGACCTTCACTGCACTGGAAGATAGACGGTATCCTGATAGAAGTGGTCCTAAAGGATGCTGGACGTTACAACTCACATGGCATGTATTACATCACTAGCCATACCTTTACTCAACATCACCTGGGAATTTTGGACCACTCATTGGCACAAAAAAGTAGGGCTGTTTTTAGAATTTTCACTTATCACAGCCAACATTTTTTGGACAATTTTGGTTTTACAAGTTTCTGTCACAGGAGATCCACAGACTTGCTCTCCCCTTTATAGAACGTCTAAGTAATCTCACACATCTGTGAGTATATGTTAATTTTGATACCAAGAAGGAATTTAACATAAAATCACAGATTTACCTTTATCAGTGAGGTAGAAAGCATAAGATGAGCCAAGTAAGAAATAGAATCACTTGCTTCTTATGAGTTTTTACAGAGTTCAATATTTAATATTTTAAACTACATTATTGTAGTTCTGGGATTTAAAGGGCCAGTTTGCCGATAATTGGCGCTGGACAGCCGCCTTCCCTGTTAAATTTCCGGCCCCTTCCTGTGTCCCCTGCCACATCTTTGTGCCTCGTGCTTTAGAGAAAGCTTGTCCCTTATGCCTAGTGATCGTCTTGTGACCCAGGTTCTGTCCCTGACTACGCTCCTTTGCTGCCTGCCTTGACCTCCTGCTTTGCCTTTGATGTCGATCCTGTGCTGCCTGTCTCGACCTCCTGCCTGTCCCCAACCACAGTTCTGCCTGATGACTCTTTACCTCACCCTTCTGATGGATGTGTGGGACATATAGTCAACCTATACGCATATAACAGAGCTGGAGAGTGTCATTGTGTGTTATATTCATCTTATGATTCTCATCACCACTCATCTCTGATCTGTCTCATCTAGTACAATGTTCAGAAACTAAATAAAAGGGTAGATAAAAAGTTGTGCCTGTGGAGCGACCTGGTGGTACCACACCGCAGCAAGTCCATCCCACTTTGCAGCGGGCTCTGGTGAAAACAGGGTGCCACTTAGATTCTGTCCCCAGCTGTCAGCTTACGTCATTATCCGCGGTGGTACAGTGGGTCCACTACCCCTGAATTCTGACAATTATTTTGTCTCTTCATATTTTTCGTAACATCTCAAACAGAAAGCTTGAATGAATCTGGGAGGACATTCCACATCCCAGCAGAGATCTAGAAAACAATGATGAATTGATACAGAAAGTATATTAGAAAATTGAATTACTTTTCACTGTACAAACAATTTCAAGTATTTTCTAAAATGGGAAAACATTTTAGAACTTAACTGACTTGCAAAGACAACAGTGTAATTCATAAGGACTATCTTCAGGAGATAGAAGAACCATTATTACCATTTGTAAATTAGTCAAATCCAAAATGATTTGTAACGTCTTCATCTATTTCTTCAGACTTACTTGCTACTTATAGGAGCAGTTTCTCCAAATTTAACAGATACTTGCAAATTCATTTACATTTTTACTTTTCAGGCAAATTGTTTCATACTGTTCCATACACTAATTGAGGCTGCTCCATTGTGAAGACTTGAGTGTTAGTTCCATGGCTCAGGAGGCTCAATTTCAACATTCATTTTGGCACAGGTATTTACTTCTACACTTGAAAGAGTAATTCAGAAAACTCACATGATTCTTTAAGTATGGTAAAAAATTACACTATGCAAAAAATCTATGTAAATATAAAGTCTCATACTTGGAAAGCACCCAAAAGCATCTGTAGAGTCAGCAAATATAGGACCTACATTCTAATGTAAATTCCTTACTTACAGTACAGATGCATTACTTACGGTAAATCTCTTGGTAAGAACTTCTTCTTCAAAATGACATTGAAAATACCAATGACTTTTTATGTAACAAAAAAGGCAGGAAAAAGCAGAGATCAGGGCAGGTAGCATTTAAGTATAGTTGGAGAAAAAGCTAAAGGCTAGGACAAGCAGCTCAGAATGATGGGCACAGTAGACCAACAGACCCAAATCAGAACAGGGAGCTTAGAATTGTGGGCAAAGACTAACCAGGGTTGTCATAGAGTTCAACCTATATTTGGAGAATGAAAGAGTCACAGAAATAAATATTGATATCATTGCAAGACAATAAGGCAGTAGGACCTCAAATTGATTGCTTATGATGTTTATAATTTTTTTAGCTACCATGGTCAGAAAAAACAACACATTCAAAGTTTCCTTATGATTACTTAGATTTGACCTAGCACCTGTGTTGAGTTGAGAAACATGGTACATCGCTGGAGCGATGACGGAGAGAAGCCTCCAGACCCATAATTGAGACCTGGTGCCTCGCTGGAGGTCCGGTAGGTTCCTGCAGGGGAATAGGGTGAGAAAGTTAATTAGATTATTTCTGGGCCATTGGGACACTTAAAAAATACATATGCAGGCAGTCCCCGGATTACGTACAAGATTTTTAAGTTGAATTTCTATGTAAGTCGGAACTGTATACTTTATAACTGTAAGTCCAGACAAATTTTTTTTGGTCTCTGTGACAATTGGATTTTTAAAATGTTGGGTTGTCATAAGAACCGGGATTAACAATAAATCTTAATTGCAGACATCTGTGATAACTGTAAGAGCTGTTTATTGTAGCCTGGGGCTAAATTACCAATTACCAGAGGTCCGTTTGTAACTAGGGGTCGTCTGTAAGTTGGGTGTTCTTAAGTAGGGGACCGCCTGTACAGTGGAACCTTGGATGACACCTTGGATTACAAGTAACTTGGTCTGCAAGTGTTTTGCAGAACAAGCTTGTATTTTACAAAAATTGTAACTTGGTTTTCAAGGAAAATTTTAAAATGCAGGCATCATGTGAGCGTCCCCCACCCTCTACTGCACTGTAACCTCCCTCTCACACAAAAAGGTATAACACAAAATTGATTAATTACAAGGTTAAATGTGATACTACACATGACAAAATATTTTTGGGGTGTGGAATGAATTGTCTGCGTTTCAATGATTTCCTATTGGAACTTGTTTTGATATACGAGCGATTTGCATTATGAGGAATAATTCTGCTTGTAAGTCAAGGTATTCAGCAATTTTGGACTCAATTATCTGGGTTTCAATGATTTCCAATTGGAAAGCTTTGATATACAAGCAATTTAGATTACAAGCATGTTCTTGCAACACATTATGCTCTTAATCCAAGGTCCCACTGTACATTTATATACAGGCAGTCCCCGGGTTACGTACAAGATAGGTTCTGCAAGATTGTTCTTAAGTTGAATTTGTATGTAATTCAGAACTGTATATTTTATAATTGTAACCCCAATCAAATTTTTTTTTGTCTATGTGACAATTAGATTTTAAAAATGTTGGGTTGTCATAAGAACCAGGATTAACAATAAAGCTTCATTACAGACACCTGTGATAACTGTTATAGCTGTTTATTGTAGCCTGGGACTAAAGTACAGTAAATTACCAATATCCAGAGGTCCGTTTGTAACTAGGGGTTGTCTGTAAGTCGGTGTTCTTAAGTAGGGGACCGCCTGTATGTGCGACAACCCTTTTAAGTACCTTCTTATGCCGATAGGTCCGACTTGTCCTTCAAATTTACTAAAGGGGAATTAGTGCAACTTAGGACATGGGAGACACTAGAAATGTGTGGATGACCATGAACAGAGCAGCCAATGTAGTGACAGGTCTGCAGGCTTGGACCGATACTGTCGATAGTCCAATTAAAGCTAATTTAGGATTTGTAACAAATGACATTTACTTATTCATTTATATAATAATATTTATTAATTTATTAAAAATAAGAAACTAGAAATACTCAGTGTAGTAAAACCTGTGAAATTGGCACAAGTTGACCTTGCGTATAAAAGTTTTGCATATCTTGTATCATTTGCATGACATGATCGGCCGGAGCACGACAAGAAGTACATGTGGTTTCGGTTTATCCCTCCGGTGTACAGAGATCTGTTTCAGCTGTGGTAGTAGGATTGATGCTGCTTTAGTTTTAGTTGTTTTTTTTTTAATTACTGCTCATTTCTGCAGAACACACCAAATATAAAGCAGGAGAAGGCTACATGACTGCTCACTGGATTAAGACCGACCAAAGACCGTCAACAGCTCATAAATGAACAAACAGTCTTCTTTTCATCTTACAGCAAACTGAGCATCTTCTAGAAGTCAAGAAGTGTCCAATTTCTTCAACAAAGGGGCGTTGTACGATGCGGCTCCCGCTAGCACTCTTTACAAGTTATGACAAATATATTTTGTAGGCTCTCTCTTGTATGATAGCCGATGACAAGCTGCTGATATATTTCAGGCTCTCTTTAAATAGTATAAAAACCACACATCAGGTCCTAATACACTCCAGAAGAGTATTATTTCACTGGCTTCAAGATGTCTCCACAGGAACTTTATCCTTAAATATTCCACACATGATATTTTCCATTGATAAATACAAGTCCCCCAGGTTTTACAAAAGACTGTGACCATGTTTATATAAAGGAGATTAATCAATGGTTAGCCGGAGCGGCTACACAATGCTTCTCCCAAACTGGAGGACGTAGCATGTCCAAATACTACAAGACAAACCTATTGATTTAAATAGAAATTGTGTAATACTCAGTTTCTCCTGAAAGGGGGCTCTAAGGAAATTGATTCCCTATAGATTACTGTTGATTAGTGGTGAGCAGACCTGTCATTAGGGTTTAGGGCTGGGGTTTTGCCGCCCCACCTGGAATTCCCCCAGGCCAATCATAGACATAGCTAGTAACGTCAATTTGCTGAACTGGCTGTTTGGCAACCAATCCGGCAATACATCAGAGTTGTGTGGACAAACCCGAACCGGAACATCCGGTCCACTCATCTCTACTGTTGATTACTAATGGACTCAGTAAAACACCTTATAAGTTTTTCTAATAAGGGATTATATAGACTAGTGGTGCCTAGCCCATGTGCCTCAGGTGCGGCCCCCACCCTGCTGCCTGTAGTTTCCAGTGTAGCAGCAGGGTTGCGATTTTAGTGCGTTTTTGCAGCAATGTTTCTATGAACCCTTTCCTTCAATACTCACATTGACAGCAGATAGATAAGGAGAAGCTGATAAAGTTTCTAATAAATTAACTCTTTAGTTAATGATTATAGTTATCTCCCTACAGAACTGAATTATTAAGTAAAATTTTCTTTAGGTATGTAAGGAGCTCAGCTTTAGCTTCCCCTCCTTATCAACAGCATCTGCTGTGTAGAGACTTCAGAATTGCTTTTAAATATATAACGTTGACTGCAGGAGAAGGAAAAGATGAAAGGAGAAAATAGGTCATGATTTTTTTTTTTTTTTATTAATAAAGTATATTGCAAAGTTTTCTATTGGCGTCTGCCCAGTTGATGTGGGACATGTTAACTGATTTCAAAAGTTTAGTTATGCTTTTAGTCTTCACTGTAATGATTCCATGTATGAAACAGGGAGTTATGGATGAACAAAGCTGTAAGTCCTATAGGAAGTCAGGTAAAACAAAAATGTAAAAATAAATTCTATTTTTACCATGAAACATGTGAGTATCATCAGTGCTGCGTGTAGACGGAGGGGCCTCTTGGAATAGCTCTTTAATTTGCTACTGCTTTCCATTACAGAGAAGATAGATTCTTAGATGTCATACTCACGTCAACAATACTGTGCGCGGAGACCTGCTTATTTAATTTGCCTTTCTAAACCCTTTAGGCTATGAGCGATCTTGTCACATGGAGATAAAACTGCGTGTGATTACTTTCACAGGAGACAAAGGCTGACTCAATTAGAAAGAAATAAAAATGGAATCCATCGGAGCAGATGAAGCACATGTGGTCTGTGTTAGCGGAATGAAATAAGCGCCATCATTTGTATACTGTATGTGCGCTTGTTTCTAATTGTAACAAAGAACAATGTAAACACCAGCAAATCAAGAGCGGGATTTCTATCCAAATAACATGTTTATCAATAAGCGGCCCTGACACTGCATCGCAATTTGTGTATTCAATTAGTTGTAAGTGCTTTGGATCATCTTTCCCGCATCCTTCCAACATACCCACCTCATTAGGTTGTTTCCAAAGCTGTCAGTCACAGTACGCTGTATACCCAGGAATACTAGCGGGTGTGTGTCTAAGCGGAAACGCATCAAGAATCCATACTGTGTATTTACCTACTTTATCAGCTACAATACTCACCATAAATTGGGAATTACCCAAACTCGGGTGAATGGGAACTGGATCCAGGGACACATTTGCCCATTACAAGTCCCAGAGATCATGGGGCCCCACTCAGTAGTGCAATGCAGGTATTTCTCACTAACCAGATGTTAACATAGGTGGATATTTCATTGTACTACACAAGTGACCAATACAGTTTAAAGCTGTAGCAGACCTATGCATTACAGGGGCCCCAGGCACAACCTGCTGTGGGCCCCCAGAAAGTATAACTCTGCCCCTATCTGGGTATGAGGCGATCAACTCAATGGCGGCTCCGCAATGGAAATTGTAACTTTTTGGCCAATTTGTGTCATGGTGGTTAACAATGCCAGTCGGGACGAGGACATATTGTCCAGCCAAATTTACTATAATCTGAGCGCAGGTTACAGCTGATATCTCTGCCAGCCCAGGAAATTTCAATTCCACAGTGTGAGTGCCTGAATTACTAAGCTTTATGATAATCTTAATAATTCAGGCAACTTGCTGCCAGCTGTGCCGATCATAAAAGGGGTATTCTCATCTAGACATTCACATTTACTTTTATTCATTGGCCATATACATACATTTCTTCATATGGATGTTATTAAAAATGTACCTTTGTGAAGATATTTTCCCATAAAAGCAGTCATATGGGGCCACATTTACTAAAGGCTGTGCGCCAGTTTCCTTTCAGACTTTGTGCATTCTTTTCAGTGTAAACTGCTTGCACAGGTATTTAAGAAGAGACTGCACTAGGTACCATGAGACACAGATGAGGGGTGTTCCAGAGCTCAGATTTATCATGCATTTATCAAGTCTATTGCATGCCCTATGTTAAAGGTGCACCACACTGTCTGGGCCAGTGCAAGGAAGCGACAGGTTCATGATTTCTGGTGCACAATCTTCATGAATCTGGTGCACCCAGCATTATACACATTATAATATTATTATACAGTATGATATATGCACTTTTAGTTCAGTTTGCACTACTCTTAGTAAATGTGCCCCATAGTCCCTTAAAAACAAGATAGCTGTCCTTTGATACGACCACCACTGCTGGGGAGATTGCACAAAAAAACAAAAATTGTTTTTGCATATAAAATGTTTGCAATATACTGCAGTTTTGCAGCTGTTCCGTGGTTATTAAACGCTGGGGCCAGGCACCTCAATATTGCATTTGTGATGGTCAGCCTTCTTTTGTTCAACTGGAGAAATGTATATATTTGGCAGATAAATTAATTGTGAACACCCTGATAAGAATATACCTTTAACACTGGCACCCAAAGTGTTTTTTCTAAGAATGGCAAATTACTACCTGATTTTTATGATTTCTAATTTCTAGCCGAGAGCACCAGACCTTGGGGTTATGTAACAATACTGACACAACATGATAGTGTAAGCCCATTCACTCCACAATCTTTTAACCACTGTGATCACTATGGACGTTGGTGTCTAATTAAACTTTGAGATATTACCATTCTCCCTCTCTTCTCTCGTATGCTAAGAGGGGAAGGGAAACAATAAAGAGTGTTACAGCCTTATAAACACTGTATGATGACGGGAAAGGCCCATTTAGAGTTTGTTTAAGTATAACTTAGTCCTTAGACTCCCAAATCACCTCCCATTAGTACCAACATCATAAGCTATATCTATTTTCTAAAACTAAACATATTTTAAAAAGGTACAAGAGAAATGGCATTTGTTCTCAGTGGATCAATTAATGTTGATCAGATTGTCTCCTGATAACAGCCCCTTTTCATATGCCCTCCTTGAGAGCCCCCTCTTTAAGTTAGAATTGATGTTTAGTTAGGCAGGGCACAGATGTCATCAAATAACTTTATTAATTGACATCTGTTCATCCTATCCACCTATACATAGGATATCGGAGTAGGTGGCTGCCAGGCACCTCTACCATAGGACTTCTGAGAACAAAAGCCCAATCATTCTTTCCATCTATTCCTGATATTGGTAGAAACAGGGTTGGCTCCTGATTTCATCAGGCCCCTGGGTGACAGATTCTCAATGGACCCCTTTGCAATGAACTCACGTGGCGGCATTAAAAATTCAAAAACTAAAACAGTCTCCTGTTCCCTAATAATTCTCTAGTTTAGCATAACAAACAGCCTCCTCATGGTTATTTTATATAAACCCCCTCAACCGCATTACAGCCCCCCTCACCACAATTCTTTATGTACAGCCTTATGTGCCCCCCTCCCCCCCAGCAGCTCTGGGTCCTGGCACATGCCCAGGTATGCCCATTGCTAACGCCGGCCCTGGGTAGAAAGTTTATAGTCACCATATTTAGTAGGATGGTCCTACCAAAATGGGTGGGTTTCCCTATACCCCCCCCACACACATTAATGTAATGTGCATGGACCGTTTAATGAATGCTACAACTCTAGAAGACCTTACTAATTCATGTAGTATCCAATCTACAACTGTGGAGAGGATGGCATGTAATATAATATTTCTTCATCTTAAGTCATTAAAAATATGAAAATTCTCCCCAACCATTATACACTATTTTTAGTTTTGTCATTGTAGCTAAAGAGATGGTTAATGTAGGGATCTTAGATAAGATCTTCAGGTGGCCTGTATCATATTTCCTTCAGTATGCTTGAGTTGTAGCCTTCCCGTCTCTTGTGTGAGAGGAGGGAATATATTCAGGTGATTGAGTTTTATTAATGTCTCCTGTGAGGGTTACGGCAGCAGATGGATATCCATTAGACAAACAAGCAGCTCTGTTTGTACAATCTATGGACGGCACGGTCAACCCGTGGATGTCCTCCTGCTATGCACTCCCTTCTCCAGCTGGGGAAAGAAACCAATAGTTGTAGAAATCTACAGGATTTTCGATTTCCAGAGTCCTAAAAATATATAGAGGAATTTATCTAAGGATATATGCAGAAAAAGTGGCAGAAAAAGGTTGAAATCTTTGGAACTCCGAAAATTCTGATTATTCAGACCTACACCCGCGGCCCATGTGTCAAGTGAATTTCGCAGCCAGACTGTGGCTTCTCCACATTGAGCGCACAGCGTGATGGTGATTTATGATGCTGTCTGTTCCAGAACTAACATGGATCCAGTGTCCAGTGTTCACAAGCTCACAGCATCATAAATCACTATCACGCTGAGAGTTCAGTTCAGACAAGAAACAATCAGCCCCCAAATATGCCCCGAACAAGGATTCTGTATCCAAACCTACATGCATTCTATTCACTTGCTCCTGATAGGACACTATGTACAATCTGCTCAGCTTCTCCAGCTCTATAATATGCTGTCTCCAGAAAGTTCACTATGTGTAATTTGTTTAGCTCCTCCTGCTCTATAAGATGCTGCCTGCAGATATGACATTATGTACAATCTGTTCAGCTCCTCCTGTTCTACAACATGCTGCCTGCAGATAGGACACTATTTGCAATCTGCTCAGCTCCTCCTGCTCTATAACATGCTGCCTGCAGATCAGACACTATTTACAATCTGCTCTGCTCTTCCAGCAGATCAGTTCCTATACATTTGGATTACAGTTAAAGGGGTGTTCCCAGTCAAGCAAATGAATGTTATTGTTTGCATGATGAAAAGTTATATAACTTTCCAATGCACTTTCTGTAACACAGTTTTCTAGATCTCTGCTTGCTGTCGAAGCTATAGAAAGCTTCTATGTTTAGTTCCAGTGGACAGAAATCTGACCATGGTCACACAGGTGCACGGCTCGTTAGTATCACAGAGAGTAATCAGAGCCGTGTGATATAACGAGCCGTGCACCTGTGTGACCAAGGTCAGATTTATCTCCACTGGAAGTAAATAGTAGAGTGACAGCAAGCAGAGATGCAGAAAGTCATGAGAAATTGATACAGAAAGTATATTGGAAAATTGTAGAACTTTTCCTTATTCAAACAATAAGCTTTATTTGTTGAAATGGGAACACCCCTTTAAAGGGAACCTGTCATCAGAAATTGTAAATAGTAAACCACCACCAGTCTGTTGTCAAGTATGATGTTTATTTCATGGCCCCGACTTGTGGCATCATCAAGAAAATCAACTTTGAAGTGAGATGTAAATTGGTTTTATGAAGTCAAGGAGGCGGAAAGTACATGCCTTAGAACCCCCTTTTTGCATCCAGGAAGATCATTGATCAGTCCAGCACAGGAGGTGTTCAGAGTCAGGGAGAGCTTGACTTTAGTGTAAAATTCTCCGCCTCACTGACTTTATACATCCAACTTACATCTCACTTCAAAGAAGATTTTCTGGATGATGCCACCACACTGAGGCATGGGAGAAACATGATCTAGAAGCTGCTCAGTTTCTTGACAACATACTGCTAGTGGTTTATTAGGTCAATTTCTGACGACAGGTTCCTTTTAAAGGAAATATTCAATTTTTTTATATGCATTATGAACCAAACATACCTTGAGAATGACTGATGCAGAAACATGTCTTGTTTAACTGAGTGGTTTTGCTGAAAAAAACAATTATAAAATTATGATATTGAAGCTCAGTCGCTCCTGTGGCTGCTCTGGCGCTTCTCCTCTTAGATTCATAATGCACTGCTTCAGAGAACATTGTGTTGTCCCTGACAAGCAGAAGTAATCATTTGCCGCACAATCCCTCAGCTTCAGCTGCCTTCATCCAGCTCAGGTTGATTAGTCCTGTCTGGACAGTTCAGGAAACTCTGTGTAATGTGTTTATGTAGGCACCCAGCTTTCTCAAAGTTCTCAAAATATATTGTTTTTTTTAATATCGAAACCACTCGGATCAGGGATTAAACAAGATACGTTTCTGCATCAGTGAAGCTACAGCATTCTCATGGTATGTTTGGTTCACAATACATAAAAACAAATGGTAGATTTCCTTTAATAAGAATGTCATCTCTTGAGCCTTATGATGCTGCCATGCTACAATGTCTGATAGTATAGAAAGGCGGACAAGGAGAGACCAAAAAGCGCTCATAGAGCAGTAAGGTAATAGCCTGTGGTGCTGATTAGGAAGAGTGGAGAGAGGCTCACCGGATTCGGTTGTGCTGTTTTAGGCACAACTCTAATGAGGGTATAGAAGGTTAATGTTTCCTAGTGCTGCTCCGGGGAATCGCCCCTTCACCCGCGCTGCAGTATCTATCCACTTGATAAAGGAGTCATAATAGACTCCGAAACGCGTTGTGTTCCAGAGATACCGAATAAAAATACCCCACTTTTATGGATTCATCTTGTGTATGTGACTTATCCGTGTGCGCCGATTTGTAACAAGTACCCTTCCTGTTCTACAATGTCTGATAGGACACTGAAGTTGTGGTTATGCGTTCCTCGGACCCCATTATTGTGTTGGTTCAATATGTTACTAATATGTTGGAAGTATTGTTGTAAAATATGAGATCAGTGAATACATGTCATGTTTTTTGTTACAGGAAATGACCAATTTTGCCCATTTATAAACCACAACAATCGGAATAGTTGAAGTCCCACAGGGAAAATTATTGGCAGATTGTCAGTCACATGCCGTACCTCATATGCAATAATCATCCGCTATAACAAACCGTTTCCTAGAATTATGACCGCTGCAATACATTTCCATTGGTATGGAATGTCTGTCAACTGAGCCCTGTATATAAACACCATGGTCTTGGCATCTTGGCAATAAGGCTGATTGGCACCAAGTGATTGCCAACCCCTTCATTTAGCTTCTTTGTTACTTTGAGAACCTATAGATCTGTAAGGTTTACTCTATGGTGCATTGTACGTTATAAGACATGACGGGACACATGAGAAGCATGAGGGCTGTATGATGTCACCTATAGGACTTCCTTCCTCGTTATACCATTTCATACTCTGTGCAGTGTTCTAAGAAGCTTAGTAACTACAGCTTTAAAGGTGGGAGTCCGAAAAACACTTCCCCTTTATTCTTTTGAACAGTAGGATCATGGAAATACCAAATTTAGTTTTAATTTAAAACCTTAAAATATTCTCACGTCGTTTAGTTCAAAAGGAAAAAAAAAATGACACCAAATACAAAGTTCAAGATTTTTGCATGTGTGACGTTTTCGGCGTTAAGGGAGAGAGAAACTTGGTGGGTCTTGTATTCTATGAATATTTTAAAAACTGGTTTTGTGAGTTTACATCTTGTGTGAGATTTTTTTAGGAAGAGTGTAATACAGGGACGAAACATGTTCACATCTAAAACCTCTTCTGTAAAGTTTTCCTGATCTTCGGTCGTCATATTCAAGATTGACAAGAAATACTCTACTTTGTACTTTGAGCCATTTCTATGTCTAAGGTGTAATTTTTTTTACTTTTTTTTTGTTGTTTTTTGAGAATTGTCACTCTAAATAAGTACCAGTAAAAATTATCCAATAATTTTCACATTGGAAACTAAATCTAATGATTGACATAGGACATTTTGGCTGTAGAGTACAGCACCTCTGTGAAACCATGAGACTTATAGAGCTGTGCTAGGCCAAATGTGTAAATGGAGAATATTATGGGGTCATGGGACAGTGTTTTGTTGGACTACTACAGAGAACGGTAAGGTGAAAATGTAGTGTGAGAGTGATAGACAATGAATGTCCGACTGGAGAGGTATAAGGAGATCCAGAAGAGGGCCAGGTCTTTAATACCAAGGGAACATGAGAGAATAAACAACAGAAAGAAAGAGAAAAGATCAAGAAGGATGAGAACAGAGTGGTGGTGTTTTGCAATTGCTGACAGTAGGTGATTCGAAACTTTGGTCAGTCAGGGCAGTCTCACTTGAGTGATTGGGTCGAAAACCAGATGGAAGTTTGTCAAAGAGCGAGTTGGGGGAAAAGAAGGAGGATGTCACAGCTAATCTCCTCCCCCTCCCTGTACAATGACCTCTATATAGATAACACTGACCCATCATTACATCACTACTGACAATAGATGATGTCACAGCTTATCTCCTCCCCCTCCCTGGACAATGACCTCTATATAGATATCACTGACTCATCATTACTGACAATAGATGATGTCACTCTGGCAAACTTTGCAGGTTTGGTGAAAAAGTCCCAAGTTTTCAAGAAAATATTCAAATGTGCCCCATAAAAAAATGGAATTCCTAAGATGAGTAACCCCAGAAGAGGAAAAGTTATGCCAGATCAGATACCATGGTTTTCCATAGGGCCCAGCATCAGTTGTTGTGCTGTACTGGACCAGGACTTGTGTAGAAGCCACACTATCTTACGATCTGTCTTTATTCTCTCTATGGGTCCAAATAAGTACATAGGTTGCACTGACATCAGCTGTTTCCCGCCTTTTGTTGGTTGGATATATGTGAACCCATTTTACCCAAAGTGAACCAACGTCTTTCTTTTTTTCAATATCACATCAATATTTAGCATGTTTACCCATCCTGACAAAGAACCCCTTCTCTCCGAAGAAAATTGGGCCCTGAAATCTGCCCAGGTTTGCCTGGTATTGAGGAATGCCTTAAGTAACTGCCTTTTGTCACAGGTGCCCCTCTGATCCATGTCTCAAATAGCAGGCACAACCGTGCCTCTCTCCGTGGCAGCGCCCCGTTACGAGTGAACTCACCCTTCCTCGTTCCTGCCTCCGTCCCGGCTGGCCAGCACTCATGCCAGCACTCACAGATTTAAAGGGCCAGCGCACCGCTAATTGGTGTTGGCCACTTCCGGGTTTCCTTAAAGGCCAGCTTCTCCCAGTAACCCCTGCAGGATCTTTGAGCTTCATGCCACTGAGAAAACTTCCCTCTACGATTGTTCCCTTCCTTCTGACCTCCTGTTGTGACCCCATACCTAACCCCTCCTTCACTGCCAGCTTTGACCTCCTGCTCCATCCCCGACCTTGCATCATTGCCGCCTGCCTTGACCAATTGCCTGTTCCTGACCACCCAGTAATTCTGTACCTCGAGCTTGGCTGCCACCGCACACAAGTCGCACCTGTTGAATGACCTGGTGGCACCACGCAGCAGCAAGACCATCCTACTTTGCAGTAGGCTCTGGTGAAAACCACTTGGTGTCCCCGGCTTGTGTCATTGTCCGCGGTGGTCTAGGGGGTTCACTAACCTGAGTCCTTTATTTGTTCTCAATGGCCAACTAGAGGCTCTGTTTGCCCATGAATAATCCATAATGGTAGCCATATTAATTCATTTACTTTCTTGTTTCTCTCATATTTTCAATTGGACCTGGGGATTTAGGGAGTTTTTACCAATCACTAGAGGATGGTGCTGCTGACCTCTCCTTGTATATGCTCACTGTAGACTGCGGTATATGGAAGGATATGCTAGGGCCTGTGTACCTGTTGGTTGGATACTCACTATCTACAGTACATGGCAGACAATTTCAAGTGAAAGGGAATTTCAAAATTTGGACTAATCTGACTGATCAAAAATCAATTGCACCTATTCTGATCTTGAACATGAACCCTCAGTTTGTAATTTCTTGTTGTCTAATGGGGATTCTCAAATCTCTGTTTGTTTTGGCTAGTTTTTGCCTGTCGTTTTTCCACATGCTTTTTTGGTAATTTATCAATCTCATTTTTTCCTTGTGTTACATGAGGTTTTTTTTCAGATCTCTTTTTGAGACATTTGTTACAAATGTCACAAAAATGTCTCAAGTCATTTCTCCCCATTTTCTAAATTTTCCTTAAGTGTGGTTTGGTCTGGAGTTTTTTGTGCCAAAAAATGTAGCAAATTTTAGACAATTTGAAATGATAAATGTCATTTGCGACATTTAGCACATCTGGAATAAAAGATAAAGGTGTCTTACTGTCCGGCAGACATTTCAAAATGTCCCCAAAAAGGTGCAAAAATTGCAATGTGCCAAAAATGTCTTAAAAAAGACAGAAATAAGAGGAAGAAAAATAAAAAATAGATGACCCCCATTGCATCCAAAACTTATAGCTGGAATTAGAGAAGCATTGACTCCAATATTGAGAAAAAGCTGTAATATTATTTCATTCTGGTTCTATGGGATAATCATTTCAGTTCCCCATTAAGTTGAGGATGTATCATATTGATGAATGGGTTGATGGGACTTATTAGACTATTTTTTTCCTAATAGACCATCACTCCACATATGTCCACTACAGAACTTTATCATAGTAGTGTTGTGTAGATTTGTACCAAGTTAGACATGGAGAGCGGAAGAAGAGTGATACCTTTTTGAGGCTGAGTATATTTGATGGTGATCTTTCAAGAATACTAGTTTTCTTCATGAGAAAGCATCATGTCTGACGAAGAGAACTAGTATTCTCGAAAGCTCACCATTAAATATACTCAGTTAGCCTCGAAAAGGTATCGTCTGAATACTTCACTCGTCTTCTGGTAGTAGTTGTAGTAAGTGGGTTGTTCCTGGACATACAATAGAAAAAGGAAAAAACTGAACAAAGTGTTGCACACTTCCTGAGCAGTGCAGGGGGCGCCAGATTCATGAAGACCATGCACCAGTTTTGATGAATCTGGCGCCCCCTGCACACTCCACAGGCAAACTGCACATAGTACAGACTGCACTAGCTTAAAAAAATGTGGGGCATTGTCTAGTGTATATTAATGTGTGTATTGTTCTAGAGGAATCATGCTGGACATTAATTAACCTTGTGCCATAAGGGGCGCTACTGTCTAAGGAATCATCCAATGTAATGTCAGAATTGCTAGAAATGATGTTCAGTAGAATAGGGCTTAAACTATGTAAGGCTAAATTCACACTACCGTTCAGATTTCCATTTCTAGTTTTCACTTTAGAGAAAAGCAAAAAACGGAAATTGAACGCATCCATTAAAAACCCCTTGAAATCAATGCAATTTTAATGTCCTTCATTAGACAGTCATCTGTTATTCTTCAGGGTTTTTTTAATGGCAAAAATGACGGAGCTTGTAGTACTTTTTCTACGTTTGAAAAACAAAAATATTCATAACAGATGATGCCTCACTGATCATAATTTGAGGGATTATGAGATATAGATGCTATAAATTATTGTATTGAAAGTGAAAGCAAAGTGTCTGTTACTGTAACAGACACTGTCATCCGTTATCTTTTTTTAACGGAGGTGAATAAATTAAAATCCTGACAGTAGTGTGAACTTGGCCTTAAAGGGTTATTCTCGTCTGGGCATTCACATTCTGTTTCATTAATCTGCCATATATAAACATTTCTTCAATTAGATATTATTAAAAAAAAAATTACCTGTGTGAAGATAATTTCTCATAAATGTAGCCATGTTGTCCCTTAGAAACAAGACTGTGTCCTTGGATATGACCACCTCTGCTGGAGTGATTGCATAAAGAAACAAAAGGTTTGTGTATTTAAAATGTCCAGGAGTTACTGCAGGTCCCACATCCGTCCTGTGGTAATGATCGCTGAATCCATGTGGTCAGGCAGGGCTCAGTAGCGCATGTCTGGCCACTGCTGCCAAAATGTGAGGTGGTCCTATCCGAGGAAGCCATCTCGTTTCTAAGGGACAACATGACTACATTTATGAGAAATTTTCTTCACACAAGAACATTTTTTTAATAACATCTAATTGATGAAATGTTTACATGTGGAAAATGAATTAATTTAATTGCCCAGATGGTAATACCCCTTTAACAATTCACAGCAGCATTAGGGGTTTCCATTACACTTCCCATATTAGGAGAGTGACATTCACCCTCTATTTGCCATTGACTTAAATGTAGGGAAACTTGCCTTCCATTACAATTCCACCTAATCACGGCTACTGCGCTATTTTTTCCAATATTTCTCAATGGAAGCTGATGAACACAAGTGTGAACTGAGCCTTTTAGTTGTATACAGTTCAGTGTAACCTATTGTTCCATGTTTATTCCTTGTGTGAAGGTCACACTCCCATATAACTAATTTTTTTTATTTTATTTTTGGATCAGTTTCTGCTTTTAGGTTCTTGGAGAGACTTTAGGACATTGATATGTAACCCTACAATAGAAGTTGACCCCTGAGATCATTACTTTATCTTATCTTTGAACTTATCGATAAACAATCCCGGCAACTACTTTGTATAAACTGTCTTCTAATACGTTTCTACTTTACCAAATCTTTTAACCCAAAATTATCACATTTCAGTAACCCGTACGGAATTTGTCTTCTTATTGACGTCTGTTCTGTCACACTGAAGAATATATAATGATAAAGAATACCTACAGAAAGTTGTAACTTTTTTAAGTCACTTGAACAAAGCTGATGTTTTTAGTCTTACATAATATAATATCATGCATATAAGAAAATCATACAAGGCTAAGTTTACATTACCTCCGTTCCTTACATCTCTGAAAAAAGTAAAAAACAGACTTTTTAATGTATCAACTAAAAATCTCATTGACATCAATATAAATTTAAAGTCACCCGTTATGTTCTGTTTAGGCAGGGATTTGTTATCCATGTGTGTTTTTTGTTTTTTTTTTTGACAGAAAAATGACGATGGCTGCAGTACTTTTTCTCCGTTTGAAAAAAAAAACGCATGGACAACGGATGGCGGCCAAACTGACCATAAGAGATGACGTAAAATTTACATTGGTGTCAATGGATACATTAAACCTCGCTTCTTACTTTTTAACAAAGGTTTGAGCGTTACTGTGACCTTAGCCCAGGCCAGTTATATAAAATATTATTAGAAGACATATTGTAGTATGTAGCAATGCTTAGCAATAAAAACGTCACATAATGTCATAATATATTTGCATATTATACAATAGTTCCTCAGAAAACACATATATGCGTCAAAGTTTTATATATTTTTGTATTGGAACAGCTGCAGCACAGTTGAACATTTTCATTTGCAACTTAGCCTTTTTTTTTACAATTTATTTACTTCAACTTTGATTAAACAAAAATGAAACACATACATTTACCAAAACAGCAAATGGATCAAGAAAATGGATTTATTGAAACTAGCATATACAATCTCTATTTAAAAAAAAAGGCATGTAAAATTCACTATAAAACAGAGATATTCTTTAAGATATCTTGTTTTTTCTAGAAATATATAAAGGTTATTATATATAATATTTAACATATAAACATAAAACAACAAAAGAGGATTTAAAATAGACACTACACATGTTTAAGATATTGAAGATACAACAGGGAAAGTAACTTTTACCATTGATGTGCTGTATACACATTGGGAAGGTGAATCATATTTAGTTTTACTGAATTAATAAATTGCACATTCATTGAACAACGTTTGACAAAAATAAGATGTCCCCATCTAATAATTCAGTGCAATGATTATAAGATATACATATTTAATGTTTTATACATGTTTCCATTGCCACAAGTTTGAATGGTAAAAAACATAAATCAGATATTAGCAAAAAAAAAAAAATTGTGACAAAACAGAAAAGATTATAAAGGAAAACAAACACAACCCCCAAAAATAGACACATTTTTTATGCTAGAAATTTATATTTTTTTTCCATCCTTCAAACCGAAAAGTTAAAATATCATTATGATATCTTTATACAAATACTAAAATAATGTAAATTTAATTCTGCTTTTTATTCATTTTTGCCTATATGTGCAATACATTTGCCTACGCAGCTGTTATAGAAAGGTTTATACAAAGCTATACATTTTTATTCCTATATCATATGAAAGCTTACAGTTTGACCTTATTTTGTGTCATTCGAGTCTGCATTTTTTTAAATTAAAAATTCTAGAAAAAAAGGGACTCGGCTAGTACAGTAGTACAGATGGGTAAAGCTGTTACGTATATTACATATATAATATTAGAAAAATAGCACAAATGGTGTATTATTTTAATATAATAATCAAAGAATTTACCAATTTCCTCAGTGGGAATCTGTTTTACTGTAAATAGCATCACAATATCTTAGATCAACATGAAATTCATTTCAACACCATTTTTCTTGACTACACTCAAGCCTAGCAATCTAATGTCATAGGTTTTAATCACCCCCCTAATTGATGATCTAAGGATTTACAGAAATGATCACCCTCCTAGGGTGGCTGAACAAACCCTTAAAAGATCATGTATACATCAAGTGGGTGTACTGCCCTTTAATTAAAAAAATCATGAAGTTTTAAGTGAGTACAAGGAGTAATAACTACCCCATTGTATAATTAATGGTTAATAATACCCTTGTATAGTGTATAGTGGATCAATATTAGAGAAACGTTCCTCTTCTTCAATGCCAGGACCCTTATTTGCAGACTAGAATAGTTAGGAGATGGTTGCCCACCACTGACCTATATCCTGTAGAGAACATATGATATGTGGTTTATGTATTTATCCCCCATGTAAATAAACAATTAGAGAGCATTACACAGAGAATGTGGGAGTACAAATGCAATTCTATTCCCAGATGTTGCCTTCCATCACATACACTGGTGCATTTACTGATTATGAGCCCCATTGCCCAGCAGGACTCTTTATAATGCAGGGATATCCTTGTGGTCTGCAACCTGTGGCTTTCCAGCTCCTGCTAAACTACAACTCTCAACATGTTCCATAGTCGCAGACTACATTCTAGAATTTTGGGGATCAATTTGATCTTAGATTCTGCTTTATTTATATCATTGTCTGCTGGGAACACATGAAAGGGATTTACAGCTGCAGCCCGTGTTATATATGGAGGTGTTGTATATAATCCTGTTCTATGTGCTCCCTGTATAATTACATCAAATATGGAGGAAATAATGTATACTCCACGGAATGTATGATCACAAAATCATAGCAAGTCTACAATGCCTCAAAGTGCCCCATACTATAACTAGTAACTATACCAGCAGTGCAAAGTAGTATCAAATCATGCTGTAAGGTTGTAGTGTGAAATCATGTAGCATAGTGAAGTTGTAATATAAAATCAAGCAGTACTGTATAGAAGCAGTATAAAATAATTGTGGTTATATACAATTATGAAGTATAGTAATGTAAAATATAATGTAGTGCAATGTAGTAATAAACAACTATGTTAAATAGTAATGTAGTAGCATGAATGTACAGTATGAATGTATGTATGCAGTATAGCAATATAGCAGTATAAAATAATGTAGTATATTGTAGTAATATACAATCATAAGTAGTAGTATGAAATGATGTAGTATACTGTACTCAAGTAGTATTTTATTATCATACAGTATAAATCTAGAAACATTATAAAATCGTGAATCCTAGTAAAGTAGTAGCATAGTAAGGTAGTAATAAAAGTCATGTAGGATAGTCATGTAGTAGTATACAAATGCTGTAGTATTGGGAAGTATTAGTATTATAGTCAAATGGCAGTATGAAATCATGTAGTGTAGTAAGGTAGTAATAAAAAATCATGTTATATAAAATCGTGTTGTATAGTAAAGTAGGAGCGAACTATATCGGTAAAATAAAATCCTGTAGTATATTGTAGCAAAGTATAGTATACAATCTTGCACAGTATTTTTGCAAGAATGATATCAAATGTACTTTATTGATAGTAACATCTTCTATAAATTGCATCTCTATGTAATAAGCGAATCCACTCATCTATAGTATAGCCAGATAATCTATTAATCTATTTACTTGTCTTTCTATACCACACATTTTACCTTCTCATATTTATCTATATGTATCTGTAACTATAATGATGTATGTACTCTATTTATATGCCGCTTAATATCACCCTGATCCAATAAATCTGTACCCATATAATCTATCGATAGATAGGACAGATAAGCAGACCTATTTATTATCTATCTTTTTCATATGTATTTGTAAATATATGTGAATCACTTTCAGAATGTTAACAAAAGTTCCATAATCCTTTTGTTTTCTTTATACAATGTATCTACCTGTCTGGGGTAGTTTTACAGCAGCAGTGATAATTCTCATTAAATATGTAATATTACAATGAGTGTAACATCAGGTAAGTGCATATATTGTGATTTCATGGTCCAGGATGTGGTGGGAGAACTGGCGGCTCCAAGCTTTGTTTTCGGGGTAATCCTTACAGATCTTGAGGGTTCATCCAGTGTCAGCTCATTTCCATGAAAGATACATCTGTTTGAATTAATTCACATTTTATTATCTTATCATTTAATTTTTTAAAATGTTTAATTTTTTTTTTATTACGTCACTATAAATCCATGTTGCAAAAAAAAAAAAAAAATTCAAGCAGAATAGATTGAGCCTATAAAATAATACAGCCACTTATAAGGGAACTATAATGATTTACAGTAGCAATGTGGTTTATGCTCCATAACTTCTGTAGGTGCCATTTACAGTACATGGAGAAATTTTCAGATTTTCACATGAATCCGTATGGAAAAGCATTGACCACAGTGTAAAGTCCGAAGCGGCTGACCCGACCACAATCACTATTTTGTGTCTATATTTATCCTAAGAGCAACTTCTGAACTATACTAAACATCAGAGGATAGATGTATTATGATAGATTTTTTTTTAACAAGGATAAACAATTAACTGTGGATAGAAGTCGGTAGACATGATATAAGATAGTATAGAAGTGTCATACATTAATTATTTATTTGGTATATATAGAGACAGATATGAGAAAGATGATACATAGAAAAAATAATGAAACATAACATATATATATATATATATATATATATATATATATATATATATTAATATAGACTATTCATTGATAAATAGATATGATTGATTGATAGAAGATAGATAGATGTAGTTCATAGATCTTTGAATGTCGCATAGATAAATAATATAATCAAATTTCCTTTTTTTTTTTTTTTTATTAACCCTGTACACATATATAGACTTTTAACAGACTGTAACTAGATTTTACAATGTTGTGAACACACCTTGTACAATTGTCTGGGTTTGCAAAGCAAATAATCAAGAAATTGTAAATCGATTGGAAAATTGTTAAGAAATAATCTGTGTGTTTATGAGGAAATCAATGCCGATAATCACACAGATTATAGTAAAGCAGTAACATTATATAAGTCAAAATGTAGACATAAATACAGAAAATATAGATATATTTTACCTACAAATCATACATATTAATAAGTAATAATTACATAATAATCACTCCCCGGTGAAGCAATCAGGTGTATTATTCTAAGTACTGTATTAATAAGCCTCTATTGCTTTATGGTAATATTTGTTAGTATAATCTTTCCACGTTGCCCTCTGCTCTCTGGTTGTTTTGCAGGACCCAATTGCAGACCCTAATTATCCTCCAAGACCAACACCAATTATACTAATGACCCAATGGGAGCTGTGCTGTATGTGCACAATGTGTTGTTACAAGGAGTATGCTAATCACTAGGAAACCTAGTCCTGACATTAATCTTTATGCCAGGCTGGATATTTGGATACTGCCCCCCACATGCACATAGCCCCTGCTCCCTAGGCCACTGTGGAGGTGACCTCTGCTGTCCCAGCCCACATTGACTATTACCCCAAATCACAGGAGACCCCAGAGCAGTCACTCAGATCCATCAGACAGGAACACACACTGAGTGTGGGGGAGATGAGGAGTCTATACACCATGTACTACAGAGCAATTGTTCCATAGTAACTAGTTTCCCCATCTGTATGAGATCCAGCAGTCTCCTCCTGACCAATGCCATTACATGTCCATGGAGTGTGACTGTCACCCAGCACCCTAAAAATAGGAGCCACAACATCTTCTGGTCTGATCTTGTTTTCTATCTTTTTATATGACTTTCTATCTAATCTATCTTGCATATCTAACTATATATAATTAATTTATATCTATTTACCTAGTATATCCTTCTGGTCATTCTGACTATCTATTTAACATAATAATTTGACAATCTGCATGTCTAATCTATCTGCCATTCCGTCTAATATTTGGTATATATACCTATATATCATCATCCTCAGCTATTTATCCTTCTGACATTCTATCTTTCTGTCTAATATATCCTTCTAATTGAACTAGTGGGCATATCTATCTATACATCATTAATTTCATATCTATATTTCTATCTATCCTGACATTCTATATTTCTGGTATATCCTATTTATCTAATACATCATTGTAATTTTCCTGCATATTTATCTGACTGATTTATTTGTCATTCTATCTAATATCTTGTATATATACCTATATATCATCTTTCTATCTATCCTTACTTTTAATCTGACATTCTATCTAGTATATAATTGCAATCTGATTATCTATCTACTTATCTAACCCCCTAATTAGAATATCTATGTATCTGTCGAATCTATCTGTCATTCTAATTTATCTGGTATATCTACCTATATATCATCAATATCATATCATATATATTATTTTATTCTGACTACATATCTAATAGATCCTGCCTCTATCAATCATATTTTAATCTGACATCTATCTGTTCTATCCTTACATTCCTACCATGTCAGTGTTGCATGGCATGTTTCTGGTTAAGCCTGGCACTGTTCCTGTGCACCCACAACCTGATGCCCTGTAAAGGGTGCTTGGGACTTACCTCCTCTCAGAGGGTAAATATCATGTAAGCAGTAATCCAGGTGCAGGTCAGGGACTCAGCAGAGAGCAGGGATCCAGGCAGCAGGCGCCTGCCTGTCAGTGCAGAGCTCCAATAGCGTGGGGCATAGTCCCCAGCCTGCCCACCAGTAGGAGTGCCTAGCCCCAGTGACAGTGCAGCTCTGCCCTGCCCAGCCCACGTTGCTATTAGAGGGAAATACAGAACTTACACTGTTGCACCAAGAAAAGGAAGGGTCTTCTTATTCACCTATAATTCTTCATTCCTGCTCCATAGCAGAGCTGTGGATCTATCTGGCCTCCTCCTGACAGGTCATCCTGCTGGATACCAAGGGGATCCCTGACCTCAGCCATGGGTAAGTAGCTCAGATCCTAATGCACAGAGCTGTCAGGTCTTCCTCCTCTGCATGTTATCACCTGGCAGCAGGGTCAGGATCATTAGCAGAGGCAGAATACTGGAGGCTTCTTACACTTCATGTTGCATTGCAGTAAATAGTTGTCTCTTTTCCTGAAGATAAGACCTGGCAGTAACCCATTCACTGCCAGTAAGGTGAGTAAAAAATAGCTTTGCTAATTGTCATCCTATAACCAAAACTAATGCCGGGCTGGCATGCATCTGTCCACAGAACCTGCCTTTGGAGAAGTCAACCAGCTAGGAGGAGTGTTTGTGAATGGAAGACCCTTACCCAATGCCATCAGGCTGAGGATTGTGGAGCTGGCTCAGCTGGGGATCAGGCCTTGTGACATCTCAAGACAACTGAGGGTTTCCCATGGATGTGTCAGCAAGATATTGGCCAGATACAATGAGACTGGATCCATCCTTCCAGGAGCCATTGGGGGCAGCAAACCTCGAGTGACCACCCCAACTGTGGTGAAACACATCAGGACCTACAAGCAAAGGGACCCTGGGATCTTTGCCTGGGAGATCAGGGACCGGCTCCTGGCTGATGGGGTGTGTGACAAGTACAATGTGCCCTCAGTCAGTTCCATCAGTAGGATCCTCAGAAACAAGATTGGAAATCTGTCCCAGCAAAGTCACTATGACTCCCATAAACAGCACCACCATGCCACAGCAGCCTCAGCCCTGCAGTATAACCACATCTACTCCTACACCAACCCCATCACTGCAGGGGCCAAGGTGCCCACACCGCCTGGCATGCACTCCTTACCCAGCACCATGGCCATGCCCAGGACCTGGCCCTCATCACATTCTGTCACCGACATACTGGGGATTAGGTCTATCACAGATCAAGGTAAGCGACAAGGATATCGCCCGTATATTGTCACTAGGAGAGCCAAAACCCCTGACTATTTAGATAAATACACATCATATACATCAATACATAGATTATCAATAGATCGTTTTGGGGTAAATAGATAATTTATAGATGGATATATGTATATAGATTGATAGATAGTTGTGAGATACCTAGTAATGAGGTACAAAGAAATTACATAGATCGATAGAAATTAGATAAATAATATTAAGAAGCAGATACAAATAGGTTACCGTGACTTTTTATTTGCAATCACTTTTACCGCTAAATATTCCCACAATCACAAACTTTATACATCATCGATCCGTGGACCTATTAGAAATACATCTCATTTTTATTGTTTTCATTATATTTGATTTTATACATTAACTTGCAAAAATTACACAATTTTAAAACATATAAGGAATGACATGAAATAAATAAAATACATGAAATAATAGTCAATAATATATATATATATAAGATTCCTAAAACCTAAAAAAATTAGCAGTTAACAATACAAGCAATACAACAGACACAAGAAATAAAAAATGTAGACTAAAAATATATACATATAAAATAAAGGTAAAAAATACGTAAAATTAAGAATATTATAATTATATGATCTATCATATATATGTATGTAAGATATCCCTGTGTCTATGAAATCAAACCCATCCTCATATAGGTACATTACAGTCATAACATTTTAACATTAGAAAACTAATATTCATAAATATTTAGAATACATTTATGTATCTCATATCTATTTATCTATAGGCACGTTAATCCTTCTGTCTACCGACAAATCTCAAATCTATCTATCCATCCATCCAACCATCTCGTATCTATCTATCTATCCATCCAACCATCTCATATCTATATCTCTATCTATCTATCTGTCTATCTAACCAACCATCCTATATATATCTATCTTCTATCACACATGTGAATATTTTTTTACTATTATTAGAAGACATAATATTTGATGATTTCTGATGTCCAGGCCAACCCTTCTACTAGGAAGTTTCCCTGGGTAATGTCCCTTCCTTAGACTTGTGGCATAGTGTGTGAGGACTGCTAGTAGCCCCTGTGTAGTGTAGCTTCTCCACCTAATACTTATAGACATGCTGAGAAAACTGTATATAAAGAAGTTCAGCTCTAATAGAGCTGAAGGGTGAAGAAGTGTAGCAGTCCCCAGCTTTTCACTTTCCTCTGTGTCATCAGCTCGGTGCCTGCTGGAAATTAGGGAAAAGTTTCACTTCTCTTAGTTTGTGCAATCAGACTAAATTTACCCAGACAGGAAGTTCAGATGTCAGATAATTGGTTTCATTCTGAGGCCCAGAGCACAACCTCTGGGCATGGTGTGTACAGGAGGAGAGCTCTGCCCTGCACCTAGAGACTCATTTTCTGCTTATTTCCCTGCACATGATGCCCTGTCTCCCATACACAGATGTATTGATGCCCCACTGACCCAGCTGAGGCCCAAACTGTCTGAGGTCCTATCCATGACCTAATGATACAAAGTGCTTTATCCACTTCCCTATAAAGAGCCAGAGACTGCTCTAGAAATATACACAGATTACCATTTCCTGAATTGGCCTAACATTGGAGAATTAGATTACAAATTGGGAATGTTTGTAGATCCCTCTAATGGTTTCCTCTCTTATTAACACCACATTGGCAGTCAGGCCTCCAAGGGAACTGTCTGGAGTTGTTCCTCTATGTCTCAGAATTTGGGGAAAAGATTCCTGAGCTGTGTACAAGGGGTCTGCTCAGTACAGCTCAGGCCATTAGCTTGTTCTTTGTGAGCAAATTGCTAATTTATTGGACAAGGCATTGCCCCTGACATGGGGACAGCTCTTTCTAGTGGGGAAAGTGTCAACTGGTTATTATTAGGGGAGAAGACTATTCATTTACACTTTATCCATACATAGCACAGACATCTGGATTGTATGTACATAAATTGGGGTAAGCGTTTTAAATGAGAGCAGGAAAATGCTAATATATATTGCAATATAATAAATTACAATTTAAATATCCAAGATATGTAGAAATTACACTATGAAGCAGTGTAACAAATATAACAAAATATTGTTCATCACAGGATACATGTAGAAGATACAATATAATAAAAAATAAGCAATATAGCAATAATAAAACAAATCACATTACATGTATGGAAAATGCAATTCAATAAATTACAGTAGATGTGAAGAAAATACACTATGATGAAATGTCATACATAGAGCAAGATATCATAAAGCCCACAATGCAATAGCAATGTAATCAATGTACCAATATATAAAACCTGGCATTACATACATGGAAAATCCAATGTAACAAATTATAATAGCTATATAGAAAATATATTAATGACATTTCATCATAGTGTAACAAGATATTATAAATTGTACTATAGATGTATAAAATACAATATGATAAAAATGTAGTAATGTATAAAAAAATGACACTACATTTATGGAAAATAAACAAATAATAAAAATGCAACCAATGAGCAAATTTATAAAATATCACATTGCAGATCTAGAAAAATACAATAAAAATGTAAATCAATGTGGCAATAAGTACATATGTTATTGATTCTCTATTATAATTAATATTTTGTTATAATTTTAGCATTTTGTATTAAGTATGATACACATTTAAATTTAAATGATTAATTAGAGGATACATTATGGAGATAAATTGCTGTAAAATATTCTGATAATTACTTGTATTGCAGCTGATGTTAGTATATCCTATAAAAATAAGTTAAAAAAAAAAGAATGATATTAATATAAAAATAATTATAATGATGTGTAAAGTACATTATAAAATAGTTTAGCAGTTACACCACCTACTTCTGTCATATCTCTTATAAGGGATGAATAATAATAAATGTATATAGATCAATGCAATTTACATAGGCAGGTGTTGTCTAATCCTTCCCTGCTATAAAATATGGATATAATGATATAGAGAGTGTAGATACACAATAGGGATGCAATGATATACAAGGTGTATGGTATACAGTAGGGATACAATGATATACGAGGTGTGGAGTATACAGTAGGGATACAAATATATACGAGGTGTGGAGTATACAGATAGGGATACAATTATATACAAGGTGTATAGCATACAGTAGGGACTACAATGATATACAAGGTGGGTAGTATACAGTAGGGATACAAGATATACAGGTGTATAGATACAGTAGGGATACAATGATATACAAGGTGTATAGCATACAGTAGGGATACAATGATATACAAGGTGTATAGCATACAGTAGGGATACAATGATATACAAGGTGTGGAGTATACAGTAGGGATACAATGATATACAAGGTGTATAGGCATACAGTAGGGATACGAATGATAAAAAGGTGTGGAGTATACAGTAGGGATACAATGATATCCAGGTGTGGGTATACAGTAGGGATACATGATATACAAGGTGTATAGTATACAGTAGGGATACAATGATATACAAGGTGTATAGTATACAGTTGGGATACAATGATATACAAGGTGTATAGTATACAGTAGGGATACAATGATATACAAGGTGTGGAGTATACAGTAGGGATACAATGATATACAAGGTGTATAGTATACAGTAGGGATACAATGATATACAAGGTGTATAGTATACAGTAGGGATACAATGATATACAAGGTGTATAGTATACAGTAGGGATACAATGATATACAAGGTGTATAGTATACAGTAGGGATACAATGATATACAAGGTGTGGAGTATATAGTAAGGATACAATGATATACAAGGTATAGATATACAGTAAGGATATAATTATATACAAGGTGTGGAATATACAGTAGTTATACAGTGATATACAAGGTGTGCAGTATACAGTAGGGATACAATGATATACAAGGTGTATAGTATACAGTAGTTATACAGTGATATACAAGGTGTGCAGTATACAGTAGGGATACAATGATATACAAGGTGTGCAGTATAGAGTTGGGATACAGTGATATACAAGGTATGCAGTATACAGTAGGGATACAATGATATACAAGGTGTGCAGTATAGAGTAGGGATACAATGATATACAAGGTGTGCAGTATACAGTAGTTATACAGTGATATACAAGGTGTGCAGTATACAGTTGGGATACAGTGATATACAAGGTGTGCAGTATACAGTAGTTATACAGTAATATACAAGGTGTGCAGTATACAGTAAGGATATAATGATATACAATGTGTGCAGTATACAGTTAGGATACAATGATATACAAGGTATAGATATACAGTAAGGATATAATTATATACAAGGTGTGGAGTATACAGTAAGGATACAATGATAAACAAGGTGTATAGTATACAGTTAGGATACAATGATATACAAGGTATAGATATACAGTAAGGATATAATTATATACAAGGTGTGGAGATACAGTAAGGATACAATGATAAACAAGGTGTATAGTATACAGTTAGGATACAATGATATACAAGGTATAGATATACAGTAAGGATATAATTATATACAAGGTGTGGAATATACAGTAGTTATACAGTGATATACAAGGTGTGCAGTATACAGTAGGGATACAATGATATACAAGGTGTATAGTATACAGTAGTTATACAGTGATATACAAGGTGTGCGGTATACAGTTGGGATACAGTGATATACAAGGTGTGCAGTATACAGTAGTTATACAGTAATATACAAGGAAGGTTGCGTATACAGTAAGGATATAATGATATACAATGTGTGCAGTATACAGTTAGGATACAATGATATACAAGGTATAGATATACAGTAAGGATATAATTATATACAGGTGTGGAGTATACAGTAAGGATACAATGATAAAAAAGGTGTATAGTATACAGTTAGGATACAATGATATACAAGGTATATATATATATATATATATATATATATATATATATATACAGTAATGATATAATTATATACAAGGTGTGGAGTATACAGTAAGGATACAATGATAAACAAGGTATGGTGTATATAGTAAGGACATCAGGGATCCTGGGACACTTGTAGCTCTATATAATTGTCACAATACTTTTCCACACAACTTTTCCAGATCCTCCTCATGCAATGTCCGCAATGACAGATCTTCCAGCTCTGACTGCATTGTGAGAATAACTCTGGAAAGTTTTTTTCTCCTCACTGTAAAATAAACATTTCTGACAAATTCTGGAATGCTAAGTATTTTCCATATTTAATCCCTTCTTCAAACACAGGCCGCACTTTATTTCACCAAATTCTAGGGACTAGAGACTATTTTTCTTGTAGAAAAATCCTATTTTCTTCCAAGATGGGGATGGATGAATGGTTGTCTGTCACATGCAGGCAGTGAGGAATGAGCCCTGGGACTAATCACCAGAATCATTGCATGTTCCCTACATGACCACTACAGTTCCCTCTATTTGTCCTAAAATCCACAAAACAGCCACATTTCAATTTACACTGAAAACATAGATCCTTCCATTTTTATTTGCATCTATGAATTTCACACATTGGAGAGAGCAGACTGCAGGATACAGAAAGCCAAGATATACACTCACTAAGTGCTGCCCTCACCACAATATTATAATAACCTCATCTCAGGGGCTGTAATTATATGTGGGGAGAGAATGAGGGGCAAACATGCCAGGCCGACCTGATATAGAACAAGTACTAGAACTATAACACATAGAGAGATCAATAGAGAAATATATAGATATGATTAATAACTCAATATATACTCAATAGAGAGAGATATTAGATGGAAATTAGAAATATTAAATAATTAACCAAAAATATGATATGGAGATATTTAAAGATAACATAGAAAGATTTAGATAGATACAGTATAAAAGATAGACAGACAGAAAGATAGATATTACATAGATATTGATAGATAATATATTAATAGATTAACAGATATTAAATAGAACGATTATAGATCGATACAGTATTATAGATAGATAGAAAGATAAACAGACAGAAATATAGATATTAGATACATATTAATAGAAAATATGATATTAAATAGAAAGATTTTACATACAGTATTATATATAGATAGATAAACAGACAGATAGACTAATAGATAGATAGATAAGCAGACAGATAGACTGCTAGATAGATAAATAGATAGATAAATAAATAGATAGATAGATAGAGACAGATAGGAACAATTCAACCATCTATCCGATGAATAAGAGAGTGATAGCCATAGGCAGACAAATAGATATCATACATAATACATAGATAAACATAGATAAATACTAGCTAGTTGAATTGCTGGATAGATACATGAAAAGGGGACAGATTCAGGAGCTATAGTTTTAAAAATTTACGTTTTGGGAGATGAAAGATGAATAGATAGGAGTTATATACTTATATACAGATGGGAGATAGAAGCTACCTGGAACTGAGATAGATATGATCAATGTGAAAGAAATAGATAAATAACTGGGTTGTATGCTTGGACATAAATAATGTTTTGACGTTGCAAAATCTATTTAGAAAATGTGCTTTCTAATTAATTAATTGCATTAGTAAATGTCCTAATCGCTTGTGTGACTCGAAACTAATCTAATCTTCTCTATCCATTTTTCCAAACTATTTTCATATGCCCTGTATAGTACTATATTATAGTACTGTATTAGTGACTGTATATATCCTGCACTATGACTATGAGGACCTATGTGCACACATGTAGCAGTGCTGACAGAGTTTGCTTTTGGCGCAGTGTTATTTAAAATCCGGATGTGTGATCAGTGAATGTGAGTGTTTGCTATATTATTTATCTATAATACATATGCACATATATAGACCCACAAATATATTTAACATAGTGTGAAAGAGGATTGTAATTTAAATGGAACAGTTCAGGATTACACCGCCCCAACACACAGTGATTGACATCAAGAGAATTAACATTTTTTCCAACTTGGTGCAAAAAGGTCACCATTACTTACCATACAGTATTGTAGCATGAATATGCTCATGATAGGGGGACTGTGGGGTTGGTTTTATTATTATTATTATGTATTCTATACTACTATAAAGCTTATGTAAGTTAATTTGAGTTGTTTTGGTGCACTTTTTGATACAGGATCAAAAGAAGGTATCAGGACATCTACCTCCCAATAACACTTAAGAGAAACCTACCACCAGAATCTACCATAAAGGTAGATCGGGTGGTAGGTGGTGTAAGGGACGTGAGAATGAGTCTTCTTAGAGCTAATCCTCACGCCCCCGCTAACTTTTGGGAAACTTATTGACTAATAGTAAATTCAGTTATGCGGCTACTGGGCGTGGAGTAGCCGAGCATGAGGCACACAAGCGTAGCTACTCCACCCCCAGTGCCACAATTCCTCCTACAACCCTGTGTGTTGCGGCGCGCAGCTACGAGGGGCTGGGCACTGACTCAGCGGCGTCTGCGAATGCGGCCAGAACGCCATCGTGATGGACGAGGGCACGCAACTACGAGGAGCTGCTTGCCGCACACAAAAGGGTAGGAGGAGTAATGTGGCTAACTGGGGCGGGAAGTAAGCCGCGCTGTGTAGCCTCGTGCCGGCTATCCACGCCCCAGTAGCCGACCACACCTATACCCGCCAATCCAATACGAAATTTACATATTAGTCAATAAAGTTTCCCAAAAGTTTAGCAGGGGACGTGAGGATAGCTCTAAAAAGGGCTATCTCACGCTCCCCTTTACATCCACCTACCACCCGATCTACCTTTATAGGTAAGATTCTTCCCATGGTGTAGGTTCCCTTAAAAAAAAGCTATTAAAAACAGTAATACAAATGGGTGTTGTCGTAGGTTGGTTAGGGATTGGGTATCTCGTAACGTGTGCATGGGTCCGACCTGTACCAAACAATATATACAGCCATTTTATCAAATATAAAAAACCAGCCCTAAATTGCACTACACCAAGAACAGTGATGCAAATTCTGGATCAGATATTTATTGTTTTACCCCTTCCCGACGGGCGGTCGGCAGGGCTACGTGAGCACTCTCCATAGCCGGTGTAAGTCTGTTGTGCATTGCTTTCACGCGATCGCCGCCGGCAATGCTGCCGGAGGCTTCAAAAGAGCTGCCGCCGCCATCTTGCCGCGGAATCTTCGCTCCCAATGATTGTCACGGGGGGGCGGTTGATCCGTTGCCATGACGGCATCGGGTCTCACGAAGGCCCGAAGCTTGTCTCGTTTTAACCCATTCATTACAATGTGCTATCAGCACATTGTAATGAATGAGGGTAAGTAAAAATCCCCATATACTGCCATATTGACAGTATGGCAGTATGATATGCAGTATTATGGTAGGATTTATCAGACAACCTAGGGTTAAAGTACCCTAGGGAGTCTGAAAAAATAGTTAAAGTAAAAGTAAAAAAAAAAAAGTTTAAATTAAAAAAAAAATATATTAAAAAAAAACCTAAAAATTCAAAATCACCCCCTTTCCCTAGAACTGATATTACTATATAAACAGTTAAAAAAATCAAAACACATTAGGGTATCACGCGTCCGAAAATGTCCGATCTATCAAAAAATAATAACGGTTTTTCACTGCGTTTAACCCCGTAACGGAAAAATACCGTCCAAAAAATTCAAAAATGAACATTTGTTGCCATTTTGGAAAACATAAAAAAAAAAATTAATAAAAAAGTGATCAAAAGTTAGCACAGTCCTAAACAATGATAGCAATGAAAACGCCATCAAAAGTCGCAAAAAATGACAACACCCACAGCTCCGTAACCAAGTATGAAAAAGTTAGTTGGCCAGAAGATGGCAAAATCAAAAAAAAAAAAAATTTTGTACAGGAGGTTTTAATTTTTTTAAATGATGAAACACATTATAAAAACCTGTACAAATGTGGTATCCCTTGGTTGATATAGTAGACGTATCATTTGGGGCAAACAGTGAAAGCCGTAAAATCCAAGCTCACAAGAAAACGTTTGCAAATGTGTTTTTTCACCATTTTCACGCATTGGAATTTTTTTCCCGCTTCCCAGTACGCGCCATGGAATATTAAATACCGTCACTACGAAGTGCAATTTGTTACGCAGAAAATAGCCATAACAGAGCTCTTTATGTGAAAAATAAAAAAAGTTATAGATTTTTGAAGGTGGGGAGTGAAAAAAATGGAAGTGAAAAAAACTAAAAAAGGACAAGTCGTTAAGGGTTAAATAATGTAAAAAAGTCAAATAGCCTTATTAGTGTTGTGGCTATAGATTCTGACAAAAGCTATATTTGATAGGTAATAGAACGTCACAATACGGTATATATCTGATATTCTGATATGTTAGATTGTGTAGCTTACCCTATATTTACATTATACCTACAATCCGCTTTGTTACCTCTCACAGTAACACGTTCCTGCCATTGTTTATTCATGACATGCCCAGATGACCACATTGAATAGTAGTGTAACTTGTACTGATCCGGGATCTCTTCTCCATGAAGACTCAGATCCTCAGACGTCAGAACTGTCTCAGATGAAATATCAGCTTAGACAATACAGTTTACATAACACAAGCAACGCATGGATATTCAGTCAGTATCATGGCGTCATCCATGTATCTATGGCTACTGAATATTTCCCTTTTCGTCGGCTGAACTGACTTTTTGGACCTGTAAGGAATTATTGGTGCAGTATTATGTATATGATAATACTGTGATCATCTGGATGGTTATTGGTCGTAGCTGATGTGTCCTGTACCTGACCACCATGTGTCAGCTACAATACTTCCCATGGGAGTCACTATTCTGGACACATCTACAACTGGTCTCATCCTAGGAGAAATAACAGAAAAGTTTTAAGAAAAGATGCTCCAGTATTGAGCTTCAAGCTCAGCTGCAGTTCCTAGGTTCGCCCACTATAAAGAGAGTGGAGCTTTTCCTGGCTGATCAGTGGTTCTACTGCCAGAACATTTAATCCCCCTCCATAGAAGTCTGGAAGCTGCTCGCTCCCTTTTCTCCCTCTATGTATATGTATAAGGGGGCCCTTAGATATAGTTTTTGACTAATACTTGGCCACTTTTCATTACAGTTATCAGATCTCTCTATGCACCAATATGTCCTTTTATGTTGAGCATACACTGAATTTCCCACTGAATACAGCTGATTTATCACCTGCACAATGACAATGAGGTAATATTCAATTAAGCCAAATTGTAGAACCCTGTCACCCAGCTTGGTGACAATATTATAATATGATGCAAGTCTCTATAAACATCACAGCAATGACATGACATTAGAGATGGACATCATTAAAGGGGCAATCGCGTTTGAATTTCATATCATTGCCAATACTATATATATTATATATATATATATTATATATACTTGTGCATTTCTTCAGTTGGATGTTATAAAAAAATGGACTTGTGTGAAGATAATATCCTAGTAGAGTAGACATATGGTCCCTAGAAAGGAAGGATAGTTGTTTGGATACGACCACTGCTCTCAAGTAATTGCACAAAGAAACAAATAGTTTTGAAAATTTTCGGGAGTAGTGTTGTTGTGGTAATGATGGTGTCTGGCCAGTGTCTGTTAGGGTGCAGTGGTGGTCCTATCCAAGGACAACATATCTCGTTTCTAAGGAAAATATGGCTACATTATGGGACATTCTTCACCGGAGAAACATTTTTTAAATGAATCCAATTGAAGAAGAAATGTATGGAATGTATTGTGAGAATGCCCCTTTATCCTACAATGTTGGTCAAAATGGCAACATCATTAACATACAATTCTTTTATTTAGGTCGCCTGGATAAAAACATATCAGATACAAGCCGTGTACAAGTGGTATGTTTTCAGTATGTGATATGTTCATTGTTCATTTGGGGGTTTCAGGCCAATATGATTTTCTTCCATCATCTTTATTAGAGGGATATACCCGCTGAGAGGTTGGCTTCAGATGTCATTGGCAGTCCAGAGCCCATCTGAATGGGAATGCCCAGGGTAGAATCTGCCTGTGTGGTGCCCTTCCCTACAGTCATAATAGGGCACCCACATAAATAACACAAACCACAGATCTGCACCCTCGGAATTTTAGCACAAACTTCCACAGGATAACAAAAAACGAATATCATTGTAAAGAAAATAAGACGTAATACAGACTGGTCTGTTCACACTTCATCTATTCTAAGCAACATAAGAAATCTAAAACATGCATAATAAATCCAGGAGTGCAACCCCACCAAATCACGGATCGAAAAACACTGCAGTCAATATGCTACATGCTCCAAACGGGCAAAAACATGTTTTTTTTTAAACAATAAAATTTCTTAATTGAAGTACAGAAGGGGAAACTGTGGATGCAAACGCACACAGAACAATGACAATGTAGTGCAAACATAATGACAAACCGCAAAGCAACTCAAAAACTCAACTATAGAAAAACCATGAATGCAAAGTCTTGTGTACTATGTATGGTAAGATGCGGAAGATATGCAGATACTGGGACATTATACAAACTACTATCTATACAAGATCACTGCAGAATAGGGGAAATGAATAAAGACAAGTATTTTTCATTCTACGGTTGACAACAATCATACTATTAGATTACAGATCCCTACTGTGATCCAAACGCCACTTCTCATCCCAATGAAATCAGCAATTGCTACAAGTCATATATAAAAACTCAGCAACCTGATGGATTTATTTATAGGGATAGACTTCAGATATTGAAGACATTATTAAAGAGGTATTCCAGTTGTATAGTCCACTGTATGCCCAACAAAGGCGGACGGCAGTCAAGCACACACACTGTCTCTCCATTCATGGTCTATGGATCTATGTTCCGTCCTGCTGCTATTTCTTTGCGGGTTACAAGGACCCCTGTCTTGTTCTAGTGTTCACTGGACTTTCAACTTGGTGGAATAATTTAAAAGGATAGATCATGAGAACAGGGATTTTTGATGCAATTGAAGTGAGCAGAAGGTTGAGTATACACACTATCTCCCATGACTATGGAGTTCTATAGAACTGCCTATTAGCTGAGGATTCCGCCCTGATGCTAAATTCATTTGGTGGTACAATAGACCCTTTGCCATTTTAGTGATTGCTGGGAGCCAATGATTCTCATGTTTTCCCTTTCCTTAGCGTAAAACAAATTGTGACCATATTACTCCTTGAATCTAGGACTGATACTATAAGTAAACTCTTTAAGTGTAACTAAGCCATGTATTCAACATACAGAAGTAGAGTAGAGTTAAGTTTATAATTTACTACAATCCATTAGGTCTTATAAAATTACCTAATTTCTGTTGTGGGGCAGAAAAAGGAACAACCCACTTTTTCTGGGTGAAATGGGATGGAATTGTGGGGATTGCTCGACATTCCATAAGATCTTTATCAATCCATGTACGGCTCATTTCACACTACTGTTCAAACCTCCGTTACTTAACTCCGTTATTTTACGTTATTACACTTGGGATCATTATAAAAATGATTAGAAAATGGAAAAACTGATCCTTAACTGTAATACAAAAAGCTTACTCCAAAAACATTGGACATTGGTCAGTGCACACAGGTAATATAATTATAAACACATTACCCTTATACGCTGATCAGGTGGGTAAGCACTTTTTAGGCTAAGGTAACATCAACGTTCAACCTCGTTAAGAAAGTAAAGAACGGAGGTTTAATGTATTGACTAAAAATCCCATTGACAACAATGGAAACTTTATGTCGTCCATTACGTTTCGTTTTGGCAGGGATCCGTATCCATGCTTTTTTTTGGACTGAAAAATGACGGAAAGCCAGGACTTTACCTCCGTATGAAAAAAAAAACATGGATAACGGATCCATAAAAAACTGACCATAACGGATGACATAAAATTTACATTGATGTCAATGGTATTTTTATTGATACGTTAAACATAAGTTCTTGTACCTTGTTAACGGAGGTTTTGAACTGGTGTGACCTGCCCTAAGAAGTGCTTACCGCCTGATCAGCCACATAAGGGTAATGTGTTATAATTAGGAGATGATGCATTACCTGTGTGCAATGACCAGATGTACAATGTTTTGGACTAAGCTTTCTGTATTACAGTTAAGGATCAGTTTTTCCATTTTCTAATCATTTTGTACAACGCTTCCAATGTGTTAACATGAAATTCACCATATAAAACTGAACTCTGCTTTGAACCTTTCCCACCTTGTTTCAAACTTCTACTTGTTGCCCTTAGAAACAGTCAACATTATATCAACACTGCCATCATACCTGGAGCTCTGGCTGTGTAACTACCATCTGAGCTCCCACAATGCACCTCTCATAAAGGAGAATATAGATTACCGGGCTTCCTATAAGTCCTATATGCGTAAAAGAAAGCATTTGGAAAGTTAACAGGGAAAAATGTCCATATGTAGAGTTTTCCTTTAAGTGGTGAACCATATGGCATCAATGTGGATCAATCTGAAGCCAAAATCTTTAAGGGGATTTTATTTAACTTTATTGGTTTTTATTTCAGTGAAAAGTAAAGACAGATTCCAGGTGTTTCAATATACAAAGGCACCTTAAAGCCATGTTTAAAGGACAGATACATACTATATTTACAGTGCATATAAATATTTACATATAAATATATATATATCTAAAGGGATTCTCAGAACAATAAATTGTGCCATTACTATAGATATGTGTAGATGTACCTATACAGCTATACAGCTATACAGCTATGAAAGGTAAATAAGTGTTAGATATGGGTGAGAGATGGAAATAGAAGATACATATTACAGTTGGAAAAAGAAATATGTGTGTGTATATATACCATATATATAGATAGATAGATAGATAGATAGATAGATAGATATGAAAAACAATAAGCTGTGTTCAAGGGATAACTCCTTTGATAGTTTCCTCATATGTATGTAAACAATACAATATACTATACATATAGTATAGACATAACTAAATTAAAGATTATATATATATATATATATATATATATATATATATATATATATATATATATATTATACATTCACAAACTAGTCAAAAACTACTGAGGAGAGAGAGATTTTATAGTCTTAAAGATAAACTTCTATATCACATTATATTCTGTCTCATATTACATCATGTGTTATTTTACATCAGAAACTACTACATGTTGCAGCCTGCATATTGTAAAAATAAGTAAAGATCTAGAAGAACCTAGTTTATTCATCATCTTACCCCCTGTCCTGCCTGCCTTTGACTATTTCTATACAATGTAACTTATCAGTTTGATGGGTCCTATTTATGATGCGTCCCCTATGTAGCTAATGACATACTTATGACACTTATGACTAGGTCTCCATGCCTCAGGCTTCACCTTTGTGGGATAAATGCAGTCTCTCAGTCATGTTATAGTCTATGGTTTTTCTCTAGCTCCATACATTATAGCAAAATTGGTTTTAATTAACGAAAATGTTAACCATTCCTAGAATTCAACAATGTGTTATTGTATCTTCTGCAGAATATATACAAAAGGATAAATTCAGCCAGTCAGAAAGATCTCTCCTGGAGGATAGTCTGCAGTAGGGTCTATGGGAGAGCAAGACACTGTGAATGAGCCTGACATACACTATGTGAGGAGCTCCTACAGCTTGTCCCCTTATAGCAGGTTATTATACATATATGAAAGTTATTTGTATATCATTAAAAATACTAGTGTATATAGTTGTTTCTGCAAATATATATATATATATATATAGAGAGAGAGAGGAGGAGAGAAGAAGAGAGAGAGAAGGCGAATATTATGTATAATTATGTCATATCTGTACAGTATATGACATAATTATACATAATTACAATCTTGTCACAATTGCATTCACAGCCAGAAATTACATCTGGGCTGATCTACAAGAATCAAACTCAAATCGATCTTCTGAATGTAAAGTAACAATAATACAAATGTAACATCATAACAATAATACAAATCATTAGAAATAATAATTAAATAATCAGGTATACTATATACATCGTTCCTTATTCACAACTAAGAAATACTACATACAAAGCACTTCATATAAAAAGTCCTAGCAAAAAAAAGGAACTAGAATATACCAAACCACAGATAATCAGTCATTGTTATATATATATATATATATTATTATATATATATATATATATATATATATATCAGGTGTTGTGTGCACTTACTTGGCTGACTTGACCTCCTGGTCTATGGAGCCTTTGTCCAGTCATTGATCATGTGCTGTGTAGACTGGAAGCCATTCCTGCTCAGGCTGCTCCACTCCTCCACTTTGGACATGGTAGGGTGAGGTGTCACTGACTGCAGTATAGGGGGGGGATCAGTCAGAGTGTTAATGATAGATAGATAGATAGATAGATAGATAGATAGATAGATAGATATATGACAGGTGATAGATAGATAGATAGATAGATAGATAGATAGATAGATAGATAGGAGATAGATAGATAGATAGATAGATAGATGACAGGTGATAAATAGATGATAGATAAATAGATAGATAGATAGATAGATAGATGACAGGTGATAGATAGATAGATAGATAGATAGATAGATAGATAGATAGATAGATAGATATGGATAGATAGATAGATATGGATAGATCGATAGATACTGGATATATCGGTGAAAGGTAAAGGTGGAAGGACGTGCATGTCATAGCAATTCCTCAGTATAGTAAATGACTGCACAGTGAGAGTGAGGCGAGGAAGATGAGGGTGGCTGACACATAAACATGCTGGTAAATGGATCTGACACACAAGCCCACACAAGACTTATAAAAACAATCTCACCAACCTTTTATTGACCTCCCGTAGAGCATCAACAATGTTCACCCATTACAAAAAAAAGAGGAGTCAAAATACAGGTCATTATAGTGATGGGATATCTCTTAAAGGGAATGTGGTTAGAAGAAACTGCTTGTTTGTTCAGAAAACAGCGCCCATCTGTCTCAAGGTTGTGTTGGTATTACAGCTCAGCTCCAAGAAAACGGTCTGAGCTGCAACACCACATACAACCTGCAGACACCTGTGGTGCTCTTTTGAGAGAGAACGTGCCTATTTTTAGCTTTTTTAACTCCTCCTTTAATATTCTAGTCACAATCAATTATATCAAATTACAAGTTTAGAATCACAATTTTTTCTTTTTGGCTGTATATAAAGTGTGTAACCACGTCCTGAGATGTACTCAAGTCATTGCATAGTTAAGTTTTATAGGGAGACCCTACTAATGTCCTGTATGATAGACGGAGCATCTTATTAGAAATGTTAGGGTGAAATTCAGCAGATGAAAGCAGCTACTGACATATAAAAAAAAGATATAAAAAAGATTTAATAGCAAGATGCATCCTATCGGCTCTTTAGGCAGAAGCTCAACAAAACCCATGCCTGCTCCCTCTGCACACCCATCCCCCTACATAGTCCATAATATCTGCTTGGGGTGATGGGGTGACAAGGCCCCCCAAACGGCAGCAGTTTGGAATAAGCATGGATCACAGAGCCATCTGATTGTCACTATATGCCATGCTATTGGCCAAACAGTGGACCTTAGTAAAACAGGTGATTGACCCCCCCCATTATACAGATCTGATGGACACCCCCCATTTATAAGATACTGATGGCCCCCCGCCCACTAACAGATACGGATGGCCACCCGCCCACTTAACAGATACTGATGGCAACCTCCCATTTATATATATTAATGGCCACCCCCATTTATCAGATACTGATGGCACCCCCCACATTTATCGATACTGATGTCCACCCCCTCCCATTTATCAGATTACTGATGGACACCCCTCCCATTATCAGATATGCGACCACCCCCCATTTATAAGATACTGATGGCCACCCCCCCATTTATCAGATACTGATGGAACCCCTCCCATTTACAGAAATGATGGCCAGCCTCCCATTGTCAGTACTGATGGCCACCCTCCCATTGTGCAGATACTGATGGCCTATGCTTCGGATAGCCCTCAATATACAATACTGAAAATACCCCTTTGGTTTAAGGAAGATCAGTGTCACTAACCAGAAAAGCCTTAAAGGGGTTGGTCATATATACTATTTTCTCCCAACTCGGGTCTGGATAGTTGGGTTTCCAAAATAGGTCCCATACACAATGCATCAAACAGCAGCATCCTGCAATTACGTCTTCCAAGCCAATATATAATTAATGAGGGAGTGTCCATCATCCACCACTATGCGCCAAAGCTGTGAGGATCCAGAAGTTAGACCTCCACCTCATCCAGCTTACTAAGAAACCTGTGACCACTAGGGGGTTCAAACAATCATGTACATCTTTTGTGAAAAATTGTATAAATTTATTAGTGGAAGACCCACCTTCAATGTTTAGCAAATAGGATTGGCGAAATTGGCAAATGGGGACCAACTTTATATTTTAAAAAATTGGACCCTCACCAATGAAATATTGGACCACCCCTAGAATATTCACTGATTGCTTTGGTATATTCCATTAATTATATAAACATTTGAGCAGATTATTTTCCAGTAGATCTATTTCTGACGTGGTCCTCTGGAGTGGCCTCCGGGTGCACCAATCTTCTGCAGCCAGGCGTAGGAATACTCATACACAACAGATCACTGCTCCTCCTGAAAAACAACACAAAGGGGACGTGAGTTTACTGAGTCATTTATTTTATGTTGTGGCCATTGCTGACAATAGGAAGGGAATGTGGAGAGGAAAGAAAAATACTGGTAACGCATACCAGACAGAGGCCATGGGGGCAGGTTAATATCTGTCAAGACAATATGTACAGGTGATAAAAAAGAAGACGTGTTATGTTACGTCTATAGGGCTGCCTCGAAATCCCTATACCTAGGTAGGTCATGCCTAGGGCACACAGTGAGTGTCCTGGTACGTCCCTGAAGTTGTGACTTGTGTTCCAATGTGACATATGGGAAATAAGACGCCAAGTTACACCTACACTGCCTTAAATCAGGTTATTCACGTCTTCCCGATTCCTACCTCAGTTGGACCCCGCCTACAGCTTACAGAATGTTCAGAGAAGTCAACTCTACCAGGAAGCAGGAGTGTAACGGGGAACTGGGTGTGGCCTATACTTTATGGTTTGTTTTTAAAAATATTCTTTGTGTTTTATTTTTATTTTGTGCTGTAGTTAGTCGTATTATGCCAATCGAACCTGAGCAGGAATGTGATTTTTAGTTATGACAGATTCCAATAGCCATGCTAAGTGGATTCTGAATAATTTCAGTAGTTTATAAAGTTTATTTACATAAACTGGCTCCCCGCGCAGCATGTGTGTACCTGTTTCAGGTCCTCTCCTCCACATTCATCCTCCCCCCCATCGTCATTGCAATGAGGAGGCGGGAGAAGGGGTAGTGTGGAGGAGAGGAAAAAACGGAGAGCGAACAGGCACACACAAGCTGTTTCGCACTCCCCAGAAACTCGCCACATGTGCTGGGCAGGGAAACAGGTAATGTGAAAAAACTATATAAAGTACTGAAATTATTCTGTTAAAAAAAAAAAAAAAATCGCATATAGAGGCTATAGGAACCTGTCACAACTATAAAATCACATTCCCGGGACAGCTTCATTTATATACAAATGTACTAAATTTCATTTATTAAATAAGTTTTAAAAAAAATATATAAATCATTATTTATGTACAATTTGAGGTTGACGATGAGGTGGTATTTTCAGTCTAAATTAGGGAATACAACCAAGGAATCAACCCTTCAATATAATCTTTTGTGTGAAATCTTGCCCGCTTACCTATAAATCTCCACGAAAGTAAGTGATAATGAGATGAGATAAGAGTCATATATAGCGAAGATGAGTCAGGTTTAGAGGCTGCAAGCAGGAGACATACGAGAGGCTCCTATCTTAGATCTATAGCACATAATGTCATATTAAAGAAAACTCTCCTCATTCAGATCCGATCAGACAATGTTCACCCATTACAAAAAAAAGAGGAGTCAAAATACAGGTCAATATAGTGATGGGATATCTCTTAAAGGGTTAGAAGAAACTGCTTGTTTGTTCAGAAAACAGCGCCTCATCTGTCTCAAGGTTGTGTTCGGTGTTGCAGCTCAGCTCCAAACGAAACGGTCTGAGCTGCAACACCACATACAACCTGCAGACACCTGTGGTGCTCTTTTTGAAAGAACGCTGCCCTATATTTTTAGCTTTTGAACCCCTCCTTTAATATTCTAATCACAATCAATTATATCAAATTACAAGTTTAGAATCACATTTTCTTCTTTCCTGTACCAGTGGCTGTATATAAGGTGTGTAACCACGTCCTGAGATGTACTCAAGTTATTGCATAGTTAAGTTTTATAGGGAGACCCTACTAATGTCCTGTATGATAGACGGAGCATCTCATTTAGAAATGTCAGGGTGAAAATTCAGCAGATGAAAGCAGCTACTGCACATATAAAAAAAAGATATAAAAAAGATTTAATAGCTAAGATGCATCCTATCGGCTCTTTAGGCAGAAGCTCAACATAAACTCCATGCCTGCTCCCTCTGCACACCCATCCCCCTACATAGTCTATCAATATCTGCTTGATGGTGATGGGGTGACAACAGCCCCCCCAAACCGGCCAGCAGTTTGGAATAAGCATGGATCACAGAGCCATCTGATTGTGACTATATGCTATGCTACGGCCAAACAGTTGACCTTAGTGAAGATCAGGTGATTGACCCCCCCCATTTATCAGATACTGATGGCCCCCCCATTTATCAGATACTGATGGACACCCCTCCCATTTATCAGATACTGATGGACACCCCTCCCATTTATCAGATACTGATGGACATCCCTCCCATTTATCAGATACTGATGGACACCCCTCCCATTTATCAGATACTGATGGACACCCCTCCCATTTAACAGATACTGATGGCCACCCCCCCATTTATCAGATACTGATGGCCATCCCCCCATTTATTAGATACTGATGGCCACCCCCCATTTATCAGATACTGGTGGCCACCCTCCCATTTATCAGATACTGATGGCCAGCCTCCCATTTATCAGATACTGATGCCCAGCCTCCCATTTATCAGATACTGATGGCCACCCCCCATTTATCAGATACTGAAGGAAAAGATGAAAGGAAGAAAATAGGTCATGATTTTTTTTTTTTTTTATTAATAAAGTATATTGCCAAAAGTTTTCTATTGGCGGCTGCAGTTGATGTGGGACATGTAACTGCTTTCCAAAGTTTAGTTCTGATTTGGTCTTCACTGTACATGATTCAAGTATGAAACAGGGAGTTATGGATGAACAAAGCTGTAAGTCTATAGGAAGTCAGGTAAAACAAAATGGTAAAAATAAATTCTCTTTTACATGAAAAACATGTGAGTATATTCAGTGCTGCGTGTAGACGAGGGCTCTTGGCATAGCCTTTAATTTGCAAGGCTTTCCATTACAGAGAAGATAGAGATTCTTTAAGATGTTCATTACTCACGTCAAACACTATGTGCGCGGAGACATGCTTATTAATTTGCTTTCTAAAACTTAGGCTATGAGCGATCTTGTCACATGAGATACAACGGCGTGTGATTACTTCACAGGGAGACAAAGGCTGACTACAATAGAAAGAAATAAAAATGGAATCCATCGGAGCAGATGAAGCACATGTGGTCTGTGTTAGCGGAAGAAATAGCGCCACATTTGGATACTGTATGGCGCTGTTCAATTGTAACAAAGAACAATGTAACACCAGCAAATCAAGGACGCGGGATTTCTAATCCAAATAAACAGTTTATCCATAAGCGGCCGGACACTGCATCGCATGTGGATTCAATTAGTTGTAGTCTTTGGATCATCGTTCCCGCATTCCTCCACATACCCACCGCATTAGGTTGTTCCAAAGCTGTCAGGACAGTACGTGTTATACCCAGGAAACTAGGGGTGTGTGTATAAGCGGAAACGCATCAAGGAATCATTATGTGTATTTAACTACTTTATCAGCTACAATAGCCACACATAAATTGGGAATTACACAAATCGGGTGAATGGGAAATGGAATCCAGGGACAACATTTGCCATTACACGTTCCAGAGATCATGGGGCCCAATCAGTAGTGAAATGCAGGTATTTCGCACTACACCAATTTTAACATAGGTGGATATTGCATGGTACTACACAATGGACCAATACAGTTAACGCGGTAGCAGACTATGGCATTTACAGGGCCCCAGGCACAACCTGCTGTGGGCCCCCCAGAAAGTATAACTATGCCCCTATGGGGTATGGGCGATCAACTCGAATGGCGGCTCAGACACTGGAAAATTGTAACTTTTTTGGCCATTTGTGTCATGGGTTAACAATGCCAGTCGGGACGAGGACCTATGTCCAGCCCAAAATTTCTATAATCGGAGACGGCAAAGGTTACAGCTGATATTCTGCCAGCCAGGACCGAGTGGAATTTCAATTCCACAGGTTTTTTTGTGAGGCTGAATACTTAACCCCCCCCTCTCCCCCAGCTTATGATAATCGTAATATTCAGGCAAATTGCTGCAAGATGTGCCGATCATAAAAGGGTATTCTCATCAGACATTCACAATTTACTTTGATTCATTGGCCATATACATACATTTTTAATATGGATGTTATTAAATATGTACCTTTGTGAAGATAGTTTCCCATAAAAGCAGTCCTAGGGGCCCCATTTACTAAAGGCGTGCGCCAGTTCCACCTTAAGACTTTGCATTCTTTCAGTGTAAAGGCTTGACATGTATTTAGAGAGACTGCATCGGTACCATGGACACAGCTGAGGGGGTGTTCCAGAGCTCAGATTTATCATGCAGTTATCCAGTCTATTGCATGCCCTATGTTAAAGGTGCACCACACGGTCTGGGCCAGTGCAAGGAAGCGACAGGTTTCATGATTCTGGGGCACATTTCATGAATAGGGTGCACCCAGCATTAACACATTAGAATATTATTATACAGTATGATAGATGCACTTAGTTCATTTGCAATTACTCTTCGTTAAAGTGCCCCATAGCCCGTAAAACAAGATAGCTGTCCTTTGATAGACCCCACTGCTGGGGAATTGCAACAAAAAAAACAAAAATGGTTTTGCATATAAAATGTTTGCAAATACTGCAGTTGCAGGGTTCCGGGTTATTAAACGCTGGGGCAGGCACCTCAATATTGCATTGGATGGTCAGCCTTCTTTTGTTCACTGGAGAAATGTATATATTTGGCAGATAATTAATTGTGAAAACCCTGATAAGAATCTACTTTAACAATGGCACCCAAAGTGTTTTGATAAGAATTGCAAAATTCCTTCTGATTTTTATAGATTTCTAAGTTCTAGACGAGAGCACCAGACTTGGGGTGATGTAACAATAATGACACAAAATGATAGGTAAGGCCCAGTCACTCCAACAATCTTTTAACACTGTGATCAAGGGACGTTGGTGGGTCTAATTAAACTTGAGATATTACCATCTCCCTCTCTTCTTCGTCGTATGCTAAGAGGGGAAGGGATAACCATCAAAGAGTGTTAAGCCTTAAAACATGTATGAGGACGGGAAGGACCAGTTAGAGTTTGGTTAAGTAAAATTAGTCCTTAGATCCCAAATCACTCCCCATTAGTACCAGCCTCATAAGCTATATCTTTTTCTTAAAAACTAAAACATATTTTACAAAGTACAAGAGAAATGGCATTTGTTCTCAGGGGATCAATAATGTTGATCAGATTGTCTCCTGATAACCGCCCCTTTTCCATAGCATCCCTTGCGAGCCCTCTTTAAGTAGAATTGATGGTAGTTAGGAAGGGGCAACAGAAGTCATCAAATAACTTATTAATGAAGTCTGTTCATCCTATCCACCATAAATAGGATATCGGAGTAGTGGTGCCAGGCACATCTACTCATAGGACTTCTGAGAACAAAAGCCCATCATTCTTTCCATCTATTCTGATATTGGTTAAAACAGGGTTGGTCCTGATTCATCAGGCCCTGGGTGACAGATTATCAATGGACCCCTTTGCATGAACTAACGTGGCCGCATTAAAAATTCAAAAACTAAAACAGTCTCCTGTGTCCCTAATAATTCTCTAGTTCGCATAACAAACAGCACCCTCATGGTGATTTTAGATAAACCCCCTCACCGCATTACAGCCCCCTCACCACAATTCTTATGTACAGCTTATGTGCCCCCACCCCCCCCAGCAGCTCTGGTCCTGGGCACATGCCCAGGTATGCCATTGCTAACGCCGGCCCTGGGTAGAAAGTTTAAGTCACCATATTTTAGTAGGTGGTACTACAAAAAAAAACAACCGGGGGGGTTTTCCCTATACCCCCCCACACAATTAATGTAATGATGCATGACCGTTTAATGAATGATACACTCTAGAAGACCTTAAAATTCATGTAGGATCCCATCTACAACCGTGGAGAGGATGGCATGTAAATATAAATATTTCTTCATCTTAAGTCATTAAAATATGAAATTCTCCCCAACCATTATACATATTTTAGTTTTGTCATTGTAGCTAAAGAGATGGTTATGTAGGGATCGTAGAAAGACTTCAGGTGGCCTGTATATATTTCATTCAGTAGCTTGAAGTTGAGCATTTCCGCTCTTTGTGAGAGGAGGGAATTATTCACGGTGATTGAGTTTATTAATGTCTCTGTGAGGGTTACGGCAGCAGATGGATATCCATTAGACAAAACAAGCAGCTCTGTTTGTACAATCATGGACGGCACCGGTCAACCCGTGTGATGTCTCCTGCTAGGCACTCCCTCTCCAGCTGGGGAAAGAAACAAATAGTTGTAGAAATTACAGGATTTTCGATTTCCAGGAGCATACAAAATATCTCGAGGAATTTATCTAACGGAAGATAAAGGCAGTACCGGGTTCATAACAAGATAGGGTCGGAGGTTTGGTCTTAAGTTGATTGTATTTAAGTCGAAACTGTATATTATAATTGACGTTCTAGACAATTTTTTTTCTTTGCCCCAGGGGACAATTGGAGTTCAAACATTTTGCTGTATTGGACCGAGAATAATCAATAAAGCTTCAGTACAAGACATCTTACAGCTGATCATTGCAGTCTGCGACTATAGGAAATTCCAGAAACTTCACCAGAGGTCACAGTGAGCAGAAGGGTCCGTCTGTAACTATGGGTTGTCTGTAAGTCGGGTGTCCTTAAGTAGGGGACCGCCTGTATGCAGAAAAAGTGGCAGAAAAAGGTTGAAATCTTTGGAACTCCGAAAATTCTGATTATTCAGACCTACACCCGCGGCCCATGTGTCAAGTGGAAATTTAGGCCAAGCCAGACGTGGCTTCTCCAATTGAGCGCACAGCATGATGGGTGATTTATGATTGCTGTGGGTTCCAGAATAAAATGGATCCCAGTGTCCAGTGTTCAAAAGTCACAGCATAATAAATCACTATACGCTGAGAGTTCAGTTCAGACAAGAAAAACAATCAGCCCCAAAAATTGCCCCGAACAAGGATTCTGAACCAAACCTAATCGATTCTATTCACTTGCCTCTGAAGGGAAACTCTGGACAATCTGCTCAGTTCTCCAAGCTATATAATATTGATGTCTCCAGAAAAGTTCCCTCTGTGTAATTGTTAGCTCCTCCTGTCTATAAGATGCTGCCTGCAGATTGGACATTATGTACAAGTGTTCAGCTCCTCATGTTCTACAACATGCTGCATGCAGATAGGCAATATGTACAATCTGTCATCTCCTCCTGCTCGATAACATGCTGCCTGAGGATAGGACACTGTACAATTGCTCAGCCCTCTGTTCGAAACATGTGCTGCAGATAGGAACACTATGTGCAATCTGCCAGCTCCTTCGGCTCTATACAGGCTGCATGCAGATCAGACACTATTTACAATCTGCTCGCTTTTCCAGCAGATACAGTCCCCTATACATTGGATTACCGTAAAGGGGTGTTCCCCAACAAGCAAATTAATGTTATTGTTGCATGATGAAAAGTTATATAACTTTCCACTGCACTTTCTGTAAAAAGTTTCTAGATCTTGCTTGTGTCGAAGCTATAGCAAGCTTCAGGTTTGTTCCAGTGGACAGAAATTTGAGCATGGTCACACGGTGCAAGGCCGTTAGTATCACAGAGAGTAATCAGAGCTGTGGATAAAGGCCGTTTGCTTTTGCACCTGGGTGACAAGGTCCGATTTATCTCCACTGAATAAATAGTAGAGTACAGAGCAGAGATGCCGAAAGTCATGAGAAAATTGACCAGAAGTATATTGGAAAATTGTAGAACTTTTCCTTATTTCAAACCAATAAGCTATTTTTTGAAATGGGACAACCCTTAAAAGGGAACCGTCATCAGAAATTGTAAATAGTAAACCACACACCAGTCTGGTCAAGTAGTGTTTATTTATGGCCCGAGTTGTGGCATCACAAGAAAAATCAACTTTAAAGTGAGATGTAAATGGTTTTATGAAGTCAAGGAGCGGAAGTACCATGACTTAGACCCCTTTTTGCATCCAAAGATCAGTGATCCGTCCAGCACAGGAGGTGTTCAGAGTCAGGGCTGAGGCTTGACTTTAGGTAAATTCTCCACCTCACTGACTTTATAAATCCAACTACATATCACTTCAAAGTAGATTATGGATGATGCCACCCACACTGAGGCATGGGAGAACACATGAATCAGAAGTGCTCATTTCTTGACACATACTGCTAGTGGTTTCTTAGGTCAATTTTGGAAGACAGGTCCTTTTAAAGGAAATATTCATTATTTTAGCCTTATGAACCAAACATCCTTGAGAATACTGTGCAGAAAAACAATGCGTTAACTGAGTGGTTTGATGAAAAAACATATAAACTATGATATTGAAGCGCAGTCGCTTCCACTTCTTGTTGGCGCTTCTGGCGCTTATCATCTTAGTTCATTAAAGGCAGGCTTCAGAGACTGTGTTGTCCCTGACAAGCAGAAGTTAATCATGTGCAGGCCCAATCCTCCGCTCAGTGCGTAATCAGCTCGGTTGATAGTCCTGTCTGGAAGATTCAGGAAAATCTGTGTAATGTGTTTATGTAGGCACCAGCTTTCTCAAAGTTCTCAAATATATTGTTGTTTGTAATATCGAAAACCACTCGGATCAGGAGATTAAACAAGATACGTGCTGCATCAGTGAAGCATACAGCATTCTAATGGTAGTTGGTTCACAATACAAAAAACAAATGGTCGATTCCATTTAATAAGAAGTCATTCTCTGAGCCTTATGATGGTGCCAGTACAATGTCTGATAGTAAGAAAGCGGACAAGGAGAGACCCAAAAAGCGCTATAGAGCAGTAAGGTAATAGATGTGGTGCTGATTTAGGAAGAGTGGGAGAGGCTACAGGATTCGGTTTGCTGTTTTAGGCACAACTCTAATGAGGGTATAGAAGGTTAATGTTTCCTAGTGCGCTCCGCGGGAATCGCCCCCGTACCCGCGCTGCAGTCTATCCACTTGATAAAGGAGTCATAATAGACTCCGAAACGCGTTGTGTTCCAGAGATACCGAGAAAAAACCACTTTATGGATTTCATCTTGTGTATTTGACTTATCCGTGGAGCCGGATTTTGTAACACGTACCCTTCGTTCTACAATGTTCTGATAGGACAATGAAGTTGTGGTTATGAGTTCCTCGGACCCCATTATTGTGGTGGTTTCAATATGTTACTAATATGTGGGAAGTATTGTTGTAAAATATGGATCAGTAATACATGTCTGTTTTTTGTTACAGGAAATGGACAATTTGCCCATTATAAAACCACAAACAATCGGAATAGTTTGAAAGTCCCACAGGGAAAAAAATTATTGGCAGATGTCAGTCAATGACGTACCTCATAGCAATAATCTCCGCTATAACAAAACGTTCCTAGAATTAGGACGTGCATACATTTCCATTGGTATGAGAAGTTGTGTCAACTGAGCCCTGTATATAAACAACATGTCTTGGCATCTTGGCAATAGGTGATTGGCACCAAGTGATTGCCAACCCCTTATTTAGCTTCTGGTTATTTGAGAAACCTATAGATCTGAAGGTACTCTATGGGTGCATTGTACGTTATAAGACATGCCGCTGCCACATGAGAAGCATGAGGGCTGTATGATGTCACGATAGACTTTCTTCTCGTTTACCAGTTCATTCTCTGGTGCAGTGTCTAAGAAAGCTTGAGTAACTACAGTTAAAGGGGGAGTACGAAAAACCACTTCCCTTTATCTTTTGACAGTAGGATCTGGAAATACCAAATTTAGTTTAATTAAAACCTTAAAATATTCTAGTCGTTTAGTTCCAAAAGGGTGGGAAAAAAAAAAATGACACCAAATACAAAAGTCAAGATTTTGCATTGGGTGGTGAACGTTTTTCGGCGTAAGGGCGAGAGAAATTGGGGGGTCTTGTATTCTATGCAATATTTGAAAACTGGTTTTGTGGTTTACATCTTGTGGGATTTTTAGGAAGGAGTGAATCCCGGAAGAAACATTTCACATCTAAAACCTTTCTGATATAAAGTTTTCCTGATATTCGGTCGTCATATCAAGATTGCCAAGAAAAACTCTACTTTGTTACTTTGAGCCATTTCTCTGTCTTAAGGTGTAATTTTTTTTACTTGTTTTTTGTGTTTTGAGAATTGTCACTCAAATAAGTACCAGTAAAAAATTATCCAATAATTTTCACATTGGAAACTAAATCTCAGATTGACATAGGACACTGTTGGCTGTAGAGTACAGCACCTCTGTGAAACGATGGATTTTATAGAGTGTGATGGCCAAATGTGTAACTGGAGAATATTATGGGGTTCATGGGACAGTGTTTTTGTTGGACTATCAGAGAACGGTGAGGGTGAAAAGTAGGTGAGAGTGATAGACAATGATATGTCCCGACGGAGAGGTTAAGGGATCCAGAAGAGGGCCAGGTCTTTAATCCAAGGGAACATGAGAGAATAAAACAACAGAAAGAAGAGAAAAGATCAAGAAGATGAGAACAGAGTGGTGGTGTGTGCACTTGCTGACAGTAGGTTGATCGAAACTTGAGTCAGTCAGGGCAGTCTCACTTGAGTGATGGTCAAAACCAGATGGAAGTTTGGTCAAAGAGCGAGTGGGGAAAAGAGGAGGAGTAAGCTAATCTCCTCCCCTCCCTGTACAATGACCTCTCTATAGCTACACTGACCCATAATTACATCACTACTGACAATAGAGGATGTCACAGCTTATCTCCTCCATTCCTGTACGGATGAATCTATATAATAACACTGATCCATCATTACATATTACTGACAAATTAGATGATGTCACTGCTTCTGCTCATCCCCATCCCTGTACAATGAACCTCTATATCGATACACTGACCCATACCATACATCACTACTGGACAATAGTGATGTCACAGCTACCTCCTACCCTTCTGTCGATGACTCATATGATAAAACGTCCTCATTACATCATTACTGACAATAGATGAAGTCACAGCTATCTCCTCCCCTCCTGTAAAATGACCTAAGATAGATCACACGACCCATCATTACATCACTACTGACAATAGATGATGTCACAGCTATCTCCTCCCCCTCCATGTACAATGACGCCTATATATAAGAAACACGACCCATCATTAAATCCACTACGACAATAGATGATTGTCCACAGCTATCTCCTCCCCCTCCCTGTACAATGACCTCTATATAGATAACACTGCGACCCATCATTACATCTACTGACAAAGAGATGTCACAGTATCTCCTCCCCTCCCTGACAAGACACTATATAGATAAACAATGACCCATCATTAATCATTACTGACATAGATGATGTCCAGATTATCTCCTCCCCCTATCTGTTACAATGACCTCTATATAGATACACTGACCCATTATTACATCACTACTGACATAATGATGTCAAAGATTAACTCTCCTCCTCCTGTAAATGACCTCTAATAGAAACACTGACTATCCTACTGACAATAGCTGATGTCACAGCTTATCTCCTCCCCCGCCCTGGACAAGACCTCTATATAGAAACACTGACTCATCATTACATCACTAATGGAAATAGATGAGTCACAAGCTTATCTTCCTCCCCCTCCTGCGACAAGGACCTATATATGATCTCCCTGACTCATCATACTGACAATAGATGATGTCACTAGGCAAACTTTGCAGGTTGTGAAAAAGTCCCAAGTTTTCAGAAAAATTCAAATGTGCCCCATAAAAAATGGAATCCTCAAGATGAGTACCCCAGAAGAGAAAAAGTTATGCAGATCAGATACCATGGTTTCCATAGGCCGGCATCAGTTGTGTTGCTGTACTGGACCAGGACTGTGTAGAAGCCACACGATCTTACGGATCTGTCTTTAATCTCTATAGGGTTCCAATAAGTACATAGGTTGCACTGACCATCAGGTTCCCGCCTTGTTGGTGGAAATAGGAACCCATTTACCCAAAGTGAAACAACGTCTTTCTTTTTTCAATATCACAAATTCAATATTTCGCATGTTTACCCATCCTGACAAAGAACCCCTTCTCTCGAAGAAAAATCTGGGCCTGAAATCCTGCCCAGGTTTTGCCTGATATGAGGAATGCCTTGGAAAACTGCCTTTTGTCACGGTGCCCCTATGATCCTGTCTCAAATAGCAGGCACAACGGCCTCTCTCCGTGGCGCGCCCCGTACGAGTTGAACTCACCTCCTAGTTCTGCCTCCGTCCCGGCTTGGCAAGCACTCATGCCAGCACTCAACAGATTTACAGGGCCAGCGCACCGTATGGTGGGGCACTTCCGGGTTTCCTTAAAGGCAGCTTCTCCCAGTAACCCCCGCCAGGATCTTCGAGATTCATGCCAATGAGAAAAACTTCCCTCTACGTTGTTCCCTCCTTCTGACTCCTTGTGAAACCATACAGAAACACCTCATTAACTGCCAGATGTGAAATAATCTGGAGGTTGTCACACCTTTTCCCTCTCATACACGTTGTCTTAAAAGCAACCTTATTTTCCCCTCTTTTTCTCCACCCCTCATGCTCAATCCCATACCTGATCACTGCCGCCTGCCTGACCAATTGCTGTTCCTGACAACCCAGTAATTAGTACCTCGACTTGGCTGCCACCCGAACACAAGTCGAACGGTTGAATGACCTGGGCACACCGCAGCAGCAAGACCATCCTACTTTCTGTAGGCTCTGGTAAAACCAATTGGTGTCCCAGGCTTGGGTCATGTCCGAGGTGGTTAGGGGGTTCACTAACATGAGTCCTTATTTGTTCCTCAATGGCCAACTAGAGGCCTCTGTTGCCCATGAAATAATCCATAATGGTAGCCTATTTAATTCATTTAATTTCTTGTTGCCTCTATTTTCAATTGGACCTGGGGATGTAGGGAGTTTTACCAATCACTAGGGATGGTGCTGCTGACCTATCCGTGATCTGCTCAATGTAGACTGCGGTATATGAAGGATATGCTAGGGCCTGTGTACCTGTTGGTCGGCTACTCACTATCTACCGTACATGGCAACAATTTCAATGAAAGGGGAATTTCAAACTTTGGACTGAATCTGGACTGATCAAAAAATCAGTAGCACCATTCTGTCTTGAATTTGTAATTGTATTTGTAATTTCTTGTTCGTTAATGGGGATACTCAAATTCTCTCTTTGTTTTTGGCTAGTTTTGCCTGCGTTTTCCCATGTTTTTGGTAATTTATCAATCTCATTTTTTCCTTGTGTTACATGAGGTTTTTTTTTTCAGATCTCTTTTGAGACATTGTTAAAATGTACAAAAAGGTTCAAGTCATTTCGCCCCATTTTATAAATTTCCTTAAGTGTGGTTTGGTCGGGAGTTTTTGGTGCCAAAAAATGAGCAAACTTAGACAATTTGAAATGATAAATGTCATTTGCGACAGTTAGCACATATGGAAAAAAGATAAAGGGTCTTAATGTCGCAGACATTTCAAAATGTCCCCCAAAAAAGGTGCAAAATTGCAATGTGCCAAAAATCGTCTTAAAAAAGACAGAAATAAGAGGAAGAAACATAAAAATCGATGACCCCCCTTGAATCCAAAACTCTATAGATGAATTAGAGAAGCATTGACTCAATTATGAGAAAAAAGCTGTAATATATTTCATTCTGGTTCTATGGGATAATCATGTCAGTTCCACATTGTTAGGATTATCATTATTGATGAATGGGTTGATGGGGACTATTAGACTATTTTTTTCCTAATAGACCATCACTCCACATATGTCCACTAAGAAACTTTATATAGTAGTGTTGGTAGATTGTACAAGTTAGACATGGAGAGTCGGAGAAGAGTGATACCTTTTTGCGGTGAGTATATTGATGGTGATCTTTCAAGAATACTGTTGTCTTATGAGAAAGCATCATGTCTGACGCAGAGAACTAGTATTCTCGAAAGCTCACCATTAAATATACCTCAGTTAGCCTCGAAAAGGTATCGTCTGAATAATTCACTCGTCTCTGGTAAGTAGTGTAGTAGTGTGTTGTTCCTGGCCATACAATAAGAAAAAGGAAAAAACTGAACAAAGTGTTGCACAACTTCAGAGCAGTGCAGGGGAGCCAGATTCATGAAGACCATGCACCAGTTTTGATGAATTGGCGCCCCCCCGTGCACACTCCACAGGCAAACTGCCATAGTACAGACTGCAATAGCTTAAAAAAATGTGGGGCAGTGTCTAGTGATATTAATGTGTGTATTGGTATAGAGGAATCAGCGGACATTAATTATCCTTGTGCATAAGGGGCGCTACGGTTAAGAGAATCATCCAATGTATGCAGATTGCTAGAAATGATGTTCAGTAGAATAGGGCTAAAATATGTAAGGCTAATTCACACACCGTTCAGATTTCCATTTCTAGTGTGTCACTAGAGAAAGCAAAAAACGGAAAATGAACGCATCCATTAAAATCCCTTAAATCAATTGCAAATGTTAAATGTCCTTCATTAGACAGTCAATCTGTATTCTTCAGTCACCCCTCTTCGTCTCCCGTCCCCCACCCTGAGGAATATCTCCTCCCCCCTCCACCGCTTCACTCTTTTCCCTTAACTCTCCTTCCCATCCATCCCCCACTCACACCCTCCGTCCCTTCCCCCGCTACAAATCTCCCTCTCTCCTTTCCCCTAACTCTCTCTTCCTACGCTCCTTTCTCTTACATTTACTTCACCCCTTTTCCTCTTCGTCCATATATACTCACTTTCCCAACTGTCTCTCCCCAACCTCCCATTCCTTTGTGGATGTTTTTTATCCCTTTCTCCTCCTTCCCCCCCCATATTTACATCCATCTTACACTTATTACTTTCTGTTCTTTACTCTTCCACCATTTCTTTTCTTCTATTACTTACACAGTTCTTCCACACCTCACTCAGGTTTTTTAATGCAAAAATGACGGGCTTGTAGTACTTTTTCTAAGTTTGAAAAACACAAAATATTCCATAACAGATGTGCCTCACTATCATAATTAAGGATATGAAGATATAGAGCTATAAAGCATTGTATTGAAAGTGAAACGAAGGTCTGTACTGTAACAGACCACTGTCATCCGTTTCTTTTTTTAACGGGGGACTAAATTAAATCCTGACAAGTAGTGTACTTGCCTTAAATGGGTATTCTCCGTCTGGCATCTCACATTCTGTTTCATTAATCTGCCATATATAAAATTTCTTCATTATTAGATATATTAAAAAAAAGTTACTGTGTGAAGATACATTTCTCATAGTGACCATGTTGTCCCTAGAACCAAGACTGTGTCCTGGATATGACCACCGTGCTGGAGTGATTGCTAAGAAACAACAACGTGGGTTTGTACTTTAAAAAGTTCCAGGGTGTTATGCGGTCCAAATCTCCTGTTGTAATTATCGTGGATCCTTTGGTCAGCAGGTCTCGCTAGCGCATGTCTGGCCACTGTCTCCAAAAGTGCAGGTGTTCCTATGCCGAGGAAGCCATCGTCTGTTTGGACAACATGACTACATTTAGGAGAAATTATCTTCACACAGACAATTTTTCTTTAATAACATCAATTGATTGAAATGTTTACATGTGGAAATGAATAATTTAATGCCCAGATTTAATAACCCCTTAAACTAACGTCTCACAGCACATTAGGTTTCCATTACACTTCCCATATTACAGAGTGGACATTCACCTTCTATTTGCCATTGAACGTCAATGTAGGGACACGTGCCTTCAATTAACAATCCCACCTAACACATGGCTACGGCGCTTTTTAACCCCTATTTCACAAGGCTGACGACACAAGTGTGAACTGAGTCCTTTTATTGTATACAGTTCAGTGTAACTATTGTTCCATGTTATCTTCCGGTGTGAAGGTCACGCTCCCCATATAACTAATTTTTATTTTATTTTTGGATCAGTTTCTGACTTTTAGGTTCTTGAGAGACTTTAAAGCATGATATGTAACACTAACAATAGAAGGTGACCCTGAGATTCATACTTATCTTATTTTGATTATCGATAACAATCCCGGCAAACTACTTTGTATCAATGTTCTAAAACGTTTCTACTTACCCAAATCTTTAACCCAAACTTATCACAGTTCAGTTACCGCGTCGGAATGTGTCCTCTTATTGACGTCTGTTCTGTTACACGTGAAGATATTAATGATAAAGAAACCTACAGAAATTTAACTTTTTAAGTCACTTGAACAAAGTGATTTTTCAGCTTTATAATATAATCATGCGCATATAAGTAAATTTTCATAACAAGCTAAGTTTACATTACCTCGTTCCTTACCACCTTCTCTATAAAAAGTAAAAAGACTTTGTTAATGTATACACCTAAAAATCTCATTGACAATCAATATAATTTAAAGTCCCCGTTATGTTCTGTTTAGGGCAGGATTGTTTATCCATGTGTGACAAAGATAAATGACGATGTGCTGCAGTACTTTTTCTCCGCTCTGTGAAAAAAAAAACGCAGTGAAAACCGTGGCGTGCTCGAACTGACCATAAAGAGAATGACGTAAAAATTACATGGTGTCAATGGATACATTAACCTTTTTATTTGAGCGTTACTGTGACCGTTAGCCAGGCCGTTATATAAAATGTATAGAGACCATATTGTAGTATGTAGCAATGCTTAGCACTAAAAACATGCACCATAATGTCATAATATATTTGGATATTTACAATGGTCTGCAGAAAACACGTATGCGTCAACGTTTTATATATTTTTGTCTTGGAACAGGCAGCACATTAACATTTTTCTTTGCAACTACGGCTCTTTTTTTTACAATTTATTTACTTCAAACTTTGATTAAACAAAACTGAAACCACATACATTTACCAAAACAGCAAAGGGATCAAGGAAAATGGATTTATGGAACTAAGGCATATACAATCTCTATTTAAAAAAAAGGCATGTAAAATTCACGATAAAAAAAGACGATATTATTTAAGAGTCTGTTGTTTTCTAGAAATTATAAAGGTTATTATAATTAATATTTAACATATAAACATAAAACAACAAAGAGGATTTAAACATAGCGACCTACACCTGTGTAAGATTGAAGATACTACGGGCAAAGTAAAAATCTTTTACCAATTAGATGTACTGTATACACTGTGGAAGGTGAATCATATTTAGTTTTACTTATATTAACTGAAATCATGCACACTTCATTGAACAAGTTTGACAAAAATAGATGTCCCCATCAATAATTCAGTGCAACTTTTAGAGATACAATTACTTTAATGTTTATAGTCACTGTTTCCAATTGCCACGAAGTTGAATGGTAAAAACATAAAATCGATATTTAGCAAAAAAAAAAAATTGTGACAAACAGAAAAAGGTGATAAGGAAAACAAACACAACCCCAGAAAAAGACACACTTTTTTAGCGTAGAAATATATTTTTTTCCATCACTTCAAACTCGAAAAGTTAAAAATATCATTATGATATCTTTAGTACAAATACTAAACTATGTAAATTTAATTTGTTTTATTTCATTTTTGGCCTATATGTGCAATATTCCTACGCAAGTGTTTATAGATAAGGTTTATAACAAGCTTATACATTTTTAATTTCTGATATCTATGAAAGCTTACAGTTGACCTAATATTTTGTGTCATTCGAGTCTGCCCTTTTTTAAAAAAAATTCTAGAAAAAAGGGACTCGGCTAGTACAGTAGTACAGATGGGTAAAGCGTCTACGATTATTACATATAATAATATTAGAAAAATAGCACAAATGGTTTATTATTGTAATATAATAATAAAGATTTACCATTTAGTCACTTCCCTCTACTGGGGAATCTGTTACGTAAATAGCATCACAATTCTTAGATTCAACATGAAAGTCATTTCAACACCATTTTCTTGACTAACACTCAAGCTAGCAATCTAATGTCATAGTTTCTATCACCCCCTATTGTAATTATAAAGCCCTACATTCAACAGGATGATCTAAGGTTTACAAGAAATATCACCCTCTCTAGGTGGGACAAACCTTTAAAGATAAGTATAAAAGAATATAATATGATAATAAATATAATTTATAAAGGACAATGAACACATCCAAGTCGGTGTACTGCCCATTTATAAAAATCATACAAAGTTTTAAGTGAGTACAGGGTTAAACACTACCCATGTTTAATTAATGGTTTAATAATACCTTGGAAGTGTATGTGGTAAAATTAGAGAAACGTTCACTCTCTTCATGCCAGACCTTATTTGCGACTAGAAGTTAGGAGAATGGTTGCCCACCACTGACCTTATCCTGTAAGAACATATTGATATGTGTGTGTTATGATTTTCCCCCATGTAATAAACATTAGAGAGCATTACACAGAGAATGTGGGAGTACAAATGCACTTCTATTCCAGATGTGCCTTCCAATCACATACACTGGTGCATTTACGCTTATGAGCCCCATTGCCCAGCAGGACTCTTTATAAATGCAGGGATATCCTTGTAGGTCTGCAACTGTGGCTTCCAACTCTTGCTAAACTACCAAACTCTGCAACATGTTCCTAGTCGCAACTACATTCTAGAATTTTTGGGGATAAATTTTGATCTTGATTCTGCTTTATTATATCATTGCTGCTGGGAACACATGAAGGGATTGACAGCTGCAGCCCCGTGTATATATGAGGTGTTGTATATAATCTGTTCTATGTGCTCCCTGTATAATTACATCAAATCGGAGGATATATGATACTCCACGGAATGTATGATCACAAAATCATAGCAAGTCTACATGCCCTCCAAAGTGCCCCACCACTTACTAGTAACTATACCAGCAGTGCAAAGTAGTATCAAATCATGCTGCGTAAGGGTTGTGTTAAATCATGTAGTAGAGTGAAGTTGTAATATAAAATCAAGCAGTACTGTATAGAAGCAGTATAAAATAATGGAGTATATTGTGGTTATATACAATTATGTAGTATAGTAAAGTAGTAGTGTCAAATAATGTAGTGCAATGTAGTAATAAGCAACTATGTTAGATAGTAATGTAGTAGTATGAATTAATGTACTGTATGTAGTATAGCAAAATAGCAGTATAAAATAATGTAGTATATTGTAGTTATATACAAATATGTAGTATAGTAAAGTAGTAATGTAAAATATAATGCAGTGCAATGTAGTAATAAACAACTATGTTAAATAGTAATGTAGTAGCATGAATGTACAGTAGAATGTATGTATGCAGTATAGCAATATAGCAGTAAAAATAATGTCATATTGTAGTAATACTATAATCATAAGTAGTAGTATGAAATGATGTGTATACTGTACTGCAAGTAGTAGTTTATTATCATACAGTATAAATCTAGAAACATATAAAATGTGAATCCTAAAGGTAGTAGCATGTAAGGTAGTATAAAAGTTCATGTAGTGATAGTCATGTATTAGTATACAAATGCTGTTAGTATTGGGAATATAGTAATTATATCAAATGGCAGTATGAATCAGTAGTGTAAGTAAGGAGTAATAAAATCATGTTATATAAAAATCGTGTTGTATCGTAAAGTAGGACGAACTATATCGGTAAATAAATCCTGTAGTATATTGTAGACAAAGTATAGTATACAATCTTGCATCATTGATTTTGCAAGAATGAGATCAAAGTTACTTTACTGATAGTAAACATCTTCTATAAATTGCATCTCTATGTAATAAAGCGAATCCACTCATCTATAGTATAGCCAGATAAACTATTAATCTATTTACTTTTCTTTCTATTACCACACATTTTACCTTCTCATATTTATCTATATGTATGTAGTAACTATAAATGATGTATGTACTCTATTTATATGCCGCTTAATATCACCCTGATCCAATAATCTGGTACCCATATAATCTATCGATAGATAGACAGATAAGCGAACCTATTATTATCTATCTTTTTATATGTATTTGTAAATGATATGTGAATCACTTGTCAGAATGTTAACAAAAGTTCCATAATCCTTTTGTTTTCTTTATACATGTATCTCCTGTCTGGGGTAGTTTTATCGAGCAGTGATAATTCTCAAAATATGTAATAGTTACAATGAGTGTAACAAAGGTAAGTGCATATATTGTGATTTCATGGTCCAGTGATGGTGGGAGAACTGGCGGCTCCCAGGCTTTGTTTTCGGGTATCCTTGCAGATCTTGAGGGTGTCATCCAGTTACAGATACATCTGTTTGAATTTAATTCACATTTTATTATTTATCATTTATTTCATTTAATTTTTAAAATGTTAATTTTTTTTAATTACGTACTATAAATCCATGTTGCCAAAAAAAAAAATTTCAAGCAGAATAGATTGAGCTATAAAAATACATACAGCCACTTTAAGGGGAACTAGAAGATTTAAAGTGCAATGTGGTTTATGCTCCATAACTTCTTTAGGTGCCATTTTACACGTACATGGAGAAATTTTCACATTTTTCACTGATCCGTATGCAAAAGCATTGACCACAGTGTAAAGTCCGAAGCGGTGACACCGACCACAATCACAATTTGTGTCTATGTTTCCTAAGAGAAACTTGTGAACTATACTAAAACATCAGAGGGATAGATGTATATGATAGATTTTTTTTTAACAAGGCTAAACAATTAACTGTGGATAGAAGTCGGTAGACATGATAAAGATAGTATAGAAGTGTCATACATAATATTTATTTGGTATATATAGAGACAGATATGAGAAAGATGATACATAAAAAAATAATGAAACATAACAATTATATATATATATAAATATATATATAATATATATATAAATAGACTATTCATTGATAAATAGAAGTTGATTGATGAAGAAGATAGATAGATGTAGTTCATAGATCTTTGATGTCGCATAGATAATAATAATAATCAAATTTCCTTTTTTTTTTTTTATTAACCCTGTACACATATATAACTTTTTAACAACTGTAACTAGATTGTACAATGTGTGAACCACCTTGTACAATTGTATGGTTTGCAAAGCCAACTAACAAAGAATGTCAACGATTGGAAAATTGCTTAAGAAATAATTTGTGTTTATGAGGAAATCAATGCGATAATACACAGATTATAGTTAAAGAAGTCAACATTATATAAGTCAAAATGTAAATAAATTACAGAAAATCTAGATATAATTTTACCTACAAATCATTACATACGTAATAAGTAATAATTACATCATAATAACGTCCCCGGTGAAGCAATGGTGTATTATCTAAGTACTGTATTATAAACGCTATGTGCTTTATGGTATAGTGTTAGTAAATCTTTCCACGTGCCCTCTGCTCTCTGGTGTTTTAGCGACCCAATCAGACCCTAATTATCTCCAAGACCACACCAACTATATTAAGACATAATGGGCGGCTGTATGCACAATGCGTTGGTTAAGGAGTATGCAATCACTAGGAAACCTAGTCATGACATTAACTTTATGCCAGCTGGGTATTGGATACGCCCCCCACATCACTAGGCCCTGCCCCTAGGCCACTGTGGAGGTGACCTACTGGTCAGCCCATGACTCATTCCCCAAATCACAGGAGACCCAAGCAGTCATCATCATAGCAGGACACACAATGGGTGGGGAGATGAGGAGTCTATACAACCATTACTACGAGCAAATTGTTTCCATAGTAACTAGTTTCCCCATCTGATACTATATGGAGATCCCGCAGTCTCCTCCGTGACCAGGCCATGACATGCTCACATGGAGGGGACTGTCACCCAGCACCCTAAAAAGGAGCCACAACATCTTCTGGTCTGATAGAGGATCAATATCCAATATATTGTGCTTCACCTGTGCTAGAACAGATGAGAACTTTCCTAAAGAATTTCCCTTCAATAAGGCAGACGGATGAGCTCCAACCACAGATGTTTTATTACTACACTACTTGTGCTTGCTGTCCTGTATTAGGGGATTCTTGTGGCACACAGTATTATATATATATATATATATATATCAAAAACAACAGAAAATCAACAAATATATGAATAAATATTCTCTGTAAATATAATATCTGTAAATGTTTGAGGTTGTTTGTGACAATATTATTATAATTATTACAAATAATATTATTGTAATTATTGTTATAACTGCTATCTGCAGCCCTACGGTATTTTTGTATTTATTTATTAGTTTTTTTGATGGTGTGAATTTGCTGTACATCTATCTGTTTATCTTGTTTTCTATCTTTTTATATGACTTTCTATCTAATCTATTGCATATCTAACTAATTATAAGTAATTTATATCTATTTAACCTATATATCTTCTGGCATTCTGACTATCTATTAACAATAATAATTTGACAATCTGCATTCTAATCGTATCTGCCATTCCGTCTAATATTGGTATATATACCTATAGATCATCGTCCTCAGTTTTATCCTCTGACAATTCTATATTCTGTCTAATATATCCGTCTTCTAATTGAATAGTGGCATACTATCTAGAACATCATTAATTTCATATCGATATTTCTATCTATCCGACATTCTATATTATCTGTTGGGTTATTCCTATTTATCTCAATACTAATTGTAATTCCTGCATTTTATCTGACTGATTTATTTGTCAGTTCTATAATATTGTATATACACCTATATATCACGTTCATCTATCCTTACTTTTAATCTGACTTCTATGAGTATAGAATTGGCAATCTGATTATCTATCTATTATACATATAACCCCCTAATTAGAATATCTATGTACGGTCGAATTATCTGTCATTCTAATTTATCTGGTATATTCTACCTAAATATCATCAATATCATATCATATATAGTAATTTTATTCTGACTACATATCTAATAGATCCTGCTTCTATCAATCATATTCTAATCGGCACATCTGTTCTATCCTAACTATTCCGACCATGTCAGTGTTGCATGGCATGTTCTGGTTAAGGCCTGGCACTGTTCCTGTGCACCCACAACTGATGCCCTGTAAAGGGTGCTGGGACTACCTCCTCTCAAGGTAAATATCATGTAAGCAGTATCAGGTGCAGGTCAGGGACTCAGCCAGAGAGCAGGGATCCAGGAGCAGCGCCTGCCTGTCAGTGCAGAGTCCAATAGCGTGGGGCATAGTCCCACCTGCCCCACCAGAGGAGTGCCTAGCCCCAGGGACAGTGCAGCCCGTGCCCTGCCCAGCCCACGTTCTATTAGAGGGAATACAGAACTTACACACTGTTGCACCAAGAAAAGGAAGGGTCTTCTATTCACCTATAATCTTCATTCCCTGCTCCATGCAGAGCTGTGGATCTATCTGCCTCCTCCGACAGGTCATCCTGCTGGATACCAAGGGGATCCCTGACCTCGCCATGGGGTAAGTAGCTCAGATCCTAATGCACAGAGCTGTCAGGTCTCCTCTCTGCAGTTATCACCTGGCATCAGGTCAGGATCATAGCAGAGGCCGAATACTGGAGGCTTATTACCTAATTTTGCATGTGCAGTAAATAGTTGTCTCTTTCCTGAAGATAAGACCTGGCATAACCCATTCACTGCCAGTAAGGTGGTAAAAAAAAAGCTTTGCGATTGTCACCTATAACCATAATAATGCCGGGCTGGCATGCATCTGTCCACAGAAACCTGCCTTTGGAGAAGTCAACCAGCTAGGAGGAGTGTTTGTGAATGGAAGACCTTTACCCAATGCATCAGGCTGAGGATTGTGGAGCTGGCTCAGCTGGGATCAGGCCTTGTGACATCTCAAGACAACTGAGGGTTTCCCATGGATGTGTCAGCAAGATATTGGCCAGAACAATGACTGGATCCATCCTTCCAGGAGCCATTGGGGGCAGCAAACCTCGAGTGACCACCCAACTGTGGTGAAACAATCAGGACCTACAAGCAGAGGGACCCTGGATCTTTGCCTGGGAATCAGGGACCGGCTCCTGGCTGATGGGGTGTTGTGACAAGTAAATGTGCCCTCAGTCAGTTTCCATCAGTAGGATCCTCAGAAATAGATTGGAAATCGGTCCCAGCAAAGTCACTATGACTCCCATAAACAGCACCACCATGCCACAGCAGCCTCAGCCCTGCAGTATAACCACATCTACTCCTACACCAACCCCATCACTGCAGGGGCAAGGTGCCCACACACCCTGGCATGCACTCACTTACCCAGCACCATGGCCATGCCAGGACGCCCTCATCACATTCTGGTCACCGACATACTGGGATTAGGTCTATCACAGATCAAGGTAAGCGACAAGGATATCGCCCGTATATTGTCACTAGGAGAGCCAAAAACCCTGAATATTTAGATAAATACACATAAGATAGATCAATACATAGATGATTAATAGACGCTTATGAGGTAAATAGATAATTTACAGATGAATAGATACTGTATATATATTGATAGATAGTTGTTAGATACCTAGTAATGAGGTAGAAAGAAATTGCATAGATCGATAGAATTGGAAATAAATAAGAAGCAGATACAATAGGTACTGGTCTTTTTATTTGCAATCACTTTACACGCTAAATATCCCACAGCACCAAACTTTACATATCGATCCTGGGCATGTAAGAAATACATCTCATTTTGTGTTTTCATATATTTGATTTATACATAACTTGCAAAATTAACATTTTAACATATAGGAATGGACAGAAATAAATAAAATTATATAAATAACACACTCATTAAATAATTTAAATAATATACAGTATATAAGATTCCAAACCTAAAAAAATAGCAGTTTACAATACAAGCATACAACAGACCAAGAAATAAAAAATGTAGGACTAAAAGACTACATATAAAATAAAGGTAGAAAATACGTAAATTAAGAATATTAGAATTATATGTCTAATATATATAAGATATATAGATAATATATCATATAATATATTTATATATATATAAGTATATATATCAGTGTCTATGAAATACACCTTCCTCATATAGGTACATTACAGTCATAACATTTTAACATTAGAAAACATATTTATAAATATTTATGTATCTCATATCTATTTATCTGTAGGCACGTTAATCCTTCTGTCTACCGACAAATCTCAAATCTACCGACAAATCTATCTATCCAACCATCTCATACCTATCTATCTACCTATCCATTCATCCATCCAACCAACCATCTCATATTCATTCATCTATCTATCTATCTACCTATCTATCTATCCATCTAACCAACCATTCCATATCTATCTATATGTCTATCTAACCAACCAACCATCCCATCTATATCTATCTTTCTATCACACATATATATATTTTTACTATTATTAGAAGACATAATTTGATGATTTCTGATGTCCAGGCCAACCCTCTACTAGGAAGTTTCCCTGGGTAATGTCCCTTCCAAGACTTGTGCATAGTGTGTTGAGACTGCTAGGAGCCCCTGTGTAGTGTAGCTCTCTCCACCTAATACTTATAGACATGCTGAGAAACTGTATATAAAGAAGTTCAGCTCTAAGACTGAAGGTGAAGAAGTGCAGCAGTCCCCAGCTTTTCACGTTCCCTGTGTCTCAGCCCAGTGCCTGCTGGAAATTAGGGAAAAGTTCACTTTCTTTAGTTTGTGCAATCAGACTAAATTTACCCAGACAGGAAGATTCAGATTGCAGATAATTGGTTTCATTCTGAGGCCCAGAGCACAACCTCTGGGCATGGGTGTACAGGAGGAGAGCTCTGCCCTGCACCTAGAGGACTCATTTTCTGCTTATTTCCCTGACAATGATGCCCTGTCTCCCATACACGATGTATTGATGCCCCACTGACCCAGCTGAGGCCAACTGTCTGAGGTCCTATCCAACTAATGATACAAGTGCTTTATCCACTTCCCTATAAAAAGCCAGAGACTGCTCTAGAATATACACAGATTACCATTTCCTGAATTGGCCTAACATGGAGAATTAGATTACAAATGGGAATGTTTGTAGATCCCTCTAATGGTTCCTCTCTTATTAACACCACATTGGCAGTCAGGCTCCAAGGGAACTGTCTGAGTTGTCCTCTATGTCTCAGATTTGGGGAAAGATTCCTGAGCTGTGTACAAGGGGTCTGCTCAGTACTAGCCCAGGCCATTAGCTTGTTCTTTGTGAGCAATTGCTAATTTATTGGACAAGCATTGCCCCTGACATGGGACAGCTCTTTCTAGTGGGGAAGTGTCAACTGGTTATTATTAGGGGAGAAGACTATTCATTTACACTTTATCCATACATAGCACAGACATTGGATTGTATGTACATAAATTGGGGTAAGCGTTTTAAATGAGAGCAGGAAAATGCTAATATAATTGCAATATAATAAATTACAATTTAAATATCCAAGATATGTAGAAATTACACTATGAAGACAGTGTAACAATATAACAAAATATTGTTCATCACAGGATACCTGTAGAAGATACAAGATAATAAAAAATAAGCAATATAGCAATAATAAAACAAATCACATTACATGTAGGAAAATGCAATTCAATAAATTACAGTAGATGTGAAGAAAATACACATGATGAAATGTCAACATAGAGCAGATATCATAAAGGCCCACAATGCAATAGCAATGGTAATCAATGTCCAATATAAAAACCTGGTCATTACATACTGGAAATCCAATGTACAATTATAATAGCTATATAGAAATATATTAATGACATTTCATCATAGTGTACAAGATATTATAAATTGTACTATAGATGTATAAAATACAATATGATAAAATGTAGTAATGTAAAAAAATGACACTACATTTATGGAAAATAAACAATAAAAAAATGCAACCATGAGCAATTTATAAAATATCACATTGCAGATCTAGAAAATAACAATAAAAATGTAAATCACATGTGGCAATAAGTACATATGTTATTGATTCTCTATTATAATTAATATTTTGTTATAATTTTAGACATTTTGTATTAAGTAGATACACATTTAAATTTAAATGATAATTGAGGATACATATGGAGATAAATTGCTGTAAAATATTCTGATATTACTTGTATTGCAGCTGATGTTAGTATATCCTATAAAAAAGTGAAAAAAAAAGAATGATATTAATATAAAAATAATTATGATGTGTAAAGTACATTATAAAAAGTTTAGCAGTACACCACACTACTTCGGTCATATCTCTTTAATGGATGAAATAATAAATGTATATAGATCAATGCAATTACAAGGCAGGTGTTGTCTAATCTTCCCTGCTATAAAATATGGATTAATGATGATATAGAGTGTAGTAGACAATAGGATGAAGTAGACAAGTGTATGGTATAAGTTAGGGATACAATGATACGAGGTGTGGAGTATACAGTGGGATACAAATATATACGATGTGTAGGAGTAACGTTAAACAGTGTATACAGGTGTGCATACAGTAGTACGATACAGTGATATACAAGGGTGGAGTAGGGATACAATGATAACAAGGTGTTGGAGTAGGGATACAGTATACAGGTGGCGACAGTAGGTAGAGATATACAAGGTGTGCAGTATACAGTAGTTATACAGTGATATACAAGGTGTGGAGTAGGGATACAATGATATACAAGGTGTGGAGTAGGGATACAATGATATACAAGGTGTGGAGTATACAGTAGGGATAGAATGATATACAAGGTGTGGAGTATATGTAAGGATACAATGGATATAAAGGTATAGATTACAGTAAGGATATATTATATACAAGGTGTGGAATTACAGTAGGGTACAATGATATACAAGGGTCGATGCGTGGATAGTATACAGTAGGATACAAGATATACAAGGGGGGAGTATACAGTTAGGGAACAGTAGGGAGAAAATGATATACAAGTGTGGGGTATAAGGAATTATACAAATGATATACAAGGTGTGCAGTATACAGTAGTTGTCAGTGATATACAAGGTGGCAGTATACATAGGGATACATGATTATACAGGTGTATAGTATACAGTAGTTATACAGTGATATACAAGGTGTGCAGTATACAGTAGGGATACAATGATATGCAAGGTGTATAGTATACAGTAGTTATACAGTGATATACAAAGTGTGGAGTATACAGTAGTTATACAGTGATATACAAGGTGTATAGTATACAGTAGTTATACAGTGATATACAAGGTGTATAGTATACAGTAGTTATACAGTGATATACAAGGTGTGGAATATACAGTAGGGATACGATGATATACAAGGTGTATAGTATACAGTAGGGATACAATGATATACAAGGTGTATAGTATACAGTTGGGATACAGTGATATACAGTGTAAGTATACAGTGTATACAATGATATACAAGGTGTATAGTATACAGTTGGGATACAGTGATATACAAGGTGTGCAGTATACAGTTGGGATACAGTGATATACAAGGTGTGCAGTATACAGTAGTTATACAGTGATATACAAGGTATGGAATATACAGTAGGGATATAATGATATACAAGGTGTGCAGTATGCAGTTAGGATACAATGATATACAAAGTGTGGAGTATATAGTAAGGATACAATGATATACAAGGTGTGCAGTATACAATTGGGATACAGTTAAGATACAGTGATATACAAGGTGTGCAGTATGCAGTTAGGATACAATGATATACAAGGTATAGATATACAGTAAGGATATAATTATATACAAGGTGTGGAGTATACAGTAAGGATACAATGATAAACAAGGTATGGTGTATATAGTAAGGACATCAGGATCCTGGGACACTTGTAGCTCTATAATTGTCACAATACTTTTCCACAACTTTTCCAGATCCTCCTCATGCAAGTCCGCAATGACAGTCTCCAGCTCTGACTGCATTGTGAGAAACTCTGGAAAGTTTTTTTCTCCTCACTGTAAAATAACATTTCTGACAAATTTGGATGCTAGTATTTCCATATTAATCCCGTCTCAACCAGCCGCACATTATTTCCCCAATTCTAGACTAGCGCAACTATTTTTTTTCGTATTAAAATTCCTATTTCTTCCAAGATGGGGATGATGAATGGTTGTCTGTCACATGCAGGCAGTGAGAATGAGCCCCTCGGACTAATCACAGATCATTGCAGTTCCCTCATGACCACTACAGTTCCCTCTATTTGTCCTAAAATCCACAAAACAGCCACATTTCATTTACACTGAAAAACATAGATCCTTCCATTTTTTATTGATCTATGAATTTCACACATTGGGAGAGCAGACTGCAGGATACAGAAGCCAAGTATACACTCACTAAGTGCTGCCTCACCCAATATTATAATAACCTAATCTCAGGGCTGTAATTATATGTGGGGAGAGAATGAGGGGCAAACATGCCAGGCCGACCTGATATAGAACAAGTACTAGAACTATAACACATAGATAGATCATAGAGAAAATAGTATGATTAATAACTCAATATATGCTCATAGAGAGAGAGATATTAGATGGAATTAGAATATTAAATAATTAACCGAAAATATGATATGGAGTATTTAAAGATAACATAGAAAGATTTAGATAGATACAGTATAAAAGTAGACAGACAGAAAAATAGTATTACATAGATATTGATAGATAATATATGAATAGATTAACAGATATTAAATAGAACGATTATAGATTGAAACAGTATTTAGATGATAGAAAGATAAACCGACAGAAAGATAGATTAGATACATATTAATAGAAAATATGATATTAAATAGAAAGATTTTAGATAGATACAGTATTATATATAGATAGATAAACAGCGAAGACTAATAGATAGATAGATAGAGATAGACAGAGATAGATAGCTGATAGATATAGATAGATAGATAGATACAGATAGATATATTATATAGATAGATAGACAGACAGATAGACTATAGATAGATAGATAGATAGATAGATAGATGATAGATAGATAGATAGATAGAAGATAGATAGATAGATAGAAGACCGTAGGAACATTCAACCATCTATCCGATGAATAAGAGAGTGATAAGCCATAGGCAGACAAAAGAATTCATACATAATACATAGATAACATAGATAAATACTAACTAGTTGAATTGCTGGATAGATACATGAAAAGGGACAGATTCAGGAGCTATAGTTTTAAAATTTACGTTTGGAGATGAAGATGAATAGATAGGAGTTATATACTTATATACGATGGGAGATAGAAGCTACATGGAACTGAGATAGATATGATAAATGTGAAAGAAATAGAAAAATAACTGGGTTGTATGCTTGGACATAAATATGACGTTGCAAAAATCTATTTAGAAAATGTGCTTTCTAATTAATTAATTAATTAATTAATTAATTGCATTAGTAAATGTCCTAATCACTGGTGTGACTCGAAACAAATCTAATCTAATCTTCTCTATCCATTTTTCCAAACTATTTTCATATGCCCTGTATAGTACTATATTATAGTACTGTATTAGTGACTGTATAATCCTGCACTAGACTATGAGGACCTATGTGCACACATGTAGCAGTGCTGACAGAGTTTGTTTGGCGCAGTGTATTTAAAATCCGGTGGTGTCAGTGAATGTGAGTGTTTGTATATTATTATCTATAAATATCATGCACATATATAGGACCCACAAAGCAAATATATTTAACATAGTGTGAAAGAGGATTGTAATTTAAATGGAATAACACTGACTGATCCCCCCTATACTTGCAGTCAGTGACACCTCACCCTACCATAGTCCAAAAGTGGAGGAGTGGAGCAGCCTGAGCAGGAATGGCTTCCAGTCTACACAGCACATGATCAATGATGGACAAAGGCTCCATGACCAGGAGGTCAAGTACAGCCAAGTAAGTGCACAACAACCTGATATATATATATATATATATATATATATATATATATTATAATATATATACAATGAGCTGTATATCTGTGGTCTTGGTATATTCTAGTTCCTTTTTTTTGCTAGGCTTTTTATATGAAGTGCTTTGTATTGTGTATTTCTTAGTTGGTGAATAAGGAGACGATGTATTAGTATACCTGATTATTAATATTATTTCTAATGATTTGTATTATTGTTATGATTTACATTTGTATTATTGTTACTTTACATTCAGAAGATCGATGTTGGTTTGATTCTTGTAGATCAGCCCAGATAATGTAATTTCTGGCTGTGAATGCATTGTGACAAGATTGTATTTATGTATAATTATGTCATATACTGTACAGTATATGACATATTATACATAAATATGCTGCTCTCTCTCTCTCTCTCTCTCTCTCTCTATATATAATATATATATAGTGCAGAAAACAACTATATACACTAGTATTTTTTAATGATTATACAAATAACTTTCATATTAGTGTATAATAACCTGCTATAAGGGGACAAGCTGTAGGAGCTCCTCACATAGTGTAGTCAGGCTCATCACAGTGTCTGCTCTCCCATAGACCCTACTGCAGACTATCCTCCAGGAGAGATCTGTCTGACTGGCTGAATATTATCCTTTTGTATATATTCTGCAGAAGATACAATAACACATTGTTGAATTCTAGGAATGGTTAACATTTTTCGTTAATTAAAACAAATTTTGCTATAGTAAGGAGCTAAGAAAAACCATAGACTATGACATGACTGAGAGACATTTATCCCACAAGGTGAAGCCTGATGCATGGAGACCTAGTCATAAGTGTCATAAGTATGTCATTAGCTACATAGGGCGCATCATAGATGGGACCCATCATAACTGATAAGTTACATGTATAGAAATAGCAAAAGGCAGGCAGGACAGGGTAGAATGATAAAACTAGGGTTCTTCTAGATCTTTACTTTATTTTACAATATGCAGGCTGCAACATGTAGTAGTTTCTGATGTAAAATAAACACATGTGAATGAGACAGAATATAATGGGATATAGAAGTTTATCTTTAGACTATAAAATCTCTCTCTCCTCCGTAGTTTTTGACTAGTTTGTGAATGTATAATATATATATATATAATATATTTTATATATGTATATATATATATATATAATCTTTAAATATAGTTATGTCTAACACTGACTGATCCCCCCTATACTTGCAGTCAGTGACACCTCACCCTACCATAGTCCAAAAGTGGAGGAGTGGAGCAGCCTGAGCAGGAATGGCTTCCAGTCTACACAGCACATGATCAATGGACTGGACAAAGGCTCCATAGACCAGGAGGTCAAGTACAGCCAAGTAAGTGCACACAACACCTGATATATATATATATATATATATATATATATATATATACTGAATGAGCCGATTATATCTGTGGTCTTGGTATATTCTAGTTCCTTCTTTTGCTAGGACTTTTTATATGAAGTGCTTTGTATTGTAGTATTTCTTAGTTGGTGAATAAGGAGACGATGTATATAGTATACCTGATTATTTAATTATTATTTCTAATGATTTGTATTATTGTTATGATTTTACATTTTGTATTATTGTTACTTTACATTCAGAAGATCGATGTTTGAGTTTGATTCTTGTAGATCAGCCCAGATAATGTAATTTCTGGCTGTGAATGCAATTGTGACAAGATTGTAATTTATGTATAATTATGTCATATACTGTACAGTATATGACATAATTATACATAAATATCTGCCTCTCTCTCTCTCTCTCTCTCTCTCTCTCTATATATATATATATATATATATGTGCAGAAAACAACTATATACACTAGTATTTTCTTAATGATTATACAAATAACTTTCATATTAGTGTATAATAACCTGCTATAAAGGAACAAGCTGTAGGAGCTCCTCACATAGTGTATGTCAGGCTCATTCACAGTGTCTTGCTCTCCCATAGACCCTACTGCAGACTATTCCTCCAGGAGAGATCTGTCTGACTGGCTGAATATTATCCTTTTGTATATATTCTGCAGAAGATACAATAACACATTGTTGAATTCTAGGAATGGTTAACATTTTTCGTTAATTAAAACCAAATTTTGCTATAATGTAATGGAGCTACAGAAAAACCATAGACTATGACATGACTGAGAGACTGCATTTATCACACAAAGGTGAAGCCTGAGTGCATGGAGACCTAGTCATAAGTGTCATAAGTATGTCATTAGCTACATAGGGGACGCATCATAGAATAGGGACCCATCATAACTGATAAGTTACATTGTATAGAAATAGTCCAAAGGCAGGCAAGACAGGGGGTAGAGATGAATAAACTAGAGTTCGTCTAGATCTTTACTTATATTTACAATATGCAGGCTGCAACATGTAGTTTCTGATGTAAAATAACACATGATGTAATATGAGACAGAATATAATGTGGATATAGAAGTTTATCTTTAAGACTATAAAATCTCTCTCTCTCCTCAGTAGTTTTTGACTAGTTTGTGAATATATATATATATATATATATATATATATATAAAAATCTTTAATTTAGTTATGTCTATACTATATGTATAGTATATTGTGATGTTTACATACATATGAGGAAACTATCAAAGGAGTTATCCCTTGAACACAGCTTATTGTTTTTCATATCTATCTATCTATCTATTTATCTATATATATGGTATATATACACACACACATATTTCTCTTTCCAACTGTAATATGTATCTTCTATTTCCATCTCTCACCCATATCTAACACTTATTTATCTTTCATAGCTGTATAGCTGTATAGGTACATCTACACATATCTATAGTAATGGCACAATTTATTGTTCTGAGAATCCCTTTAGATATATATATTTATATGTAAATATTTATATGCACTGTAAATATAGTATGTATCTGTCCTTTGAACATGGCTTTAAGGTGTCTTTGTATATTGAAACACCTGGAATCTGTCTTTACTTTTCACTGAAATAAAAACCAATAAAGTTAAATAAAATCCCCTTAAAGATTTTGGCTTCAGATTGATCCACATTGATGCCATATGGTTCACCACTTAAAGGAAAACTCTACATATGGACATTTGCCCTGTTAACTTTCCAAATGCTTTCTTTTACGCATATAGGACTTATAGGAAGCCCTGTAATCTATATTCTCCTTTATGAGAGGTGCATTGTGGGAGCTCAGATGATAGTTACACAGCCAGAGCTCCAGGTATGATGGCAGTGTTGATATAATGTTGACTGTTTCTAAGGGCAACAAGTAGAAGTTTGAAAACAGAGGTGGGAAAAGTTCTACAGCGCAGAGTTCAGTTTTATATGGTGAATTTCATGTTAACACATTGGAAGCGTTGTACAAAAATGATTAGAAAATGGAAAAACTGATCCTTAACTGTAATACAGAAAGCTTACTCCAAAAACATTGTACATCTGGTCAGTGCACACAGGTAACGCATCATCTCCTAATTATAACACATTACCCTTATATGGCTGATCAGGCGGTAAGCACTTCTTAGGCCGAGGTCACACCAGCGTTCAAACCTCCGTTAACAAAGGTACAAAGAACGTATGTTTAACGTATCAATAAAAATATCATTGACATCAATGTAAATTTTATGTCATCCGTTATGGTCAGTTTTGTTATGGATCCGTTATCCATGTTTTTTTTTTCATACGGAGGTAAAGTCCTGCAGTTTCCGTAATTTTTCAGTCCAAAAAAAAGCATGGATAACGGATCCCTGCCAAAACGGAACGTAATGGACGACATAAAGTTTACATTGTTGTCAATGGGATTTTTAGTCAATACATTAAACCTCCGTTCTTTACTTTTTTTTAACGGAGGTTGAACGTTGATGTTACCTTAGCCTAAAAAGTGCTTACCACCTGATCAGCCGTATAAGGGTAATGTGTTATAATTATATTACCTGTGTGCACTGACCAGATGTCCAATGTTTTTGGAGTAAGCTTTTTGTATTACAGTTAAGGATCAGTTTTTCCATTTTCTAACCATTTTTATAATGATCCCAAAGTGTTAATATGAAATAACGGAGTTAAGGAACGGAGGTTTGAACAGTAGTGTGAAATGAGCCGTACATGGATTGATACAGATCTTATGGAATGTCGAGCAATCCCCACAATTCCATCCCAATTTCACCCAGAAAAAGTGGTTGTTCCTTTTCTGCCCACAACAGAAATTAGGTAATTTTATAAGACCTTAAATGGATTGTAGCAAATTATAAACTTAACTCTACTCTACTTCTGTATGTTGAATACATAGGCTTAGTTACACGTAAAAAGTTTACTTATAGTATCAGTCCTGCATTCAAGGAGTAATATGGTCACAACTGGTTTTACGCTAAAGGAAAGGGGAAAACATGAGAATCATTGGGCTCCCAGCAATCACTAAAATGGCAAAGGGGTCTATTGTACCACCAAATGAATTTAGCATCAGGGCGGAATCCTCAGCTAATTCAGGCAGTTCTATAGAACTCCATAGTCAATGGAGAGATAGTGTGTATACTCAACCTTCTGCTCACTTCAATTGCATACAATAAATCCCTGTTCTCATGACCTATCCTTTTAAATTATTCCACCAAGTTAATGAAAGTCCCAGTGAACACTAAAACAAGACAGGGGTCCATTGTACCCCCAAAGGAAAATAGCAGCAGGACGGAACATAGATCCATAGACCATGAATGGAGAGACAGTGTGTGTGCTTGACTGCCGTCCGCCTTTGTTTGGCATACAGTGGACTATACAACTGGAATACCTCTTTAATAATGTCTTCAATATCTGAAGTCTATCCCTATAAATAAATCCATCAGGTTGCTGAGTTTTTATATGACTTGTAGCAATTGCTGATTCATTGGGATGAGAAGTGGCGTTTGGATCACAGTAGGGATCTGTAATCTAATAGTATGATTGTTGTCAACCGTAGAATGAAAAATACCTGTCTTTATTCATTTCCCCTATTCTGCAGTGATCTTGTATAGATAGTAGTTTGTATAATGTCCCAATATCTGCATATCTCCCGCATCTTACCATACATAGTACACAAGCCTTTGCATTCATGGTTTTTCTATAGTTGAGTTGCTTTGCGGTTTGTCATTATGTTTTGCACTACAATTGTCAGTTTGTTCTGTGCGCATTTGCATCCACAGTTTCCCCCTTCTGTACTTCAATTAAGAAACTTTATTGTTTAAAAAAAAACATGTTTTTGCCCGTTTGGAGCATGTAGCATATTGACTGCAGTGTTTTTCGATCCGCTGATTTGGTGGGGTTAGCACTCCTGGATTTATTATGCATGTTTTAGATTTCTTATGGTTGCTTAGAATAGATGGAAGTGTTAACAGACCAGTCTGTATTACGTCTTATTTTCTTTACAAATGATAGTCGTTTTTTGTTATCCTTTGGAAGTTTGTGCTAAAATTCCGAGGGTGCAGATCTGTGGTTTGTGTTATTTATCTGTGGGTGCCCGATATATGACTGTAGGGAAGATGGGCACCACACATGCAGATTCTAGCCCTGGGCATTCCCATCAGGAATTGCTCTGGAATGCCAATGACATCTGAAGCCAACCTCTCAGCGGGTATATCCTCTTAATAAAGATGATGGAAGAAAAATCATATTGGCCTGAAACCCCCAAATGAACAACGAACATATCACATACTGAAAACATACCACTTGTACCTGGCTTGTATCTGATATGTTTTTATGCCAGGACCTAAATAAAAGAATTGTATGTTAATGATGTTGCCATTTTGACCAACATTGTAGGATAAAGGGGTATTCTCACATACATTCCATACATTTCTTCAATTGGATGTCATTTAAAAAATGTCCCATAAATGTAGCCATATTTTCCCTTAGAAATGAGATAGTTGTCCTTGGATAGGACCACCACTGCACCCTAACAGCACTGGCCAGACACCATCATTACCACAAGACTAACTCCCGAAAATTTCAAAACTATTTGTTTCTCTGTGCAATTACTTGAGCAGCAGTGGTCGTATCCAAAGACAACTATCCTTCCTTTCTAAGGGACCATATGTCTACATATCTAGGATATTATCTTCACACAAGTCCTTTTTTTTATAACATCCAATTGAAGAAAGGCATATATATATGGCAGATGAATGAAATTCAAACGCGATTGCCCCTTTAATGATGTCCATCTATAATGTCATGTCATTGCTGTGATGTTTATAGAGACTTGCGTCATATTATAATATTGTCACCAAGCTGGGGTGACAGGGTTCTACAATTTGGCTTAATTGTAACATTACCTCATTGTACATTGTGCAGGTGATAAAATCAGCTGTAATTCAGTGGGAATATTCAGTGTATGCTCACATAAAGGACATATTGGTGCATAGAGAGATCTGATAACTGTAATGAAAAGTGCCCAAGTATTTAGTCAAAAACTATATCTAAGGGCCCCCTTATACATATACATAGAGGGAGAAAAGGGAGCAAGCAGCTGCCAGACTCCTTTGGAGGGGAACGAAATGTTCTGGCAGTAGAACCACTGATCAGCCAGGAAAAGCTCCACTCTCTTTATAGTGGGCGAACCTAGGAACTGCAGCTGAGCTTGAAGCTCAATACTGGAGCATCTTTTCTTAAAACTTTTCTGTTATTTCTCCTAGGATGAGACCAGTTGTAGATGTGTCCAGAATAGGTGACTCCATGGGAAGTATTGTAGCTGACACATGGTGGTCAGTGTACAGGACACATCAGCTACGACCAATAACCATCCAGATGATCACAGTATTATCATATACATAATACTGCACAAAGTAATTCCTTACAGGTCCAAAAAGTCAGTTCAGCCGACGAAAAGGGAAAATATTCAGTAGCCATAGATACATGGATGACAGCCATGGATACTGACTGAATATCCATGCGTATCCATGTGTTATGTAAACTGTATTGTCTAAGCTGATATTTCATCTGAGACAGTTCTGACGTCTGAGGATCTGAGTCTTCATGGAGAAGAGATCCCGGATCAGTACAAGTTACACTACTATTGAATGTGGTCATTTGGGCATGTCATGAATAAACAACGTGTTACAGGAACGTGTTACTGTGAGAGGTAACAAAGCGGATTGTAGGTATAATGTAAATATAGGGTAAGCTATACAATCTAACATATCAGAATATCAGATATATACCGTATTGTGACGTTCTATTACCTATCAAATATAGCTTATGCCAGAATCTATAGCCACAACAATAAATAAGGCTATTTGACTTTTTAATTATTTTAAAACAATAAATATCTGATCCAGATTTGCATCACGTGTCTGGTGTAGTGCAAGTTAGGGCTTGGTTTTTATTTTATGGCTGTATATTTGTTTGGTACAGGTCGGACCCCTGCACACTACCACACCATTTTTACATACTTTTTATACATTTTTGTTAAGTGTATATTGGGAGGTAGGATAGTGCTGAGTACCGTCTTCTTGATCCTGTATAAAAAAGTGCACCAAAACACCCAAATTACATTAATATGAAAGCTGTTATAGTAGTAATAATAATAATAATAACCCCACAGTCCTATTCATGAGCAATTCATGCTACAATTTTGCACCAAGTTGAAAAAAATGTTAATTCTATGATGTCAATCACTGTGTGTGGGCGGTGTAATCTGAACTGTTACTGCCAATCACTGTATGTGGGTGGAGTAATCAGGACTCTCACTGTCAATCATTGCGAGTGGGCGGGGTAATCAGGACACCCTCTACCAATCATTGTGTGAGGGAGGAGTAATCTAGACTCTCACTGTCAATCACTGTGTGTGGGTGGGGTAATTATGACTCCTGCTACCAATCACTGTGTGTGGGCGGAGTAATCAGGACTCTCACTGTCAATAATGGTTTGTGTGTGGGGTATTCAGGACTCTCACTGTCTCACCTAGGAGTCCTATCAGGATTTACTCTGCTAGTCATCTATCATAGAGACCAGCTTCTATCAAAACCTGGTCTCATACAAGGCAGCAGAAATCACGTGACAAGGTCTTAATAGGCCGCGCTGCTCTATAGGACGCTGATTAGAAAAACGTGCAGTATACAGCGGAGAATTATACACCACGCTATGCATCTGTTGTGTGATTCATCATCAGAGATGAATTGTTCAAGGAAAGATGAAAGAACACACGACATTGCTCAGAAATATTAATAGTATGACGTGGAGAAGAGGTGATTTAATGACGGCCTCGCGTGACTATACGAGAAGGTTAAATGGTTTCATGTTGGAGATTTCTTGCCCAATTACCTACAATTGTGGGATTTGACGTTACTGGTTTGGTGTAGATTGTAGATATAACAGGGGATATCAATAACTTTATGCATCTAGAATCAGCCTGAAGTAATAACCCCCTAGTACAGTGGTTCTCAACCTTTGTAATGCTGTGACCCCGCAATACAGTTTCTCATGTTGCGGTGACCCCAAACCATGCGATTTTCAGTAAAAACACAATAAAATTGTGGCTCCAAAGGCTTTAGGTGACCCCTGTGTTTTGGTCGTTCGACCCCTGCTGGGGTCACGACCCACAGGTTGAGAACCACTGCCCTAGTAGGATATTTAATCCAGTTATCAACCATATTTGTCTACTCATAGTAGACCGAGCCAATTCTTTCTAGACATAGAGGATGTACTCAAAGTAACATAGAACCCCATAGATTTGGACAGGGGATGTACGGGATTCCATTCTACTGTATCTTAAAGGGTTTATACAAAGTATTATTGTCATTCCCTATCTATAGTATTGAGGATAACAACCTGATGAGTGGGGTTCCAACTGCTTGGACCAACACCGATCACTAGAAAGGGGGTTCTTATCTTAGTAATTGAATGAAGAGTTGGTGTCCTGCTATGGGAAGGTCTAAAATTACCATTCAGTGTCTATTGGAGTGGCGGAAATAGCTAAGCAGCGCTCAATTTCCGACCCCTCCTTTAGAATTGGAGTACAAGGACGCATTCTCATCTTTTGTGGCCCCTGTTCTTGTAATTGTTGGTTTCCAAGCAGTAGGATCTCCAGTGATCAAATTGTAAATAGAAGATAACAATAATACTTCGTACAATCCCTTTAAGAAGGTTCAATGACTCATCATCCCACCGGGGGAATAGCATACAGCTACTTGGAAAATGATGCTTACCTCTCACATATTTTATTTTAACAATTTTTGCCAAATCAGTTTTCTTGCTTTTTTAACATTACTTTACGCATAGAATGATTTACTTGTCTACATGTAAAGATTGCAGATCTAACTGTACTAATAATGACTCCGCCGCCCCCAGTCGTTAGAGTCTTCCCACACTTATACTGGGCAGGAAACGCCATAATGAGTCGAAGAGTCTCTACATTTGGTTCTTAGACTAGGATTTGGCATGTGTTCTCAATTCATTCTGCTTGTGAACGTCTTATCTTTCTATGTTGTTCCTCGCTCTGTACGTTGATTTATAGAACAGGATGTCTTTAATGCCATTAATACAGCATCATAGATAGTTAAAAAAAAAAAAATCTCGCTGGCCTAAAACCTCAATCATCTTGTGTCTACACCATTCGGTGCCCAGGATGCAGCTTTCCCCCTTTTTTTTTTTTTACTACCCTCATCCCCCATGTTAGATCGACCGTCATCAAACTGTTAGGAAGTCGGGAGACAACTCAAAGTATATTGTGCTTTAATGTCTTTTAAAGCCCCTTTACTTGGCATATAAGTAGACCAGTTATTGGATACAAGCTTTCATACGAGGACTGGTTTTCAAAAATTGCCCATTGGCAACACATCAGAAGCTTTGAGATTTTCTCAAAAAAGAAGGGCAACCGATCTGCTTTGGAGTTTTTGCCCCATATTGGTTCAGATCAGCCTGTATGAGATGATGTAGATAGGTCTTTGGCTGTATTCGATGTCATAGATGCGCCGTTCTTCCTCTTGGGGGTGGACTTGTTTTTGCTGACTTGAAGCATTGCCTGTAAATAAGTATCCATACATCTGCTGGATCTCTTCAGTGCCAAATAACCTTCACACATTGGGGCAGATTTACTTACCCGGTCCTGTCGCGATCCCGTGGTGTGTTGTCCGGATTTGGGTCTGCTGCGATTCACTAATATTGTGCGCCGAGTTCCACCGGAGTTCACCTGCTTCTTCCTGGTGCATATAAGTGTTTGATCTTGTGACACAATTCAGTTTTTTCAATTCTGCGTTTTGTGCGAATCCGTCAGGTTGTCCAATGCCCCCCCCCCCATTTCTGTCGCATGCAAGCCTGCGCCGATGCGCCACAATTCGATTGCGTGGGGCAATTCGGGGCAAAACGGAAATAATTGCGAAACCCAACTAAAGTGCGGTGTTCGGACACTTAGTAAATGTGCCCCATTGTGTGCCAATAAGTTCCCTGTCCTGATACATCCTGAAACACCTGACTATAGATAGTCTTTTGTTCTTTTGGACCAGCCTCCTATACTCTGATGTTAAAGGGGGGTCTACCAGCTTCCAAAACATGTTAAAACAGCATTGCATAGGCCATTTTCTAATTTGTAGTTTCCAAAAAGGTTATCTTTTTGTAAACAAATATCTCTGTTCATTAGGAGTGTTAAAAATAATAATAAATCTTTATTTATATAGTGCACACAGATTCCGCAGTGCTGCACAGATCTTGCCAAATCGCTCCCTGTCCCCAATGGGGCTCACAATCTAATCAACCTATCAGTATGTTTTTGGAGTGTGGGACTAAAACACGAAAATTTATTTTTTACTACCCAAAAACTGCCCCTTTAAAACATTTATTGACAACTCCCATAGAACTAAGGTGGGGAAAGAAGAAAACTGGGGCGTCATGAGCCAAGGCCCTGTCCCTGGTTCGCATAAACTGATTGTATTTTTTTTAAAATGATAGATCATTGAGAAAACAGTAGCGGTAAAAGGCAGTCCCCTGTGTTATGTACAATATAGGATCTTTAGGTTTAAATTGAATTTTTATGTACCCCGGAACAGGTATATTTTAATAATGGTAACTCCAATTGTCATTTTGGATTTTCAAAATTTTGTGCTGTCACGGGAACAAGGATTATCAATAAAGCTTCGTAACAGACACCTTACAGCTGATCACTGCAGCCTGGGACTAAATTAATGTATCCAGAGAGCTTTACAGAGGTCACAGGGAGCAAAGGGGTCCATCTTTAGCTAGGGGTCGTCTGTAAGTCGGGTGTCCTTACGTAGGGGACTGTCTGTATCTGGAAAGCTTATGAAGTTCCCTACTCAATGCTTTTACTTGTAGGGTGACGTGGAAGCCGGTAGACCCCCTTTAAGTATTTTTGTATATTGACTTATTATTGAGCTAAAGTTTATAGTCAGATATAATAATTTTGTGCTAGTAAGACAATATGAAAGCATCCAATATTGGTAACATCACCATAACCAAATCCTGATTCTTTTCTACAGAAAAAAGAAATGTCTAAGAGGATCCTGTGAGATGAATCCAGCAGTGACATGTTACAGGACTGGATAGGTGCCAGCGTTTGACGAATAAGCCTCTAATAATATGGGGCTTAGGGAGATCTTATCGGCGCTCGCAAATCAAGATCAATATCTTGACCTTGTCTTTTCTTTTGTGCTCTCTAATTCTCTTCCTTTCCATCGCTTCCCTTACACACATTCTACTGTTACCAGAAGAGCGAGAAATCAGGATGTAAACTCTTTCTTGTTCTCTACTACCGTGACAGTCCAGGGATTACTGCATGTGCTACAATGATTGAGAGTCACAATGTAGCATATAGAAATAGAGGGTCAATATGATCAAGAGTAACTATGTAGGATATAGAAATAGAGGGTCAATATGATCAAGAGTAACTATATAGGATATAGAAATAGAGGGTCAATATGATTAATAGTAACAACGTAGGATATAGAAATAGAGGGTCAAATACGATCAATAGTAACAATGTAGGATATAGAAATAGAGGTCAATACGATCAATAGTAACATGTAGGTATAGAAATAGAGGGTAATATGATCAAGTAGTACCAACGTAGGATAAAACATGCGGTCAATACGATCAATAGTAACAATGTATGATATAGATATAGTGGTTAATATGATCAATAGTAACAATGTAGGATATAGAAATAGTGGTTAATATGATCAATAGTAACAATGTAGGATATAGAAATAGTGGTTAATATGATGAATAGTAACAATGTAGGATATAGAAATAGAGGGTCAATATGATCAATAGTAACAACGTAGGATATAGAAATAGTGGTTAATATGATGAATAGTAACAACGTAGAATATAGAAATAGAGGGTCAATATGATAAAGAGTCACTATTTAGGATATAGAAATAGAGGGTCAATACGATCAATAGTAACAATGTAGGATATAGAAATAGAGGGTCAATACGATCAATAGTAACAATGTAGGATATAGAAATAGTGGTTAATATGATCAATAGTAACAACGTAGGATATAGAAATAGAGGGTCAATATGATCAAGAGCCACTATTTAGGATATAGAAATAGAAGGTCAAAATTATCAATAGTAACAATGTAGGATATAGAAATATAGGGTCAGTTAGATCAAGAGTAACAATGTAAGGCATCATGCGAATGAACGTATGAAAATAACTGTATGTACGTGTAGCTCCGTTTATTACAACGTGCAATACTGCCATTCGTTTTAGTGACTGTATTGTGTAATGTATCGTAACGTGAGCATGACGTAAAAAAAATATAGAGCATGTCCTATTTTCTCCAGTATTTCCGTTCCATGTGCCCCATTTAAGTCTAGGGGAATGTGTAAAATACGTGTAGCATACGGTTGTGCACCATCCAGGGAGACCAGAACCAGTGGGAGGTGTATCAGCCAGCCAATAGTCAGCCAGACATCATTTGCCAACCCATCGTATTTTGTACGGATACAGTATGGTTACGGTACCATACTTGTTCATACTGGTGAAAAACGTCCTGTATTTACAGGCAAAATACAACTGTATATACAGAACAGGAAAAAATGTAGTACATGGTAACGGGGGGTTGGTGGGAATGTCTTCTGTATATTAAAAAATATATTATGTACTCTATGATTTTCTTACATAGTGTTTCTATAAAGGTTTTTATTGAGGCATCTTTGGTATTTTTTGGAGTTTAGACTTTTTTTTAGATTTTTTGGGCTCTATTTACACTACATGAGATGCCTTCAGAATGTAGTGTTATGTTGTAGCCCTTCAGATGAACGGCCATTCATATACTGCTTACCTTAGACCTTCATGAGGTGACCTAAAATTCTGTCTCATGGTCCACAACTACATAAGCTACTTGGATTTGGACATGGATTTTCATTATCCTTGTTGTTGACTTGTGTTGAGTCTTAAAGAACAGGATACATGAGTAGAACAGATTATTAGTCTGATATCATTGGCTGAACTAACAAAAAAGAGCTTTTCTTTCATTCATTCAAACCAGTTTGGGATACAGTTAGAGGGACTTTCGGGGAGAAAAATATTGATGACCTATCCTGGATCGGTAACATCGGATCAGTGGGGATCAGACCCCCAGCATCCCCACCAGTCCTTAGAATCTGCCGGAGCGCTGTCACCTCTTTAATGCTCACCATGTACAGCATTATTCAAAGTACAGTGGCTGTGCTTGGTATTGCAGCTCAGCTCCATTCACTTAAACAGGACTGAACTGCAACCAGATCAAACGATGGACAAGCTGTTACAGGTCAGGGAAGTAGAAGGAGAACTCAATGAGAAATTTTTCCACTTTTCCATCAATGTGCAAAAGAAGGAAACTTAATAATGATCAAGAAAATCTCCAGTTCATTTGTTGGTATTAAAATAAACATTTCCTGGATAACGTCAATCGGCTAAATCCCAATGTTTGACAACCGGTGTTTGTTTATCTCATTAGTATAATTCCACTCTTCTGCGCGGCAGCTTGGCAGGGGATGCTTTCTGCATGACGGCCATGTGTATGGGTGACAGTGTTTACAATGTACTCAACACTCGGTCCGATACAATTATAGGAATGACTTGGTTCATTGGATAAATCAACATGGCAGCTCTCAGTCAACAAAAATAAAGCATTATAGCAGTAGGGGGGATTATACCCATACCATTATACCCATGTCAGTGCCCTATCACAGGTACAGCCTGAAGAACCTTGTATTTCCAGTCTTAGGGTGCATTCACACGTCCAGAATCTGCAGCAACGTCTTCAAAAGCCACGGGAGCAGGGCCGGGTCCGGAGACCCTAGGGAGAAGTCAGGAAAGGCTTCTCCGATCCTCACAGCATTGCGCTGAGGAGCAGAGTTGGCGCTGCCATTGGCTCTAAAAGGGTTAATTAGAGTTGCTGGGTCTGATCAGAATCAGTCCGCATAGGGGGCCGTGTTCCCCATAAACCGGGGCTCTAATAGATGTCCCAGTAACAGGAGAAATCTTGTCAATAAAAAAAAGAAACATGTAAAAATTAAAAAAAATAAATAATAATAACTGTGAAAATGTCTTCCAGGGGGGTTTTATGACCTCATTGGGGACAGAAAGTAAAAACACACACAAAAATTATGAATACATTTTCATAAAAATACATTCACATTTCCAAAAATAATTAAAAAAAATCCCCCATTACACTAGAAAAAATGTAGTTGCCCCGTTTGCCTGAGACTTTACATATTATATATCAGCACGACCAAAACAAAATAAAAACAAAAATTAATTAAGATTTACTTTGAAAAATTAAAAAATATATAAACTTTTTCTTTTGGTTGTGATTACTTTTCCACTTTTAACCCCAAAATGAAAATTTGAAATATGTTTTACGTCTTAACAAGCCCTGCGTGTCCCGGAAAAAAATGCCGCAAATAAATTATGGTCCTTACTGCCACGTACGAAATTTAGCTAAAACATGTCCGGTCATTAAAGTCTTTTCAGGCTGCATCATTAAGGGGCTAATTGATGTTAACGTGTTAATGCGTGGTTTTGTTAACACAACATTGTTATTGCTTTTTCCAAACACAAATGTTAACAGCAATTTAATAAGGTAAAACTCTCTTCAGCTGTTGGAATGCAACAGAATATCCATTTTATATCTGAAAGGTCTTAGAACTTGATAAACGTTACCAAAAAATATTTCTGGGAATTTAGTTTTCACTTTTTTTTCCTACAATGTTTTAGGTAGTGAAGTGTTTCATTTATTACTTTAAAGGACATCTACCACCAGGGTGAAAGACTGTATGCAAATGAGCCTGAGGGACTCCAGGCTTCATTAACACCTATGGAGCTTGGAGCCCCTCAGGCTCATTTGCACAACATCTTTCATCCTGGTGGTAGGTGTCTGTTAATTTCAATTCACTAAACTTCAAAAATTTTAGATTATCAGGTAACTTTAGGCTGAGGTTACAGTTGGGGACCAATTTCTTTCATCATCAGAGCATGGGATGGTGAACAGGCATTATTTTTGAAATTTGAGGTTTATTTTATATATGTTATGTGATAAATTGGATGTTTTAACAGTGCCGCACCTGTCCCCAGGTTGTAAGTGGTACTTCTGCTCAGTTCAATTAATTAGTATAGATAATAGCTGTAAGCACACAAATACGTTCAGCCCGTAGAATCAGTCCTGTATGTTGGTCCGATTCCACGGACTGCAAACATTGTACATGACGGGGGTCCTTGCATCATGCAGAAATCTAATGCAAGGACTCCCCGTCTGCCAGCTGAGCTGCAGTGCCGATACCGTAAGAACTGTGACAGCGCTGCAGTTCGCCAACACACAGGGAGTCCTTGCCTCATATTTCTGTATGATGCAAGTACTCCCATCCTGTTCATTTTGTGAAGCCCGTGGGATTAGGCCCACCTATGGGTCTGTTTCCACGGGCTGAACACATTCGAATGCAGTTTTGCCAGCAGACAGGAACAGCTTTTATGTTACGTTTTTTTTCCCATGTTGCCTTTGAGACACTTGTAGGTATCATCACCGCTATTAAAACCGGATGGACCGGTGGGCTTTGTATGTTGAAGGTCATTTTAAGATAAGATAAGATAAGATAAGATAATCCTTTATTAGTCCCACAGTGGGGAAATTCACAGCGTTACAGCAGCAGAGAGGGTACAGAGAGTGAAGTACAAACTATGACAACAATAATATCAGGGATAAATGAACAAAAATAAAAGGGGGATAAAAAGACATAAAAGAGACAAGCAATGATCGGCAGTTTGATGTTTAGTCTGTGGATGGGACCTGCAGGGACTGGTTAGGTGGGGGGCGCAGGTTACTTCTGTTTGGGCCTTGTTTGTTGAACAGCCTGATGGCAGCGGGGAGGAATGACTTACAATAACGCTCCCTCTCACATTTGGGGTGAAGCAGTCGGTCACCTAGTAAGTAGGGTGGAACAATATAACAATGAGAAAACCAAGACCAAACGCATTTTGGACCTCTTTATGGACATTTCTTAGTTGACCAAATAAAATTCCATGCACTATTATGCCTCCCACAAACACGGAGCCGCGCTTCCTGAAATCGGAGACCTCTCCTGACTTGCTTGTATTGAAAGGTTAATTCACCTGCCACTGAACAGGAGATTTTGGGGCCCTCTAAAAGTCCTCCTGTTTACTCCAAATCATTCAAGGTGACGTCTAAACAAACAGAATGAGTTGATCTTGGTGGCTCAGGTTTAAAGGTTCCTTTGTGCGAAATCTTAAGGTCAAAACTCTTCAGCAAACATGGCCTTTGTCTGAGGGATTCGAAGAAGGGAAATGTAGTCCTCTAGTCAATAAGCTGTGAATTGGCTTATCCATCTAAGTGATTTACACTCGTATGAAAGACCCTTAAGATGTGTCGATGATCCAAGGAGAGTGCACAAATTTAAGTTACTTTGCTGAAAGATGTCAATCATTGGGAGGCATTATCTTTCTTAATTCATGTCAATCTAAGGCTAGATTCACAGCTCGACATAAACACTGGGAGAGCCCATAGACTTATATTGGCAGATAGTTTACGTTCAGCGGAGGGCACTGAAGCATATGGGGGACGGATGCATCAGTACTTCTCTGAATACGCTATGCTAAGGGAGGCTTCCTATATCACTTTACATATGAGAGCCCTTATCACTGGCTCCTGCTGATGTTCACTCCTCCCCCGCATTCAGAGTGAAGTAGGAGGCTCTGGGCGACGTGTCCCACTATTTGTGCATAGAATTGGATGCGTCTGTGCCCTATGTTTTAAGGACACATCAGGGATCCCACCATTGTGTTCTTACAACCTAGGCATAAAAACAAGATGTGAATCCGGCCTAAGGCTTCATGCACACAGCCGGAAGGAGGGGGGAGGACGGGTGAGATCTCCTTACCCCTCCACTCTCCATAGAAAGCCAAGCTTTTGCACTGTGTGCTCACATTACTGTGATCGGGCACCATATACCTCTATGGGTGGCATGATAAGGCTTCTTGTTAGTATCCAAAACTGGGTTCTAGGCTTTCTATAAACAAAAAACCCTAATGTGGTTTCCTTCTGGAAGAAGAAGCAGTTTATCAACATTCAATATAGTTAGTACTTTATTTGTACTAATTCAAAATGGCCGTCTTTCTCAAGCCGACCCCATTATCCACATCAGATTTAAGTTTACAGATTTTCATGTTTACTATGTACAGTCCGATAGATATTTTGTTGGAGAACAATAAGGATTCAATCCACTTTTAAGGATTTACTGTATATCAGTCCTTTCTGTCCCCAATTTTAAAAACCGTAATAAAAGAATTCTAACTCAACAGACTAGCCCTCAAACATACCTATAAGCCTTGCTTTCTGAGTCATAGTGAGGACTCACCACCCGTATGTAGTTAGGTTTACAGTCTAGAATGACCAAACCGGAGTTTAGAAAAAGTGGAAAAAGTTTTTATTTCGGAATCTACACTATTCTTGAGTTGCGATACTGGACAAAGCCCAAATACAAAGGTGCTGCTGTTCCTAGAAAGCACTTTCTAGAGATAGAACACAAATTTTACATGAATTTTCTTTAGGGGTATCTCACATGAAGTAACAGTTCATTCTGTACTTAATTGTAAATGCAAATCTGGAAAGATTCTTAACACTATTTTTTACCTTTTGTTTCTTCGCAGACAGCCAGTGGATTACCAACAGTTGGTAGTTTTGTCGCAGCTTCAGGAATGACGCCATACCCCACTGCAGCGCCGGTATCCCCATACATGGCATATGGCACAGCAGCCCCCACAGGGTATGTGACGGGTCATGGATGGCAGCACACCGGGGGAACTCCACTGTCTCCACATAACTGCGACATTACTGCATCACTAGCATTCAAAGGCATGCACACAGCACGAGAAGGTGAGGACCCGCAGCATAGTCTACAACAGGGATTGCTGAGCCAATTGATATAACCTATATTTTATTCATGTAACTCTGCAATGTCAAATGTTTTCTAACGATCAAAATTATTTGGTTGATCTCCTTGAATCCTTTGGGTTATAAGTTAAAAATTTTTTAAATTTTTCTTAACTCTTAGTGAATTCACCCCTCGCACCCATCTAGCTGTATGATAGTGATCTTTCCCTTGTTGACTCTCAAGACTCTAAAAGGGCTCTTGTGTACATGTGTATTGAGAGCAGGAACAGATGTACAAGGGTCCAAAATCTGGTAATTGTTTGGTAGGCCTTGGTCCCTCGGCTTTGCCCAAACCACCTATATTATAATCCACTAGTGGTAGTCACCAATAATTATAAATATCACATGGTAAGGTGGGACACATTTCAGATTTTGCAATAGGGCTGTGATACTTTTCCATACTCAAGCTTGAAACCCCATTTTTTTTTTTGCTTTCTGAAGCCGGTTGCACAAAAATGTGCTCAGACCCAGGAAATGGACCTGTGTTATAGTCCAATTGACCAATTTGCTGCACATATTGTACAGGAAGGGAGTCCATACAGAAATACAATGCAAGGAGTTCCTTTGTAATATCGGGACTGCGCATTAACAGTTCTTGCAATACCGGCTCTGTAGCTCAGCCGGCAGATAAGGACTCCTTGCATTGCATTGTCCCTATTTTCCGACTGGGGTCTGATACCCTTTCAGTAAACTAATTACACTTGAGAGATTATACATTAATTCTGTTTTCATTTGTATTTACAGCAGAAGAATCAAAAGTAAGCATCCATTCCCGCAAATCTCCGCAGTCTTACCACACATCCCAACGCCACGGGACAGTTGCTCATATGCAAAGTGCATAGAATTTAAGGACAATCCCTTCCATCTGACATAACAGTATCCTGAGAAACATTCTGCAATCTATCAAGCCAGTAGGACATACACAACTGGAACTTTGCCAGAAATCTGCCAATCACATGGATCATGAACACCTGACCACTTGAGCAAAGCAACCAGATGTCTTGTCTTCACCTGGATATGCGGTCAGCATGAAAGACATACACCTGGTGGACATACTGTGAAAGAATCTTCCCCAGATTCAGTGAACCACATCTCTGCACCTTCTCATGGAATTTTAAACATGCCACTTCTCAGCTGAACTACAACAAAAAAAATAACATTTCGTTAACGTATACTCAACGTCTATTTGCCTGTATGAGACTTGTGGTTTGTAGCTTTGAAAAATTTAGAAGCTCTTACAAAACAAAAAGTCATGAAACCTGAACTGAATGTGAAGAGGAAATGAAGGGACTTTGGACTCGCGCCTTGTGCTGTGTAGAGCTTTGCAAATCTTTGGCAGCCAAAAAAAAATGGGGTACATGGGTTATAAACCCAAACTACACAAAGGATTATGGTCACTCAAAGTGATCAAGCCAGATGAGATCTGGAGGACTTATTCATTCAATTCAAGATTTAGCCTCTTTAGCATTAAATAAGACTTGGTCTTGGTCAATGCCCACCAGGATCGGTAGCTGACAGATAGGCGATGTCCATTGTATAGGTTTTAATTATTATGATCCAATTTAACTATAACAAAAATGGGTGGGAGGGTTGGGGTAATATTTTTGTCTTGGTCTTTTACTTTACAGTTTAGAATTTTTTTTGTAGATAATTTAAAAGGAAAAAAAAACAAAAACAAAAACACATGATGGTTCCCTCACAATTTTTTTTCCCAATGAATGATTCCATAATTGGCCAAATTATGGATGTGGTCTTCTGGATTTCCCTGGTTGATCCTCCAAAATATCTAAATAGCTGTATAAAAGTGGTTCACCATTGACCAACTGCAGAAAAAATATGACAATACTTGGTTGTATATACAATGCATGGTCATAAATGGTCATTTCTTTTTTGGTGGTTATGTAGATCAATTGGGCAAGATACAATGTGACCACTAGAAAGATTTGGGCTGATAATCTTATTCTTTTTGCTTATTGTTCTGTCCATGGTTCATCATATTACTTCTTCCAATCAAACAGATTGGGTCTAGATTGGCATTATGATATAAAAACCAATGGAGATGGTATAGTCCAGTGGTGGCCAAACAGCTTTACCTCTACCAGTAGACCTCAGAGTAGGTACGATTAGGTTGTGAAGCTGTGTATTGGCGAATCCTTCACACACCACATATACTTGACCTTTGTCTTCTGGTAGATAACTGAGGTTCAAGGTTTTTCAAGGACTTATTGTCCACAGTCTATAGGAACATCTCATGTACAGAACGTTCCTAGTGGAGGTGCTAAAGAACCACTAAGATTTACTACATATCAGCCCAAATCGATTCCAGTTATGTTAATTTATTTTTAATCTAAGCCCATCTTTATTGATCGGAACTCCATGTTTCGTTTCATGGTAGTACTCTTTCTTGGGCAATCTGCTGGACTTATAGGCTCGTCTTACGCTGTGGGTTCCATCAGCGGCAAAGGGTTAATAGAAAGCACTTAGAGACGAGAACTGTAAGCACAGCACTTGCACAACTCAAAATAGCTGAAATAAGTTTGATAATATTCTCCTGTACAGTCGGGAGGAGCTAATTTTGGATTGAATCTCCGAAGTCCTAACTTTATCCATGATCAATAGACTATCCGTAATCCATAACAGTGTCCATAATATTCTGCAAAGGTGTAAACTTATGCCAGTTCCGTTTTCATTTTTCTTATTGTGACTTACCCATGGTGAGCAATAAAGTGAAAACCCCCATGTAAATCATTTTTGCTTGTGTAGAATAAATTGAATTTGTTTCATAATGCAGAAAAATATCCAATGTTATAAATGTTTTACAGGGAGGGGGACACAATCTGTACCTGGGTCCAAGAATGGGGGTCCGTAGAGTGTCTGATGAATTATAGTAGGGGTACCTGCTACAGATCTTGCATTGGGCGTTAGAAGCTTCAAATTATGCTCCAGGGATTATAATTTTGGTGATGAAAATTTGAGTAAATTCTTGACCTCTGTAGTAACACATAGGCCCCATCACTTTTTATATACATTTTTACAGCAGTAGTCTTGTAGCTCTTATATCAGCTCTATAATATTTTAGCCAAAGACCACAATGTTCATCCTCTACTTTACAGTCTTCCCAAAATCACTATGAAAGTTTTCTAAAATTAGTTTTGTACTAAGGGAATCTAAACGTACATCAAATAAAATACTTATCAGTGTTTTCATCTTGCCATGGAATATAATAGACATATCGGTATATGACATGTAGGGGAAGATTCATTATGTCTTCTCTGACAGTTTTCTGGTGGAGAAAGTTCATGAATCTCCCCCCTTTCTCGAAAGTCTTCCAGCTTCTCTGACCCAAATGCCACTTTAGGATTGTTGAGAAGCGGGCGGGGAGCGGGGAAGACAGAGGGTGAGGAGGGGGCATGAACGCCTGGCTTATTCTCCATCGGGGACTATAGCAAAAAGCTCCTCTCGTTCAGATCTGGTCTTAGGTCCAAACTGGTGGAGTTTGCAGTGGCTCTTAGTAAATGGACGCCGGAGTGCCAGCGATCTTCCACTTTTTTTTTGTTACGCCACTGCCTGCCCTCCATTTGGCCTGCTCCCTGCCTCTTCATACATGTAGTGTGCGGGTCGTAGAAGCCAAATGATGCGGAGAGGGAGATTCATGTGCCTTCCCTGCCAGAAAACTGGTGGAGAAGTCATAATGGACCTCTCCCATTGGGTCTCAGGTGGACTATATTGTTAAAAAGAAGTATCAATAACTACAACTACGGGGTACAATCTGTAGGAGTTGTATACAGTTTGGAGTATCACATCAGAGTATATTAAAAAAATATGCAAAGATGAACAAAAATAAATGAAGGAAAAGTTTGCATTGAAGGAAAAAGAATAATATATATTTTTTTTTCAATGAACACATTGGTTAAAATAAAAAAATTCTATGTCTACATAAGAAAATGAACACTGTGATCTTTCTAGTGACATCTATATATAGGGAGGTTTTAAACACCTGAGCAGTTGTTAGACTCCGGCCATGTCCTACACTTATGTCATGACGCCCAACTCACAAATGTTGCGGGATTGTTGTATAAAAAAGTAACCGCGCTATTATGGCACCACTTTGCGGCACTATCGTTATTGCACTATATGGATTTATTATATGGGCATTATATAGTGGGGCTTTTTAAGTACTAATCTGGTAGTATTTCTACAGACAGAGACTAAAGCAAGTGACTAAAGGAAAGTGGTTCCATTGAATGGTACCAGATTGCTTTGGGTCATTTCTGTACTGCAAAAAAGTCTCAGAAAGTTCTTGGGTATACTGGGTAATTTATTAGTAAAAATACCAAGTGGACCTAAGACTTAGTATTGTGTCACATGTCCAAAATACCCAGCTCCGATTTGTCACCACTGCCTGTGTCATAAGAGGTAGAAAGTGGTACTGGAAAAGCAACCGCATGGGGCACGATTATCCAGACCAATCCAGGCCGACCCCATAATATGCAGCGGAAAAGGGGCTTCAAGTAGAATAATTAATACATTTCAGGTAAAGGTTTTGTTGTCTGGCATTTTTTTATTTCTTTGAAAGGCTTTGTTCATTCTAGGGGTGGAGTCAGTCAGTGCACCAGTCATGAGGCGAGTTGAGTCTCTTGCCTTAGACAGCACCACCTGCAGCAAGATGGGGGGCAGCATCCGGGGCACAGCCACCAGCTATAAAGCAAGTAACACCTAGAAATAGTGTCTTTTTACACTTGATGCCAGCATGGGCACACAGCATAACCCACTTACTAAAAAATAACCTGATATATTACTACTGCATGAGAAGAGAGGCCACCATTCTATAGCTCCCCTCAGGCGGCAGGGAGTTTAGGTTCACCCCTGAGTTCAATGGGTGGTTGTAATGACTTGTGGGACTACCCATTGGCTCAGAAAGCTCTGTGATTTCAATCAACAAAATCCACTTTAATACCAAATCTTTCCCGACAAAACTATAAATGAATGTGAAGAAACCAGAGTCTATCAAATGAAGTAAACTTGATATGTCGGTCTAAAAACTTTATAAATTTTTAGTTATTTAACACCTTCCTCAAAGGCGAACCCATGCCTGAGACCCTTACTCACTCATACATTACTCTCATCCCTAAACCGGGAAAAGACGCAACTGATTGTGCCAATTACAGGCCAATAGCACTCTTAAATACAGATTTGAAAATTTTTACGAAATTACTGGCCAATCGTTTGATTCAGTGGATCCCCCACCTGATCCATAAAGATCAGGTTGGGTTTGTCCCTGGTCGACAGGGGGGAGACAACACTAGGAGAATAATTGATCTCATTGACCTGGTTAACAAACGGGGGGATCAAGCTCTGGTATTGAGCTTAGACGCGGAAAAGGCGTTTGATCGCCTTAGTTGGCCCTTTATGTTCCAGGTCATGGAAAAAACCGGTATACGGGGCCCTTTCCTTCAGGCGTTGAAAGGGCTATACTCGAATCCCACAGCCCAAATCAAGCTCCCGCACGCATCTTCCCCACCTCTGCAGATACGCAATGGCACGCGACAGGGTTGCCCGCTATCCCCGCTTCTGTTCATACTGTGCATAGAGCCACTGGCCTCCATCATCAGGCAAGACCCTAATATTCATGGTATTGCGCTCCGGGATAAAGAATTCAAGTTGGCGCTTTTCGCGGACGATATTTTGCTTACTGTAACCCAGCCCCTTATCTCTCTGCCCAATTTACAGGCGCGGCTGGTACAATACGGGCGCTTATCCGGATACAAGGTCAACACTACTAAGACGGAGGCTATGCCGCTTAATTTACCACAACCATTAGTGGACAACCTCAAACTGTCCTTTAAATTCAACTGGAAAACGGACGCTATTAAATATTTGGGGATATTACTGACTCCTTCGTATGGCTCTCTCTATGCACAGAATTTCCCTGGGCTTTTCCGGGAGATAAGAACCTTACTGGATAAATGGAATTCCCTTCCCCTGTCTCTTTTTGGCAGGACAGCAGCGGTCAAAATGACCATCTTGCCTAAGTTGCTCTATGGCTTTGAGACGTTGCCAGTGTCGATCCCGCTAGGCGCCTTGCGATCTCTACAGGCGCTGATCTTGCATTTCATATGGGCCAAAAAGAGACATAGGGTTTCCAAGTCAGTCCTGTTATCCCACAAGTCTAGGGGAGGTTTGTCAGTGCCAGATATCACTAAGTATTATTGGGCGACCCACCTGAGACGCATTCCAGCCTGGTCCACTTTGTGGGCATTCTCCAAGTGGATGGAGATTGAAAAATTGTGGTTAGCCCCATTCCACCCCAACTCCTACCTCTGGTCTGAGAAACCACCCCCGACACCTAGCTCTTTGCTAGGTCCCATTGCCTTCACGATCAGGGTTTGGAAGGCTTGTATGAACAAATTCCCTTTGGTGTCACAGTGTTCTCCGATGCAGTCTTTTTTACATACTCCTTCCTTGCAGTGTGCAGGGGCTATGCAGGATTTCAAGCCCTGGCATGAGAAGGGGTTATTCAGATTTGCAGACATTGTGGACTACCGGGATAGGAAGATTTTACCCTTTGAGGCCCTGCGAGACAAGTTCAACCTCCCGCCCTCCGCCAATCTGCACTATATGCGGATCAGACATCTGCTGCAATCCATAGAGGGTACTGAGACGGTCTCGGTGCCTACGGTTTTTGAGCACATATGTAAAAATGCCACTCAAACGGCTGGTCTTATATCAGACATTTATATGGTATTATTACACCCGGACCCAGAAGAGGTGATCGCACATCCATACATGACCAAGTGGGAGGCCATAGTGGGGGAGACGATATCACAGGAGACTTGGCAGTTGATCTGGCGGAGGGCTGCAGAGACGTCTCGTTGTGCCACGAACAAGGAGAACCAGTACAAGCTAATGTTGCAGTGGTACCACACACCCTCTTTGCTGCATAGACTGTTCCCTGACACACCTGACATCTGCTGGCGTTGTGGTCTCGCTGGCGGGACCCTTCAGCACATCTTTTGGAGCTGCCCATTCATACAGCCCTTCTGGCAAGAGGTAAAGACTCTTGTTCAAGCAGTCACAGCGGTAGATGCCCCGCTCTCCCCTCTATTCTATCTACTGAATGTCTCTCCCCAACCCCTGGCCAAGACAACCACCAAAATGTGTCTGCACATACTCACTGCAGCCAGGTGCCTGATATCGCAATTTTGGAAGAGACAGGCCCCCCCCTCTCGCCTTGACCTTCTCTCCAGAGTGAGAGGTATTCGCACAATGGAATCCCTAACTGCTTCCTTGGACAATCGTATTCAGGCTTTTGATAAGGTGTGGAACCAGTGGGACCGTTTCTGGGCAGAGGAGTTGGGGCGTGAGGAGGGGTGAAGCGGTCATCCAATGGATTGGGGGGAATCCTTTTTCATTGTTTACATGTCGTTTGTCGTTTCTGTGAGTATGAATGGTACCCTTGTGTCTCTATTATTGGTTGTTTTTTTTCGTTATGGGTTATTAGGATCATTGCTAGGAAGGTGTTAATACTTAGGCGAGTATGTTCGATTGTAACCTCTAGCGGTGAGGCCAAATATTTCATAAATCCGATGCAGTTCCTGACTGCTCATTTATAGGCCTCTGCACTGTTAGGATTCTGTGTAACATGATAACACACCTGGAATCGTTGTTTACCTATTATGTTTGATAAATGAATAATTTCTAGCCAAAGTAACAGATTGGTGTAAATTCCTGCCCCTAGATCTTGTTTTTTATATGTTTAAATTGAAAAATTTTATTGCCTGTTTATATGCTGACATATGTCATCACATTGTATGTTAAACGTTTAATAAAAATACAATTATAAAAAAAAAAAAAACTTTATAAATTTTTCAGAAAAATTGCCAGAAAAATCCTATGAAATGCAATGTAATTCTTCCTAGTTAGTCAGATCCAAAGCAACAATCCCACACTTTTTCCCCCCATATCTGTGGTCAGCGTTATATCCCACAGCGAGCAGCCAGGGATCAAGCCATTAGTCAAGCCGGCTTTCCTTCTAGTCCATTTTTTTCCAACAATTGCCAGTGAAAGGAACAAGTATTTTTGGTATTGTCATTATAAGGATTAAGGGATTAATGGCGAGCCCATATCTTTTCATATAGTATTATGTGATCAGCCTACGGTTCAGGTCTACAAATGTTAGCATGTGCTTTACCCCAGGAAGAAAGATCAGATCTGTTGTCTCCCGAAATCTTTCCTAACATCTGCACATTCAGTTGGCTGAGGGACGCTAAGACGACGTGTGCGGTGGAGGGTGCAAGTTGTTACTCACATTTACCACATGTGGATAGAACAAATATACGGCACATCTACCACATGTGAGCGATGCGCAGGAGCCGAATATTCCCATCTATATATAGCGGACGCCGTCTCCTCAACATCAGGGAAGGAATCTCAGATCGCCATAAAAGTGCAATATATCAGTCCTAGAAAATTCTTCATCTACAGCCACAAAATAGCTGAAAGGTGATGACCATTAACAGCTCCCATAGTCTAAGTGACCCCTCGACCTTCCTAAAAAAAAAAAACAATTCCCATTATGACGTTTAGATCCAGAATGCAATGTCAAAGCTTAAAGGGACACAATCACCAGATTTTACCTCATTAAACTATTAGCCCCCTCAGGTATGTGATGAAATGTCCTTTAGAGAATTCCCTCTTTTTTTGTGAAATCTCAAGCCATTTGCCTATAAAAAAAAAAATCTAAAGCAGAGAAGAGTCATTTTTTCCCTGAGACAAGTCAAGTTTAGAGGCTGCAGGGGTAGTGTCATTTAAGATGCCTCCATCTCCATTCTCCATGGTGTCGTATTAAAGATAAGAATTTCATCTGCCAGATCGCATCAGGTTAGTGAATCTTTGATCTACATAAGCAGAGATACAGACCAAAAAAAACCCACGTGTGGATTGTATTTTTCTTTAACTGCTTGGATCTCCAGTTCTGTGTCTCACAGAATTATAAGCCTGATGCGATCTGAAAGAGGAGATTCTTATCTTTAAAATGACCCATGTGCCCGTGTCTGTGGTATGTTATGTCTTGAATCTGTTAGGTTTATCCTTACCCTGGTATTTGGGACTTTGCCCTGAGCAATCAGGGACGCAGTTTACACACGACTAATATTTCTTCATGTTACCATGAGATGTTTAAATGTTTTTGTCTATTTTGGGAAAACTTTCAAAAATCTTAATAAAAAAAACTGTTCTACAAAAAAAAAAAAATGACCCATGTTTTCTGTTCCTTTAGAACCAAACACAGGGATATCTTAAGTGACACTTTCCTTGCAGCCTCTAAATTTGACTCAACTCAGGCATAATATGACTCTTTTCTGCTCATTTTCACATAAATTTGGAGGAGATTTTTATAGGTAAATAGGGGAGATTCCACATAAAAGCAGGAATTCTAGAGAGGACAGTTCACCCTCTTCCTGTGGGGCTGCTGGTTTTATGGGGTAAAATCTGGTGACAGATTCCCTTTCCAGACAGTTCCAAGAGTGTGAATATGGACACTTGTGAAATAACCTATGGTGTCTCGTTCATTGATATCATCGGTCTCTGGCCAACAAATTTCATGCCAGAACTGGATACATAGGATGACGCTCCGGATACACCAATCCTCCACCTATAGGGATATCATAGGATCGAAACACGCTACCTGATGGACATATGTGAACAAGCACTTAGTAATTGCTGCACATGTAACTACCAGATCAATAAATCAATCTTACAAGACCCTGACTGTACATCAGATCAATCGTTATGTGAGTGGGTTTAGTATTTTCTTGTATGGGAAGAATCCATATCTCATCACTGGACACAATCGTTTCTGTATATAACTTGTCCAGGAAATAGAAAATAGTCTCCTTTTTACCCAAAAACCAAAGCCAAAATTGTGCATGGACACAATACTAGATTCTCCTTATGTTTGGAAACAGGACAATCAGCCATTATTTCTATCCCTGGACAAACATTTAAAGGGGCTGGTCACATATAATTGTGGTATTGAACTTGTACTTTGAGGACCCGTAGGTTAAATGACCTGCAGACTATCATTTTCTGGACTTCCTATAGACTTCCAGCAGATCGTTATGGCTCCTCTGGGCAGAAGGGACACGTTTACCAAGGTAAGTACAATATGGGTGACTCTACTAGGTATTGTACTTACCCAAGTAAACTTTCTTATATGTGGACAACCCCTTTAAAGTGCTCTATTGTTTCCCCTAGGGAAAATATAACATGTTTTTGTGACTGCTATTGCTCCCACCCCTATGATGTAAGAAGAGAAGAATAACCTCTGCCTGGAGACCTGGTTCTCCCCATATACTTTAGCAATAGACGGTCAGCCTTCTAAATCCATGGTCCAGCAGGCGGTAAAGGGGTTGCTCATGATTTTTTTATTGATGGCCTACTTTGAGAAAGCCATGCAGTTACAGCACACGGCCACTAAGTAGACTGCGGTGCCAATAGTTTCTGACTCTGAGGGGTAAATATCCTGAGATAGGACCTCAATATAAAATCCTGGCCAACAGCTTTAATCTAGTATATATGGGTTCCAATATAATTCAAATAGTTTACTATCCTGGGGACATCCTTCCCTCCTTAAAGGGCATCTACCACCAGGATCAAGGACTGCATGCAAGGCTCCGTAGGTGTTAATGGAATCTGGAGCCCCTCAGGCTCATTTGCATATTGTCCTTCATCCTGGTGGTAGATATTCTTTCTATTTCAGGTCTTAAAGGACATCAAGATTCTTGAAATAGCTAGAACAAAATCTTGACCTTCAACGCCCTCTGTACCCTCCTGCAATTTAATGGGAAATGTCATTTACTAAAGTTCCAAATATGATATCGTCCTTATTTCACACATTTAGGATTTTGATTCTTTACAAAGTGGAAAATTTCAAGGTCTAGAATCCAGAGGAAAATACAGTGTATTGTAGATGGGGCGGATGGGCGCACGCGGTACGTACAGTAAGTAGTGTCTCCAGCTTTATGGCTATAAATGGATCCAGTCATTCAGCCGTGTCTGTCATCTTCATTAAGAATCGGGATAAAACAAAAAATAAGAAAATTGGACTGTAAAGGGCAGATGATATACAATGTAAACAATGCTAAGGTCATTTGGGGATAAAAAACAAACATTCTCCTGACTTAGTGAATGACATTAGATTAGTGAATTTATTGCTGAGGATGGATATGGGAGTGCCTGTTGACAAAGGACTCAGCAGCAGTGCTCAGTGTCTATCCGCTGCAACAAAGGACAAAAAGTTTCTAGCACAGAAGTCATTAAATCTCTTCTAAATTCTCAATTTGACTTTGAATCCAATAGGACATACAGAAATCAAAGAATGCAAGAACATATCCATAAACTATAACAACCGAAATATCTGCTATGAGAGTTCTTTCCAAACCAATTACCATGAAAACCATATGTGACAAATTATTTCCCCTTTAGGCAAGTCATAGTTTCTACACCCGTCCAATTTAAAACAAAAAAATGTGATGGCCAGAATGTAGCACCAGTATTGTTGTAGTGTCGGTCAGCTGGCAGGGACTCCTAGCATCATATTTTTGTATGACTACCGGCCTGTGTGATGTGTGCAGTCTGTGGGATTGGTCCAACAGACGGGTCAGTTTCCACTGGGTTTCAAACATCTGCAGCTGACCTTACAGAAACTGTTTTTTTTTTTACCTAATTGGCATTGCTTTTCTCGAAGAAGCCCACACCGTAACGCTCCCTCCTATGCCGGTTGGTACTCTTCACAATTAGGTTGCCCAATATTCTAACCTTATCATAAAAGTTACTGGTTACACAAATGGGCTCACTTTTTCTTACATTTTTCAGGTCAGAAGGGTTAGGGTGCGGTTGACCTTTCTGAGAGGTCTTGGGGTTGGTGGTTTTAGTTCCTCATTTCTCCTGCAACTGCAATTGACTCCTTCACTTCGGAGAGCGTTGCTCCTTGATAACTCCTTGGTGTACATTTATGCCTGGGTGGAAGCATTTGACCATTCTCCAAGCTTTGGCACCTTTGGGAAGGTTACGCTGATGGGCCACACTTCTCACTTCTGTACTTTTTATGCACTTGGGTCAGAGCAGGATCTGGCACCTTCATTAAATAAATTCTAGCAGCGACCATTCTTCTACGGATTGCATGGTCACTGTGCTCTCCGGTTTTAATTGTGATAGAAGGCCACCAAACAATGCGGCCAAAACTAAAACAGCTTCTGCAGCAGAACTGGTATTAGATGTTTGCTTAGGTTCTTGTACTGAATGAATCATTTAGGTCTGCCCAAGACGGGAGCATAGTTAGGATTCCACAACTACTTGATTTAAAAGATGACTCTTCCTTGTTACTACCTTTGCTAAAGGTACATAAAATGTGTGTAATGTTTCTATATAACACCTGTGCCTAACACCTTATACCTATGAATCGAGTTATTAAATGTTAAGAACATTGACTATTTGTAACACTTCAAAGAAATCTACCATGAAAATCCATCATGATAAACCAGGGACACTTACTCATAGATCCAGGCCGTGTGACTGTGGTAATCTACTTATATGTGTTACCCATGGCCTCTTTCCTTCTAATATCAACTTTTAATATTATGTTATTGAGCTAGAAGCACCCTGGGGCAATACCAGACCCCCTTATGCTCTAGCTTCACAGGTTGATACACTGTACAAGAGGGGGAAGTGCTGATCAGGGTGGAGGGGCGGGACAATGTAACAGTGTGTGAAGATACAGTACTGAGGGTCTCTCGTGGCACGGTAGAATAATTTTAAACAGTTAATTTTAGAAGGAAGGAGGCCACGGATAACAAATATAAGAAGATTACCACAGTCACGGTGCCTGGATCTATGAATCAGTGCCCCTGGTTTATAATGATGGATTGTGATGGGTACTGAAAGTATTAAGACCCCTTTAAAATTTTCATTCTTTGTTTCATTTCAGCCAATTGGCAAGCTCAAAAAAGTTAATTTTTTTTTTTTTACACTCTCCACTTCATCTTGACAGAAAAAAAGGAAATGTAGATATTTTTGTTAATTTCTTAAACAAGAAAAACTGAAATATCACAAGGTCATAAGTATTCAGACTCATTGCTGTGACCCTCACATGCTGTCCATTTCCTTGTGGAGCATAGAAACAGAAGGCACATCTGTGGCAAGGCACAGATCTAGGCAAGGTTACAAAAAAATTTCTGCAAGACTCAAGGTTCCTAAGAGCACAGTGGCCTCCATAATCCTTAAGAAGTTTGACAACCACATGTCGACCTGGCCATCTAGCCAAACTAAGCAATCGCGGGAGCCTTGGTGAGAGAGGTAAAGAGGAACCCCAAGATCACTGTGGCTGAGCTCCAGAGATGCAGTAGGGAGATGCAGTCAAATATCACTGCAGCCCTGCATCAAGTCAGTGCAAGACATGTGGAGGCCACATACAGTTTGCCAAAATACACAAGAATTCTAAGCGGTATGTGTGGAGAAAACACAATCCCAACAGTGATGCACAGTGGTGGCAGCATCATGCTATGGGGGCAGGGACAGGACAACTGGATGCAATTGAAGGAAAGATGAATGCGGCCAAGTACAGAGATATCCTGGATGAAACCCTCTTCCAGAGCTCTGGTCCTCAGACTGGGCTGAAGCTTCACCTACCAACAAGACAATGGCCCTAAGCACACAGCTAAAATAACAAAGCAGAGGCTTCAGAACATCTGTGTGTCCATTCCTGACTGGCCCAGCCAGAGCCCGGACCTAAACCCAATTGAGCATCTCTGGAGAGACTTGAAAATAGCTTCCACCAACGTCACCATCCAACCTGAGGGAAATGGAGAGGATCTGCTAGGAAGAGGCAGAGGATCCCCAAATCCAGGGGTGATCATCCGTTCCGTATCCAGACCAGACAGATCATCGGTTCACCACCATCAGACTTATACTGTCACCTTCGAACAATTATTCAATAAGATGCCAGGTGGCCATCTATCCTAGATTTTAGTGTACAGTATAAACCAGAATTAGAAATTAATCTGAGCTGCAGAATGGGATCTCTGGTTTATTTTTGCATTTTATTGTATTTTTAGTTTTTTTTTTACATACCAAAACATAAAATATTTGTTTACTTTATGTGTTTAATTAAACAACAATCCAATTAAAAAAAAAAAGAAAATCAATTTGAGGGAATGCAGACTGGTGTAAGATACGGCGTCAGAATCCAAAAGCTTAAATGGGTTGGCTACTATTACAAAACTTTAATAGGGTCCCCCACATAGTGTCTACTCTGCTTAAGTTTGTGTAAAGTTGTTGGGACAGGCTGGTCACATGACCCTCTGGCAGCAGGACTCAGGGCTTCCAGTGATGTCCTGTTCACTTCCAGTGGATGGTGGGGGGCTATGCAAATATTACTGTCTGCACGCCCCCTCAGTCATGACTACAGTATTTTTCAGACTATAAGGCGCACCGGAGTATAAGGCGCACCATCAATAAATGCCTGCTAAAATGTCTAGGTTCATGTATAAGGCGCACTGGACTATAAGGCGCACCGGATTATAAGGATGAATGACCAGCAGGTGGCAGACCTGTGCACAGTTCAAGGCAGCTGTTGTCTGTAAGTACAGTTCATATATAAGGCGCACTGGACTATAAGGTGCATCTTTGATTTCTGAGAAAATCAAAGGATTTTTTGTGCGCCTTATAGTCCGAAAACTACAGTACTCCCATAGCAGTGGTTGAAAGTGTGAGTTGATGGCCTTGACAAAGTACTGAGTACACGGCCTGCTTTATCTACCGAAAGGCAGCAGGACACAGGACGTCACAGTAGGTCCCAAGTCATGCTACCGGCAGATACTGTCACACACCAGTCCCAGCGACTTTACTCATAGTTTACCAGAGTAAGTACAATAGAGTCTTGTAATTAACCTGATATAGTTTGGTGATAGTGGCCAACTCCTTTAAAGGACACCTGTCATCAGGTCTGTGTCACTAGTCCTGTCACCACTACCTGTTGGAGCAGCTCACAAGGATCCCATCCCAGCCTTTATCTAGTCATTTCATACATTAATCATTGTAAAATCATCTATTCTTTATTATGTAAATGAGGCTGGTCACATGGTCAGAGGCAGTGATGTCACCCCTGTCACCCCTCCCCTCTCCTCCCCCTGCTCATGTCTGTGTGTAATGTATAGTAAAGCATGGCTAGTGTGTGTGCAGTATCTGCTGACATGCTGCATCCTCCTAATATACAGGTGAGAGACACAGACATCAGCTACACATGAATCTGACATGTTCTGCTGTAACATGGCCGCCTGGAGCTGTAGTATCCCTCCTTTACACACACACATGCACACACAGGCTGCAGGGGGCATGGCCACCAGCACCAGGAAGCACATCATTATACAGCCTCGCACCATTATACAGGCTGTCAGTCAAGCACTGGGGGTGTGGCTGTGCCTCCCACTCATGAATAGAGTGGACAGCTTGAATATGCTAATGCTTCATTGGACATTTCACAGGTCATTTGCATACAGCTTTAGAACCTCATTGCTTAGGTTTACAGGCTTGTAGAGGGACAATGAAGGGATAGAGGCAATGCTCTCTAATGGCAGTTTATGAAAATATATTTAGCTTAGGGGGGTTATTTTGCATGACGGGTTCTCTTTAAGGCTCCTGATAAAAAAGAAAACAGTTCACCAAATAACGTACATATATGTTTGCCACCATTCAAGCCATTAGGATGTCATATAAAGTGTTTGCAGTCTTTGAAAAGTCATCATGACACCACAGAAGCCAGAGAAAGCTGAATAGAAAGTGATGTCATGAGAGTCAGACTCGGGCTTTGGGCCTGTAATCCCAAGTAATTATATCTCATCACACAAGGCATTGTAATGCACAATAAAGGCTCTTCTTTTCTTACATAGGTCTCTTTAAAGGGGCAACATACCTCATCATGTATGTTCTCTATGCTGAGGTCACATGTACCATCGATAGATAGATAGATAGATAGATAGAGGTGGTCCCCTACTTAAGAACACCCTACTTACAGACGACCCCTAGTTACAAACAGTAGTTAGTAATTTACTCTACTTTAGCCGTAGGCTACAATAAGCAGCTGTAACAGTTATCACAGGTGTCTGGAATGAAGCTTTAGTGTTAATCCTGGTTCTTACGACAACCCAAAAGTTTTAAAATTCAATTGTCACAAAAAAAAAATTTGGCTGGGGTTATAAAATATACAGTTCCGACTTACATACAAATTCAACTGAAGATCAAACCTACAGACCCTATCTTGTATGTAACCCAAGGACTGCCTATAGAAAGATAGATAGATATGAGATAGATAGATATGAGATTTTGGCTTGATCCTGGTTTGTAGTCAACGAATGGAAAAGGCAGGCAGCACTCCAAGGTTCAAATCAAACGTGAGTGATTTTTATTGAAACGGGTAGCGACGTTTCGGTGTTGGACACCTTTTTCTAGATAGATAGATATGAGATAGATAGAAGATAGATGATATATAGATAGAAGATAGATAGATAGATAGATAGATAGATAGATAGATAGATAGATAGATAGATATGGAATAGATAGATAGATGTGATAGATAGATAGATAGATAGATAAATAGATACATAGATAGATACATAGATAGATAGATACATAGATAGATAGATACATAGATAGATAGATAGATAGATAGATATGGGATAGATAGATATGGGATAGATAGATAGAAGCAGGAGATTCAAGGCAGCACAACCTATGTAGCCGGGTGCAAGATCCGCAATCCGTGGCAAAGGATTCTTGATATATGAAAAGAGAAGCAGCAGCACTCCGATGGTGAATCAAAGCAGGGTGATCTTTATTTCAAGGGTGCAACGTTTCGGTGTATCCACCTTTTTCAAGCATACAAACAAGTGACCAGCATTTGCATATATATAACCCAACCCACATTCTGATTGGGTAACAACATATTTGTGCAATATAAGGGAATATACAGTATATTACACAGCAAACAACTGTGTTACATTTCAAGTAGGTAGACATAATATCTGATGTGGATAACAAAGTGAATTGGTGAGTGTACAGTGTATTAAAAACAATAGTACAGCCTCTGGAGAAAGGACCGCCCCATCGTCAATAAAGAGCCAATCGAAAAGAGTGTAAACAAAACAAAAGTCTGCTACAAAGTGCCGTTCCTTGTTGTCACTGTCTCCCGGGATACAGAGGAGTTGCGCCTATAATGGTCCGGAGTACCGGAAGTGCAGAGTGCATAAGAGGTAGTAGGCCGGGAAACGGCCAGCGGGACCAACTCGCGCATGCGCACTTAGTCAGAAGAAGATGGCGGCGGCCATTTTGGTTAAGGGAGCAGATCGGCTTGAAAAAGGTGGATACACCGAAACGTTGCACCCTTGAAATAAAGATCACCCTGCTTTGATTCAGCATCGGAGTGCTGCTGCTTCTCTTTTCATAGATAGATAGATAGATGACAGGTGATAGATAGATGATAGATAGATAGATAGATAGATAGATGATATATAGATAGATAGATATGAGATAGATAGATAGATGATAGATAGATAGATAGATAGATACTTGAAGAAAGTGTAAGCAGCACACAAACAATGTAGGTGAGGGTGGGTGCAGGCACAACGGGACCAGGCCTCAGGTCTCTCAAAGGTAAAGATAGGAGAAAGTAGGCAGCACTCCAAAACATCCGGTTGGTGGTATAAAAGGTGAGTTCTTTATTCCATGTTGACAGGTACAATAAAGTGCAACGTTTCGGCTCAACTTGGAGCCTTTTTCAAGCTTGAAAATTGTACCTGTCAACATGGAATAAAGAACTCACCTTTTATACCACCAGTGCTAAAGCTTTGAGCTGTTTTTCTTTTAAAAGGTGCACCTAATTGTACGTGTACAGTGCTTAGTAAGGTTGTCTCGCGTTGCTCCGTTGTAGAGATCCATTTTATTCTTTCCGTAGTTTACCTCACGCGTTTGTAGATTTTCTACTCGACGGAAGGCCCAGAGCGTTGTAAAATGAACACCACTAGTAAGGGATGGCAGGGCTCCACCCAGTTGGTTTCACGGTTATCTTCCTGATGCCTCTAAATCTTCTATCACTGTAATTAATGGAATGAGTGTTTCGGAGGGAGGAAAACCCGTGCCGAATTTGGAACGCTCATGTAAATTTCTTGCTGTTTTTACGGTTGATTTGTATGTGGTCGTTGCTTATCTACGGATGTCAAGGCTGGAGTTTCTTAAATGAAGTCTACAATCGGCTTTGCCTCTGGATCGCAGCTTCACCATTCCATTCCATCACCATTTCGATGTGGCCAAGCGTCTGTTCAAGGGCCACAGCCAGAACCTGGGTCATTAATATCGCAGTGTTGGAAGACAATTTTTACAGTTACAAGGAAGAAGGGTTGAGGAATTATTTCAGATATATCTTTATTATACGTTTCTGCTTACTTGTATCACTTTTTATTTCTATTTAATAAAATTCTGACAATTTGGCACATACGCACAGTTTATTTTGTTGAACTGAGTTGTGAGCCGCATGGGCCCTGGGTTGTGCACGTAAAACCGGGCACCAGTCCTCTGCCCAAAAATAACTCTAAAGTAATTTAAGTGCGTTGTTGCATGTGTTCATTCCAGGATGACTGTATTGGCTTATATTTTTTCAAATAAAATTCTACACAATTTGGAGTTAAGTTTTGTGGTAATTATGGCACTTCAGAGTAGACAGAGTCGAGTGAAGGTAATTAGACCTATACATACATCTTCCTTCCAGTCGGTGGTTGCTTATGGGATAACTATATACTATTTGTTTATGCTTCAAAATGTTTTGGAATATTGTACAGATCCGATTTAGTGGTGGACTAACGTTTGTGTTTGGCCAACTCAATTTGAATAGTGCCTGTTCCCATCCCAAATAATGAAAACATCAACAAACTTTTCACCATTTATTTGGGGAAAAAATTCGTCCTTACTGTTTATTTTATTTTTTTATAACTGGCCTTTAGTTTTGTAAACTAATTGGTGGGCCCTAAATACCAGGCCAGTCCTCTACCCCCCCAACTCTAGAAGTAATTTAAGTGCGTTGCATATGTTACAACACCCTACCCTCTCACTTTTTTGGAAAATAATTCTACCTATACACTTCGCCATTCTTAATTTTGCATGCAGCAGTCTGGCTACATTTACACCTGTACATTTAGATTTCATAACAGGGCTCAGATCAGACGTCACGGATATGACGGGTCCCTTTGTTGACGCACACTCCACTATTTCCGTGATGTATTATACGTATGATGATTAAAGGTGTTACTACCCTTAGAATTAAAAAAGAGAACCCTATCGGGCAGCAGATAACAGCTTACTGTAGTCCATCAGCAACGACCTGGGACAGGACCGACCGGCAGGGACATTCTTATGATGTCCATGTACTTCGACTACTAGTGGATAGGGGTTGTGCAGGCATTACTTCTCAGATGTGGAAGTCTTGGCATTGCACTTCTCAACCATTATGTAGGACTGCTAAGACTGAGGGGTGTGCAACTAACAACCTCCATCTACAGTGAAGCCAGCAGGAACAGGTCATCACAGAAAGCCCCAGTCCGCTGCCGCCTGGATCACTAACCCATCTCCCCCCGCAACTCGGAAACTTGATCAAAGTGAAGTTATATATATTAGGGTCTTAATACTTACCTGCTCAAGTTTCCTATGATAGGCACCTTACTCTCTCAGGCGCTCATGTAAAATCTACGGGCTGTGGGCAGAGATCTCTAAGAATACACATAATCCAGTTACTTGAGGGGTGCAAATGTTGGTTAGATAATAGGGTACAGGTGTATATACACTTTCATCTGGATTTTGACATTGTACGTACACAATCGAGAGAGGAGATGAGACAGCAGAACCAGAACCTATTCACAGGACAGCAGAGCTGACAGATCTTTTACACTGCCAGGCTCGGTCTACATCTACAGATATGTGGCCTGCTCCCCCCCTCCCCAAATCACTTATCTCCTTGTAGTTTGGCTGGCAAGATGTGTTAAGTGTGTTTCTCTGAGCTCCATATTAGGGGCAGGGGACTACAGTCAGCAGGAGAAAGACAGAAACTCAGTAAGTACGGAGTCCACGAAGAAATCCAAGATGGGTTTACAAGCCACCTTGACCCTAAAGTCAGAAGTTCGGTAGATGAGTCGGTCTAGGGGGCAACTTGAAACTGTGTACAGCAGACTGATAGAGACGGTGGACATATATCTATGAAATGCTGCATTTTTGTTAATAACCGAATTAGAGAAGTATTATTTTGTTCAGCCTGATTAACATATAGAATCTTGTCTTTGTGGGAATACCCTTTAAGGAACCTGTAACTTTAAGAATGGGAATCAAGAATTGGTAAAATGAGATGTTCTACAGTTCATCCGAGATCATATATATTTGACTTATTCGTACACTGATTATTAGTTTAAATCTGTTCTTTCTCTCTCTCTGTAATTGATTATTATTAGTACTATTATATTATCTATTGTATTTTATAGGCCTTAACCACCTTGTTCCATGTCTTGTAGGTTCCTGGCGCTATACAAGAAGGTCTGTCTTTCCGAAGATCATCGCGGCTGGGCCTGGTAATCCTGTCCAATTATCCGTTTAGAAGTTGCCATCTGAAGTCATTGTAAGAGTCGGTATCGGATCGTTATAGGTGGTTATCAGTATTTGCGGCTCTATATTTACATGTTGTACAGAACGCAGGACATTATTTCTCAATACCACGCGTTTTATGTATCAAGCTGATTTTTTAATAGCTTCGTTAGCTTTAGTATTATGTTCCATCTGTTGGTCTAGACCCAGAGCAGACGGCCACGCGCGTTTTCTTCACCCATTCTTCCAGTTCTTTGTAGCGTGAGGCGTTGCATGCTTCCTCCACCTGTGTACCCTAACGTCCTTTTCCTCTCGCTTTGCATTGTTGCTTCTTGGTGCCTTGTCAGAGTCAATGATTCCAGGTGCTGATTTTTTGGCAACAATGTCGCCATTGCGGCAAAACTTGTCAGTTTGGTAACTGTTCAAGAGCTTTGGGATTTGCTCTCCATTGTCCACTACATGCATACACTCTGGGTTAGTTGATTTGAGAATGCTTTAAAAAATTTTTTTCCACTGTTGCAAGAATGTTACAATGAACTGGGGAGTTAAAGCACAGAGATCTATAAAGTACTGATGTTGTGTTACCTTATCGGATGTTTATACTGCAGGAGGAGTAATGGGGTATTCCGCTGATGGTTCTACTCTGATAGGATGGGGGGGGTAATGGTGCACAACGGGCTCATTCAGGCAGCCATTATTTGGCCGTAGGGGCAGATTAATAAAGTGCACGAAAAGTACAGCCGCAAAGTTAGTACCAGATAGTTTATCACATTCTGAACAACTCTGTTCATAGACACTACATAATACATTTCTCCAATATAGGAACAGTAGGGATTCCCTGTGACCAGAACCGGCATGTCCAGAGCAAGTGCGGGTCCCGGCGATGGGGGCCCACAAAGGCTGTGCAACTAAGGAATCCATAAAGATGGGGGGCTTATAATAAAATAACTATGACCGGGCCTGTTGGTAGGGTATTTTAGGGATGTAGCTGTTTAGTTTCTTGAATATTTTCCATGCCGCGCTACTGAAACTGAAGCCGACTGCCTCTGTGACCCCATACTGATCAAAGACTCGTCATACATTTCAGCAAATTAGGTATCACCATTGTACCAGACCGCATAGAGGCTAAACCTTTTAGGGACTATAGTGCTCACCATTTTACTCATTACAAAAACTATTAATTCCCCTCAGGTAGTGTTATGAAATGTTCGTTCTATAATACCTTCTTTTATTGGAAATTCTACCAAACTAAAAAATCTCTATTAAAATCAATGTTAAAAAATCAACAAGAGAATGTCATATTTTGCCTAGATGAGTCAAGTTTGAGTGAGGTTCAGGGGGACTCTTTATAGTATTCTTATTATATTAATTGCTCTATGTCTCTATAAGAATCTGCAGCATGGTCAACGGGCTTGTGTTTCGATTACAAAACCAGAGATCAGATTTTTAAATCCATCATCAAAATCAAGTCGTTTAAAAAACCATGAACACTTACTCATAGGTCAAGAGGCAACCGTGACGCGGTAATATCTTATAATTGTTATCAAACTCCTTACTCTAACATCAACTTTTTAAAATTATGCTAATGAATTCATTCTCTGTCCCCTGTGTGTGGTGTAGCTTTCATAACACTGTTGCACTTACCATCCCCCACTCAGGGCAGGTTAGACAAGTGGGCCATGCGGAAAAACTAAAAGTCTGTGGCCCAAAATAAAACTATTTATGACAGCAAGTCAGCAAGAGGATCCCTTTAGTTCATGGTAAAACTAAAACGTTATTTGGAGAATTTTCTAGGAGATAGCTAGGACATTGTGTAGAGTTCACAAGGGCCCATATTGATATGTTCACATAAATAATACATAATGATTCACTAACCTGTAAAACCTAGGAATCTTTTGTTCAGCTAGAAAATTCACGACATGATCTATCATTGTATGCTCCTTCCTTACACACAATTGTCACCCAATAAAAATAACTAATATCCATAACCAAGCTAATGAGAGAGAATATAACTGTATGTCAATTTAGATGTGCACCATTGTATGATTGCAATAACAGAAACCTCGCACTTCATTAAGAATGCGAGTGGGAAAACATATAACATAGGTGTAAAAATGGAGGATGGTGTGAAATAAAACTTTATTACTGTGTGTGTGTTGGTTTACATATAACTTTATGGACATGTTCTGGGTTTGAGCTCATGGTATCAGTCAATTTTTCCAACAACAAAAAAACTATCACAAAAATAAAAGGGAAAATAAGAAGAAAGTGTCTGTTCTAGATAGTTCTGCATGAGAGGGTAAAAACATGCATATAGTTGATATTATCCATTTTCAAATTGTAAGGACATATCAAGTGAATATTTCCATTATTGTGAGGAGCAGAAGTTCCTGTGTCCAGCAAGGATCCCCCGTAGGCTGATGGCTAAGAATCTGGAGGGGAGCACACTAAGGGGGCTGTATTCGGCTCTGTGACAATAGAACCTCACTTTTTTTTCCTATGAAGAAGGAGTCTCCTCTTTTTATATGATCTAAAATTGTGAGTTTTCGGACAACGGAGATAATAATGTTGAACTGCCGTTGGGAGAGTGATTTTTATTTATATATAAAAATGGCACCTGATGTTCACTTTATACCTGAAATCTCTGGATCCACAGCAACCTGAGAAACAAATTCAAGTTCAATTTGAAAGAAGAGTTCTCCCTTTCAGGGGGCCCTAGGCAATTGCACCTTTGCCTACCCATAGCGCCGGCCTGCCCACTGCTCCGCCGAGCACTCACCCCTACCCTCTGCCACAGTAATCTCACTGCAGCCAGGGAGGGAAATTTCGCAGTGCGAGAGGGGGCGTGATCCGAACAGTGTAACAGATGTTAAAGCTGCCGCACGGGAGGGGCTTGGTATGACCACTGTGAATGAGTATAGCCCTGGTGTATCTGATGGATTTTGATGTAGATTTCTTGCAACATAAACCGTTTACATAGTTGGGATGTGAGATGCCGATTATAAAGAGCTTTACCACCTATTCTTACTGTCTGTATCTCTAGTTTGGGCAGCTTACAGAACCAAATTGCCATGATCGGATCTGAAGAGGAGAGTTTTCTTTAATATGACATTATGGCCTATAGAACTGAAAGATAGGAGCCTCTGTATGTCTCCTGCTTGCAGCCTCTAAACCTGACTCATCTCGCTATATAGACTATTATCATCTCATTATCACTGACTTCGTGGAGAATTTATAGGTAAGGCGGCAAGATTTCACACAAAAGATTATATTTGAAGGTTGATTCCTTGGCTGTATTCCTCATTTTAGACTGAAATATACACCTCATCGTCCCTCAAATTGTGAATAAATAATTGATTTATATATTTTTTTAAAACTTATTTAATAAATGAATTTAGTACAGTTTGTATATAAAATGAAGCTGTCCCGGGAATGTGATTTTAGATTGTGACAGGTTCCTATAGCCTCTATATGCGATTTTTTTTTTTAACAGAATAATTTCAGTACTTATATAAGTTGTTTCACATTACCTGGTCCTGCGCCAGCATGTGGCGAGTTTCGGGGGAAGTAGGTCAGAAACAGCTTTGTGTGTGCCTGTGTCTCCTCATCCGTTTTTTCCTCTCCTCCACACTACCCTCTTCCCTTCCCCGCCTCCTCATTGCACATGACAGGAAGTGGGGAGGGGGAGGGATGAATGTGGAGGAGAGGAGCCTGAAACAGGTACACACATGCTGCAGGCGGGGAGCCAGGTTATGTGAAATAAACTTATATTAAACTACTGAAATTATTCAGAAATCAGCTTAGCATAGGCTATTGGAATCTGTCATAAGCTAAAATCACATTCTGAACAGGTTCGATTCATATAATATCGTACTAAAACTACAGCACAAAATAAAAATAAACAAAAGAATATTTTTTTAAAAACAAACCCATAAAGTGAATAGGCACCAACCAGTTCCCCGTTACACTCCTGCTTCTGGTAGAGTTGACTTCTCTGACATTTCCTGTAAGCTGTCGGCGGGGTCACAAACAGGGAATCGGGGAAGACGTGAATAACCTGATTTAATGGGTGTGGTAGGAACTTGGCGTCTTATTCCCAGTAGTTCACATTGGAACACAAGCACAACTTCAGGGACGTACCAGGACACTCACTGTGTGCCCTAGGATGAATACCTAGTAATAGGGATTTGAGGCACCTATAGACGTACATAACAACGTCCTTTTTATCACCTGACATATTGTTTGACAGATAAACCTGCCCCCATGGCCTATGTCTGGTTCGTACCAGTATTTTCTTCCTCCCACATTACGCCTTCCTTCCTTGCGTTCCCTTCTTTTTAGTCCCTTGTTTTGAATTATCTTCGTATTCCCCCCATTCCTTCTTCCTCTCTTTTCCCCATCTATCGGACTTGTTTCAGCTAGATTGGCCACAACATGAAATAATGACTAGTAAACTCAGTCCCGTTGTGTGTTTCAGGAGGAGTGCTGCTGATGGTCTATGAGTATCTACGCCTGGCTGCAGAAGCATTGGTGACACCCGGAGAGCCCACTCCCGAGGACCACGTCACGGAATAGAATAGATCTAGGAAAATAATCTGCTCAAATGTTTATTAATTAAGGGAATATACCAAAGCAATCTGTGGATATATAGGGGTGGTCCAATATTTCATTGGTGTGAGGGTCCAATTTTTTAAAATTAAAGTGGTCCCATTTGCAATTTAGCCAATCCTATTTGCTTAAACATTGAAGGTGGGTCTTCCACTAATATTTATCACATTTTTCACAAAAGATGTACATGATTGTTGAACCCCCGTAGTGGTCACAGGTTTTCTTAGTAAGTGGATGAGGTGGGGGTCTAACTTCTGGATCCTCACAGCTTTGGCGCATAGTGGTGGATGATGGACACTCCCTCATTAATTATATTGGCTTGGAAGACGTCATGCAGGATGTGCTGCGTTTGATGCTTGTGTATGGGACCTATTTGGAAACCCAACTATCCAGACCGAGTTGGGAGAAAATAGTATATATGACCAACCCCCTTAAGGCTTTTCTGGTTAGTGACACTGATCTCACTTAACCAAAGGGTGTATTTTCAGTATGTATTGATGGGCTATCCGAACATAGGCCATCCTATCTGACACATGGAGGGTGGCCATCAGTACTTACAAATGGGAGGTGGACATCAGTTTCTGATAAATGGGAGGGTGGCCATCAGTAATCTGAAAATGGGGGGGTGGCCTGGCATATCAGTATATGAAAATGGGGGGGTGGTCATCAGTATCTGATAAATGGAGGGGTGTCCACAGTATCTGATAAATGGGAGGGGGGGGGTGGATCATCAGTATCTGATAAATGGGGGGTGGCGCGTAGCTGAAATGGGTGCATTAGATATATATAAATGGGAGGTGGCCATCAGTATCGTTAAGTGGCGGGGTGGACATCAGTATTGTTAAGTGGCGCGGGTGGCCATCAGTACTGATAAATGGGTGGGTGGCATCAGTATCTGAATAAATGGGGGGGTCATCACCTGATTTTACTAAGGTCAACTGTTTGGCCATAGCATGCATATAGTGACAATCAGATGGCTTCGTGATCCATGCTTATTCCAAACTGCTGGCCGTTTGGGGGGCCGTTGTCACACCCATCACCTCAAGCAGATATTGATGGACTAGTAGGGGGATGGGTGTGCAGAGGGAGCAGGCATGGAGTTATGTTGAGCTTCTGCTAAACAGATAGGATACTGCATCTTAGCTATTAAATCTTTTTTATTTTCTTTTTTTATATGCAGTAGTGCTTTCATCTGCTGAATTTCACCCTGACATTTCTAAATAGATGCTCCGTCTATCATACGGGACATTAGTAGGGTTCCCTATAAAACTTAACTATGCAATGACTTGAGTACATCTCAGGACGTGGTTACACACTTTATATACAGCCAAAAAGCAGAAAATTGTGATTTCTAAACTTGTAATTTGCATAAATTGATTGTGACTAGAATATAAAGGAGGAGTTAAAAAGCTAAAAATATAGGCACGGTTTCTCTCAAAAAGAGCACACAGTGTCTGCAGGTTGTATGTGGTGTTGCAGCTCAGACCGTTTCGTTTGGAGCTGAGCTGTAATACCGAACACAACCTTGAGACAGATGTGGTGCTGTTTTCTGAACAAACAAGCAATTTCTTCTAACCCTTTACATGCCCTTTAAGAGATATCCCATCACTATAATGACCTGTATTTTGACTCCTCTTTTTTTTGTAAGGGTGAGCACATGTTGATGCTCTACGGGAGGTCAATAAAAGGTTGGTGAGATTGTTTTATAAGTTTGTGTGGGTTGTGTGTCAGATCCATTACCAGTGTGTTATGTCAGCCACCCTCATCCCCTCGCCTCACTCTCACTGTGCAGTCATTTACTATATGAGGAATTGCAGTGACATGCACGTCCTTCCACCTTTACTGTTCACCGATATAGCCGTATCTATCGATCTCTATCCATATCTATCTATCGATCCATATCTATCTATTCTATCTATCTATCTATCTATCTATCTATCTATCTATCTATCACCTGTCATCTATCTATCTAGTCTATCTATCATTAGCTTCATTATAACCTGCATATCGATCTATCTATCCTATCTCCTATCTATCTATCTATCTATCTTCTATTAATTATCTATCTATCTATACCTGTCATATATTATTCTCTATCTATCTATCTATATCTATCTATCTATCACTATCTATTATCATTACTATATCTATTTATCACCCTGTCATCTATCTATCTATCTAAAGATAGGAAAAGTAGCAGCACTCCAACATCCGGTAACAGTATGTGAAGTTTACTTTACAGGTACTGAGGGTCTCTCGTGGCACGGGTTAGATTTTTAGGTTATTATTAGAATTTTTAGTAACGAATAATTTTATATAGATCGATAATTATTTTTTTTTTTTAAACCGTTTTGTCGTTTGGCATGTTAGAAGGAAGGGGGGAGGCACGGCGAAATGCAGAACAAGGGAAGGAGGCCACAGGAGGAGGAGGCCCAACGGAATAATAAAAATATAAGGAAGTAGAGTACAACAGTCAACGCGTTGCAACTGTGTCCTTGCGATCTCTGATAAGTTGCCCTGCTTGGTTATGTTTATAATGCCATGGTTTATAATGATGGATTGTGATGGGTACTGAAAGTATTAAGACCCCTTTCTAAATTTTCATTCTTTGTTTTCATTTCAGCCAATTGGCAAGATCAAAAAGTATTTTTTTTTTTTTACATCTCCACTTCATCTTGACAAAAAAAAGAAAGTGATATTTTTGTTTATTTTCTTAACAGAAAAACTGAAATATCACAAGGTCATAAGTTTCAGACTCATTGCTGTTGAACCCTCACATGCTGTCCACTTTCCTTGTGGAGCGATATCATGAAGAACGAACAGAAGGCACATCTGTGGCAAGGCACAGATCTAGGCAGGTTTACAAAAATTCTGCAAGACTCAAGCGGTTCCTAGAGCAACAGTGGCCCCAAATCACTAAGTAAAGCTTGACAACCCACATGTCGACCTGGCCATCTAGCCAAACTAAGCAATCGCGGGAGCACTTGGGGAGAGAGGTAAAGGAAGACCCCAAGATCACTGTGGCTGAGCTCCAGAGATGCAGTAGGTGTGAGATTCACCAAGTCAATATCACTGCAGCCCTGCATCAAGTCAGTGCAAGAACATGTGAAGGCCACATACAGTTTGCCAACACAAAGGATCCCGACTATATAAATCATAATTGAATTGGTTATCTAAGCGGTATGTGTGGAGAAAACACAATCCCAACATGATGCACAGTGGTGGCAGTCATTCATGCTATGGGGGCAGGGACAGGACAACTGGATGCAATTGAAGGAAAGATGAATGCGGCCAAGTGCAGAGATTCCCTGGATGAAACCCTCTTCCAGAGCTCTGGCCCCAGTACTGGGCTGAAGCTTCTACCTACCAAAAAGACAAGGACCCATAAGCACACAGCTAACTAATAACAAAGCAGAGGCTTCAAACATCTTGTTGTCCATTCCTGACTGGCCCAGCCGAGGCCCCGGACCTAAACCAATTGAGACTCTGGCTGAGAGACTTGATGGCAACCAATGTTATACGGACTTATAGATACCAACGTCACCAGCCACCTGAGGGAAGGAGAGATGTGGAGAGGAGAGGACCAAGGATCCCCAAATCCATGGGTGTGATCATCCGTCCGTATCCAGACCAGACAGATCTATCGGTTCACACCAATCAACTTATACTGTCACCTTCGAAACAATTATTCAATAAGATGCCAGGTGGGCCAGTGCCACTATCCTAGATTTAGTGGTACGTATAAAACCAGAATTAGAATTATCCTGAGCTGCAGAATGGGATCTCTGGTTTATTTTTTTTTTTGTGTTATTGTATTTAGTTTTTTTTTTACATACCAAAACATAAAATTTTTTTACTTTGTATGTGTTTATTAAAACAACATCGTTAAAAAAAAAGAAAATCAATTTGAGGGAATGCAGACTGGTGTAAGATACGGCGTCAGAATCCAAAAGCTAAATGGGTTGGCTACTTTACAAAACTTTAATAGGTCCCCCACATCGTGTCTACTCGGTTTAAGTTTGTGTAAGTTGTTGGGACAGGCTGGTCACATGACCCTCTGGCAGCAGGACTCAGGCTTCCATGATGTCCTGTTCACTTCCAGTGGGGGTGGGGGCTATGCAGAATATTACTGTCTGCACAGCCCCTCAGTCATGACTACAGTATTTTTCAGACTATAAGGCGCACCGGAGTAATAAGGCGCATCCATCAATAAATGCCTGCTAAAATGTCTAGGTTCATGATAAGGCGCACTGGACTATAAGGCACACCGGATTATAAGGATGAATGACCAGCGGTGGCGACCTGTGCACAGTTCAGGCAGCTGTTGTCGCTAAGTAGGTTCTATATAAGGCGCACTGGACTATAAGGCGCATCTTTGATTTCTGAGAAAATCAAAGGATTTTTTGTGCGCCTTATAGTCCAAATACTACAGTACTCCCATAGCAGTGGTTGAAAGTGTGAGTTTGTAGTCAACGAATGGAAAAGGCAGGCAGCACTCCAAGGTTCAAATCAAACGTGAGTGATTTTTATTGAAACGGGTAGCGACGTTTCGGTGTTGGACACCTTTTTCAAGCTTTTTCTAGATAGATAGATAGATAGATATGAGATAGATAGAAGATAGATGATATATAGATAGATAGATGATAGATAGATAGATATGAGAGAGATAGATAGAGAGTGATCGCTACGCTATGAGATAGATTAGCGATATATAGATGGATAATAGATAGATGATGATAGAAGCTAGATGATATGATAGCTGATAGATAAAGATAGATGATAGATAGATGCTAGATAAATAGATGATACTAAGCAGGAGATTCAGGCAGCAACCCTATGTAGCCGGGGCAAGATCCGCAATCCGTGGCAAAGGATTCTGATATATGAAAGAGAAGCAGCAGCACTCGATGGTGAATCAAAGCGGGTGTCTTATTTCAAGGGCTGCACGTTTCGGTGTATCCACCTTTTCAAGCATACAAACAAGTGACCAGCATTTGCATATATATCACCCAACCCACATTCTGATGGGTAACAAAACTTATTTGAGCAATATAAGGGAATATACAGTATATTTACAGAGCAACAACCGTGTTACCATTTCAAGTAGGTAGACATAATATCTGATGTGATAACAAGGAATTGTGATGAGTGTACAGTGTTTAAAAAACAATAGTACAGCCTCTGGAGAAAGGACCGCCCCATCGTCAATCAAGAGCCAATCGAAAAGAGTGTAAACCAAAAACAAAGTCTGCTACAAAGCGCCGTTCTGTGTTGTCACTGTCTCCCGGGATACGAAGGAGTTGCGCCTATAATGGTCCGCGTACCGGAAGTGCAGAGTGCATAAGAGTTAGTAGGGGGGGCCGGGAAACGGCGTGGGACAATCGCGCATGCGCACTTGGTCAAGAATATGGCGGCGGCCATTTGGTTAAGGGAGTCGGCTTGAAAAAAGGTGGATACACGAAATGTGCACCCGGAATAAGATCACCCTGCTTTGATTCGCATCGGAGAGTGCTGGTGCTCTCTTTTCATAGATAGATAGATAGGATGACAGGTGTGATCGATAGATGAAGATAGATAGATAGATACAATCCAAGAAGTAGCAGCACTCCGAGACAGCACATGTCAGGTGCTATTCTCGGATTGTATTGTTAGAGACATGGGGCCCGGTCCATGACGTGCACCACCGCCATACTTAGGATCTTTTTAAGTGTGCTGCTTTTGCATTCTTGAGTAGATAGATAGTACATTGAAGAAAGTGTAAGCAGCACACAAACAATGTAGGTGAGGTGGGTGCAGGGCACAACGGGACCAGCGTCAGGCTCTAAGGTAAAGATAGGAGAAAGTAGGCAGCCACTCCAAAACTCCGGTTGGTGGTATAAAGGTGAGTTCTTTATTCCATGTTGACAGGTACAATAAATTGCAAGTTTCGGTCAACTTGAGCCTTTTCAAGCTTGAAAAGGCTCCCAGTTGAGCCGAAACGTTGCACTTTATTGTACCTGTCACATGGAATAAAGACTCACCTTTATACCACCAAACCGACGTTTGGAGTGCTGCCACTTCGATCCTATCTTAGATAGATAGATAGTGAATAGATGATACTGGATATATCGGGATGACGTGAAAGGTAAAGGTGGAAGACGTGCATGTCATAGCAATTCCTCAGTATAGTAAATGACTGCACAGTGAGAGTGAGGCAGAGAAGATGAGGGTGGCTGACACATAAACTGCTGGTTAATGGATCTGACACACAAGCCCACACAAGACTTAATTATAAAACAATCTCACCAACCTTTATTGCTCCTCGTAGAGCATCAACAATGTTTCACCCATTACAAAAAAAGAGGAGTCAAAATACAGGTCAATATAGTGATGGGATATCTCTTAAAGGGTTAGAAGAAACTGCTTGTTTGTTCAGAAAACAGCGCTCATCTGTCCAAGGTTGTGTTCGGTGTTGCAGCTCAGCTCCAAACGAAACGGTCTGAGATGCAACACACATACACAACCTGCAGACCACCTGTGGTGCTTTTTTGAAGAACGCTGCCTATATTTTTAGCTTTTGAACCTCCTTTAATATTCTAATCACAATCAATTATATCAAATACAAGTTTTAGAATCACAGTTTCTTCTTTCCTGTACCAGTGGCTGTATATAAGGGGTGTAACCACGTCCTGAGATGTACTCAGTTATTGCATAGTTAAGTTTATAGGGAGACCCTACTAATGTCCTTATGATAGACGGAGCATTCATTAGAAATGTCAGGGTGAAAAATTCAGCAGATGAAAGCAGCTACTGCACATATAAAAAAAGATATAAAAAAGATTTAAATAGCTAAGATGCAATCTATCGCTCTTTTAGGCAGAAGTCAACAAAACTCCATGCCTGCTCCCTCTGCACACCCATTCCCCCATGACTATCAATATCTGCTTGAGTGTGATGGGGTGACAACAGGCCCCCCAAACCGGCCAGCAGTTTGGAATAAGCATGGACACAGAGCCATCTGATTGTGACTATATGCTATGATCGGCCAACAGTTGACCTTAGTGAAGATCAGGTGATTGACCCCCCCCCATTATCAGATACTGATGGCCACCCCCCATTTATCAGATACTGATGCCACCGCCACTTAACAGATACGAGGCCACCCCGCCCACCTTAACAGATACTGGTGGCCACCCGCCCATTTAACAGCATACTGATGCCCCCCCCCATTTAGCAGTACTATGGCCCCACCCTCCCATTTATCTAGATACTGATGTCCACCCCCACATTTATCAGATACTGATGTCCCCCTCTTATCAGATACTGACACCCTCCCATTTATCAATACTGATGGTCACCCCTCCCATTTAACAGATACTGAGCCCCCCCCATTTATCAGATACTGATGACCCCCATTATTCAGATAATGGGACACCCCTCCCATTTATCAGATAACTGATGGACATCCCTCCCATTTAATCAAGATACTGATGGACACCCCTCCCATTATACAGATAACTGATGGACACACCCCTCCCATTTTAACAGATACTGATGGCCACCCCCCATTTATCAGATACTGATGGCCCATCCCCCCATTTATTAGATAATGAGGGCCACCCCCATTTATCAGATACTGGTGGCCCCCCCATTTATCAGATACTGATGGCCAGCCTCCCATTTTCAGATACTGATGACCAGCCTCCCATTTATCAGATAATGATGGCCACCCCCATTTATCAGATACTGATGGCCACCTCCCATTTATCAGATATGATGGCCCAGCTTCCATTCAGAATGGGCGCCTACATTTATCAGATACTGATGTCCAGCCTCCCTTTTGTCAGATACTCATGGCCAGCCTCCCATTTGTCAGATACTGATGGGCACCCTCCCATTTGTCAGATACTGATGGCCTATGCTTCGGATAGCCCATCAATATACAATACTGAAAATACCCCTTTGGTTTAAGTGAAGATCAGTGTCACTAACCAGAAAAGCCTTAAAGGGGTTGGTCATATATACTATTTTCTCCCAACCCGGGCCTGGATAGTTGGGTTTCCAAAATAGGTCCCATACACAATGCATCAAACAGCAGCATCCTGCAATTACGTCTTTCAAGCCAATATATAATTAATGAGGGAGTGTCCATCATCCCCCACCATGACCCAAAGCTGATCTTCTGTGAGGATCCAGAAAGTTAGACCTCCACCATCATCCAGCTTACTAAGGAAACCTGTGACCACTACGGGGGTTCAACAAATCATGTACATCTTTTGTGAAAAAATTGGATAAATATTATTAGTGGAAGACCCACCTTCAATGTTTAAGCAAATAAGGGATTGGCGAAATTGGCAAATGGGGACCAACTTTATATTTTAAAAAATCGGACCCTCACCAATGAAATATTGGACCACCCCTAGAATATTCCACATGATTGCTTTGGTATATTCCATTAATTATATAAACATTTGAGCAGATTATTTTCCAGTAGATCTATTTCCGTGACGTGGTCCTCTGGCGTGGCTCTCCGGGGTGTCACCAATACTTCTGCAGCCAGGCGTAGGAATACTCATACACCAACAGCATCACTGCTCCTCCTGAAACACAACACAACGGGGACGTGAGTTTTACTGAAGTCATTTATTTGCATGTTGTGGCCCATTGCTGACAATAGGAAGGGAATGTGGGAGAGGAAGAAAATACAGGTAACGCATACCAGACAAGAGGCCATGGGGGCAGGTTAATATCTGTCAAGACAATATGTACAGGTGATAAAAAAGAAGACATGTGTTATGTACGTCTATAGGGCTGCCTCGAAATCCCTAATACCTTAGGTAGGTCATGCCTAGGGCACACAGTGAGTGTCCTGGTACGTCCCTGAAGTTGTGACTTGTGTTCCAATGTGACATAGTGGGAAATAAGACGCCAAGTCCCTACCACTAACCTGCATTAAATCAGGTTATTCACGTCTTCCCGATTCCCTGATCCTCCAGTTGTGACCCCGCCTACAGCTTACAGGAAATGTTCAGAGAAGTCAACTCTACCAGGAAGCAGGAGTGTAACGGGGAACTGGGTGGTGCCTATTTACTTTATGGGTTTGTTTTTAAAAAATATTCTTTTGTTTTATTTTTTATTTTGTGCTGTAGTTGTTAGTACAGTATTATGCCAATCAAACCTGTTAGCAGGAATGTGATTTTTAGCTTATGACAGATTCCAATAGCCGATGCTAAGCTGATTCTGAATAATTTCAGTAGTTTATATAAGTTTATTTCACATAAACTGGCTCCCCGCCTGCAGCATGTGTGTACCTGTTTCAGGCTCCTCTCCTCCACATTCAGTGTGGAGGAGAGGAAGAAAGGATGAGGAGACACAGGCACACACAAGCTGTTCTGACCCTCCCCCAGAACTCGCCACATGCTGCTGGCAGGGAAACAGGTAATGTGAAACAAACTTATATAAAGTACTGAAATTATTCTGTTAAAAAAATAAAAAAAAAAATCAGCATATAGGAACCTGTCACAATCTAAAAATCACATTCCCGGTGACAGCTTCACTTTATATACAAAATGTACTAAAATTATCATTTATTGAATAAGTTTTTAAAAAAATATATAAATCATTATTTTATTTAACAATTTGAGGTTGACGATGAGGTGGTATTTTCAGTCATAAAATTAGGAATACAACCAGAGGAATCAACCCTTCAAATATAATCTTTTGTGTGACATCTTGCCCGCTTACCTATAAAAATCTCCACGAAAGTCAAGTGATAATGAGATGATAAGAGTCATATATAGCTAAGATGAGTCAGGTTTAGAGGCTGCAAGCAGGAGACATACGAGAGGCTCCCATCTTCAGTTCTATAGGACCACAATGTCATATTAAAGAAAACTCTCCTCATTCAGATCCGATCAGGCATGTGGTTCTGTAAGCTGCACAACTAGAGATACAGACAGGTAAAGAAATAGGTGGGAACAGGCTCTTTATCTGCAGCTCACATCCCCAACTATGTAAACGGTTTATGTTTAAAGAAAATCTACCATCAAAATCCATCATGATAAACCAGGGCTATTACTCATTCACAGTGGCATTACCAGAGCCCCTCCGTGCGGCAGCCTTACATGCTGTTACACTGTTCAGGAGCACTTCCCCCTCTCACTGCAGAAATTTACTCTGCTGCAGTGAGATTACATTTGGCAGAGGGAGGGGTGAAGTGCTCAGGGAGCAGTGGGGGGTGGTAAGTGCAACAGTTTATGAAGCTACACACACACAGGGGCACTAGAAATGAATCATTAGCATAATTTTAAAAAGTTGATGTTAGAAGTAAGGAGGCTTTGGATAACAATTATAAGAATATTACCGCAGTCACGGTGCCTTGACCTATGAGTAAGTGTTCATGGTTTAAACTGCTTGATTTTGATGATGGATTTTAAAAAATACCTGAATCTCTGGTTTTGTAGATCAGTGAAACACAAGCCCGTTGCCATCTGAGAGAGAGAGATAGATATAGATAAATATATCTATAAAGCTACTCCCCCTGCCTCCTCTAAACTTGACTCATCTCAGGCAAAATATGACTCTTTTCTGTTTATTTTTACATGATTTTAATAGAGATTTTTTATTTGGTAGATTTCAAATAAATGAAGGGATTATAGAAAGAACATTTCATAACCTACCTGAGGGGAATAATAGTTTAATGAGGTAAAATCTTAGTCCCTTAAAGGTCTTATGCACCTCTATGGGTCTGTACAATGGTGATCCCTATATTATGCTGAACATGTAAAGCTAGTTGTATGGATCCAGTATGGGGGTCACAGGCAGGGTCGGCTTCAGGTTTCAGTAGGCGCGGCATGAAATATTCAGAAACTAAAACAGTCCCTAAAATATTCCCTACCAAACAGCTCGGTCATAGTTATTTTATATAAAGCCCCCCTCATTGTTATGGATTCCTTATTTACAGCCTTATGTGGGGCCCCCAGCAGCTCTGGGCCCCGGCACTTGCTTGGACATGCCGGTCCTGGTCACAGGGAATCCCTACTGTTCTATATTGGAGAAATGTATTATTTATGTGTCTATGAACATTGCAGGTTTAGACATTGTGATAAGACTATCTGGTATAACTTTGGGCTGTAACTTTTCTGCACTTTTATTAAATCTGCCCCTACGGGCCAATAACATGGCTGCCTGAATGAGCCCTTGTGCACATTACAGCCCCCATCCTATCAGAGTAGACCACTCAGTCGGAAATACCCCATTACTCCTCCTGCAGTATAAACATCCGAGTAACCATACATCAGAATTTATGAGATCTCTGTGCTTTTACATCCCAGTTCATTATGTAACATTCTTGCAAACAGTGGAAAAAATTTTTTTTAAATCCATTCTCAAATAACCCGAGGTGTGCATTTAGTGGACAATGGAGAGCAAAATCCCAAAGCCTCTTGACAGTTACCAAACTGAACAAGTTTGCGCAATGCGACATTTGTGCCAAAAAATCAACCTGAAATTCTTGACTCTGACAAGGCACAAAGAAGCAAAAATGCAAAGCGAGAAAGTAGGTGTACACAGGTGGAGGAAGCTGCAACGCCTAACGCTACAAAGACTGGAGAAGTGGGTGAAGAAAACGCGGTCCTAGCTCTGGGTCTAGACCCGAACAGATGGAACAGTAAATTACTAAAGCTAAACGAAGCTATTAATCAGCTTGATACATAAACCGGTGGCTAATTGAGAATAATGTCCTGCAGCTTTCTGGTACAAAAATTGTAATTATAGAGCCGCAAATAATGATAACACCTAATAAAGATCCGATTACCGACTCTACAATGACTTCATATGCAACTGCTAACAAGGATAATTAGGACAGGAATTACCAGGCCCGAGCCGCATGATCTTCGGAAGAAGACCTTTGTAGAGCGCCAGGAACCTACAAGACATGGAAAACAGGTGTTAAGCATTATAAAAGTACAATAGTAATATAATAGTACTAAATAACGTAATCAATACAAGGAGAAAGAAACAGATTTAACTAATAATCAGTCAAAGAATATATATGATCGTGAACTGTAGAAACAGCTCATTTTACCAATTCTCTGATTCCCATTCTAAGAGTTACCAGGTTCCTTAAAGGGGTATTCCCACAAAGTCAAGATTCTTATATGTACTCAGGATAACAAAATAATACATTCTCTAATTCGCTGTTATTAACAAAAATGCAGCATTTTATAGATATATGTCCAACCAGTCTCTATGAGTCCTGCTGTACACATTTCAGTTGCCCCTAGACACGACTCTAACTTCTGACTTTAGGGTCAGGTGGCTACCATCTTCGATTTCTGTGGGACTCCGTGCTACTGAGTTTCTGTGTCTTTCTCCTCTGAGCCTGTAGCCCTGCCCCCTACATGGAGCTCAGAGACACACACTTAACACATCTTGCCAGCAAACTACAAGGAGATAAGTGATTTGGGGGAGGGGGAGGCAGGCACATATCTGTGAGATGTAGGAGTGCTGGCAGTGTAAAAGTCTGTCAGCCTCTGTGTAATAGGTATCTGGTGCATCTCTGATCTGTCTCATCTCTCTCTTTCTATGTGTCAGTGTGTTAGTACAATGTCAAAATCCAGATGAAAGTGTATATACACCTGTACCCTGATAATCTAACCACATTGTCACCCCACAGAACTGGATAATGTGTCTGCTTAGAGAGTCTCTGCCCACAGCCTGAGATTTTACACTGAGCAGCCTAGAGAGTAATAGGTGCCTATCATAGGAAACTTTAGCATGGTAAGTATAAGACCCTAATATATTATACTTAACTTGATCAAGTTTCCCGTTAGCTGCGGGGAGATGTGAGTTACGTGACTCCAGGGCAGCAGGACTTGGGGCTTTCTGTGATGACCTGTGTCCTGCTGGCTTCCTGTAGATGGAGGTGAGTCTGCACACCCCCTCAGTCTTAGCCAGTCCTACATCATGGGATGGAAGTGCATGCCAAGGACTTCCGCACATCTGAAGTAATGCCTGCACAACCCTCTTAATCCACTAGTAGTCAGAAGGACATGGTACATCATAGAATGTCCCTAGTCCTGCTGCGTCGGGGGTTCCCTGCCCTACGGGTCTTGGTGGTGAATGAGAAACTTTATCACAGTAAGTGTAATATGGGTGACCCTATAAGGGTCTTATACTAACCCTGTTTAAATTTTCTTTAAGTGGGTAACAGGTGTAAATTAGCCAGAACTGCATGCAAAATTAAAATAGAAAGTGTATAGGTAGAATTATTTTCCAAAAAAGTCAACAGGGGAGGGGTTTGTTAACATATGCAAAGCACTTAAATTACTTTAGAGTTGGGGGGTAAGGAGGACTGGCCTGGTATTTAGAGGCCCCCAACTTTAGTTTACAAAACTAAAGGCCGGTTATAAAAAAAATAAAAAAATAAACATGTAAGGACAATTTTTTCTCAAATAAAATGTGTTAAATTTGTCTGAGTGTATCATTATTTTGGTTGGGAACAGGCACATATTCAAATGTTCAGTGGCCCAAACCCAACGAGTCCCCACTTATATCGGATCTGTACCATATTCCAAAACATTTTGAAGATAAACAGAATTTAGTACTATAGTTACTATAAGCAACCCACCAGACTGGAAGGAAGAGTATGTAGAGGGCTAATTGCCTTCAATCAGCTCTGTCTACTCTAAGTGGCCATTAATTACCACCACTAAACTTACCAAATTGTGTAGAATTTTATTAGAAAATATATAGATAAAAGTCAACCTTGAAGAGGAATCTAAACGAATGCAAAGCACTTAAATTACTTTAGAGTTATTTTTGGGTAAGAAGGACTGGCCCGGTTTTAGTGCAACAACCCAGGGCCCATTGCGGCTCACAACTTCAGTTTACAAAATTAAACGGCCGGTTATGCCAAATTGTGCAGAATTTTATTAAATAGAAAATAAAAAGTAGATCAAAGTAAGCAGAACTTAAGTAATAAAGATAATATCTGAAATAATCCTCACACCCTTCTTCCTTGTAAACTGTAACAATTGTCTTCCAACAGCTGCGATATTTAATGACTCCAGGTTCTGGCTGTGGCCCTTGAATCCGACTCTTGGCCACATCGAATGGGATGTTGATGGTGGAAGCTAGCGTCCCAGAGGCCAAGCCGATTGTAAACTTCCTTAAGAACTCCAGCCTTGCATCCTAGATAAGCAACGACACATACAAAATCCAACGTAAAACAGCAAGAAATTTACATTGAGCGTTCCAAATTCTGGCACGGGTTTCCTCCTCCGAAAACATCATCCCATAATTACAGTGATAGAGAGATTTAGAGGCTCAGGAAGATAACCGTGAAACCACAACTGGGTGGAGCCCTGCCAGCTCCTAAGTAGTGGTCTAATTTACAACGCTCTGGCTCCGAGTAGGAAAATCCTACAAACAGGTGGGTAAACTACGGAAAGATAAAATGGATCTCTCCGGAGCAAGCGAGACACCTTACTGCACCTGTACCGTACAATTAGGTGCACCTTTTAAAAGAAAAACAGCTCAAAGCTTAGCACGCCTTTGCCCGACCATTAATCCTGACCTCCGTATGGAGAAGAAAAAACACATCTCCTCATTGCCCCAACAAGGGCTTTCCACTGGGAGCAATACGGCCGTTAAGACGTTTTTCGTCTGGTTTAGGTGTTCTTCTACTAATGCGGTGTTTTCCTGCCTGTGTCGGTGGGGGAGATGTTATTTGCTCCGAGCCTCGTACGTGGCTTTAAGAGGATTCTGGGTAATGTGCCTTTAATCAGCAACCTGGCACCCAGCACAATGGGCTCCTTGCAGAGAGATGCGGGAGGATTTCCGCGGGTTGCAAAGATTCTTCCCTGACAATCCCATTGGCTCTGTTTTCGCACATGGTCCAAATCGCCTGTGGGCACATTTCCTCACACAGGATTCATAAATACAGTCCATAACGAGACTCTGGGTTTTCGGCATATGGGGATGATTTGTGTAATTGGCCTTTACAATGTACTTAGTATTACTGTATCAAAACACAAGAAACCTGAGTACTCTATTAGCTAATTGGCCAGAATATTTTACAAATGACAGCAAGAGCTTGAACCAGGAAGCCCACTAAAGCGTATGTATGTGTCCGCAAGACCCCCAAATGGTAAATTAAATAAAGGCGGAAAAAAAAAAAAAAGTAGGCACACACTCGCACATATAAGGCTGTCGCTGGCCTGCAGGTTTTTTCCACATTTCTTCTTAGATGTCGCAGATCTGTCAGCAGGAAATGTTCTCTCACTACTAAACTAACAAGCTCGCTGCGGTAATGCACTGCGGGGCCGTGCCCCTGAATTAAATAGCTTTTACCTACTGAAGGCATTAGGATATGGTTTAAAGGAACAGTCACACTCCTAGGAACATGAAAGCACCCAGCCATGTTACCCGAGCTTAAGATTTTAAACAATCAGATAATTATTTAAAGGTGGACATCAATCATTTTTTTTTTAACATTTTAATTAAAAGAATTAAAAAGATGAAAAAATATTGGCCCTTGATTCCGGGGGGGAGATAGAATGACACTTTTAAAGTGTGCAAAAAAAAGTTGAAAGGAATTTGATAAATAAAAAAACAAAAACAGTCGAGAAAATTTTTTAGTTAATAATAACAAAAATATTAAAAGTAATAAATAATAACACTTTTTATTAAATTGTGAATTTATGTGATTATTATTATAGTTTTAGACTATGCATCTTATTATGAATTTATGTTAATGCTTTTATGTTGATTCAGTTATAGTATATTACATTACATGGTGTTGATTTGTATTACATTACGGTTAGTATTTTTGGTTTATGGAATTTTGCATTGTAATGTATTGAATTCTGATATATATTATATTTGTTTATGTATTGTTTATTTGTGGTGTATTTCATTACATGTCATGTTGAATGTTAATGATTCATATTATGGTAAGTTAATTTATGCATTGTTTGGTAACACAATATTATTCAGTGAAAACTCTCTAGAAGACCACCCCTTTCAGAAGACCTCCTCCATAAGAGACCAATTAATACTTCAGTGTCTGATTTACTCTATGGAAGTCCCCCCTACCTCTAAATGAACAGACCACTATTGAAGACCAATTTTCTGAGCAAAATTGGGCAATATGCTTCGCGGTATTGTATTATAGTATATTTATTTTATTTTTTAATGTGAATTTTGATTCATTTTATGTTCATTTATGTATTGTTTATTTACAGAATATTATATTATATTGTATTAATATTATTGTATTTATTTCATCTTGGTTTACAGCAGGGGTCCCCAAACTTTTTACATAGGGGGACGTTCACGGTCCATCTCAGACCGTTGGAGGGCCGGACTAAAGTTTAAAAATAAATAACGGTACACGTGACCGGATCCGTAATACACTGGGACCCCCCTCAATTAATTTATATACTGCACGCCCTTGTGAATTATTAATCATTAAATATACTGGGACCCCTCTCCATGAATTATTTCCCATACTGCCCCTCCATCATTAATTATTTCCTATGCTGCCCCCCACCATGAATTATTTCCTATGCTGCCCCTCCATCATTGATTATTCCCTATACTGCTCCTCCATCATTAATTATTTCCAATACTGCTCCTCCATCATTAATTATTTTAAATAATGCCCCCATAATTAATTATTTTTTTTATATCAGGGACCCCCGACCGCCAAAATCTATTTGCTGCTGGTTAACAATAATAAAAAAAAAACCTATACTCACCTCTGGCAGCGGCTCCCGTGTCTTCTTTCTTCGGGCTGCTGTCGGCCAGGAAGGGGTGCGCGGCCGCATGATGACAGCATCATGTGGCCGCGCACTCAGGTTCAAGGAGCGATGTGCGCGGGGGTTGTCTTCCGGCCACATCGCCCCACCTGCAATAATAGTGCTTGAGCGGCCACATCGACCACATTGAGCACTTTTCAGTGACGGGCAGGAGCTTCCTGTCCGGACGGAGGCTCCTGCCCGACTGCCGGGGACCTCAGCAGGAGCCGCTGGCGCTCCGAGAGCTGGATGCGGGCCGTAGTTTGGGGACCACTGGTTTACAGCATACAGCATTATATTATGTTGATTTATAATATATTAAATTGATTTATGTATTGACCTACAGTATTTTATGTTTAATAACCGATTCATATGTTGACTAAAAAAATCAAATAAACGAAACATCTGGAAAAACTAATAAAATAAAAACCATTGGGGCACATTAATAAAATCTATCACAAATAAAAAATAACTTTTTTGCCCCCACAGAACTGCTTTCAGTTTTTTAGAGCAGAATACAACATGAAGCTATGATTGGCTACTTCTGAATAGGCAAAAAAGGTTTTTTTTTAATAGAAACTTTTATAAATTCCCAACATTGAGTTCAATTGATAAATGTAAATGTATGTATAACAAGTAACTGAGCGGCAATATTGTGGCAAATAAATAACTTTTTACAATAATTTTATGATCGGAAAACTGACCAATAAGCTTGTCTTATGAATTAAAGCCCAATTGGACAAATTATCAATTTTTACACTATATTGGCTGAAATTTTACAAAGAAATATTATTTTAACAAATGGACTGATGGGTGTGGACTAAACGGACATATCGAATGACAGTAGAGGAAATATCAGAGCAGTATACTTTAGAGATGGTGTCCACAAATGTCAAAAACATATTTATGCTTTTGACATTATGGGGCACATTTACTAAGGGTCCGCAGCCGCGAATTCGTTGGGTTTTTCCCGAATATTTCCGCTTTGCGCTGTATTTCACGGGATTGTGGCGCACGCGATCGATTTTTGGCGCAATCGCGCCGTCTTTCGCGCGACAGAAATCGGGGGGCGTGGCCACCGGCCAACCCAAAGGATTCGGAAAAACCGCAGAATTTAAAAAGCCATTTGTGTCGCAAGATCAAGCACTCACATACACCAGAAAAAAGCAGGTGAACTTCGGCGGACCTCGGCGCAGCAGCGACACCTGGTGAATATCGGCGCACGGACCTTAGTGAATCCCGGCAGAACCCGAATCAGCCTCGGAGAACGCACCGCTGGATCGCGACTGGACCGGGTAAGTAAATGTGCCCCTAGGTTTATTTATGACTTTTTATCTCTCAATTTTTTTTTTATATAAATAATTTTTAGATCAGATGGTTTTTTACAATCCCATATTTACTATTATTTCCTATTGCTTATGCATATTACCCATATATACTCGAGTATAAGCCAACCCACATTTTAGCCGAGGCCCCTGATTTTACCACAAAAATCTGGTAAAACCTATATTTTTTTTAATCGAGTATAAGCTGAGTTTGGGTTTTCAGCACATTTTTTTGTGCTGAAAATCTAGGCTTATACTCAAGTATATTATTCCTTGAGATTCTGTAGGATATATATTATGGGTAGTTTTTTTTTTTATCCTAGTGTGTTTATTAATTGGACCTGAGGACGAGGACACATTAGAACCACCAGTTTCTCCTCAATTGGAGGATTTCCTGATTATATCTACTCACCAGTTAAATATCTGGTGATTCTGTGCTGGATTATCTCATACCCAGATTATTAGACTACCGTAATTAACTTTACTGTCTGTAGGATGCCGCACACCTTTACCTTGAGAAGTCGTTCCACAAAGAATTCAATCATCTCCATTGTTTTTCAGTAATTCTTACTTAACCCGGGAAATAAGATCCGATGAGGCGACAAATCTACAGCCTTAACGAAGTCAGTAAATGATCCATGGTTTGGCAGGAGATTTTCTGCTATAATTCACAGCATGTCGGGGGCTTTTGGGTTAATGTTAACCCCTACAGCCTTAGACTGTTGCATATAAACTGTGGTGCATTTGAAGGATTGGGTTAGATAATTGGTCTTTTATATTTTCTCATCATATATGTTTATTGCTATCTCCAGGGATGGCAGATGCCTAGTGAGTGGTACCCCAGAAAAGTAGTGGATTCTAATATAGGCGGTTTGGGGTCTAAGCCTTCTAGAGGGCTTATGGCCACCCAAACCACCCACAAAATTTTATATTCAGAAGGACCCTCAGCCTTGAAATCCTCGTACATATGTTCCTGCTCTCAAAACACATGTACACAATAGTCATTTCAGGACCTTGGAAGGTCCTCCAGAGGTTCTGGAACCACAGATCCTTAAAGCAGCCAGAAGGGACGTATTCTCTATTCTAGCTGATTCTAGTCGCATATGTAGGAAATGATTAGAGACTTGTAGGGACTATAATATCCATACAGCCCAGGGCCATGGCTGTTTTAATCTGCCCCCGAGTAGAACATGTCAGGATCAGGTGTAAATCTATCGCCTATACAGTATACGATACATTGTAACAATGTTAGAACTCAGCTGGTTCCAAATAGTAGGCAAATTTCAATGGTCATAGAGTGAGGAGAAACTGGGGTCTAGAGTCACTTATTTTAGTGATCCTGGGACCCTAAGGGATCAGGGGGTTATAGCCTGTCCTGGGGATAGGGAACCCATCGGGACTATTTGGAACACTAAACCACACACAAGTCCATATGGACCAGTGGCACCATGTCTGAGACAACTCTCTATGAACTCTATCTGGGGCCCCTTTTACTTACATGAGATGGTGATCTCAGCACATATGAAGTGGTTAAGTAAAGCCGGAAATCACACTTTGGCGTTACGAAGGTGCGGCGCATGTGCTCTTGCTGCAAACTGACGTAATAGTAGGTCGATGTGCGGCAAGGATGTATGAGTAGAGATGAGCGGACCCATATTGTAGGTTCGGTTTCAGCGTTCGGTCGCTGAACATATTGGCTGCGGAGCAGTGAATCCAGTAAATTAACACCCCATACAATTAGTCCATGACGATGATTGGCCAGGGTGTGCACAGTTAAAGCAGTGAAAACAAGGCCTACAAGAAAATGGCGCAAAAGCATTTTTTTTTTTAGTCAAGTTCATAGATAAGGGCACCAGGTCTATGACCCCTAGTACCTACAGCTCATTCTGTATCTTTTATACATCTGGATGGAGACATCAGTATACACACACTCAGCCGTATAGTCTGGAGATTGGTTTTCTTGCTTCGAGGTATGGGGGATACAGTAGCCATTACCTTGTTACCCAACAGGTGATGATCCGAGGGGTAGCTCTTTAAACAATAGACATTTAAGGCACATAGATATGATGAAAATATCTAGAAACAGCCCCTATACAGCCCCTATTCATCACATAACTGTAGTATGTACGGGAAGTGGCTTTGGAGAAACAAACTATGAAATAAGAAGGTTGTTTGCAGCATATTTGTACATAACAGAACAAAGGACAAATCCTCTAAGAACAAATAAATCCATAAAATACTTCATGTACAAGTCATTTACGAAGTAAAAGTGGGTAAACACAGAAGTTATTGTTTTTGTGATTTTCTTTTGTAAACTCATTAAGTAGGAAATGCTCTGTTTATAGAGATACCCAAATGATTCCGAAAAGGAACACGCACATTAGGGGAACTTCAAATTCACAGGATGTGTTTTTGGTGGTTATAAAACAGATACTTCCATTCTCTTATTTCGCCACTGACAAACAGAAACCCGCATGGAGGCATATGGCCGTATTGTTTATTTACACTGTGGTCTTACCGGGGATATGAATGCAGTTAGAGGAACATCGGATGATGTGAGAAAGTCTGTCTTGGGAACATTAAAAGTAGCCAACAAATACAGACTTTTAAAATTAATAGATATTATATCGTCTTAAAGGGATTGTACCACCAAACACAATTATTCCCTATCTACAAAGAGGATTTAGTGGGAATCACTGGGAATCCAACTGGTAGACCCCCATCGATCAGGGAACCTAAATACTTTCAGAATTCTCCATGTGAAGCAAGACGTGGTGGGCATATGTGAATGATACTCAGTTCAACTCTATGGCCCAAGCGATATCTTCATGCCCAGAAAGAACTTAGTAGGACTTCCAGTCCCTCATGCTCTCGAACGCCCTCCTAAGTCTTGCAGTCGTGAAGTGCCATCCACTTTTAAGACCACTGCTAACAATGGTACATATGACCCAGGGGCGTAACAAGGAGAGGCTGGGCCCCATAGCAGACTTATGAATGGAGCCCCATTCCCCCTTTAGAAAATATACATATTTGTATACTCATATACACACATTTCTACTTTCTTAAACACATACACACATTTATACACTCGCACACAAATTAATGCAGTGATATATACATTTATACACTTACACAGATCTGTCCCTGTAGCTGCTGATCACATGGGGGAAGTACACAGCAGCAGGTAGAGATGAGAGATCCCTAGTCCTGACATTTTGCTGTGTTATCTGAGCTGCCGGTTCATGCTGTGTTCTGTGGAAGATGTGCACTGTTATTTACATATTGGGGCACATTTACTTACCCGGTCCCTGCGCGATCCCCGATCGGGACTGTCCGAGGAGGATGAACTCCTGATCAGGTCCACCGGAGTTAACCGTCTTCTTCCCGATGTATGTAAGTGCATGGCTTGCGACACAACTTTTAAGTTAAATCCCGCGTTTTGTCGGATGCACATGCACATGTTGGATCATCCAATGGCCCACCCCCCCTATTTTGTGTCGCATGAAAGCCGGCGCAATTGCGCCAAAATCCCCTTTTAAGTCCCTGTCCCAGCGGTGCAAAGCGGAAATCGTCGGGCTTTCCGACGAAAGTGTGGTCCGGTAGAAGCCATAGCCGCCGCTATGGGGCCCGCAGTGTCAGGGGGCCCCATCATCTGATGAATGGAGAATGTGCGCCATTATATACATATTATGCTGTACATTGTACATACATATATATAACATATATGTCAGTGGTGGCGAACCTATGGCACAGGTGCCAGAGGTGGCACACAGAGCCCTCTCTATGGGCACCCGCCATCACCCCAGCACATATTTTGCCAGACAGGACTCAAGGCCTCTTGCAGTCCCAGGCAGCCCAGGACCCTAGAAGGAAGCTACAATGATAATCCAAAATTCTTCTCCTTCTTTCTACTGTATTGGTGTCCTCAGGTGCCTATACAATTTAAACCTGTGACACAGCATGGAGAAATAAGTTACTGCTTAAATTATCCCATTGGCACTTTGTGAAAAATATGTGGGTTTTGGTTGTAGTTTGGGCACTCGGTGTCTATAAGGTTTGCCATCACTGATATATGTGATCTATACATGCTGTATATGTGTGTTTGCTGTAGGTATATAGTGTGTAGTGTGTTTATATACTATATGTGATGTGCATGTGTGTGTGTGTGTGTGTAGAAATGTGTGTGTATGAGTGAAGAACTAAATGTATGTTTATGTATATAGGTATATAAATGTGTGTAAATATGTATATTGTAATATGTATATTTTTAAGGAGGCCCCATTCAGAATTCTGCTATGGGGATCTGCCTCTACCTAGTTACGCTCCTGGCTAATTTATTAGAATCCTTGCAAATACTAACAATGAAAATCTCCCTGAGGGACACCCAAGGTAACACCAATATCTATACCTATGTGTTTCTACCCCCAGTATAAAGCCTATGGAAAACTGGGGAGATTGACAATTCACAACATAGGATTTGAAGAGCACCAAATAAATTCTCCTTGTGTCATGCACCGTTCGCTAGGCGTGACATAGTATAGTATATTTACTTATGCAATTTCAGCAGTTTGCTTAAGCTGCAGCTGATCACACATTTCTTCTCATATTGCAGGAAATGTGCGATATTACACACACGGATACAGTAGATTGCAAAAGCATACACGCCACTTCAACTTTTCCTCATTTTTGAAACGTTACAGCGATAAACCTAGATGTATTTTGTTGACATTTTATTTGATAGAAAAACACAAAGTATCAAGTATTTGTGAAGTGTAAAGAAAGCGATAAGTGCATTTGTAAATTCTTGCAAACGATAAAACTTATGTGTTCAGAAATGCCCAACCCTGATGATACACCCCCTTCCTATGTTGTAGGACCACCTTTAGCTGCCGCTTTGTTGGGGGATGTCTCCACCAGCTTTGCACTAAAGGCTGGAATGTTTGTCCCTTCTTCTTTTAGCTTCAGCTCGGTCATATTGTGATAATTTGCCAGTACATCCACAGATTCTCAATGGGGTTAAGGTATGGACTCATGAAGCACATGAAAATGAATGGATGTAAACCTATTCCATTGTAGCGTTGGCTGTATGTTTAGGGTAATTGCCCTTCTGGATGGTGATTCTACATCTTAGTCTCAAGTGTTTTACAGCATCTAATAGGTTTCCCCTGGGATTGCTAAGTATTTAGCGCCATCTTTCCATCAACTTGGAGCAGCTTCCCCAGACCATGAAGAAAAGCCTCCCCTGAGCATGATGCTCAACCACCATCACAGTGGGGGTGCGTTGTACAGGGTAGGTGTACGGTTGGCTTTTCTCCACACATAGAGGCACATTTACTTAGCCGATCCCTCGGAGTCCCCGAAAAGTGCATTGTCCGGCAACAATGCACATCTGCCGCGATTCACTAAGATCGCTGCCCGATATCCTGCATGTGTCGCTTCCCCGCTCAGATCCGACGGAGTTCCCCTTCTTCTTCCTGGTGCATGTAAATGCATTGGTTGCGACACAATTTTAATCTTAAATCCGAATCAGTCGGATCATCCATTGGCCCGCCCCCGATTTCTGTCGCATGAAAGCCAGCACCGTTGCGCCAAAACCCAATTGCGGGCAACACAATCCCCTTCTACATACCTGTCACAGCGGTGCAAATCCCAAAAATGTCAGGAAATCCGATGGAAATGTGATCCGGGGGAACATTTGTAAATAAGCCCCATAGTGTTTAGTATTTAGGTCAAAAAGTTGAGTCTCATATGACCAGATTACTTCAATTTGCTTGATCTCTTGTACATAACATTTTGCAAATGGGACTTCTTGGCCGCTTTTCATTATCTGGGCTGTCGGTTTAGGTGGACGACCATGTCTTGGTAGGTTACTAGATGTCCCATACTCCTCCCATACCTGATGATGGATTGAACAGTGCTCTGTGAGATGTTCAGAGCTTGAGCTATTATTTAAAACCTATCCCTGCAAAACACTTTCTATCCAAGTACTTTATTAGAGTTTATAGGGACTGAATATATATGGTCACCAAACTTTTCTTTTAAAAAAAAAATATTTTCATAACTTGATGCATTGTGTTGCTCTATCAAATAAAATACATTCAAGTTTGTGGCTGTTACGTTAAAATATGAGTCAATGGCTGTGAAAACTTCTGCAACCCACTGGTATACATCAGGCCACTCATGTAAAATTCAGAATTCTAGGTTCTCTATTCGATGTAACAGGGTCATCCTAGCACTTACTGATGTGTTTATGCACTGATAGCAGTTTGATGGATTTATAGGGAAATTCTGCAGTATGATATTGTATTATATACTGTCAAAGTCTACCAATCAGAATCCATTCCAGCCATATCAATGGAAAGTTACCATCAAAGGGACAAACACTGTTCACAACTGCTTGACACGCTACCATTTTCCCTACTTAATAGTAACATACTAGTAAATGAATAGGTTGGGTAATCATATGCACAGAAATCCCCCTTTATACATTGCTAGATAGATGTAGCTTTATTCTAACAATTACGATTCTGTAACTTTTCAGTGAGTCCTTTTTAATAGAGAATCTTGATACATTTTCCCAATTATTTGTGAAAATATACAATATGCTGGCACACCTCGCTCCCTTCCTCACTGGAGCAAATAAATAGTATGAGCCCCATTGCCCAACTCAAAGCTTCTCTTATTTGAAACAAATTCCAAAACCGCAATCCAAATAAATGTAAGAAGGAAAAGGGCAGAGAAAAGAAAGATGCCTTTAAGAATCTTCATGGAAATGATGGATTATGATAACCTGAGGATGCCCGATGATCCCATCTGATGGCAGAAGATAAACAGGGTTAGGTCGGAATAACATTGTGGTAGTAGAGACCTCCTGCTAAATCCCAGGTGTTCTCAGCTCCAGCCTCCGAAGTTCATTTATCATTGTACAGATAACACATTGAATATACAGACACAACAATAGGTACATTGCTGACGGACAGTCCACTTCATCTTCTCACATGTGTGGACCATATACAGAGCACACCTCAGTGAACTCTATGTATAGTATTACATACCAATAGGTCTTATACATTTTATGCCAAAACAGAGATTATCTGCTGCCACCCAGACATAGTCATTCATAAATGGTCACCCGTAACAACCCTTCTAGTCGGAGGAAAAGACTACACTTCTGGGATTTCTGCAAGCATGTCTATGTATTGATAGTATTGTTCCATGAATTAGAGAAAGATTAAGTGCCTACTAATGTACTATATAATAAAGTGGCACTGTATGTATTTATAAACCTGGTTCTGGCACTGAATTTATGTACTAAGCTTGGTCCTGGTGCTATTTTTATGTATGAGCCTGGTTCTGGTGCTGTATTTTTATGTTAACCTAGGTTCTGGTGCTGTATTTATATACTGAGCTTGGCATAGGTACTGTATTCATGTACAAAGCCTGGTTCTGGTGCTGTATTTATATACTGAGCATGGCATAGGTACTGTATTCATGTACAAAGCCTGGTTCTGGTGCTGTACTTATGTTCTGAGCTTGGTTTTGGTGTTGTATTTATGTACTGAGATAGGCTACAGTAATATATTTATGTACTGACGATGGTTCAGATGCTGTAGTTATGTACAGTAACCTACTAAGCTGGTGCTGTATTTATGTATAAAAGCCTGGTTCTATTGCTGATGTTGTATTTATGTACCAAGCTTGCTTCTAGTAGAGTATTTATGTTCTGAGGTTAGTTTTTGGTGCTGTTTTTATAATGTTATATTTATGTACATTTATGCCACATGTTATTATACTCTGTATTTTATAATTAAATCAGGATGATGGGGGAGGCCTATATTATAGTGAATTCAGGAAGTAGGCAATATTTCTATATATTTTCTATTGAATGTGTGTGGCGTACTATTGAATAATTTAGTCAGCGGGAGGTATTTAGTTTATTGGGTACTACGGTTTTGTCCCACACTTCAAAATCTGTGTGCGCTATATAAATAAAGGAATTATTATTATTATAAAGATGACTCCACTCCACAGCTATTCCTATTTGATTGAGAGTTCTAGTGACAAAAATCCGATCAGAACTTTTCTCTAATGGTGGGATCCCTAGTGATTGGCAGTACCGTATTTTTCAGATGATAACGCGCACCTTCAATAAAAGCCTGCTAAAATGTCTAGGTTCATATATAAGGCACACCTGATTATAAGGCGCACCTGATTATAAGGATGAATGACCAGCAGGTGGTAGAGCTGTGCACAGTTCAAGGCAGCTGTTGTCTGTAAGTAAGGTTCATATATAAGGCGCATAGGATTATAAGGCGCACCTGATTATAAGGATGAATGACCAGCAGGTTGCAGACCTGTGCACAGTTCAAGGCAGCTGTTGTCTGTAAGTACGGTTCATATATAAGGCGCACCTTTGATTTCTGAGAGAATCAAAGGATTTTTTGTGCGCCATATAGTCCGAAAAATACAGTAATCTATGTGTAAACTGAGTGTTACATTTCAGCGCCACCATAGTTTAAACTGTGAATTACACAAATTAATGAATTGCCAGTGTAATGTAGGGATGGACAGGTCCTCCAGAGCAAGCCACTCTCCATCCCGGCCTATTGATAGGAGTCCTGAATCTCTGATCCAGCTCTATATACTCAGATGTCTAACAGATGACACATAAAATTGTTAAACTTGACAACACTTTTAAATGTAGCAACAGAAGATTGGAGCGTGTGTTACAAATGTCGGCCACGTCTGGCACTGTCAGGGTTAATAAAGCTAATCACAGTTAGCGCGAGCTCTGATTGCAGAGACAGATGGGCGGTCGGTGCCGTTTTTATGGCGTTTCAGAGGCTGGAGGGTTTATGGTAAATAGAGCCGAGGGTTTAGCTTCTCTATGGTCTGCTGAGGCCGAGCGAGCATATGAAAAACGATTCAGTATTTGCTGACTTCCAAGTCACACATGCCGATCCCATCAGTGACGCCCCCCTGGCTCAAAGACTTTTATTGTTTTTGGCAAAAATGACCTGCAAACAGCTTTAATTGGGATGCAAATTTAATGCCCAGTTTAAGGCTGCTGACAGCTCGATGCTTAGACGCTTCTCTCACATCTGGAAGTTTATCCTGCCCGCGATACGACAGCCACAAAGTGCAATAGTTCCAGGATACAAGTTTCTGCAAGTACTTCTTGGAAATGATAGCCTCTGCATTTTTTCTCCCGCGAGTCACCGGCTGATGGGGTGCTAGGTAGAAAAAAGCATCAGAACCACATCCATGCCGGATAGGGATATCATGGAATATACTACATTCCCCACACTCCTCCTAATAGTACATCACAAATACTTCAAAATCCATCAACAACTGTGATAATGGGCACAAATATATGACATGTTCTGCTGCAAATGTGAACAGCTCCCAGTGGTGCCATCTGATGCAGTGACCTATGACTTCTAGCAGCTGTTTATTGTTTTGCTCATCATGTCACATTCTAGAATTTGCTTCCAATCACATATACAAGTAATGAGTATACGAGTAACACATACTATTCACATACAAGTATACCAGTAACACATACGAGTAACACATACTATTCACATAAGAGTATACAAGTAACACATACTATTCACATACAAGTATACCAGTAACACATACGAGTAACACATACTATTCACATACGAGTATACAAGTAACACATACTATTCGCTACCTATTTACTGGGGGGCATGTGCTGTGGCTACCTATTTACTTGGGGGCATGTGCTGTGGCTACCTATTTACTTGGAGTATGTGCAGGGCTAGTTATCTACTGGGAGGCATGTGCTGGGACTACCTACTGGGAGGCATGTGGTGGGTGTCAGTATTTGGAGTAGTGAACCCCCTGGACAACCATGGACGATGATGTAAGCAGGCACCTGGGACCCGTATCTAAGTTGCACCCGTTCTTCACCAGAGCCCGCCTCAAAAGCAGGATGGTCTTGCTGCACCAGGTTGTTCCACAGGAGCGACTTGTCCACGGTGGCAACCAAGGTCGAGGTACAGGATCACTGGGCAGTCTCGTGGTCAGGAACAGGCGGGGACAGAGCAAGAGGTCAGGGCTGGCAGCGAAGGAGCAGAATCAGGAACAGGTCCGGGGTCACAACGGGAGGTCAACACTTGCGAAGTAAACACTTCCTCATAGGCATGAAGCACTAAGATCTGACGGGGAATGCTGGGAGCTTCCTGTCCTTATAGGAACCCGGGAAGTGGGTAGCGCTTATCAGTGGCGCGCTGGCCCTCTAAATCTACGAGACGTAGATCATAGGGGCACCCGTGACACTGGGACTAACCATCTACTGGGGGGGCTTGTGCATAATGTATGGCTCCTACGGAATAACATTTTAAAATATGTGGCATCCGTGGCTCTCTCAGTCAAAAAGGTTCCTGACCCCTGATATAGAGGTTAATATTTTAACCTCTTAAGGATGCACCCATTTTGCTTAAGTATTGCTTTATATGGTTATAACTTTTGAACACTTTAACCAAAGAGAAATTGTTTCCTGGCACATGTTGTACTTCATGTTTGATATGTTTTATGTTTATTTATAAAAAAAAAATTAAAAATTTAGAAAAATTTTAAATCATCTCCCTTTCAGACAGATACCTATTACTAATTTGGATGAAAGAAATAACATTTCCCATATGTCTGCTTTATGTTTTTATCATTTTCAAAATATCTGGATAGTTTACTCGTGGCTTTTAAATCACATATCGGTTTTCTGTAATTTCAAATAGATTTTAGAATTTTTTTTAGATAATTTTTGTTTTCAATTAGCTTTGAAATGTATAATATTAGGAACACCTAAAAATCCTCCTTTTTTCAAACATGTACCCCACAATTAATAATAATAGCTTTTAGGGAGAATGTCAACCCAGATCTTCTTATCAAAAACAAAATGGAGGTGACATTTACAATGATCTAATTTTCTTGCTAAAGCTTACATTTAGCCCTTAAACTTATACATTCACAAAAGAGAAAAAGATAAAACCCATCTATAAAAGTTGTTATGCAATTTCTCCTGAGTACAGAGATGCCCCACATATGGATGTTACCTGTTTTATCGGTGCACATCGAGGCGCAGAAGGGAAGGAGGGCCATACAGCACCCAGTTTTGCTCTACAAAATTTAGCGGTTTTTAGTTGGTTCATTCAATATTCGTTCAATATTTGTTTTTCTGTTATTGTAGTCATTTGAGAGCATATTTGTTGCTGGATGAGATTCAGTTTTCAGCTATGCTTATTTGGGGTAGTTATGCCCTATTGAAGAAAATGCATTAACTTTTTGTGTGAGGGTGGGGGGAATCAATTCTGCAATTTGTATTTGGTGCACCTTAAGTTATATGTTATCCTTATTCTATGGGTGAGAGATTAAAAAATATCAAATTTCTATAGTTTTTCTTACGTTTTACTAATCTGGGGGAAAAAAAAAATTTTTGCATTGCCATTTTCAAAGTGATATAAGACTTTTATTTTTTGGTCTATAGAGCTGGTTAGGAGCTTGTTTTTTGTGGAACATTTTGGTATAGATACATTGTTTTGGTTACTTTTTATAGCATTTTATGTGGTACAAGATAGGTAAAAGTCATGATTTTTATGGATTTTTTAAAAATTCTTTCACGCCCTTCATGAAACGGGTTCAATAATGATTTTGTTTTACTGCGCTAGTTTATGCAAATAATGAATTAGGTGCAAGCAGAGGCTATTTTAAAGTGACTTTGCACTGTCCTATGTTCATTTAGTGTAATGAAAAGTCACAAAACTGCAATTGTACTACAACTGTGCCAAAACAACACCATACATAGACAAAAAAAACTAATGACGAATAGCGACCTCTGTGTTCAAGAATATTTCTACAGTACTGTTTATTTTATACTCAAGAAAAATATAACATCCTACTAATACTGCTTATTGTGTACAGTACATGAACATAACTACTATAAAACTGCCTACGGCATACATGAATATAACTGCGGTAGTAGAATTCATGCACAGGACCATGGGGGAGATTTATATGCTAGTGCTTAGTTCGCTGGCGTATGATGAAAGCCCCTCCAGTGCCACCGGATACATCAACCAGCCAGCTGTGCAGGTGTACAATTGTACTGAATTGGCTATTACCAGCAACCATTCAGCCTTGAATGGTCGCAGTATATAGCAAGTGCGGGGCAGGAACGCCCCATCCTGGTCCACTGTACTTACGTCCACTTTGTGTGGAGGTGGTGCAAAGGGGCATATAATCACAAAGACTGACAGTTTGCTAGGCATTGCGATTATTTCAGGACTTGTACACCAGAAAACTGGCAAACAAGTCCCGATAAATGTCCCCCTATGACTGCTATAATTCTGCACCTTGTAACATCAGTACAGTTTAACTACTATAGACTTTAAGCACAGGAATAATGTTATTATAATACTTCCTGTTGTGTAGAAGAATACATAACTACTAGATGACCTCTTCCCAATAAGTCTGGCTCATTTTCTTTACAGACATATTTACATAAATCTATTTCATGTGCATGGCTGCTTTGATGCTTACTGGTAGTTTTATTTTGTAGGTGAAGTCTGATCTTTCCATGGGAAATATTCTTAGTCAGCTGCTGGCCTTTTGCCATCCCAATGTTACATATTGTGATTTGCTTTAATCCTGGGTGTTTTAATAATTGTGTGGTAACGCCATGGGGAAGCACAGTGGTAAAATATGATTTGGTCTGCATTTCTCTCAATGATGAATGAGGTGTTACAACTCATACCACAGAGGTGCTGGATGCGCTGAAATACTATTGTCTTGTGGCCATAAATCACTTATTATGAGCTTCTTTAAAATGTATGAAATGGACATCAATGAAAGTGAGAATTTAGGTAAAGAAAGCCAAATTATTTAATGAATGAATCACAGACATATGCATGGAAAAAGAGAAATATACATAAACATTTAAAGAATTATTGTGATTGACCCAGTTGTATGGCAAATAATTTTCCTAAATTGAAAACCTTTTGCGAAAAATCTCTTACAATTTGAGAGAATGATAAGTTGCTTGATACCTCAATACTTCACACATGTCCATATTCCCTAGTAATTTCTGAAACACTTCATTTAAATTCTTGGTCTAACACACCTTTATTCTGCCTACCCTATGAAACAAGAAACATTATTAAAGGGAATCTACTAACAAAATCCATATTGTAAACCAGGGACACTTAGATCATAGATACATAGGAGGCATACACTGTGCAGGGGGGGGGGGGGCATCGTGGGGGAAAGAGCCCGCAAAGGCAAGTTAAATGCTGCAGTCTCGCTGACCACAGCATTTAACGGGTTAAAAACACCTGACCGTGGGTGTTACCCGGGGATGCCAGCCGTAGATTACTGCTGACATCCCGCGGCCCCTGATGCCGACTTGGCTTCGGTGCAGAGCCGAACCGGCATCATCTCTGCGCCATAGCCCTACGGCGCTGAGCGCTAATAGCAGGATCCAGTGCCGTAGAGCTACAGCTCGGAGCGCTAAGGGGTTAATAGTTATATAATAAAATAGAATACCAAATCCCCCTCTACACTACAGAAAACATTGCCATAGTCATCCCGTTTGCCCGAGACTATACATATTAAATGACCAAAACAAAATAGGAAACTCAATAATGATGTTCATTTTGAATTGTGATAATTTAAAAACCATTTACTATGTAATTACAAAAACGCCTTTTTCAACATTTAATCCCATATAAAACTAAACATGAAAAAAAATCTTTAAACTTATGTTTTAATTAGCACCATGTGTCCCGGAAAAAACACAACAAAGATTTTTAAGCTAGAATGCAAAAAAATTGGCTACAAATGCCCCGGTCATTAAAGCCTGTTCAGGCCACGTCATAAAGTCGTTAAAACATGTAGGACAGGTTGGTTTAAGTCAGGGTTATTCTCTGGATGTGTATGTGTCATGACAAAATGATAGCCAAGGTATCCAGATAGACCTTAATCATTTGTTTTAATCAATGACCCGTATCTAAGTTGCACCCGTTCTTCACCAGAGCCCGCCTCAAAGCAGGATGGTCTTGCTGCACCAGGTTGTTCCACAGGAGCGACTTGTCCACGGTGGCAGCCAAGGTCGAGGTACAGGATCACTAGGCAATCTCGTGGTCAGGAACAGGCGGGGACAGACCAAGAGGTCAGGGTTGGCAGCGAAGGAGCAGAATCAGGAACAGGTCCGGGGTCACAATGGGAGGTCAACACTTGGGAAGTAAACACTTCCTCATAGGCATGAAGCACTAAGAACCGACGGGGAATGCGGTGAGCCTCCTGTCTTTATAGGAACCCGAGAAGTGGGTAGCGCTAATCAGCGGCGCGCTGGCCCTCTAAATCTACGAGACGTAGATCGTAGGGGCACCCGTGACACTGGGACTAACCATCTACTGGGGGGCATGTGCATAATGTATGGCTCTTACGGAATAACATTTTAAAATATGTGGCATCCATGGCTCTCTCAGTCAAAAAAGTTCCTGACCCCTGACCTGGCTGATTGTTCTGCTGAATCTCACAGATGTATCAGGACGGTGCTCCCATCGGTTTCTGCTCATACACCTTAAACTGCTTTAGACTAAGCGATTGTTCACATTTTGGGCCCAAATTTGACAATGTAAATTTTGACAGACCTGTCCTACGTTTTTAGCGACTCAAGTATTTCCATCATCAGTTGTGGCCTGTCACGTGCAGTCAGCATACACGAGTAATTCTTATATATCCATACTCATCAGCAGGGACATTATCAGGGGTAAGTAGACCCCTGGGCCAGAGATCACAAGCATTCTTACTTTGTCCAATGAAAATGGAAAGACTGGAATACCAGCCAATGCACAAAATTGGCGCAGTGCTGTTTTTGGAAGAAAGACTTATATTTTATCAAACTCTCCCAAGAGAAATATTTTACAAAATAATTTTTGGAAAGAATACAGATCATGTAGGAGCAAGGAGCTCCCGTTCTGTACGGTTTGTCTTCACAATGCAGTATATAATGTACAGCAGTAAGTTAAGTGGACTCTAGGGCTTTCCATGATAACCAAGCTAAGACATCCATGTACTGTGAGAACGTAAAGCTTGGGAATAAGACCGAGTCATGTTTATGGACATGAATGGGTGAGAAAATATGATACAGCTCTTTATGTTCTGTTTATGGGACATGTACAACATGTAGTAGATACACAAGGAACATACATCACCTTCTCACTGAGGAAAAGGCCTAAACATAAACCAGGAACCTAGAATAAATCCTGTAATGGATGGACAGCAATAGAAGGATTCTTCGAAATCTGGCGTGGTGGTAAGGGGCTCCTGACAGGTTCCCTATGACTTAGTTGAGATTGGACTTCACTGCCACTAAGGAAGGGCTGGCATAACTTACACACAATGGTAGCGCTGCCATTCCCTAGAAATCCAGAAAATCAGGCATGGCAAATATAAAAAGTATAAAAAATAATAGTCCAGAGCATAATGTTATACATTATTCATAAGGTCAGCGTATGTGTCAATCACACTGACATATCAGATAAGTGCAGCACACTCCTGACCCAGATATAACCGATAAGTCGAGTATGCACATCAGTTGCATGCCATCCACATATCAGATACACACACCACATACATCAAGCACACACAATAATATAGATGTCGGCTGTATGTTGGCCCATGGTCCTATGTCCTGTGAGCCAGGAGCTATGATGAAGAAATGAATACTGCCTCTATAGAGGAGGAATCAGCATCTAGAGAGACTTTTTATACCTATAGTAAAATTCTACATAATAGAACTATATCTACTGATACTTCTTAAACTGAATACCATATACTAATCTATCTAATATCTACCTATCCAGGGGTGGAGTAAGACCACCATGGGTCCTGGGCTGTATGAATATTATAGCCCCTACAAGTCTGGAATCACTTCTACATCTGGTACTAGAATCAGCTTCTTGCAGAACGGAGGATGTGTCCCTCTTGTCTGCTTTCAATCTGCGGTTTTAGGACCTTAGGAGGATCTTCAAATGTCCTGAAATGGCTCTCGTCTACATATGTATAGAAAGCAGGAACAGATGTAGGAGGAATTAATGGAAGAAGGTCCTTTGGTGGGAGGTTTGGTTTGCCATGGGCCCCCTAGAAAGCTTGGGCCCTGGGCTACCACCCAAACTGCCGATATTATAATCCACTACTGTAACTATCTGACATCTTTGCCCATTTATCTAAAGTCAAATATTTATGATGAACCATATCTTAGAAATAAGTATGGTCATATATAATTGTAGCAAAATTGGTTCAACTGAATGCATTCAGACCCAAACCAAATCTTTTAAAATTTGACGAAGCTTCTATGAATCAAACTGACTCTCTCATCTACAGGCGGTCCCCTACTTAAGGACACCTTACAGACTACCCATAGTTAAAGACGGATGCCTCTGCCCACTGTGACCTCTGGTGAAGCTCTCTGAATGTTTTACTATAGTCCCAGGCTGCAATGATCAGCTCTAAAGTTTCTGTAATAATGTTTTATTGATAATCCTTGGTCCCATTACAGGAAAAAATGTTGAAACTCCAATTGTCACTTGGATAAAAAATTTTTTTGTCTGAAACTACAACTATAAAATACACAGTTTCGACTTACATACAAATTCAACTTTAGAACAAACCCATGGACCATATCTTGTATGTAACCCGGGAACTTACTGTATTTTGTATCTAGAATCTATTGCAGGTTTTATAAAACATAAAAATCCCTGCAAAGATTATTAGGAAACACTCTTGACCTTGCTGTGATGACTTACACACACTTGAAGTTTATGGAAAAGACCTTGGGATTAACTGATTGTGCTTTTCAGTCATTTGTCACTTCTCTGAATCCTCCAGACCCTTAGAGAGACATGTAAATCTGATCCTTAAGTGTTCTGCAGCTTAAAAAGTGCCACTAAAAGTTTTTGTCATGCTGCAGCATGTAGAAATATTCCGTTCTATACAGGTCAAGAGGATTTCATTTCCTTCACCAGATCAGGTTCAGTATAAGAGCTGCTTTCCAGAAGAGCAGGTTCTGAAGTCCTACTTATAGGTGGCACCCTTATTATTGAAGTGGAGGTGTCAAGGTTTTAGAACTGAGCAGGATATTGATGGTTACACAATGAGGGGGGTGAAAAAAAGTTATTTTCCAGATTACATATACAGCAAAACCTTTCTAAAAGATTTCATGGGGCAGTTTTTCACTTCAACCAAATATCATGCATACTGGTCAGGTTCTTTGAGAAGGCCACCAGCCTAGAAAACCACTTTCTAATGAGCTTTCAGGAAAGAGTCGACTGGGTATAAGTAAAAACCTAGTTTTTACCATGCGCGAACTCACCCAGCCAGGGTCGGCTCCAGGTATCAGTAGGCCCCTGGGTGACAGAGCCTCAGTGGGCCCCTTTGCAGTGTACTCACATGGCGGCATCAAAAATTCAGAAACTGAAACAGTCTTCTATTCCCTGGTTTATCATAACAAACAGCCCCCTCATGGTTATTTTATGTAAGCCCCCTCACACTTGGAATAATGGAATAATTAGAAACAGTCTTCCCTCAGCCCCATGGATTCCTTATCTACAGCTTTATGTGCCCCCCCCCTCCCCCCCAATAAGCTCTGGGCCCCGGCATTTGCCCATGCATGCCCAGTGCTAGCGCCGGCCCTGCACCCACCAGTCATCCGAGTCACAAAATACATCCCTGGGCTCCAGAAGTCCAGTGACTATGGTGATCTTCCAAAGCTGACTCTGACTTTTTTGTTCACCCAAGCATCAGGAAGGAGATCTCATGTTTCACCTAAGAACTTGTGTAGGAAAGATCAGAATAGAGTTCAATCAGGTCCAGGTTCCTTGGCAGGTGACCACAAAAAGTGAATTTTGGACATAAGAGTGTAGCCCAGATCCAGCAAAGATCATCAAGAAGATGGATCCTTGAATCAAGATTGGACAGGAGTAATTTTGAGGGACTGGTGGCCTACTAAATGCACAAAATAAGGTAGTACTGTATTATTTTACTTTAAGAAACAATATAATTATGTAAGTAGTTTCTGTTGATCCAGGAAATTATGAGGACTGCCATATTCAGGGTCAGGAAGGAATTTTTCCCTGCTTTGGGCCATTTGGCATCGGTCAAAATTGTTGACTTCCTCTGGACCAGCACTGTATAATGTAGAATTAATAGGATGGACTGATGTCTTCTTCTAACCTTATTTACTATGAAACAGTGCCACATTAGTACATGGGCTGTATATGGTATTGCAGGTCACTCCTATTTACTTACATGTGCTGCTGTGGAAGCAAAAACACCCAAAGCTGGGAATTTATATGACCTGAGAGAGAATAAGTCAGGATAACAGATCGGACAGTGTTCTTACATCCCAAGACCTGTTTAGGAATGTATGTTCTATTTTGTCAGGTGAGGTCTCATTCCCATCTTGCACATTGGCTCTGAATAAGGCCAAAGACCAGGCAATGGGGGATCCATGAGGGAGAAACAGCTGTCCTTCTATGGGTCCCCACTGGTTTTGTACTTCCTTTCCCAGAGTAAACACTATAAACTGCAATGTATACTCAAGTGAATATGTAATACGTCTCTGTCATATCACAGAAATGGATGTGCGCACGTCACATTGCTTTGCTTCTCTTTGCAGGTCAAATTCCTTTAGTGGTAAGGGAAGGAATCCTGCGGATACAGCACAAGAGCAACTACTTCACACTGTCCAATACTTCCACTGCTTAGGAATCTTCTAGTTTCCAGGTCACAGTATAAAGATTGCTTCTGTTTCACATACAGGCCACACAGGGACACCTGTCACCCATAGGGTGCCATTTATCATACAGATGTAGCCATCCTTAACGCAAATCTAATAATGCAGTGTACTAAATGATATCACACAACATAAGCTATAAAATCTATAAGAAATTAAAGGGGCTACACCAAATTAGAAAAAAATTAGATCTTTGCAAGTCCCAGCAGTCATGAGAACAGACCCCCAGTGACCTGGAGAATGGTGGTCCTGTTCTCAACAATTTATGGAGCGCCACATCGAGCATGAGTGAAAAAGCTCCATTAAACAGTATGGGAGTGTCGGAAATTACTCTTCTATTCTATTTAACAGAGCGCTGTGCTCAGCAACTTCCTACATTCCCAGTGGAAGGGCAGGACATTTGACCGGTTATTCTATTTATTAGTGTGAACAGGAATCCTACTCACCAGATGGGGTCCCATTCTCATGATCAGTGGGAACCCCCCAGCAGCCAGACCCTAGTTAATCAACTTGTTATCCCTTATCCCAAGGGTCAGGAAGCTTTTTGGCTGAGAGAGTCGTGAATGCCACATATTTGAAAATATTATTCCGTAAGAGCCATACAATATTCACATGCCTCCCAGTAGATAGGTAGCCACATCACATGCCCCCCAGTAGATGGGTATCCACATCACATGCCCCCCAGTAGATGGGTATCCACAGCACATGCCTCCCAGTAGATAGGTAGCCACAGCACATGCCCCCAAGTACATAGGTAGCCACCGCACATGCCCCCAAGTAGATAGGTAGCCATAGCACATGCCCCCAAGTAGATAGGTAGCCAAACCACATGTATGCCAGTATATAGGTAGCCCCCCCACATGTCCCCAGTATATAGGTAGCCACAGCACATGCTTCCCCGAAGATAGATAGTCACAGCTCCTCACCGCTCCCATTCTCTTCTCTTTGACTCAAGCTCGGACGATGGCGCCAATGACGCCTGGGTCGCACAAAGGACGTAGGCAGTGGTAACATCGCTGCCTGTGTCCAGTGATCAGTCTAAGAGACACACAGCAGCCATCACTATTTATTAAAGATCTGAGAGCCAGATGCAGCCAACAAAAGAGCCACATCTGGCTCCCGAGCCATTGGTTCCATACCCCTGCCTTATCCTATAAAGAGGGGAAACTTGGTATTACCCTATTATAATAATAATTTCTTTATTTATATCGCGCACACAGATTATACAGCGCTGCACAGAGCGTGTCAGATCAGTTTTGGAGTGGGGGAGGAAACCGGAGAACCCAGAGGAAACCCACGCAAACACAGAGAAAAGACACAAACTCTTTGCAGATGCTGACCCTCGGACTGGAACCTAGGTCCCCAGTGCTGCAAGGCTTTAGTGCTAACCACTAATCCACCGTGTTTGTTGTGTTAAAGCCTGTTACTAACACACTATTTTATGGTTATCACACGTCCCAAAAATCCCATAACATGACAAATACATGTGAGCTTTTGTCATGTTGATGGGATGTGCAGATAATAAAGGCAATATACTAAAGTACCTGGTTCCCTGACAACCCCCCCTTAAGTACCGGGAGCAGGGATTCAAATTCAAAAAATGTCTGCTCCCGGATCACGCCATCACAGGTGCCAAATTCCATCTCCTCCGTTACGTCATTTGTCATTTAGGGCAGGATTAAAAGCGGTCATCGGTGATGTACTTTAACCATAAAAATGAAAGTACTTTCTTTTTACCTTTAGCAGTTTGCATTATACATTGTATTTTGTGTTATTGGCATGTTAGCCTCCTGAAGCAGACTGTAGAGATGTGCTGGGTATTCCAGGACCCAGCTGCAGTTCCCTGGCTGGCCATAGGCAGCGCTACTCATTGAGCACTGTGTATACAATGACCAGGAAGGCAGGAATGGTAATAAACCTGCCCGGTGGGAAGTCTGATATCACTGCAGAGCTGCTCCCTGTCCACATCAACAAGCGGATCTATCATCAGACATGGACACTTGGGGCTTGATGTTAAAGGGAACCTGTCACCCGATTTAACCCTTTAAACTTTCTAGAATTCCATCTTTGTGTGTAATCTCACCCGTTTACCTTTAAAATAAAAAATCATCCAAAGCCAAGTTAAAATGAGCTAAGAAGAGTCATATTTTTCCGGAGATGATTCAAGTTTAGAGGGGGTCTCTTCAGAAGCCCCTATCCTTGGTTCATTTTGGTATCATATTAAAGATCAGAATCTCATCTTTCAGATTGCATCAGGCTTGTAGTTCTGTGAAGATGTAGTGTACTGAATCTTTATCTACAGCTTACATTTCAAACTTTGTCCTTAACTGTATCTCTGATGCTGGAGTTCACAGAACCAGAAGCCTGATATAATGAAAGAAGAGATTCATATCTTTAATACGATACCAGTAGCATGTTTTAGGTGCTATAAAATCTAAGAAAGAGGCATTTGAAGTGATACTTCATCCGCAGCATGACTCATCTCAGGCAAATATGACTCTTCTCTGCTCATTTCCATATTCTGTATAGATAAATCAGTGAGATTTCAAATTAAATAGGGAATTCTAGTAAGGACCTTTCATACCCTACCTGAGGGGGGCTAGTGGTTTAAAGAGGTAAAATCTGGTGACAGGTTCCCTTTAAATATACAAGTGAAAGTGGAATTATTTCTTACGTATTGATCACTATTCTGCAGAAGGAGGAACACTAAATACAATTGCTTTCCAAGGTTTTTCGTCAGACGGGGGGGAAGCATTACTAATATTTTATATGCATGATTGCTCAGCTATTAAATACAACAGTGGGCACATCTTATTATTAGGGTCCATGTAATGGTTAATAAAACGGGTTTACATGGGACCTCTGGTAGCTAGGCTTGATTATTCAACATTTAGTTTGGCATGTGGTGTTGGCAGGAGGCGCGCTGTACATGCCACTTTCTCAGGAGGGTGGAGGCTCCATGAACTAGTGACTGCAAACTCTCCCTGACCCCGGATAACTCTTCACCTCTATGGAGCGGGGTAAGCTCCAGATTAGCAGCTGATCACCTGCAATGATCTGACATCCAGCGCTGACGATACGTCACCAGAGACTTACAAGACATTTGTTATAAGAAATGTATATATCGGCTGAACGACGCTTTCCTTCAACCTCAAAACTTACAAATTTTTATTTTCTTCTATAGAGATCCATCTTGTGACAGTGAATAGTCATAACCTTAAGACCTATGTCAGGGGAGATGAGTAACACCCATGATAATGGCCTCAATCTAGGTGTGGGAAATATTATGCAACAGGGGAACAGTCACTTCATAAAGGGAACCTGTCACCACATTTTCACAAATACAGCTACTGTCAGGTTCCCATAGAGACCCATTAAAGGGGTATTCCGGGAATATGAACGTCTAACACAATAACCAATGATGATATAAATAAATGAATACAACAATACTCAATGTCATTAGTCACAAAACGGAGCTAAAATAATATGATTTTATGATTTACAAAATTTATGGCCTCCCTAAAGTAGGTGGAGTTATCACTAAGATGTCACCCACTGGAAACTACAAGTTCCATGATCCTTTAGTTCTCAGTAACTCCTCCTACCTCTTATGCTCTGCTAACAGTGATGATCTAACAGGTTTTCTTGCTCTGTTACCATAGTAATGATGTGTAACTGCCATCACCACAACACCGGCCATACTGGATGCACTGCAACCAACCAACTACAGCCAAACTTAGTGGTGATCACATGACCCTGCCCAGGCAGGTACAGGACATGTGATGTGGACATGTGACCAGCGGCCATCTTCTTTTCTGCGATGGACCGCGCGGAGGAAATTAACGGACTGATTAAAGGGCCAGTAGCATTTTAATTCTTCATTACAGTCTATGTCACCAGCATTTTCTGCTAAGGGGAGCAAAATTTTAAATAACAACTAATTACACATTAGCTTATATTTTGAGTGCCCACTTGTATATGAATTATGCTGATTCCTGGAATACCCCTTTAACTAACTGACCCCCTTCTTTAAGCTATAAATTGTTTCCCTCACATCTACTCCTGCCCATGTCCCATGCCTCTTCTCAGCATGTCATCTGACGAGGGTGATGTCATCTAAGGTCCTTTACCCAGGAAGATTTGCAACATGTACCCCATGTATGTATCTGATCACATGAATTCATAACATGCCTCCATGAACTTCTACTACTCCCGATGCCATATGTCTCCTCACCATTCAGCACTTGTCATGTGTCCAGGGTGATGTCATATAAGGTCCTTTTCTCCCTAACATTTTCAAAGTCTACCCCATGTATGTCTCTGATCACATGAAATCACAGCAGTCACCTCCATGGACTTCTACTTCTCCTTATCCTTCATGGAGGCTGCTGTGATTTCATGTAATCAAATACATACATAGGGTACACATTGTAAATCTTTTCAGGCTAAACGATGTTAGATGACATCACCCTGGTGACATGATATGAAGTGCTCAATCATGTAACAGAGCTCTTTCTCAATGTTTCATACAGCAGCATTTCCTAGCAGCGAGATCTGTCAATCAGGAACAAGGAGGCAGGGCATTGCAAGTAAAATTTAATATGCAGGACTCACTTTGTGTAATTGGACTCATGTACGGTGAATTAAATATAAGTTTACAAACTGATTTTTGGAACATTGCGGCCATGGCAAGGCACAATTTAGGGAAAGGGTAAGGCTTTTTATTTAGTTCTCTATGAAATAATTTATTTTGGGTGGGTTAATTTGAATTGCTGGTTCTCCTTAAGGCTCCGTTCACACTTACTTACTTGCGTACTTACATTGCGCTTTGAAACGCGATACAACAAAACATAAGCATTAACATGATGATTTGTAAACACAAAACGTTAACAACCATGTAGTTCTGCAAATATCATCAGCTGTTGTATTTTGTTTCAAAGCGCAATGTAAACGCCATGTGTGAACGCAGCCTTAAGTGGTTGTATCAACTTTAACTGTTATCACCTATAAAGAGAATAGGGTACAACAATAGGGTACAACAATCTGATCAGTGAGGGTCCATCTAATGAGAAAGAGAAGGAAGTAGGTATGTCATCCATATGTGTTCATATGACTGGTGATTGAGCAAAAAGACAAAATTTTTTGATCGACCTCCAAGCTAATAAACTATAATGAAAACCACTCAAAGGACGACATTGTGTCACATCACTCATCACAAGGAGGTACAGATGGTACATACACCGACATTGTCAACACATCTAATGTACTTCTGTCTTTAGCGCTATTAAAGAGTAACTGTAAAGTTTATTATTGTTCCAGAAATCAATAGCTCTTGGGATGTAAAACAACTTTTCCTATTATCTTTGCTACTTATATGCAGTAGTTTCATTGCTACCCCCCTCAGATTACCTCAGAGCTGCAATGGCTTCTTCCTCTCCGTGTGCTGATAAGCCCTGGAGTCCGTAGTATAAACAAATCTAAAAAACTCTGCGGCCTTGTGGGAGGGGAGGGGCTGCTGCTTCCTGCTCACAGACGAGGAGGTCATTTTACAGAGCTCTCTCTATGTATGTAGCAGAGCTGGATGTTTCCAAGACCATGGATACAGATGTCTCCTACACAGAATAGTGAGGTGCAAGATCTCCCCTGTTCCCTATCAGTCCCTCCACCCTAGTCCGTGATTCTACAGAACTTTCTCTGACTCTCTCTGCACCTCATGCTGCAGCCCTTCCTCCACATTGTCATTGGCACTAGGCTATAGACTGCATGTACCGGTGTATTAATGATTTCTTCCACTTATTACATGTTCCCTGCTCCTCCATTTGATGGAGGCTTCCTGGCTGTCACCCTATATTTCCTGTATGTACTGTACATGTCTCCATCTGATGGAAGCTGCCAGGCGTTCACCATATACATCCTGTATGTGCACTGTGCAGTGTTCACTGGATTTATTTGTGGGAAACTAAATCAATTTAATGCAGAATTACTTTGAGAGGGAACACAAGGTATCATGGGATCTGTGGGTAAGCTAACTAACCTCAGCCTGAGGGCATAGACTGAGAGATATTAGTCTCCGCCCACGTCACCTCTGGTGAGAAAGATTTTTGTCAAACACTTTCAGAACAGAAAATGGCATAACTCTGTAAAGAAAAGGGCAAGCAGCACAATATGGGCATCACATTCGATCAATTAAGGGAATCGCATATAATAATTTAGTGAATTTATTATAACTTTACAACGCTTTAAATTGTAATGGGAATTGACATTTAATTTAATTTACTTGCCATATAAATAGATTTTTTTTTTAAGTGTACCTAGTTGAGGATAATTTGCAATAAATGTAGTCATGTGGTCCCTTAGAAACGAAGGACAACTCTCCTTGGATACGTCCACTGCTGCTGGAGCGGAAAGAAACAAATCATTTTTGCATATGAAGTGTTCAGGAGCCAAGGCCATTCTGTGGTCCAAGTGGTCAGGCAGGGCTCAATAGCGCATATCTCGCCACTGCTGCCAGCCTGTGGATTTGGCCGTATCCAAGGACAGCTACGTTGCTTTTAAGGGACAAAATGTCAACATTTATGGGAAATTATGTTCACACAGGAACATTTTAATTAATCCAATTGAAGAAATATATATATACTTATCAAATGAATTAAAGGGAACCTGTCACCAGGGACCTCAATTTCATTAAAGACAGATTGTAAAAGCCCATGACAACCGCAGTGCAAAAATGTCTCTCTGCCTTTTCTAAGCATTTGCATTACAATATAATTGTGTGTTATAACTTACTCTTGCATCCTGACAAAATCCTGGGTAGTCACAGGGGCTGGGCTTTGGTTTGCATGCATTTCAAAAAACAACATGTGACTTGTCTGAGCTGCAGGCTGTCTCCATCTTTGTTCTCCTGTACAGCTTGTCCCTCCCCCACTGATGTCATCTCACCAGATTGTGAAATGCATCCACACCAAAGTCCAGCCCCTGTGACTACCCCAGGATTTTGTCAGGGTAAGTTATAACACACAATTATATTGTAATGCAAATTCTTAGAAAAGGCAGAGAGAGATATTTGCACTGAATGTGTGATAAGCTACCTGTCTCTAGTGAAAATGAGGTCCCTGGTGACAGTTCCCTTTACATTAAATGTGAATGCCCAGATGGGAATACCCTTTTAAGGATATGTTGGGCGGATTCCCAACGTATCCTTACAATGGAGTGCAGCAGTATGCCTCACTGTATGCTTCTATATTAGGATGCGCCCTCTGGTTCCGCACCTCCTCTTTGAAAGTTCAGGGTGCCTCCATATGTGAACAGTTACAGCACTGCAGAACCCCCACAGTATACGTTCAGCAAAGGCCGGGGATGCATGCCATTCAGGGACATCCATCTCCCATAGACCAACACTGAGCATGGTGTAAAAGTGCAGTCTATACACAATACCAGTGTTCGTGTTCGATGCAACATATTCCACCTGCCAGTATATTTTGGTGGACACATTCAATGTGTATGTTGGGAGCCTTCCTGTCGTACATACAGTAGTACTTCAACCCACATTTTCTACGCCAAACACTCCATATAACATCAACTATCAGTTAGGCCGAGCATTCTGTTATACTTGCAGGCACTAACTATCCCTGAGAACAATAGCACTGGACATGTTGAAGACCGTGCTCAGTAGATGATCATAGGGTTAGGCCTTCCTTACCTAATATGTACGGCCAACTTAATACTCTTCTAAAATCTTATAAAGGGAAGTCATGCCACACTGTCTTTTCTATACTATGCAGTTCATGCAGAGCCTTGTGTCAGTCCGAAGGTGAACCATGTAAATAAAATTTCCCTTTAAAGGAAATCTACCATCAAAATCGGGCCTGATAGATCCAGGTACCATAACTATTGTAATCTTCGTATATTTGTTATCCATGGTCAGCTTCCTTCTAAAATTACCTTTAAAAATTATGCTCTGGGGGGTGTTTCCAGAGCTCTTCCGTGCTGCAGCTTCAAAGGCTGTTACACTGTGCAGATCACTTCCACCATCCCATCGTGCGCTGTTGCAGCAGAGGGGGAGGATGAGATAGTGTAATATCCTGTGAAGCTCCAGCACGGAGGAACTCTGGTAAACCACTAGCATTGTTTTTTTTAAGTTGATTTTAGAAGAAGAAGGCCATGGATAAAAGATATAAGAAGATTACCACAATCACGGTGTCTGGATCTAGGAGTAAGTGTCCCAAAATGATTAGGCAAGATTAAACCTAGTCCCTAGCTTACTGTAATAGGAAAGGCTCCTGATACCGGAGATTCATAGCCACTCAATACAGAATACTGCCCTTATTACAACACTTTACCCGTTGTATTTTTTTTTCTCGTTCTACGTATCCCCATACTGAAATCTGATATGTAGGAACCAGCTAACCCCAACACAAACAACCCACATGGAGACCCAAGATATGCCAAACACTGCATATTTCACATATTTCCCTAGTAATAGTCCATAAGGTCAAACCCGTCTTCTAAATACTTCAGACAATATTCTGGGATGTCGAATAGCGAAAATGATGTGTATTATTTATGTGCCCGCTCCCTGTGTTCATCACATGTCTTGTATGTCCTATAGAAACCCCCAAATATTCGAGGAACAGAATATCAACCCTGCAGGGTGACTAGTTCTGCTTTACTCTACAAGGGAAATATTGTCCTTGGGATTAAATGTTCTTTCTGAGATTTTTCTGTAAACAGTCAATTCACTTCCGTATGTAACTCTGTGTGTGCATCAATCTGCCTCCCGTAACCTGGTCAGACCTCGTGTATGACGCCCACAACTTTCATATATTCGGTGTACGGACCAGTGTCTGGTGCCATCTTATTGTTGGACGAGTGGACTGTTTTATAGCTACCATTTGGGGGATGATATGACTTTCTAATCACTTTTATTACAATTATTTAAGTGGCAAAATACTAAAAAAAATTGAGTTTCAGGCAATTTGTTTCAGTCACGGGATGCATCGCAGGGAATACCCTATATACTTGAGTATAAGCCGAGTTTTTCAGCACAATTATTATGCTGAGAAAGCCTCACTTAGCTTATACTCGAGTGTGTGTATATTTGTATACATAAAATAATAAACTTAATACTTACCTCTGCCATTGATAGTGCGGGGAGAGGAGGGTGCATGTGCTCTGCCCGCACACAGAAATGTCACACAGCAGTTACAACTCTGCGTCATAGCCCAGAAAGACGCCGGGAGCGCTACACAAGGCGAAGAGGTCGGTGAGGGGTGGGTGCCAGAGGTAACTTTTAAGTATATTATTTTTAAGGGGGCTCAGCTGAACATTTTATTGCTCAGGGGGGCTATGCTGAACATTTTATTGTTAGGAAGGGCTCTGTAGGACATTTTATTGCTGAAGGGGGGCTATGCTGAAAATTTTATTGCTGGGGGGGCTCTGCTAGACATTTTATTTCTGAGGGGGGCTCTGCTGGGCATTTTAATAATTAGTTGAGGCTCCGGTGGACATTTTATAACTAAAGGGGGCTTTGCTTGGCATTTTATTACTAAAGGGGGCTCTGCTTGGCATTTTATTACTGAGTGAGGGCTATGCTAAACATTTTATTGCCAAGGGGGCTTTGCTGGGCATTTTATTGCTAGTGGGGCTCTGCTGGACATTTTATTACTTGGTGAGGGATTTTCTGGGCATTTTATTACTGAGTGGGGGCTCAGCTGGACAATTTATTACTAAATGGGGCTCTGCTTGGCATTTTATTACTGAGTGGGGGCTATGCTAGGCATTTTATTGCTGATGGGGCTCTGCTGGACATTTTATTGCTGATGGGGCTCTGCTTGACATTCTATTGCTGATTGGGGGCTATGCTGGACATTTTATTACTTAGTGAGGGCTCTGCATGACATTTTATTGCTGAGGGGGGCTCTGCTGGACATTCTATTACTAAGGGGAGCTCTGCTGGGCATTTTATTGCTGTGGGGCTCTGGTAGACATTTTATCACTAAGTGGGGGCTCTGCTGGGTATTTTATTGCTGAGGGGGCTCTGCTGTACATGGAGGTGGGGGAGACAGTGAAGAGCCTGTGAAACTGCAGCATGGAAAGGTTGTGGTAAAGGCCCCCAGAGCTCTTTGTGCTCATTAGCATAATTGTAAAAGTTGATTTTAGAAGGAATAACAAATAAGAAGAACTATGCTTGGATCTATGAGTATGAGTTCATGGTAGAATGCCTTAAATTTACACAAAAATACACATTTGTTACATTACATTAAATTACTGTAACTTTTTAAGTTTTTTCCTTTGTTTTTAAGCCCTAAAAGAGAGTTCATCTCCAGAAAAAAATGGTTTCCGGCCTGTGATGTGATGTTATTGCGGTTGGTAATAAGACATTACTCTTTTGTCTTGTGCAAGTGCTATGTGATGTCCAGAAAAATTCATATGGAAATTAGATGCTATGAACCACCTCTCCATTTCAAATTGACATCTATTGGTTCTTATCCTTGCTCAGTGCTGCCCCTACCTATAGGTTGTATTAAAACTTATTTCACCAAAATATTGTGGATGTGTTGACTTATCCACAGCTTGTGCACACCTAGAACTATAGGATATCCCAGACATGTCATCCCCCATACAAGGAGCAATTGGCATAAGGAATGATGCAACAACATCATGATTGAGATGCAGACGGTCCCCTACTCAAGAACACCTGACTTACAGACCCCTAGCTACAACGGACCGATGGATGTTGGTAATTTACTTTAGTCCTGGGCTACAATGATCAGCTGTAACAGTTATCACAGGTGTCTGCAATTGAGTTTTATTGTTAATCCTGGTTCTTATGACAACCCAACTTTTTTAAAACCCAATTGTCACAGAGACCAAAAAGAATTCTGTCTGGGGTTACAATTATAAAGTATACAGTTCCGACTTACATACAAATTCAACTTAAGAACAAAACTTCAAAACTTATCTCGTACGTAAGTATTTAAAATTTCACTGGATATTTATGTATCCTATGATGTTCCCATACCAGTGTTTGTGGCCCCTGACAATGTTACATTCTAATCTACTGATTGTCTGGGTTATCATATTCCCAATTATTAGATTCTAACCATAAATCTCACACTTCTTTCTAATAGGTATTTAAGCAATTGTTTAACGTGCTATCCACTATCTCTTCAGTTTTCGACAGAACGCTACCAGCAGTGAGTTACAACAAGAGGGGGGTCAGGTCAATGGTGGGATACATATTCCTGTGTTTTCATGAGGGAAAGGAAAAAACAATCCTCGAGTCAAGACAAAATTGATCCCCCCAAAGGCATAGCCCCCAGTATTATATACAGCTGCAAAAAAAGGTGGGTTATGAGAAATTTATAGCAGCGTGTAAAACACAAAACATACACAGGATAGGCAGAGAGTTATAGCACAACTCCGACCCCCCCTCCCACAAATCAATAGTTCTTTGATGTAGGACAACATTGTCTATTATTATCATTACCAATTTATTTTTGCTTTCCGTCTTATGTCTGTGAAATGGTCCTTTGTTTAAACTCATTTTCTAGTAGTTCTAAATGCTATAGGGGGTGCTGCTCCCTGCTCACTCAGGAGGGAGGGCGAGGTTATGTGATGCTCTCTGGCTGCTGTGGGGAATGGGGAGAAGTAAGTAACTGTGTTAATTTTTTTATCAAGCAGCAACTAAGGGAGTTGCTGCAAGGTGAATATAAGGGGGCTGTTGTGGGGGTGATAATATCTGAAGGAGCTGCTGTGGGGTGGTACAATATGAAAGGAAACCTACCACCAGGGGACCCTTTTAAGGGCCCCAGTAGCCACTTTAGAAAATCTGCATATTAGGGAATTAAACGTTTTTAAAAGATTGCGGGGACATGAGGATTTGTCCTTAAAAGGGTTGTCCTCATGTCCTATAGATACACCTACCACCCGATCTACCTTTATAGGCAGATCCGTGGTGGAAGGTTTCCTTTAAGGGGAGCTGTTATAGGAGTATAATAGGAGAAAGAGCTGATGCAGGGAAGCATATGTGTGGGAGCTACTAGGGGGTAATATGAAAGTGAGCTGCTGTGGGAGGGTATAATATGAGGGGAAGTTGAAAGGTGATAGTATAATATGATGGCAGCTGCCTGTAGAATGCAGCGGGTTTTTATCTAATTATGAGGGGACAGGGCAGCTGCATGTGAGGAGGGCATAATACTGAATGGGGCGACAGTGCTCTGTTGTGCGGAGCCCCATAATCTGAGAGGGAGCGTGCTGCTGCTGTGGGAGGGCATAATATGAGGGGGAGCTGCTGTGGGAGGGCTTAATATGAGGGGGAGCTGCTGTGGGAGGGCATAATATGAGAGGGAGGTGCTGTGGGAGGGCTTAATATGAGGGGGAGCTGCTGCGGAGGGTACAATATGAGAAGGAACTGATGTGAGAAAGGCATAATATAACGGGTAGCTACTGTGGCCAGACATAATATGAGGGGACGTTGAAAGGTGATAGTATAATACGATGGCAGCTGCTGTGGCAGGGTATACAGTGATGTGCGAGGGTATAATATGAGAGGGAGCCAATGTGGGAGGGTATAATATGAGGGGGAGCTGATGTGGGAGGGTATAATATGAGGGGGAGCTGCTGTGTGGGAAGGCACCTCCAGCTGTGTCATAGACTCTTCTGCATCCCCTCCCCCAGCCTCTGCTGTCTGGACACTATCTACACAACAGGGAAGCTTTTAACCTTTAGTGTTCACACAGCACAAGCTATAAACTTCATGTAACTTTTTCTCTACTTGTTTCTACTACTTATTCCATGCTACTCCATGTGATGAAAATTGCTAGGTTATTCACTATTTAGTCTTCTATGTACAAACTATGCTGAGATTGGTGGATTTACTTGTAGGAATATCAGGGGATCTGCTGAATTACTTCAGTTACTTCTGAGTTACTTCTCAATGGAGTTACTTCATGAGAGAACACAACGCATCATGGGAACTGACGTCAGCTTATTAACTCAGGCCAATGACAGGACGGACTTACATACAAATTTCAACCTTTAAGAACAAAACTTTCAAAAACTTATCTCGTACGTAAGTATTTAAAATTTCACTGCGATATTATGTATCCTATGATGTGTTCCCATACACAGCTGTTTGTGGCCCTGACAATGTTTCATTCTAATCTACTGATTGTCTGGGTTATCATATTCCAATTATTAGATTCTAACCATAAATTCTCACATTCTTTCTAAGGTATTTTAAGCAATTGTTTAACGTGCTATCCACTATCTCTTCAGTTTTCGACAGAACGTGCTACCAGCAGTGAGTTACAACAAGAGGGGGTCAGGTCAATGGTGGGATACATATTTCCTGTGTTTTCAGGGAGGGAAGGAAAAAAACAATCCTCGAGTCAAGACAAAATTGATCCCCCAAAGGCAATAGCCCCAGTATTATATACAGCTGCAAAAAAAGGTGGGTTATGAGAAATTTATAGAAGCGTGTAAAACACAAAACATACACAGGGTAGGCAGAGAGCACAACTCCGACCGCCCCCCGCACAAATCAATAGTTGTTTGATGTAGGACAACATTGTCTATTATTTTCATTACCAATTATTTTTTTTGCTTTCCTTCTTATGTCTGTGAAATGGTCCTTTGTTGTAAACTCATTTTCTAGTAGTTCTAAATGCTATAGGGGGTGCTGCTCCCTGCTCACTCAGGAGGCGGGCGAGGTTTATGTGATGCTCTCTGGCTGTGGGGGAATGGGGAGAGAAGGTAAGTAACTGTGTTTCATTTTTTATCAAGCAGCAACTAAGGATTGTGCTTGCACAGGTGGAAAATTAAGGGGGCGGCTGTTGTTGGGGGTGGATAAAATATCTGAAAGGAGTCATGCTGTGGGGTGGGTACAAATAGAAGGAAAACCTATTCACCCACGGGGACCCTATTAAGGCCCCCAGTGAGCCCTTTAGAAAAAATCTGCATATTGCGGGAAAATTTCATTTTAAACGTTTTAAAAGATTGCGGGGACATGAGGATTAGTCCATTAAAAATAAGGGATGTCCTATGGCCTATAGATACACCTACCACCCGATTACCTTTAATTAGAGAGATCCCGTGGTGGAAAGGTTTTCCTTTAAGGGAGCTTGTTAGTAGGAGTATAAATAGGGAGAGAGCTGAATTGCGGGAAGCTACTGTGGGCAGCTGCTAGGGGAGGTAATATGAAAGGTGAGCTGCTTGGTTGGCTGAGGGCATAATATGAGGGGGAGGCTGATGGTGGAGGGATAAATGAGGGGAGAGTTGTGGAAGGTTTAGATAATATGATGGCAGGTGAGTAGCTGCGTGGCAGGGTTTTTAATAATATGAGGGGGAGTGCTGTGGGGTATGAGGGCATAGTGAGGATAATATGTAGAGCTGTGAGTTAATATGAGGGGGGCTGGGGACTACAGATGCTTGTGGGAGGCAATAATATGAGGGGGGAGTTGCTGTGGGAGGGCCATACAAAATATGAGGTGGTGAGTTGGGGAGGGGCCTTTAATATGAGGTGGGGGCAACTGGTTGTGGGAGGGAGATAATAATGAGGGGCGAGTTGCTGTGGAGGGCCATAATATTGAGGGGGAAGCTTGCGAGGGTGGCGAGGGCTTAATAGGAGGGGGAGCTGATGGGGAGCGGCTAATAATATGAGGGGGAGATGATGTGGTGGAGGGATAATATGAGGGGGAGCTGCTGTGGGAGGGCTTAATATGAGGGGGGTGGCTGCTGTGGGAGGGCTTAATATGAGGGGGAGCTGCTATGGGAGGGCATAATATGAGGGTTAGCTGCTGTGGGAGGACATAATATGAGGGGGAGCTGTAGGGGGAGGGCATAATATGAGGGGGAGCTGTCGGGGGAGGGCATAATATGAGGGGGAACTTTTGTGGGAGGGCATTATATGAGGGGAAGCTGCTATGAGAGGGTATAATATGAGGGCGAGGTGCTGTTGGAGGGCATAATATGAGGGGGAGCTGCTGCGGAGGGTACAATATGAGAAGGAACTGATGTGAGAAAGGCATAATATGAGGGGGAGCTACTGTGGCCAGACATAATATTATGGTAGATGTTGTGGGGTGGGGTGGGGGGCAAAATATGAGGAGGAGTTGATGTGGGGGGCTTAATATGAGGGGGAGCTGATGTATCAAAGGCATTTTATGAGTGGGAGCTGCTGTGGCCGTCCATAATATGAGGGGACGTTGAAAGGTGATAGTATAATACGATGGCAGCTGCTGTGGAAGGGTATACAGTAATATGAGAGGGAGCTGATGTGGGAGGGTATAATATCTACACAACAGGGAAGCTTTTAACCTTTAGTGTTCACAAAGCACTAGCTATAAACTTCATGTAACTTTTTCTCTACTTGTTTCTACTACTTATTCCATGCTACTCCATGTGATGAAAATTGCTAGGTTATTCACTATTTAGTCTTCTATGTACAAACTATGCTGAGCTTGGTGGATTTACTTGTAGGAATATCAGGGGATCTGCTGAATTACTTCAGTTATTTTCTGGATGTTACTCTCAATGCGACCCTGTTACTTCACTTGATCTCTTTTCCTTTGAGAACACCAAAACATCATGGGAACTGACGTCAGCTTATTAACTCAGGCCAATGACAGGAAGAGGTTAGTCTCCACCCACTTCGCTGGTGCTAAGGAAGATTTCTGTCAAGCAGCTTAGAACAGAAAATGCCATAACTCAGATAATGAAAGGGGCAAGCAGCACAACACAGGCATCGTTCTGTTTTCAAAGCTGGGAATTTCTTATGACAATTCCAGAAAAGTCATTATGAAATTGGAGTCACATTTTAAACAGGTAGTTAGACCAATGACATTCACACATTTTTAAATACTATTACTATAGCGTCAATAAATACATTTTCTTGACATATAAATGGTACCTTATTAACCGGGAAAGCATTCTTCACATTGAAATAAAATCCAAAGTAAACCATATTGAAGACTCCATGACGACCCAATGTGGCAGTAAGTCCCTTGTTCAGACCTCTCAATCCTAAGCCCTCTGCCTGGATGATATGACGAGCCTGCGCAAGGGTGGAGGGTTGCTGCAAGAAAACACAGGCAGGAAAATTCTAAGACAAGGTTGGAAAACGTGTTCCCTAAAAGATAATTAATGATCACGAAAAGTGTTTTGGAGTTTATCTGATGCTGGTAATTATGTTCATTATAATAGGGCCTAGTATGGACCAGTAATTTTTAAGTTTTTTAGGTTTTTAAAGGTTTTCTGGTTCTCAGAAAACCCTACGGGTGAGCTATAGGAGAAACTCTCTGTCTATGGCAAATCACATAATGTTAATTCTTCATGTGGTCAATAGACGAACCTATGGCATCAGTGGTAACATTCCATTCACTCAGACATGACGACCGAGACCAGAGGTTGCCTTAGTGGTAACATGGAGAATGAACGTGACTTCAGCACTTCTGGTCCTAAGAAGCACAAGAGACAGAGAACCAATACTGGGGCCATTGGGGCAATGTAGGCTGTATGTTTCTATGGACAGATGAGACAGATGTAGGTGAATGTCCTATGACAGATGAGACTAAAATCAAACTTTTTGGCAAGGCACATCATGTTCATAGATGGAAAAATGAAGCACATTCCCCCTACTGTGACACATGGAGGAGGTTCTGTTATGTTCTGGGGCTGCCCTGCTGTATCTGGCACAGGGTGTCCTGGATCTGTGCAGGATACAAGGAAATCTCTAGACTATCAAGGGGTTCTAGAGAGCAAGTTTGGTCTCAGTTAAAGGTCATGGGTCTTACAACAGGATAATGACCCAAAACACAAATCTAACACCACCCAAGTATGGCAAAGAGGAAACATTGGACTATTCTGAAGTGGCTTCTATGAGCCCTGAGCTAAATCCTATCCCGTCTTTGGAAGGATCTTAAACATGGCATCTGGAAGAGACCAAACCCCAGACAACTGGAGTGGAGATGCAGAACTGCTGAGAGGTGCAGAAGACTCATTGACAGCTACAGAAATTGTGTGATTGCGGCGATTGCCTCAAGAGGTCATGCAACAAAATATTAAGTTAGGGGAACCATCATTTCTGTCTGTACAAATTTATTCTTTTTATTCTGTTGACCCTGGCTGAAAGGTAATGTCTGCCTTTCGTTTGTTCATACATACATACATTATTTCTGCGACCATCTTGGGTTTTTCTTTCATTAAACGAGGGGAACCAACAATTGTTCCCCTGTTGCAACCTGTTGCACATGAGACCAGAACAGAGTACGATTGCTGTGCCAGACTTATCTATGTATCTGATGCTTGACCTGGAGAAGTTTAAGACTGTTGCTGTTTGCCTGGATTGTTCCTTTAAAGGAAACCTGTCAGCAGATGACCTTACAAACCTGTAGACTGTGTTGGGTATTGTCCCTGGAGATCTGTGTGGTTGTGCCTTTGTGTATGCTGTTAGTAGTGACACGACTGTGAAAAGTGAAGTTATAAGTCAACTGTACAGCTCTGGTAAGGGCTCTGGGTGGGTCTTTCAGCCTGAAGAGCTTTCAGCACTCTGCAGCCCCTCCCCTCTGCTAAGAACAGCAGCTGTATCAGGAGCAGAAAGCTCTTCAGACTGAAAGATTCACCCACAGCACTTGCGGGAGCTGCAAATCTGGATTAAAAACTTACTTTTCACAGCCCAGCTATTACTTACTACACAAACAAAGGTATAGCTACACAGACCCCTGGGGCCTATACCAAATACTGTTTGCAGTTTATTATAATTTATACTGATGAGAAATTCCCTTTAAATATGAATCGATTGTAATTCTAGTGATAAATAAATAATGGATTTAGCCAAAAATCTAGAGATTTAGAAGACTATAACAATGGAACACACATCTGGCAGCCCCTTTGTTCATTTTGCTCTAATTCTTAGAAAATAAAGTGTTTCCTCCTTGACACATGAAGGACGGGAACAGACAGCAGATCTGAAAGACAAGCTGATAAAGGAATGAAGAATGCCGAAATTGGTGCTGTCACTCATGAAGTAAAAATTATGATAAATTTACGGCTAAAAAGTAGTACAGACAATAGAAACAAAAGAATGAGACCCTAGTGACTTCAGAGGTCATATCTAAACTGAGTTATAAAATCTATAGTTTTGGTTAAAGGAAATCTACTCTTATTTTAGTAGTTCCAGTTAGATTGCCCATGTGTGGCTCATCTATGCATTTATAATCTCTTAGACAGCTGCCTAATGTGTTATAAACTTTATTTTATGTTTATGCAAATTACATTCAGAGGCTACTAGGGGAGTGGAGTAGCCTCTGTGCACTCCGGAGGCTAAGGCTACTCCACACCCCAAGTGTAGTGTCCAAACATAGTATCAGTTGTTGAGCACCTTGGCATAGATATCCTGGCCAGAAACGGGGACTAGGAGCTTCTGCACATGCACGGAGTCTTACCCATGACCGGAGACACACGTCTACAGGCACCATGGACGTGAAGGGGGCGGCACTGCAGAGGCTACTCTGTTCTCAGTAATATCCATTAGAGAGAGCTTCATGCACAAAATTGTTAACAAAAATGTCAGGCCCTTACCTGGGCATATGCATTGCGGTTAGCTTGTAGACTAACTTTGACAACTTCGAAGGGATTTACTACCACAGCTTCCGTTAATCCAGATCCCAGACCAGCAATAGCAAAAACCTGTAGAAGGCGGCAGCATGTACAAATGCATTACAGATATAACACGAGTACCTGCAAATCTCTAGATTTGTACTAAGATGTAACAAGCTATATTTACAGAACGATGATGTCAGTCCCCTTAAACAATAGGATTACCATAAATGTATGAAAGCAGAAGTGCAATTATGTGTTGTATATAAGTAGAACAAAAGGGGAGTGAGTTGCACTTCTGCGTTGTAGCACTGGGGTCCTGGGTTCAAGTCCCACCCAGGTCAACATCTGCAAAGAGTTTGTATGTTCTCTCTGCGTTTGCGTGGGTTTCTTCCGGGTCCTCCGGTTTCCTCCCACACTCCAGAACATATGAGCCCCATGTGGACAGGGACCAATTTATAATGCTTTGTGCAGTGCTGCTGTAATCTGTAGGCGCTATATAAATAAAGAATTATTATTATTATTAGTGGTGAGTGGTCAGCAGCTTGGCTTTGGTGACCAGTGCTACGTAAATTGTGCCAAATTAATATGGGATGTATCAAGAGAAGGAGAGCTGCCTATGATAAGGACACTTATCACTGGAATTTTTGCTGCAGTGTACTGTGCCAAAATCTGAACCAAATTCATTAAATGTTGCAAGACGCTTACTAATTATTGCTTGTCTAGAAGTCTGTTCTGAAATGTAACTCCGCTTTCTATGCTACCCTTTTAGTGGAGTGGAGTAATGGAGTGACATTTACCGCAACTTTTTGAAAAAAAAGTCACATTGGTAAATCATGGCGTAATGTGTACAATTTTGGGATCCGTTGAATGAGACATTGTTATGGTAGAGAACCCTGGAAGATGTCACATGTCATCGGAACTAGTTTCTTGGAATGGGATGTTGATCCAGGGATTTATCCAGGAGGAACTTTCCCCCATTATGGGCCAATCAGGGGCAGTTCCCATCTGTTAGGTCTTCCGTTATTGTGAGCCCAAACCACAGAACAGGTACGAGTCTTTCTAGTTTCTAAACAAAGGTGATGTAGCGTATAACATGCTCCTGTGTGGTGTGATTGATCACTCCTGGTTTTGGCTCAAAATAACGTAAGAGAAAAAAAATGAAGACCAGATGGGGATGCGCACTGGCTGATAATTTCTAAAAAATTTCTCCTGAATGAATCCACAGAACAGGTTGAAGTCTTTCCTATGACTATACAGAGATAAGGTATAATGGAAAGACTTGCTCCTGTTCAGTGTCTTCCACCACACCTGGTTTTGGTGTGGTTTTGGAAAGAATGGAAGATATAATGGAGATGTGAACTAAGCTTTATTGGATTTTTCTGGATTACCACGGTAGAAATGTAGGCTTTACTTAATGGACCCATTTCTTTAGTCAACATTAGCTACTAAGATACTATGGATGAATACAATCAGTAGATGACTACTCAACACGACAAATTAGTTATCACATTTATAAGGCTAGAGGCGTAACTTGAGGGGTGCAGAGGGTGCGGTTGAAACTGGGCCCAAGAGGTTTAGGGGGCACATAAGATGTCACTTTCCCATATGAGTAGACTAGTGCTATAAACCAAACATTATAGTCGGGGGCCAGGCACAGACTTTGCACTTGGGGCCAGCAGCTTCAAGTTGCGCCACTGTATAAGGTTTAACAGCATATAGAAGCATTTGGTTAACCAACAACCACTTTACTCACCCATGCAGGGGGCAAAGACAATGGAGCCAGAAGCTTTTTGTATTGTTCAAATGTGAAAAACTGGAAGAAAGTAAATCATAGTTAATCTTATGATATTCTAATACGGGATACATGACTACTGCTAACCCATATTCCTTACCTGTAGCTTCATAATGGTTGGACATGACCTTTACTGGTTGTATCTTTCCATTAACAGTCCCCATTCAGTCATGAGGCTGATGTACTACCATCTCGAGGACAGATTTACCATATAGTTTAATACAAGGCAAGTGCTTGACTATAGAATGCTTGACTGTTTATCAATACCCATATTATAATAATTGTTATGAAAACTAATTATAGGGATTCTAAAGCCTCTAATAAAGAAAGAGAGAAGGCGGAGTGGGAGAGGGAGCGCTCAGGAAATGTAACGTTGGCTCAATGTTTGAGTTTGCTGTTAAAGGTTGTTTTGCTTTGGTATAATTATGTGTGATGAGTGATGTGCGGTCACGTGGGCCGCCGAGTGCTGAGATATTCATACAAGAGAATATTCTAGATGTCAGTATGTAAACATTGTGCACTTAAAACTCATACAGTCCCGAGATTTCTTCTAAAAGGAGCAATGCAGAGGTCAACCTCAGAGTTGGAAGGTAAAAGCGGGCCTCTGACTTGTTGCTTCGTCGTAATGAGACTCGGGAAAGATAATAAACTGCGTCAGACGTATACCGGCAATTCTGATAAAGTTAGTATTTTGTGATCATGATGAATAATGGTTGGCCCGGCAAAGTGATTCAAAACTTTTACTCATAGATCCAGGCACCGGGACTCTGGTAATCTTCTTATATTTGTTATCCATGGTCTCCTACTACTAAAATCAACTTAGAAAAGCTCTAGGGGAGGTCATATCTTTTCAAGATATGCTTCATTTTACCATCTGTGAACATAGAGCTGATGTGCCTTTCCAAAAAGTTTGATTTTAGTCTTGTCTGTCCATAGCTTTGAGGCTTGTCAACTTGTATTTTTGCAAAAAATTCTCCCAGCTTGTTCGTCTTGGTCGTCTCCCAAACAGTCCACTTTGGCTCAAACAAAGATGGATAGTGCAATCCGACACGGGTGTTCCTTGAGCTTTAAGTTCACCTTTAATCTCTTTAGAAGTTTTTCAGGGCTCTTTTGTTAGCATTTTCTTTATTCGTCTCTCTGATGTGTCATCAATTTTCCTCCTGTGGCCTTGTCCGGGGAGGTTGGCTACAGTTCCATAGACCTTAAATTTCTGAATAATATGTGCAACTGTAGTCACAGGAACATCAAGCGGCTTGTAGATGGCATCATAACCTTTACCTTTAACATGCTTGTCTATCATTTTTGTTTGTAAGCTCCTGAGAAAACTCTTTCCTTTGCTTCCTCTGGTCCATGTTGAGGGTCCATGTCACCAAACAGCACAGTGAGGAACTGTAGCCCCATATACAGTACAGTGAGTAGCTGTAGCCCTATATACAGTACAGTGAGTAGCTGTACCCTATACACAGCACAGTGAGTAGCTGTACCCTATACACAGCACAGTGAATAGCTGTACCCTATATACAGCACAGTGAGTAGCTGTACCCTATATACAGCACAGTGAATAGCTGTACTATATACAGCACAGTGAGTAGTTATAGCCCTGTATACAGCACAGTGAGCAGCTGCAGCCTATATACAGCACGTGAGTAGCTGACACTATATCAGCACAGTGAGAGCTGTACCCTATATACGCACAGTGAGTAGCTTCTCCCTATATACAGCACCAGTGGTAGCTGTTAGCCCTATAACAGCACAGTGGGTAGCTTAGCCCTATATACAGACAAGTTGAGTAGCTGGACCCTTATTACAGCACAGTGAGTAGCTGTACCCTTATATACCAGCACATGTGAGTAGTTAAGCCCTGTAGACCGCACCAGGAGCAGGCAACCTTATACGCACGTGAGCAGCTGCACCCTATATAAGCAAGGGGTAGCTGCACCATATACAGACAAGTGATGTCAGCTGTACCCTACTATACAGCAACAGTAAGTGAGCTGTACCCTATTTACAGACAGGAGAGCGTACCCTATATTAAAGCACAGTGAGTAGCTGGACCCTATATACAGCACAGTGAATAGCTGTACCCTATATATACAGCACAGTGAGTAGTTATAGCCCTGTATACAGCACAGTGAGCAGCTGCACCCTATATACAGCACAGTGAGCAGCTGCACCCTATATACAGCACAGACTGACCCATTACAGCACAGTAGTAGCTGTACCCTATATACAGCACAGTGAGTAGCTGTACCCTATATACAGCACAGTGAGCAGCTGCACCCTATATACAGCACAGTGAGCAGCTGCACCCTATATACAGCACAGTGAGTAGCTGTACCCTATATACAGCACAGTGAGTAGCTAGCCCATATACAGACAGTGAGTAGCTTGTACCCTATATACACACAGTGAGTAGCTGTACCCTAATACAGCACGTAGTAGCTGTACCCTTACAGCACAGTGAGTAGCTGTACCCTATATACAGCACAGTGAGAGCTGTTACCCATTATACAGCACAGGGAGTAGTCTGTACCCAATATACAGCACAGTGAGTTAGCTTTAGCCACTATATACGACGCAGTGGGTAGCTTTAGCCCCTATATACAGCACAGTGAGTAGCTGTTACCCAATACAGCACAGTGAATAGCTGTACCCTTTAATACAGCACAGTGAGTAGTTTAGCCCTGTATACAGCACAGTGATGCAGCTGCACCCTACTATACAGCACAAGTGAGCAGCGATGCACCCTATATACAGACAACAGTGAGCAGCTGCACCCTATATACAGCACAGTGAGTAGCTGTACACTATATACAGCACGGAAGTAGGCTGTACCTATATACAGCACAGTGAGCAGCTGCACCCTATATACAGCACAGTGAGTAGCTGCACCCTATATACAGCACAGTGAGTAGCTGCACCCTATATACAGCACAGTGAGTAGCTATAGTCCTACAAGCCATTACAGGATTGTAGCCACCTGTGATGCTTATTAGTGGACACCCCACGTTTTAACAAGCCCCTTTGCTCACATTCTTTTTCAGGGGAATCATCATTTCTGTCCAGGTTTCATGAGTTTTCTTTCTTTTTTTTGTTTTAATTCTGTTGATGCATGGTTTAAAAGCATTGTCTGCCTTTCATTTGTTCATTTTCATAGAATTGTAATTTATTTTTACTTTTGTCATATTCAAGTTATTTCTGTGACCAATAGGGATTTTTCTTTCATTAAACAAGGGGTCCCAACAATGTTGTCCATGTGTGTATGATAGTTTGCTGCAATGTATCAGTGTGGATTCTATCTGGTGTGTTGCATAGACTTGATACAACTGTATCCACTTCTCACGTGAGATCGGCACTATTTTCGTAAGAGGTTGTAGCATGTAAATAATGTCTACAAGGCTGTTCTCATATACTGACAGCAAACTGATATCTTGACAATGATAGGGACCGGAAACTAAATACAGCATTACAGAAATTTGAGAAACTTTACATTCATACAATAAGTAATAATCTGGAGGTCTAACTGGGCATACTTCTTCTTCACCAGAAAGGAATAGATCCATAGACTGCTAGATGAGCGTCTGACAGCAACCCAAGCTTATGAGGGGAGGAATACCCTGCCGGTCCCCTCCAGCCACGAAACATTAAGACATATTGAAATCCAGTTGGCCAATCCTTTTCCCCACTGACAACTCCATACATAGTAAGTGGTCAGCCTTCTTGGACAACATCAGTGTATGGGCAGATTTACATATCACAAAGGTGGACCTTGTGCCTACTACGAGTTCCTTGAAAAATTTGGAGTACTATTCAATCTCTGTGTGTAACCCGTATAGGCCTCCCCATTTTGGGGGGAATCCTTGTTAGAAGACAAGGGGGTCTGAGGTTATACGAATTGACCCCACTGATTTCAGAAGTCAGACTTCCACCCATCCACTCCAACACAAGGAAGAGGCCATATTTAACTTATTGAACGGAGCAGCACCTCATGAATAATATGGCACGCGGGCTCTGTACTTGACCACCCACCGATATGTTACCCACTATCCTGTGGATACACAATAATACTGGGTCTTTGGCCAACCCCTTTACTGAAAAAAAGGTTTGGGTGAGGAAATTAATTCCAGGTCCTTCTCAGTTTCCAAATCTGGAAGGGCCCATGTGAATCCTTGGGTAGATGCCTCCTAACATCACTAGAGTGGGTAATATTCTATTATACCAGAAGTCTGGGGAGACATAGGGTTAACACAACTATTGCCTTCAGTGGAGACAAAGAGTTGGAGCCCGCACTTCTCTCTGTGCCGAGGGCAGAGCTGCCAAAACTTCTGATTTGTTTCCCATGGTAATTTCAACGTTATGTAAATAGCGCAGGTAAAGCAAAGCTTTGCATGACATGTAAATAGAGAATTTGTTTTACAGAACAGGGGACGATTTTCGAGTTTCCTTTTCATTTAACAAACGTCTCTGATGATCTTGGTCATAGGTCAAGTCCCCGGTTAGCTGACAGGAGCTGGAGCTCGAAAATTAACCCATTCTGCACACAGCGAGAGGACTCAGGGCTGGTACGATGTGGTGGATATTTTCATAACGCAAATAAAGATTAGGTGATAGTGACCGCACGTCCAGAGAAGGGACATCACTTATAACGTTATGATGGATAGGATTCTAGAAGCCACTGATCAAAGCAACAGAGGGGCTTACCTTTACAGCTCGTTTCGGGGTCTCAGCCAAGATAGGGGGGAGAATTCCTTTATAGAAGCCAAGCAACCTATAAAATGATGAATACGTATCATACACATGAAGGGGCACATATATCAGTCATAAATTTGCACCAAAATGGTATACAATGCAATGTGCCACATTTACCAATCATTTTAGACACTTTTCAGACACTTTTACGATATGTGCCCCAAAAGGGGGCAAAAAAGGGCACCAAAATGAAACTACAGTATTTTTCGGACTATAAGGCGCACAAAAAAACCTTTGATTTTCTCAGAAATCAACGGTGCGCCTTATAGTCCAGTGCGCCTTATATATGAACCGTACTTACAGACAACAGCTGTCTTGAACTGTGCACAGGTCTGCCACCTGCTGGTCATTCATCCTTATAATCCGGTGCGCCTTATATATGAACCTAGACGTTTTAGCAGGCATTTATTGATGGTGCGCCTTATGATCCGGTGCGCCTTATAGTCTGAAAAATACGGTACTGTAACTAATAAGATTTAGCATCCAGGATCAACTACTTTGATAAATCCTGGGCAGTGTAAGGCTATCTAGTCTTCATTTCTACTGTCTAACTTAAATTTGTCTCATAATTTTTTCATAAATCTGCCCAAATATGTTCAATAGTGTTCATAATTTAGATACACATTATTATATAAACAGACCAGATTTTATGGAAATTAATAAACTACATATTTAATACATATACAGGAGGTCCCCGGGTTACGTACAAGATGGGTTCTGGAGGTTTGTTCTTAAGTTGAATTTGTATGTAAGTCGGAACTGCATATTTTATAATTGTAACCCCAGACAATTTTTTTGGGTCTCTGTGACAATTGGATTTTAAAAATGTTGGATTGTCGTAGGAACCAGGATTAACACTAAAGCTTCATTACAGGCACCAGTGATAACTGTTACAGCTGTTTATTGTAACCTAAGGCTAAAGTACTGTAAATTACCAACATCCAGAGGTCCGTTTGTAACTAGGGGTCGTCTGTAAGTCAGGAGTTCTTAAATAGGCGACCGCCTGTAGTAACTTCCCTAAATAACGTAAAATATAAATTATAGCATTGTGTTTTTTAATTGAAATTGATATTATTTATTTGTAAATATTCTATAACACTGTAAACATAACCTCAAGTCCCAACTGGATATCACAATCCCCCCACCAAAACTATCAGTATGTATTAGGAGTTTAAGAAGTATCTAAAGGAAATTCATGAAAACACATGAGGAACATAAATAATCTATGAAGATGTTACACATGAGGGCCCTGTGGGTAAAAGTAAGTGTCCCAGGAGCGCCACCAGAGGAGAAAATCAAGCATTGCATAATTCACTAAAATCACTGGATTGTCTTTCTAAGCAACAAAAAAAGGACAGGCAACACTCTTATTAAAGAGGACCTGTCACCCCCCAAAAATACCCCCACCAAATATGTTCCCCCTAATCCTCTCCTCAGCACCTTTATATTTGTTCAATTTTTATTAAAATTTTGTGTGTGCAAAGTTTGTTTTAATCGATTCGACCTCTTACCAAATAAGAGGTTGGATCCTCGTACAGGTCCCATGACAGTCAGTCGTATTCATGAGGGGGCCAGCCGACACCCCCCCCTTCATGCCCCTGTCATTCGGGGACCTGTAAGAATAGCCGGCAGCAGCCCATGTTTTGCGCAATCACCGCCAGATCTCCGCGATGCAGTGCACTACATGCGCTGCTGCCAGCTATTCTCACAGGTCCCTGACTGACAGCGGCGTGCAGGGGGTGAGTCAGCCGCCCCCCTCATGAATACGGCTGACTGCCAGGGGACATGTACCAGGATACGACCTCTTATTTGGTAAGAGGTCGTATAGATTAAAAAAAACTTTGCACACGAAAATTTAAAAAAATGTAATAAAGGGGCTGGGGACAGGATTAGGGGGAACATATTTGGCGGGGGTATTTTTGGTGGGTGACAGGTCCTCTTTAACTAAAGCCCTCCTGGACCTAAGTTGCAGATCCTATAAAGGGGACCCCATTCCCTTACAAATAACAATGGTATTTATTGTTTACTGTGTTAAACGGTATGTGTATACGCAAGGAAATCAGTGCATGGAGAGATTCCAACAAGGAGAGGATTGTTACATTACAAACACTTATCCATCATTAAGTAAAAACGATGAGGTAACTCCAACAGATACTCAAGAGTCAAATAACCCTAAATCTGGGGGTCAACCTGAGGATCTGGCAAACGCCCATCCCCTCAATTCTTTGATTCAGTCCTCCATATCTGTTTATGTATTAGAGCTGTTATGACTAAAATAGTAAAAAGTCAGAACAAGGATGAAAGACGCTTCTATTATTATATCTTACTGTTTATTACTTGGCTCGTGGATGTTTCCAAAGAAAACTGGTCCAGAAGGGATAGACAAGACTGGAAATGTATCATCAGCGATGATTTCTGTCACGTTACATTTTGATTGGTCACAATTGTCCGATCCCACCCTTAATGTGATAGACTATTGTGACGGAGTTCAACTAATGGCCCTCATACTTAATGTTCAATTTTAGGACCTCTGGTATCTTATGCACCTGGGTGATAAAAGGAAATGGGCTCTTACTGTAACACTGTACAATCAAGGTCGGCTCCAAGTTTCAGTAGGCCCCTGGGCGACAGAGCCTCAGTGGGCTCCTTTGCAGTAAACTTACATGGTGGCATTAAAAATTTAGAAACTAAAACAGTCCCCTGTTCCCCAGTTTATCGTATCAAACAGCCCCCTCATGGCTATTTTAAATACAGCCTCCTCACACCCTATGAATTCATTAGATACAGTCCCCCCCTCTGGATTCCTTATGTACAGAACTATGTGGGCCCGGGCACTTGCCCAGGTATGCCCAGCGCCGGCCCTGTGTACAATACACATTATCTCTAAATCTATGGTCATGGAGGGTCTGCAGGACCCAATGGCCGTACCCATTAAAACTGTCAGGTTTGACCAGTTCAAATCTAGTGTAAGTGGCCAACTAAGAAGGTGATGGAAAGGGAATCAACAGGTAAGACCAATGACTAGGTCATAGACCTTAAATAACATCTATGAATGTATAACATTTATTCTCTAGATGAGAAAACTAAAAGCCACAGAAAATTAGTGACAGAAGAAGCATCTCTTGTGCCTGTCCCATCTATCATGGTGTCTGACAGAGGAGCATCCCGTGTGCTACAGGTGATCTGACCGCCCGCCGCACCTTCATGACCGCACTTCTATTCTCGCCTGACAACCAAATGTACGATTGTCTTTATTTTCTTAAAAGCCCCTTCTCCTCATATAATGTAGGATATAGGACTGGGTAAAATAAAGCATCAGTAACATGAACTTACACAAACAGCAGCCATCAAATGGCAGGGGGCCATTAGAGATGGGATCTGAGAAAAGACGGGCATCAGAGCATTACTGAGCAAACAGCTCACCTGAGAAGATGCCCCGGCCCCTCATTTATCTGTCATCGGGGCCGGAGAGAACAGAAAGAAATGAACCCTTCCCCACACAGCTGTGCACAGAGATCCCACCCCATCTTACTACACTGCTCTCCTCATATAGGAAAACACTTAGTGTATGTTCACATGCTGCAGATACAATGCAGATTTTAACCTCCAAACACTGCAGCCATATTCTGTGCCATGTACTAGGAAGCTGGAAAAATTTGAATGCAGTGAAATTAGCGAGGAAGAAAAACAAAGTTGCAACATTTTCTTCTGGGCTCTATTTTTTCGGCCTTGCACTGACCCAGATAGTACAAGGGACGTGTCATTTGGATCAAAGTCAATCATGACTATTCCAAATTTATATAGTTTTTTTAAATGTCTTAATAACCATAAACAGAAAGTCCCCCACTTAAGAACACCTGACTTACAGACGACCCTTAGTTACAAACCTACCTCTGGATGTTGGTAATTTACTGTACTTTAGTCCGAGGATATAATAACCAGCTATAACAGTTATCACAGGTGTCTGTAATGAAGCTTTACTGTTAATCTTGGTTCTTATGACAATCCAACATTTTTAAAATCCAATTGTCACAAAGACCAAAAAAATTTTTTCTGGGGTTACAATTATAAAATATACAGTTCCGATTTACATACAAATTCAACTTAAAAATAAACCTACGGAACCCATATTGTACGTAACCGGGGACTGCCTATACTGTATATGTAAAATCTTGCGGAAAATTTCTCTAGATTGTCCCATTCTGACACCCATAACTTTTCTATAGTTTGGTGTATGGAGCCATGTGAGGGGTCATTTTTTGGGGAACCTGCTGACTTTTGCAATATCACTCATAAATTGCCCCTGGAATCAGGGGTGGATTAAGACTGTGCCCTGGGCTATATGAATTATATATTCCCTACAAGTCTGGAATCACTTCCTACTGGTACTAGAATCATCCTCACATGGAGGATGTGTCCCTCTTGCCTGCTTTCAATCTCCGGTTTCAGGACCTTTGGAGGACCTTTAAAAGTCTGGAAATTGCTCTTGTGTACATGTTTATTGAGAGCAGGAACAGATGTACAAGGTGAGGGTCCTTAGCAGTATAAAATTTGGTGGGTGGTTTGGGAGGCTATGTTCCCCCTAGAAGGCTTGGGCACGGGGCTACCATCCAAACCAACTATTTTATGATCCACTACTGCTTAGCATGCTGTAATTTTGATGGCTAATTACAGCCATGGGAGCCTCTTTAAGGCCACTGGAAATCATAGCAACTATTTCTGCCCCCCATGCCAGATTTGGGCTCTGTCTACACAGGGTAAACAATCATAATTATGCTAATGTGCTAAGGCTAGTACTGTAGCTTCATAGGCTGTTACAATGAGTAGAGAAGGTCTTCCCTCCCCATGCTGTTGCTAGATTACACAGGCACAGAGGGAGGAGGGAGAGAGCAGGGGGAAGGGGAGCCATATTCTGCTCATTGTAACAGCCTGTAAATCTGCAAGACTGACAGGCTCTGGTAACAACCCCCCAGAGTCCTTAAGGCTTACCAGCATAATTATAACAGTTCATTTTAGAAGGAGGAGGTATAACAAATATGAGAAGATTACCACAGTCCTGGTGCCTGGATCTAGGAGTAAGTGTCCCTGGTTTATCATGATGGATTTTGATGGTAGATTTTCTTTAAAGGGGTTTTCCCATGAACAGAAGTTAGGCACTATCCACAGTATAGAGTCTAACTTGCTGATCTGTGGGGGTCTCAGTGAAGAGACCCCCACAGATCAGCGTGTTAGGGCCTATCCTGTGGATAGGGCCTAACTTCTGTACGTGGGAAAACCCCTTCAAGAAGCTGCCCTTAGTGGATGGGTATAACCAGGGCACAATCCATGTTTTCATGCCATTGTCCAAGCTGTCAGCAGTTATTTTAGATTATACAACGCCCCCTCCACCTTCCCCCCTTGACTGAGAATAAATCTCGTGCTCCCGGCTTTACCTGCATTAGAAGTATTTGCTCGCTCTAACAAAAACAAGAACAAATGCTTCTGTTGAAGATCTGGCAATGCTGATGGCAGCTTCCTGCTAATGTATTCTTGTTGCCAAATAAAAGAACAGTGCGGGCAGAGCTGGGTATGGATCCTGGCATCCTGCCCTCTAGGAGGATCCAGGAGCTGATTTATTAACTCCTAGATGGTATATATATTTTTCTCATTGTAACATCACCAACACTTCCATCCAAAAAGTCTACACTTTGAGCTGGCAGTGATTAAAGGTAATTTCCACCCTTTATAAACCACAAACCAATTTCAGGGCGCTTTTACATATGCCGACTGGCATCATCTTTGTGGTTTGTGGTAAGGTTGTTGGCCATATGGAAAGTTTTGCTGTTAGGTTTTGGCCAGTGTTAGCACCAGTAGTATCCGCAGTATTTTAGCTATGAGTCCCCTTCCATGTATAGTAACAGTGGGGTCTTCCTATATAATACATGGCATATAATTTCCAGTCCTTTGAAGAATTTATCAATCCCTGTATAGAATTCTGGTGTCAAGACATGCCATTAGTTTTTAGCCAACTTGTGCAACTTTTTATTTTGATGATTTCATATAAAAAAAAAAAGGGCACAGTAATTTATCAAGTGTGACTTTTCTAAATCTTATTTGAGTAGGGGGTGGCATAGTAAGGAAAGTGCTACGGTGCAAGCAAAATAATCTTACAACTTGTATTGATAGTTTTCCAAAAGTACACATGATTAACCCCTTTTAGGACGCACCCATTTTTGAATAAAAGGGGTGTTCCCATCTGGACATTCACATTTAATTTCCAGATGGGAACATCTGGGAACATTATATATATATATATATATATATATATATACATACATATACACACATTTCTTCAATTGCATATTAAGACAAAAGTACCCGTGTGAAGGTAATTTCCAATAAATGTAACCACGTTGTCCCTTAGAATTGAGACCGCTGTTCTTGGATACGACCACCCCTGAACTCTGGCATCAGAGGCCAGGCTTGCACTATTGAGCCCTGCCTGACCATCTGGATTCAGCTTTCATTACATCAGGACATTTCATATGCAAAAACATTTAGTTTTTTTTTTGCCATGCCTCCAGCAGTGATGGTCGTATCCAAGGATTACAATCAGGTTTCTAAGCGACGATATGACTACATTTATGGGAAATTATCTTCACAAAGTAAACAAAAAAACATCCAACAGAAGAAAGGTATGTATATGGCTGATTAATTAAATTAAAGGTCATTGCCCAGGTGAGAATACCTCTTTTTTTTTGTAATTTGTCGCTTTAAAATGTTTATAACTTTTGAACACTTTAACTTACCAAGGTGATTTTGAAATGTTCTTAAATGACATGTTATACTTTACTTAAGCATTCCATTTGTGTTTATTTATTAAAAAAATTAAATTAAAAAATTTAAAGTTATCTGCATTTTTAGAAAGTTTTACCACCCAAAATGGTTACTAACATTTCCCATAAGTCTGCTTTATGTTTTCATAATTTTTAAAATGTCCTTTTATTATAAAACAATATAAGACGATTTACAAACAACTTAAACTTAAGAATTATTGAAAAACCCTTTAAAGATGTGAAGCATTAATATTTGTAATCTTTTAGCAAAAATTAGGTTGAGTCCATAAGACTGACTTCCACTAATAACCTGGTGGTGCTGAAGGGAAAAAACCCAAATAATGCTTCTGATTGCTGGTGGTCTCCACAGGAAATCCGCTTATTATGAAGGGACACTAATAAAAAAGTGCTTTTAATTTCGGAGAACCTCTTTAAGATACACATTTTACAAAGATACTATATCAGTACAGACAGTCCCCGAGTTACATACAAGATAGGTTCCATAGCTGTGTTCTTAAGTTGAATTTGTATGTAAGTCGAAACAGACAAAACATTTTTTGGCCCCAGTGACAATTGGGGTTTCTAATTTTTTTACAGTAATAAGACCAAAGATAATCAATAAAGCTTCATTACAGACACCTTACAGCTGATCATTGCAGTCTAGGATTATAGTAAAGCATCCAAAGAGCTTCACCAGAGGTCACAGTGGAGCAAAGGGGTCTGTCATAAACTAGGGGTCGTCTGTAAGTTGGGTGTCCTTAAGTAGGGGACCGCCTGTATAATGAACTTTCACAAAACAAGAAAAATAGAAAATTATGTCAATAGGGGCTGGTTAGGAGTTTAACCCTCTCTATGCTGGTGATGTCAGTGAGTGGTATGGAATAGAGGCCATACGTCAATGGTGGGTGGTGGACAAATAGGAGAGCCAGGAATATTCTATAAAAATAAGCAAAAGCCACGTCAAGACTTGGAAAACTCTGGAAAAATAAATGTATTGGAAAAAGGTGCTATGTGCCATTCAGAGGCTGGATCCCGTTAAACATAATGCCATAAAACAGAACTATGGGGTTTCCAAGCCAGCTGGGGGCCACAGCACGGCCTTGTATATCCATGCACAGCATTCGCTGGCTTAGTCCGAGGGAAAATACAACGATGAAGAAAAAATAGTCCTGTAAAAAAGTTATTAATTTTTTTTATTTTGACATTTGAGTCTGAAGGGATGGGGAGCAGAGAACACTAGTGGCATGTGGACAAGCTGATGGAAAGTACGAAAGGAAAATTCTAACACCATCTGATCCCTGAGAGTATTTGCAAATGTCTAAAGGCCGGAGCCCAGGTTTCTAGGATAATCCTCCGTACAAACATTTGCCCCAATAAACATTCAATCTGTTAATGCCGGCCATAAAGCTGTCAGCCCTTCATAAACAGACTGCCTCGAGTAGCTTAACTTTCCTGCGGCTGTCAATGCGAACCGGACCCTAAAACTCCTGCCGCCCGAAAGTATAAAATCCGGGAGAGGCCTCTCCCTTTTGGAGCAGCTCACACAGACACCTCTTCTCACGAGCCAGAGTTATGCACCTGTTCTGTGGAAACATATCTGTATCTGGGAAAGCTGGGGCTGTCACATCAATGGAAAGTTACATGTTTTATCCCTCAGGAATTTAGATTTCTTTCTATATGGCTCACAATAGGTTAAAAAACAAAAAGCACACCCTTAGTACTGATCCCCCATTGCGTCCAGTCCGAGGTCGCCATTAATTCCTGAATCCGGCTCAATCGATTAGTGGTCCACTTCAATCAATGACTTCACGTCCTTTGTATCAAGAGGGACCCAAAACCATAGACCAGTGGGAGACCTTTTTTGAACCTATTCTGGGACAGCAATACGGTCACCAGTGTGCCATTTTTTATGAAAACAAAAAATAGAGTAGTCCTTATAGCCTTAGGGTCAACCATCCAAACATTTTTGGGGATCATACAAACCTTCTTCCGTTTTGGAGCACTCTTCCTTCTTCATTTTTACACGCACATCTAATGTGCACGATATGATCAATCTTTGATCATTAATGAGGGAAAAAGACACCCAAAGATAAGTTGATACCAGCAACAAGCTTCATTTCTGTTTTAGTGGTCTGCATAGCCTCGGGAATCGAGAGCTAACTTTCAGTTCCCGGGTATGACCCGGTCCTGTTCTCTTTGTTGATTAATCAGCCAATAGGTGGTGGTCCAGAGTCCACCAAGAGCCTAAAAGTTAACATAATCAGTTTATCGGTGGTGGTCCTGAGTCCACCAAGAGCATAGGGGTGAACAGAATCAGATAATCAGTGGTGGTCCAGAGTCCACCAAGAGTGTAGAGGTAAATATAATCAGATGATTAGTGGTGGTCCAGAGTCCAACAAGAGACAAAAGGTAAACAGAATCAGATAATCAGTGGTGGTCCAGAGTCCACCAAGAGCGTAGAGGTAAATATGATCAGATGATCAGTGGTGGTCCAGAGTCCAACAAGAGACGAAATGTAAACAGAATCAGCCATTCAGTGGTGGTCCAGAGAGGTAAACAGAATCAGATGATCTGTGGTGGTCCAGAGTCCAACAAGAGCGTAGAGGTAAACAGAATCAGAAGATTGGTGGTGGTCCAGCGTAATCACTGTAATTATAGTGACGTTCTATCCAAAGAATATGTGATCAATTCAATAAATACTGAAAATTCCTTTAACAGGTAGGTTCACCGAACATGCATCATCCTTCCTCCTAGACTGTATTTAGATGAACGAATGCCCGCACAGCTACAGCCGGTCAGGGCATACATCCGGCGTGCTGGAGGGGTAACCTCTCCCCTCTCCATACAGATGCACTGCATACGGGCCGTGCACATGGGGGAATGTGAGACATGACCTACCTTTTCCCTGTGTACAGAGCGGTACAGTGTGGGACTGTATCGCTCCGTGCGGCCATTGCCATTTATGGGGGACGCATGTTCCTCCTCACGGTTGTGTGAATGCGGCAAAATGTTAGAAGAAATGTTAATTATTGCCAAAAGCGTTATATTTAGATTTTGTAACTTGATACTAAGTAGGAAGCCCAGGCCTGTCACATGCCGGGAACCTGCGCTGATATTTACTTGAGCTGAAGCATGAACATCTTGAGTGCAGTCACCAATCTCTGTCTTCCTTCTTGTTAATGGATCCTAACACTAGTCATTTGTACGAGCCGGCCATTCTGCTCTGTCACAAACATACAAGAGTAATGGTGTCTCATGTGCGGGCACTTTGTTATACAACCAGCAGGAAGGTGTAGGCCACAGCTGCAAACCAAATGTATCCAGCCATGTCATTTGTCAGATAGGAGGCCATGCATAGTGGACTAAATCCAAAAGAAAGGGTTAATAGATGGAATCCTGTTTCCTGGAATTTGAAATTGTTGAAGGTAAATATTTTCGGATGTACCTAGAACCTAGTACCATTTATTCTTACATCTCGAATTATGAAGTTATGCCCCAGGCTGATAGCTATACTAAAAATAACTAGGAAGGAAGCCAGCTACTTCCTGACACTTTTTTTCCCAGCATTCCCTGTAATGGTTGTACTAATTTGTAACTGGCCTGATCTCCCCAAGCAATCAAGTGACTCAGCAGGTGGCAAAGGCAGAGGTTTCATAAACTAACAGTGGTCATGGCTATGGCCCAAAGCAAACTTATATCTGCCCCCCCTATCAATAGCGCGTAACTTTGACTTATGCTCTTTCAATAAGCGCAGGCAATTTTTGTTAAAAAGTCTTAGATAGGATTAGAACTCAGGATCGTTGGTATCGGTGGCAGTCTGATAGCCAGAAACTCACTTGTTATTAGAGTTGGGATACTCTTAGCCTAAAAGCCTCAAAAGCAATCTTCTTTATTACAGGCATGAAATACTAAATACAGAGATAAATCAGTAAAAATCCATATATTTATTTATATTTCTATAAATATATACCTCAATGGGGGTCATTTACTAAGGGCCCGATTCGCGTTTTCCCGACGTGTTACCCGAATATTTTAGATTTGCGCCGATTTTTCCTGAATTGCCCCGGGATTTTGGCGCACGCGATCGGATTATGGCGCATCGGCATGCACGCAACGGAAATGGGGGGCGTGGCCAAATAAAAACCTGACGGATTCGGAAAAAAAGTGTCGCTGGACACGCTCTTACCTACACCCAGCAATGGATCGTGAACTCCGGCGGACCTCAGCGCAGCAGCGACACCTGGTAGAATCGCCGGAAGACCCGAATCCATTGCAGAGAACGCGCTGATGGATCGCGAATGGACCGGGTAAGTAAATCTGCCCCAATGTCTCCATATGCTTGAAAAAGATTTATCCTAACACCGAAACTTCGCTAAGGAATAGAAGATTAACCCTTCTTTTCACCTACATTGGAGTGCTGCCTCTTCATTGGATATATTTATGTGTCACACGCCAGGGGACCTATGGCTTTGCACTCATCGGCGGTTGTGCTGCTCTGGACTTTCTTGTTTTTTTTCCATATGTCCATATAGATATCCCTCCATATTTCTAGGATATGGCTATTGAGGCTTTTGGGCTAAGAAAATCCTCATTCTAATTGCAGTCGAGCTTGTGGTTCACCAAACTGTAATGCTTACTCTTATAACAAGGGTCTTCAGGTCAAATTCCTTTAGAGACACACCATGTAATAAAATATTTTAACTGGCATCTCCGGAGCAGTGTGAGTGTTGAGAGGAGACTGTCCCCAATGTTAGAAGGGATCGGGAGTACTTTTATTGGGTAGACACCACTGTAGATCCATCTAATACAAAAGTCTAGTGCTGAATATTTCAGCTTTCACTCATCTAGATCGCCTTGGTTATGCTTGGCAATTTATTTATTGGTATTTTGAGATGTTGTTACCAGCCTGGCACTTGCTTTTAGATTTAGTGCAATGTCCTTGATGCAGGATATACACTTACCCCTCACTGCGGTAGATCTTCTTGAAACAGTCACCCAAGCTCTTATAATTGGATGGATCAGACGTGTTTCTTTGTATCTGAAATCTAACCAGAAGACAAGTATTTAATAATAATAATCGTTATTTATATAGCGCCATCATATTCTGTAGCGTTATAAATCATAGGGGACATATACAAATATATTACATTACAGAGCACAAACAGTCATATGAAACAATAGGAGTGAGGGCCCTGCTCACAAGAGCTTACAGTCTGTGAGGATGTAGGGGTGACACAAGAGCTTACTGTCTATGAGGATGAGAGGGTGACACAAGAGCTTACAGTCTATGACAGTGATGGCGAACCTTTTAGAGACCGAGTGCCCAAAGTACAACCGAAATCCACTTATTTACCGTGAAGTGCCAACATGGCATTTTAAGCAGTAACTTATTGCTACCTGTTCTTCCACAACTTTCAATTGTATCGGCCGTCTGAGGCCACCAGTTCAAAGAAGGAGGGCAAATTCAGACCATCATTGTAGCTTCTCTCCAGGGTCTCTCTGTAGAGGAAGAATAAAGGGTCCAGCAGGAGGACCTCCAAAGATAATGCAGTTCTGTCAAAACCTTCTCACTTTTCCCGCAGTTCCAAACAGCCAACGAAGTGTTGAATAGCGCTGAGAGCAGCATCTCTTAATTTGCCTGGGACTGCAGGATTCAGAGTTTGGTGAACTCTGTCCTGGGGTGATGGCCTGAGTGCCCATAGAAAGAGCTCTGAGTGCTACCTCTGGCACCCATGCCATAGGTTCGCCACCACTGGTCTATGAGGATGGAGTCGGTGACACAAGAGCTTACAGTCTATGAGGATGAGGGGTGACACAAGAGCTTACAATCTATGAGGATGAGGGGTGACACAAGAGCTTACAGTCTATGAGGATGAGGGGGTGACACAAAAGCTTACAGTCTATGAGGATGAGGGGATGACACAAGAGCTTACAGTCTATGAGGATGAGGGGATGACACAAGAGCTTATCTTCTCTATAGAGGATGAGGGCGAGAGTGTCACAAGAGATTACAGTCTTATGAGATGGATCGGGGGACACAAGAGCTTACAGTCTATGAGGATGAGGGGGTGACACAAGAGCTTACAGTCTATGAGGATGGAGTGGGTGACACAAGAGGTATAAGAGCTTGTATAATGTTCCATCCATTTTTTTTATAAGGGAACAGAATAAAATAATGTAATAAATAAAAAGTAGAGTAGCCTGGAGCTTGGCATATATATGGTATTTGCCAGATAAGCAACGGGAGGAGGACATAGGAAGGATTAATAAAGAGAGAGTTGACAATTCATGCAGTTAGCGAGAGTGATGGAGGTTGGGTATTAGTCTGATAGTCCAGGGAAGGTCATTCCAGGGATTTGGTGCAGCTTGAGAGAGGAGACGTGAGAGGTTCGAATTAAGATAGAGTTCATCTAAAATCACTTGCAAATAGAAGAGCATGGCTTGGGAGATAGACAGAGATGTGAAAAGAGAGATAGGGAGGTGCAGCTTTATTCAGAGCTTTGTGGATGAGGATTATTATTTTAAACTGTATTCAGAAGGAGATGCAGTGACTGGCAAAAACTGGAGGCATCTGTGTAACATTTGGTCTGAAAGACGGGCCTGGCTGCTGCATTAAGAATAGATTGTAGAGGAGAGAGTTTAGTGAAACTTCAGTCAGTGTCAGCAATTGGCCCTAGAGATCTGTGTAACCATTGCTTTGTGTGTTATAAGTAGCTGTGGAACTGTGGAAAAAAGTCCAGCTACAATCCTGAAATATATATGCCTTTTTCACAGTCTTGCTGCTACTAACACCACACACGGGTTAGTATGGTTACACAGATATCCAGGGAAAATACATAACTGCAGTTTTGTATGGTCAAATCTGCGGGTAGATCGATGATAGAGCTGTATTTAAAACATATTGCCCTGAATAAGAACATCAAGTAGCACTTAACAATCCTGTTATATGTATGTGTATATGTACACAAAAAGATTATCCTACAGTCCTTATATAAGTGTGCCATACAGTAAGATGTGTACTGATTGTATAATACATATATATCAAGGGGGTACATGTATAGAGCAGCGTATAGCACTGGTACTGGTGCTACATCTGTGCTCAGGACAGGTACACCGCCCCACCAGGATCATTAACATGTCACACCTACAGCAATAACACTGTAATAACAAAAAAGTGATTGTTCCCGGCGCTCCCTGCCCCCACCGTCCCACCTTGTCCCATGGTTTCCCTGCGGAGAGTAGATGGGGACAGGATGCACTCAGTTAGTGGCAGGTTTCACGTTGCTATGTCTGGAATTTTGATCTTCAGATCCTGTTGCCTCCGACTCCTCTGGACTCCAATTTAGCAGCAGGGACATTCTCGTTTTTTGTGTTTAATGGTCGTAGAGGGATTTACACGAGAAGAAAGGTGCAGTGCACATTTTTTTTTGTTGTTTTAAGCCTTTGAACAAACTGTTTTTATGTTCTCTGTGCAGCGCACAAGTTTCTGTTTCCATTTTCTCCTGCAGAACATCTTGTCATGTATCCTGTATTAGTTATATTACATCATAATGGCTTCAACAATGTCCGGAGGATTGTGGCGTCTATACAACACCCAAACTAGATAAAACGTATATAATAATAAATCCTTACATAGCTCCATCATACTCCACTGAACAGATGATATGGTACATATACAAAAAGACGGAAGAGTAATATCATGTTCAGATGAAACAATGGGAATAAGAGCCCGGCTCACAAGAGCTTACAATCTATGAGGAAGAAGGGAGGACACGGGAGGTGACAGAGCTTGTATAATGATCCAAGTATTTTTTGCGTGGGACCACAAAAACGGATGACAAACGGACTGGCAACAGATTATACACTGGTGACATATGGACCTCAAAAATGGACAATGGATTTCGTTTCTTTCCCCTTCAGTATGTACACAACAATTGCTGGCCAGACCTCTTATAGACATTAGATTGTCAGCTGTTAAGATCAACATTCGAAAGTTTAGACAACCATAATGGACCATTCTGTGGACTAGCAGAAACTGGATCTTTATCTGCAACTTACATTTCAAACCATGTCTTTATCTACCTGGGGTTCAGTATCTTACGGAACCAGAATCCTATGGATGAGATGTCATCTAAAAGATGAGATTCTAATATATGATGTGACGCCAAATGCAGGTCAACACTACAGAAAATAGGGGTGTCTTTAGTGAAACTCCAACTGCAGCCTCTAATACTGACTCATTTCAGGCAAAATACTCTTTGCTCATTGTCACTTGGAGGATTCTTTTATAAGTAAATGGGTAGAGATCTTACATAAAAGAGGGAATTCAAGAAAGGACATTTCATCCTCTACCTAAGGGGGCTAGAAGTTTAATAGGGTAAACGATATGGTGACAGTTTCCCTTTAAAGGGTGAAATGGGTTCCATCTGTGAAGAAATTGTGCACACACAATATTCTCATGTATCATAGACAACACACAGACATGGAATAGTGACTGAAGCTCACAATACGTGTTCTGGCCCATCCACAGAGGTTACTCAGCCCAAACTTTGCATTTTGATCTTAGCGTTGTGAAAGCTGAGAGGATAGACAAAATCTAAGAGCCCCCATTTAATGTAACTCAGGTTTCTGAGGAGCCAATGCCATTGTCTGCTGCTACCATATCTCCATATGCAAGCAGTCCCCGGGTTACGTACAAGATAGGTTTTGTAGGTTTGTTCTTAAGTTGAATTTGTATGTAAATCAGAACCGCATACTTTATATAGTAACCCCAGCCAAATTTTTTTGGTCTCTGTGACAATTGGATTTTAAATATGTTGTCATCATAACCAGGATTAAAAGTAAAGCTTAATTGCAGACACCTTTGATAACTGTTATAGGTGTGTATTGTAGCCTAGGACTAAAGTACAGTAATTTATCTATATCCAGAGGTCCGTTTGTAACTAGGGGTCGTCTGTAAGTCGGGGACTGCCTGTACTATGAGATAACTAACTACAAGATGTAAGACATACAAAGCCTGTGTATTTGTAGCCAGATACAGACATTGGCGTGAAATCCGTCTCTTATTTCTGGCATCTGATGTGTAGAAGATCATAAGAAGATCCTTACAAGCCGCCTAGTCATGTTATTTTATCACGAGCGGTGACTCTGCTGCTAACTATCTGGCGGCCACAAAACTCTAGGAATCTCCATTCATGACCCAACTACTGGCACCCTGGGAGTCACAAGAGCTGATGGGTTAAAGATGTTCCCATGTAACCAAAGCAGGTTTTTATATGGGGCAGGGGAGACACTGGCAGCCCGCATCAGGTTACAGCCGGGGTATACAGGAGCAGACTTGTGCAATCCCTGTCCTCTGGTATTTACCACAGACCATTACTAACAGCGGCTATAATAATGACTACTACACAGCTCCATATCTTACATGACGCTTTGCTCATTTTTGTAATTGTAAGTTTTCGTTTGATTTAATGATTTTGGTTTACATGTGCTTCAGTTTACACTGGTTTATGTGAACAAGGCCGACGTATACAAAATATAATCATTTTACAGATATCAAATATGAAAAAGTATGTGACACTTATTTTTAGACACCTTATTATTATTTTGAGTATATGTCACAATACTGATAAGGGGGAGCGTTATCAGAAGGTTCTGAGGTAAAACCATTCTAGTGGCCCATGGAAACCAATCAGAGCTCAGCTTTAATTTTAAAAACAACTGTGGGAAAATGAAAGCTGAGCTGTGATTGGTTTGGCTCTCAAAAACTTCTGATAAATCTCCCACATTATGGGGGAGATTTATCATAAGTATCTTAGAGCAGAACTCTTCTAGTTGCCCATGGCAAGCAATGAGAGTTCAGCTTTCATTTATCCAGTTGTTTTTGAAATAAAAGCTGAGCTCTGATTGGCTTCCATGGGCAACAAGGACGGTTTTACCTCAGAAACTTGCTGATAAATCACCCCCTCTATACTTATTTTGTCAAGCATATACAGGGTGTGTGTATATATGTAAGTGTGCATATTAACATGCATTTGTTTTCATTTCCCAGATTTCCATGTATTTATATGTGTGTGTGTGTTTGTGCATAGTGTATATGTAATAATAATCTTATTATATATTCCGTAGCTTTACAAATCATAGGGGACATATACAAATATAATAATACATTACAGAGTACAAACAGTCATATGGAATAATAGGAGTGAAGGCCCTGCTCACAAGAGCTTACAGTCTATGAGGATGAGGGGGTGACACAAGAGCTTACAGTCTATGAGGATGAAGGGGGACACAAGAGCTTACAGTCTATGAGAATGAGGGGGGACACAAGAGCTTACAGTCTATGAGGATGAGGGAGTGACACAAGAGCTTACAGTCTATGAGAATGAGGGGAACTCAAGGTTCCTGAGAACACAATGGCCTCCATAATCCTTAAATAGAAGAAGTTTGGGATGACCAACCTGTGACCATTCCTGAAAATGGCTTCCACCAACATTCACCATCCAACCTGAGGGAATGGAGAGGATCTGCAAGGAAGAGGCAGATGATCCCCAAATCCTGGTGTGAAAAACTTGTTGCACCGCAGTCACCTTGAAGACCATGCTACACACCGCAGTCACCTGGCCGACCATGCTACATACCGCAGTCACCTTGACAACTATGCTACACACTGCAGTCACCTGGCCGACCATGCTACATACAGCAGTCACCTGGCCGACCATGCTTACACAGCGCAGTCACCTGGCCGACCATGCTACATACCGCAGTCACCTGGCCAACCATGATACACACTGCAGTCACCCGGCCAACCATGCTACACACCGCAGTCACCTAGCCGACCATGCTACACACCACAGTCACCTGGCCAACAATGCTACACACCACAGTCACCAGGACAACTATGCTACACACTGCAGTCACCTGGATGACTATGCTACACGCTGCGGTCACCTGACTGATCATGCTACAACACCACAGTCACCTGGACAACTACACTACACACTGCAGTCACCTGACCGATCATGCTACACACTGCAGTCACCTGACCCCATCTTTTATATATACGATCACTTGATGACTTGTTGGCTGCTTAGACCCTGCAATCTTATTTATACACCTGTCCTATAGTTCCCTATAAAATGAGTGGGTAAAAGTATCACAGCGCTGGTTAGAATTTCCTACCGATATGTCATCAAATCATCACAGAACATCCATTGTGCACCAGGTACATAGTACACAAAGCTACAAATCTAAGGACAGAACATAACACAGACGGCCCAGTCCTCCCAGCTACTAGTAAATGTTTCATTCCACTGCTTGAATGCATTTCACTGCACTGTATTATTTTAACAAAGTCAAGCCCTGATGCAACAGGTCAGAGGTCAGGGCAGAAGTGTGCAATACTGCAACCCGAGGCCACAGACAACATTTGTGCTCTTGTTTGTGTTTTCACGCCAAGAAGCTCTGTAATTCTGCTCCATTGTATACTGGACCATAAAAGGTTTTACAGTCTGCAGGACAGCCCGTGGACAGTCTCTGATAAAATTGGGTGAAAAAGTTACAATTTTGCAACATTCTCTGATGTTATATTATTGTTTTTATCTATTCTATCAATCATTGTATCAATCTAACACTTATATAAAAACATTCTATGTATCTAATGTAATATATGACTTTCTATCCTATACAAATCTTAGATTGACATCTTATTCTACAATGTGTTGATTAATCTATTTTAACTATCTATTGATCAAATATGTAATATCTCTTTTTGACATTTCTATTCATCCTTATATAATAATACCTGATATCTTTCTATGTTTCTTATCACATATTTGTCTATTTATTTTCTATATCTATCTAAATCAAGTATCTGATATCTTACTATGTATCTAAGCTAATATCTAACTTCTATTTGTCTGTCCATCCAAACAATGTAATTACATCTATTTAACCCCTTAAGGACATATGATGTACTATTACATAACAATGCATAACATACTGGGTGTTTGCTCCATTATGCAGAAAATATCCAGAGAAATCACCAATGATTGTGCCAGCACAATTCCTTGGTGCCAACCTGTTAAATGGCGCCGGTGAAGCTGCCGCCTACATAAAGATGCTGCCATGGTCTGGAGGAGAGTCAAATCCTCCATATACTGTAATACAGCTGTATTGTTGTATACAGTAGGAAGATCAGACCTGCTAGGGTTAAGGTATCCTAGGGGTTCTGCAAATACAGTAAAAAAACAACAACAAAAAAACAACCTAAATTTACCCCCTTTTCCCTAAAACCGATATAATAATAAACAAAAAAAAATCAAAGGTCCCAAAAGTCCCGATCTATCAAAGTATTAAAACAGTTATTCCTGGCGGTGAACCCCCTTAACAGAAATGGTGCAAATGTCTGAATTGCAACTCATAAAAATTAAAAAAAAAAGTGATAAAATTTTTTGTACTGTGCAAAAAATGGTAGAAATTATAATGTACTGCTACACTTAAGTTTGACAAAGTTGTTAGTGTCTGAATATGGCAAAAAAAGATATTTTTTTTACACAAAAGGTTTTAATTTTCAAAACCCATTAAAAACTAATAAAAAGCCATCTAAATTTGATATCCCTATGATGAGTCCAACCCCAAGAATAAAGATGAGGTGTCATTTACAGCAAACAGTTAAAGCCATAAAAGCAGTGCCCACAAGAAAGGTGCAAATATATTTTTTTGGCAATTTCACCAGATTTGGAATTTTTTCCCAGTACACAGCATGCAAAAAAAATTTACATACCCTCCCAAGGAAGTACAATTTGTTACGCAGAAATAAACCCTCAAAGTTTCATACACATAAAGTATGGAGCATTTTTTTGTATAAAAACGCTACCCTATGCCGTCTCCTAAAAATTATGAATAAATTGACAATTGGGTGTTCCCATTACCCTTTCCAAAGGGCATGTGTGGAAAGGTTACAGTCTTGTTTAAGCCAAATAGAGTACTATAAGCTGATACAAGGCAAATGTTATTCTGGTTCAGAGCTACATCCTGGAGGATAAATTACAGCAGATCTACAGTGATTCAAGATCAGGTATGGCATCTCCCAGATTACTGGGATCATATAACTCAAAACCGGAATAAATTGGTCCTGTAATCCTGTAGCAGCTGTGTGCCGTCACTACAGTTGTAGATCCCATTGAAAGTAATTAGGAGCCATGACTAGTAGCGAATTATGATATAGGTGGGCAGCACAGTGGCTCAGTGGCTAGCACTAAAGCCTAGCAGCGCTGGGGTCCTAGATTCAAGTCCCATCCATGTCAACATCTGCAAAGAGTGTGTTCTCTCCGTGTTTGTGTGGATTTCCTCCGGGTACTCCAACACTCCAAAAACATACTGGTAGGTTGATCAGATTGTGAGTCCCATGGGGACAGGGACTGATTTGGCAAACTCTGTGCAGCGCTGTGTAATCTGTGTGCGCTATATAAATAAAAAATTATTATTATTATTAGGTGGTTTGGGTGGCAGCCCTGTACCTGAAGCATTTATGAGGCCCATGGTCACGCAAACTATAAATCAAGGTTTATACTGTCCTGTAGAGGTGATAAAGAAAGGGACCTCCAAATTGTCACTTACTGTATATACTGGCGTATAAGACTACTTTTTAACCCCTTAAAATAATGGCTACAGTGGGGGGTCGTCTTATACGCCGGATATACGGGGGTCGCACTGTGTGAGGTGTTTTTTTTCCCCGTCAGCGCGCAGAGAGCTGCTTCCTGGGACCGCCGCGCATGTGCGGCAGTCCGCCTCTCAGTCATTAGAAGAGGCTTAGTACGCGCTGACGGGGCGGCGCGCTGTATGCTAATGCACCTGCCCTGTCACAGCGGTCAGCGTCACAGAGCTGGGGGTCACAGGCGGCACTTACAGAAGCATGTCGGATCTTCATTAATATCGCAGCTTACAGTTATGATCACCAGGCACTTGCTCTCTTGTTTGTTTTGCAAAGTTTTAAGCAGACTTTTTTTCATTTGGGAGAGGGGTAGTCTTATACAGTGAGTATATACCAAATTCTATATTTTTAGGGCAGAAGTTGGGGGTCGTCTTATACGCCCAGTCGTCTTATACGCCGGCATATACGGTATGTATGTTGGCTCTTTACAAACATGTATAAAAGAGTTCTTATAGGACCTTTAAAAGTCCTTAAACTGGTGAACTATAAGCAGTCCCCTCCTTTCCTAAGAAACTTGATTCTGGTCCCGTATGTAGGTAGTAAATATCAAAACAGTAAAAGAAATTTGTAGAGGTCTTACAATTTCCATACAGTCCAAGGGCCATGGCAATCTTAATCCATGGCTGTAGTAACAGGATCAATTGATTCTGGCCCCATGACAAACAGATTCTGGGTGCCGAACAATTAATGGTGGTCTGCACTGAGGAAGAGCCATGATAATAGTCATGGCTAAGGAACACACCAGTCACAGATTATAGTTCATATAATAATACATGGTGCTGGGCCTGGAGGGAGGAGCAGGACTCATTTTCATTGTATTCTTAGAACCTGGAGTCTTGCTCCTCCCTTCAGGCCCTGCACAAGGTATAATTCACTGAATCAGCTGTGACTGGAGTGTTCCTTTAAGTCTTAGGCCTGTTGCATACTATTGGCCTGACCCCAGGGACTGCACACCATGTACAAAAGGGGAGTCCTTGCATTATACTAAAATATGATGCATGGACTTCCTGTCTGCTGGACGGCCTGCAGCACAGACACTAAATTAACTGTTACAATACTGGCAGACGGGAAGTCCTTTCATCATATTTTGGTAAAATGCAAGGACTCCCCTCCTGTACAAAAGGTGTGCAGTGCGTGAGATTTGGCTTCAATCACATAATGACATTCAGGAGAATATAAATGTATTTTATCCAAGTGACATCACTATACGATGTCACTCTCTTATCCCAAATATACAAATAGCTATGATAAAAGCCTAATAACAAAAATGAGCTTCCTATGGAAGGGCCATACACCTCCTCTTAATGAGTCGGCAGCCCTCTTCGGCTCTTGTTTAAGGTAGGAAACAAGTTAACCTCCGCCTTGTTTAGGTTAATGTTTCCTTTCATATAGTCTAATTGGGACTGTTCATTCTGGCTGTCAGGAATTAGCAGCAGCGACCTTGATTCCACAAAATACATCATGCCTAAAGAAAACGCCATCTATTAGACGTGACGCACACAAGGCCTAAGTGGACTCGCTGCAATTTGGAAGCAATCTGTAGGATACATTGTCCCTCTGCACAACTTAAATATATTACAAGGGGGGAAAACATAAAAAGAAAGATCTGAGGTTTCAGTCCAAACACGGGGCGTCAGATCTTTCTTTTCATGTTCTTTCTCCAAAGTTCATTAATAATAATATATTTGTTTTACTTAATTACAATGGGCTGTTTCACAGTTTATTATTCTTACTGCCAAAGCAGCGCACATAAAAATACCGCACTGCCCCGCACCGTCAGGACTATACATCCACATAATGATTGCACTTCCACTACTCTATACACATAAACAGAATTTTTTGCATGCTGTCAGCGATATATACACAGGCTGTCAGCATTACATACAAAGCTGGAGTCAGAGCACAGATAGGCGGCACATAGTAAGAGCCATCTCTATGAAGACGGTCATCAGGGGGCATAAATACAGCTTTGCTTATACTGTCAGCACCGCATATAAATAATACAGTCTGCTTACAATGTCAGCACAGCATTAATAGCGGCATCACAGATCACCATAGACTGAGCCCATAGAGGACATTCACCTTCAGCATGACAATATACAAGGTATATTATGTAGAGGTCATGTATCATGGTCAGTGATAGCAAGTGATTCGACTGTATTTTGGGGTTTTGCAATTAAAATGCTGTACTTTAATTTTTCAAACAAGGTCATGGTGGTAGATGTCCTTTAAAAGGGTTGTACAAACTAAGGCCCCTTGCACGCAAACATGCGAGCGCAGGTGAGCGCGTGGCCAGGTGCAGGAGAGAGGCGCCACTTTAGTACGGCACAATATAGGACATCGTGGGCTCACTGCACCGTAACCGGATGCCATAGACCTCTATGGGGGTCTTGATCTTGCCGCAAATTGCGCAGCCGTTTTAACGTCCCCCATGTGTTTGTTTTCCTAGGCCCAAGTTATACCCTATCCACAGGGGAGTAACAAGTTCATCGGTGAGGGGACCCCCAGCAATCACAAGAATGGCACCTTCAGTAATCTGGAGAGCAGGGGTCCCAAGTTCTACTAGTGGGTAAACATGCTTTCCGAATGGTAGGGTTGGAAATTGCTGAGTACAGTGTTAGCCTACCTACAACACTCCCATCCTCTGCATGTGCACTGTACTCAACAATTTCCGACACTACCATATGCCGGACCTCCGCATATTGAGAAATTTTCTCCTACTCTCCAGATTGCCAGGGTCCTGTTCTCATGATCAGTGGGGGTCCTAGAAGTTGGAGCATCACTGGGGTTTTTAAGCCCCAAATAAGTCATGTCTGTCTTATTTTATTTGGAATAAACTGTATCATTATGAAGTAGGCATTGGAAATGTAAAGTTTACTTGGCTCCAGGCGATATTGTGTATTAAAGGAATCTATTTTCACGCATGATAAACCAGGGCCATTACTTATAGATCCAGGCGCTGTGACTGTGGTAATCTTCTCTTATTTGTTATCCATGGCCTCTTTCCTTCTAAAATCAACTTTTACAATTATGCTAATGAGTCAGAGGCTAACCTGGCCCCTGTGTGATCTGGCTTTAAAGGCTGTTACACTGTCGCCCCCCTGCTTTCTCAGCACTTGTGCAGTGAGCACTTCCTGCCAGGAAGGAGGGTGAAAAAGTGTAATCGGTATGTAAAGCCAGCAGAGTACAGAGGTTCAAGGGCTCATTAGAATAATTTAAAAAGTTGATTTTAGAAGGAAGGAGGCCATGGATAACCTATACAAGATGATTATCACAGTCATGGTGTCTGAATCAATGAGTAAGTGTCTCTGGTATATCATGTTGTATTTTAATGGTAGATTTCTCCTTTAAGTGCCCCTTTCCCCCTTCGATTTATTTTCTTTGATTTCCATTGTTAGCCAGAGCAGGTTCTCTATTCCCCTGGAGTTTTCAGCTGGGCATAGGTGTCAAACAGAAGTGCCAGAATGATGCCCCCCTCACCCAGCTCCAATGGTTTTCCAGAATTCTGGGAAAACCTCCTTAATCTATGCCTTTTGTATGAATCTGCAATTTTCTTTTATAGGTTTGACACCCACATTACAGAAAAAACATGTCACTTCTTTTAGATGGTAGCCACATTCAGAACAGCCCCAAGCCAGCATCTAAGTAGTAGTAGTCAGGGGAGGCGGCCTATGTCCACACTGCGATTATGAGGTGTTAAGGAGGGCCATGTATCAAGGGCCAGAGGTCAGCCCTACATTATTGGCATGCTAGACAACAGGGGATTTAAGCTTTTGGGAACAAACCTTGAGGGATAAAGCTTGTTTAAAAAATTGTGAAATATTCCTACCTCTTCAGAGGGCACAATATAAATTATATCATAGATTCCCTTCTGACACAGCTGGAAGCATCACAGGATGGAGAGCAGTACAGAGAATGGACTTCTCTGTAAAGATGACTACATTGTGGGGATTGTTTTGTTTTTCTTTTTTAAAATCAGGAGATCTTCACAAATCAAACACTCCTTAAAGAGGTATTATCATCTAGGCACCACTGACACTTAATTTAATTTACCTGCCATATTTGGATCTTATTAAAAGAAATCTGTGTGAACATAATTTCTTAGAACACACGTTGTCCTTGGATACAACCACTGCTGCTGGAGTGATTGCACAAAGAAGCAAATTATTTTGGCTGGGATTTACTGAATGTTCCACAGCCGTCCTGTGTTGATGATTGTTGAATCCAGGTAGTCAGGCAGGGTTCAATTGCACATATCTGGCCCCGCCCCCTTATCATTGTGCAAGGCTGGACGTATCCAAGGACGACTATCTTGTTTTTAAGGGACAACATGGTTACAATTATGGGAAATTATCTGCACAAAAGATAAATTTTTTTTAATAACATCCAATTAAAGAAATGTACATATATAGCAGATAACTTGAAATTAATGTGAATGCCCAGTTGAGAATATTCCTTTAAAAGGGGTTGTCCTACAGATGGTATTATTCCCAATCTACAGTAAAGGGGGATATGTGTCTGATTAATTTAGGATCCTGCGGTTGGACCCACAGCTATCAAATGTTTATCTGTTATAGTATGATGGAATGGAAAGCATTGATTTTCGCCAACGTGTTGACATCTTATTTATGAATAACATGAGGGGCCGTGATGAAACATCCCGCTATGGGAATCTAGGAACCTGAATGTCATCCTTCTGCTCCATACATGGTCCTAGTGCTATAGCCTCCATCTGTAAACTTCCAAGGATCATCATATGCCCCATGAATATCAATGAGTATTGTGTTCTCCATGTCTCCCACACATCATGGCCTAGGGTCCTGTCACGCAAAGGAACCAATTTTCTCCAGGCCTGGCTGTTTACTGAAACAAACCAAACAGGAAAAAAGAAAACTTCTCCAGAAAGTGCAGAGCGTATGTGCCTGGGGATCTTCATTCAGCAGTTGTGCTGTTTATTTTCCGTGCCGATGATGTAAGGGGCGCTCTGTATTTAAGGTATCAGCGCCCAGTGTGGCACTAGATGCCTAATGCAGTAAACTCCTTGCCATTGATCAACATTTGCCGATTTACCGTTCCTCTAGATACATGTAAATTTATATATTTACATTAGACTTTTCTTGTAGCTTTGTAGAGCTGATGGTATTCATTTTGTATCTCTCCCTCTTATCTTCCTTCCCCCCTTCTATATTTTCTCTTTGTTGGCTGGAATTTCATTTTTTTTCATGCATCTGTTCATGCCCTTAAAGGGAACCTGTCATCTAGAGCAGGCAACCCTAAACCTTACTCACCCCCCTCAGTTCCTCTGTTGAAAAGTGCAGGGCAGGCCGCCCAACTTAATTCTGGCTCCTCCCACCAGTAAAACCACTCCCTAAACCTTTTCTGCCTTTGTCTATGTTGGCCCCACCCATCATGGGGTAAGTGAAATAGTGACAAGACCTGCAGTTTCACACATAGTTCTCACTGTTATATACTCTATGCTGTGAGAGGGGCAGCATTCCGATAAAGACAGGAAGTAGACAAGGAGAGGACTTCCTGTTTGCTCAAGCTAAGAGCTGAAAAGACACAGATGTCAATCAAAAGAAGGAGGCGGAGTTCACTAGTAGCCTAGTGTGACTCTTCACTTCAGAATTGACTCGGTCTACTCATTTGCATATCATAAAGGAAGATAATTTTACTTAATATGGAAAGGACATTTAATCCTTTAACCTTTAAATCCTTTAACCTTTAAAATTTCTGGACATTTTTTCGCGTTATTGGCCACAGCAAATTTTACAATTTTGACGTTTTAAAATAAAACCAATATTACAGCATAAAGAATTATACTAAACACCAACAAACCATATATTTCCCGAAAGCAGACATTTGCCCTATTTTCAAAATTGCATTAAAGAGTTTGTATACTCAGCATCAACAAGAATTTACACTCCCATGATTGCCGAAATATAAACAATGCAACATGTTTAAAAATATGTAATGCACAAAGAAAAAGCTCCTATTCAGTCAAAATCATAATTTTTTCAGAAATCACAGAATACCATGTATACAAAATAACTTTCCAATTCATACACTACCACCTTAATGTAGCTTTGCAGCAAACAGTGATAAAATGCAGAAATTACATGAAAATTCAAATTATTAACTGTTGAAGTGCCGTTGGGAGTGATTTTTTAATATATAAAAATCACATCGAAATTCTCCCAGAAACACAATTCCTCTTTCAGAGGAAAAAAAGGAGTGAGATTCTAGGTGCTACAGATCTGGAGTTATAGCCTCTGAAGAGAGGATAGGTCTTGGGCCGCACAGATGCCACCCTGTGAGGAAATATGATATATGTCCTTGGCAGGGAAAGGGTTAAGGGCACGGCTGCCCAACGATTAGATGCTATCTGCGTTCAGCTGGCCGGTCTGCTGTTTACTAGTTTGCTTCTCTTCTACTTTGACCTTCATCGGGTTTCTTTTTCATCTTCCCCTTCTCTTTCTCCCTTCTCATCTGATTCTCTATTGTATGCTTAAATTATGGGCCCCGCACATGTTCCCGACATGAGGGACAGGTATTACACCTCCTGGTTCCATATCACAAATCCCAAGGCCATGTCCCAAGGGGGTGTCTATTACCATCCACAAACGGCTTCATCATGAAATCATGGACCCTAGGATCGACCCCGGGGCCAGATTAGTCTTTTTGAAGGTCAGACTCTGGGGTAATTTGCTTTCTCTGGCCTCTCTGTATTTGTCCAACGGCGACCAAATACGGGAGGGCCGTAGAATCTTGGGTAGTCGTTGGGAATTTATGAAAGGCCTCACGGGTCCTAGAGGGACATTTTCCTAGAGGGAACTTGCTCCTCACCCTGGCGGTGGTGTTTGAAAGATAATTTACTCAAAGATTTGGTTTGCATGGCCAATTTGCGCAAAGGAATTGCCAGACTTATCCATCCCAGATCCACTGCTGCTTATTTACCTCGGGTTAGGGACCTGAACCACCAGTTGAAGAATGACCAATGTGCTATTATTCACAGGTTTCAGACTTACAAATTGTGCTTTTCCAACGTGGGTAGGCAGACTTATGTTCTAAGCAGTGTCTGACATCCTTATAGACAGGATAATGGATGGCACTACTATTCTATTCCTTGAGGTATTCCAGGTTTCTCAACCTGATTTCACGTTGTCCTAGTAGGAATATAGACAACTGACCTCTTATAGTTTAAGGGATCCAGAGAAATCGTACGTCTGGTCTGAACCCACTGTGGTAGAAGCCCTCTTAAATCTTCGACGAGGAATGGAAAAAGGCTTTCCTCTACTTCCACAAGCTATTGTCCCACTGGTACCGCTACCTGCAATAAGTTCACAGAATCTTCTCCACAATTTCTGCCTCCTCTCAGATGGCTCTGTTGTCGGTTCTACCCAGCTCCATCTCCCCCCTGCTGCGCTGCTTTTTAGCAGTGGCGCATGCGGTAATTCCCCAACACTAGAGGAGCCCCCAGCACTCTACTTGGGTTGAGTGGGTTCAGGAACTCTGGTTCATTCAGAGGATAGAGGAACTGGTGGCGGAAGACTCGGATCCCTACTAGGTCATAGCACGAGTGTATATGAGGCACACCTTCACTTAAAAAGTTGAATTAAAGTGCTTACTACAAAGCCTCCATATATAGCATCTAATGATGATTGGGTCTGAACACAACTTTTCTACCAATAGTAGTTTAAATTTGTGTACTATATAAAACTGTGTACTTGCTGTTTTAGAAGTCAGCTCTTCATCCTCAATCTGATATAAGCTCAGACTATTTCATACACCCTCCTCCTGTAAGCTCCAGCTGTGAACTACAGTCACAGATAACAACCTTGTCCTATCATAGCTGAGCTGAAGGGCACCTGCAGAGCAGAATCTAAGAGGAATAATAGCAGCTGTGGACATGCATGACAACAAAATAATGCATGATATTCTTTTATTCATAGTTTAATGATAAGCCATTTAAATTAAAAAATGTAAATATAACATAAAAACATGATTTAAAAACCATCATTGTTGTTGTTACCCTACCCAGAGCAGCTCAGTCTCCATCACACAAGTGGAGTCCATAGACATTAGCAGCACAGTTTCTTACTTGTGGTTTATTACAATTTACTTTTGTCTTAGTCGTTAATAGGAATAAATCCTCTTACGTGAAGTGTTCAGGTGCTGAACCTCCTGTGATCAGGACACATTCCTGTGGGTTTTCCTTCTACAGGACGTCTCAGGGGAAGTGACAGAAGCTTTTGTCTGTGTATGTCAGACAGAGAGCCATCAGCAAGTGCTGGAATAACTCTGCAATGACACTTACACCATTACATGTGTATTCATATGACTCCATGCAAGCGCTTAATGTACAAAGACAAAAGTCATCCCATAAAAATGACTGACAGGACATGGCAGCTAAATGCTTCACAGATCACGTGGCCGCCAGTCACATACCCATTATCCACCTAGGAAAGCAACTGATATTGTCTATGTATATTATAGCAGTAATATTCAATGGCTTCCAGTCCCTGGTGAATCTCCCCTAATGACAGATGGCAGGCATGTTGGAATTCAACATGTCCAATCCTTTTGTTCTTAAAAAAAGAAATGTCAGAAGCAGAGGATTCGGGTCGGTGGCTTACTCCATGCTTTAAAATTCTGACCATACGAGTGCTCGGCCAAGCCAGGAGTGTATAGGTACCAGGATATGGGTCAGGAGGAATAGCTGTCAGACAACTGGGCCTGCATACAACTGCGATCTAAATGTATGGACAACACCCACAGAAATTTTTATCAGAATTGACAATTGAATTGTTTGTTTTTCTGCAAAGAATAAAGATTTCTCTGCAATCCGGCCACAGATTTTCTTACAAAACACCCGGTTATGATGATACAGGACACTTCACCTACACAGTCATATATATGTTACCTGGGAGTAGCGCTGTGAGGCTCCGACCATGAGAATGGGACTCCCGGATAATGGGTTATGGAATAAAAAAGCGCATGAATAAAAAAATAACATTACGGTCACGGTGCAATCCGGATAATAGAGATCCCTTTCTCACTATTGGGAACAACAGAAATTGCTATACACAGTGCTCAGGTGTCTCCAGCGCTCTCATTGACACTGAAGGTAATTGCTTGGATACCTGGGCACCAGGGGTGTAACTAGAAGAGGTAGGGACCCATAGCAGATTTCTGAATCTCCCCTAAGCCCCTCAGAAAATATACACATTTATACACTTAGGCTACATTCAGACGAACGTGTGCCCGCCACCATGCGTTGCTCGCCCCCGCCCCTCTCCATAAAGATATATGACCATGACGGCGTAATGCAGTTATAGATAGGACATGTCCTATGTTTTCCCGGGTACGGAACAGTACGATGTCACACGTGTGCTGCACCATACCCCGCCATACGGCCATTGCCGGCCTATGGGGGCGTATATACGGCCCCCATATATACGTTCCCCAACGGTCGACTGAATGTAGCCTCACACAGATCTGTTCCAGTAGCTGTTGATCACATGGGGGAAGTACATGAGATGAGAGATCCCTAGTCCTGTCGTTCTGCTGTCCCCTCCCTCTTCCTTAATATTTCATATCTGAGTTGCTGATTCATGCTGTATACTGTGGAATATGTGCACTGTTATATACATGTGAAGCATAATATGTATATAATGGTGCACATCCTCCATTCTTTATAGTGTCAGGTTGGATGCCGGGGCCCTCTGACACTGCGGGCCCCATAGCAGCTGCTATGGCTGCTACCACTGTAGTAACGCCCCTGCTGAGCATTGTATAAGCAATATCCGACACACCCATCCTATGGAATAGAACAGATCTTGCTGGTCCACCCATTATTAAGAATGGGACCACTATTCTGTAGATTGCTGTGGGTCCCATTCTAGTGATGGTCCCAGCAGTCGGAACCCTACCATCACATCAATTCTGTGTGGATAGAGGATAATCGAAATGGTTGGTACAACCCTTTAACCTCGAAGTCACTCTCTCTTTGGAGAAGGAAAAAGTACACTGCATATGAAGCACATATAACAGACTTTCTACAGAATTGTGGTGCATTTTTATTTCATTGCCCATTGCTCTATGCACCGTACCTATATAACAAATACATTTAGATTTCCAAATAAGACAATGTAATGGTAAATGACAATGACAAGTGTTGTATGAATCAGCCATGTGTACACCGACTTGACTGCTACACCCTATTGACAAATGCAATGTCAACCTCTCCCCATTACCCGCAGTCTATCAAATGTGACATTGGATGAAGTACATTGCAGAGCAAGAATGGCCTAAACTACTTTCCCCGCCATTGTACGAGTCGCACTGCACTGACCTCTGCTTCACTTCATCCACAGAAAATGAATCAATCACCCTCATGTCAGAGATTTCAACCAAGCTGTCCTCTTATGATGAAGAATAATCGGGTGGAGTCCGGACCTGAATAATCCCTTAGGCTGCGATCTGTCAGAGCTGATCGTTCTTTTATACTGTAATTCTGTATTAATCCCGGGTAATCTTACTACTTCACAATCTAAACCGACCTCGGTAGATACGAGAACCTTGTCTCCTATGGTGAGGAAATCAGCGCCAGGTTAAACAACATAAGTGCGGTAGAAGACCCCTCCATACACCGCACACAAGCAGAGGGGTGATTTATCTCCATGTTTTTTTTGTGGCTATGTCACGTGGTGTCAATGATCTTGTAGATTATATGGCCTATGGCTGACATGTTATTATCCTGGTCTACAATCCTTCCAGGGAACAATTAAGTAATTTTTTTGGTTTTAATTATTTACATACAAGTTTTTTAACCTTTAGCTGCACCACAATATAACTTTATGGAAAGGATTCACAAGATGAGCCGTCTCCATTCATGCATTATACAGTTAAAGAGGACCTGTCACCCCATTTATCGGCACTACTAAAGTAAGCAGCTCCTAGTGCTTGATCAAACGCCCCAGTGTTACAGTGATAGCGTTACCGGAAACCTCCGGTAACGCTATCAAACACTGCGGCGGGGTACAGTGTACTCGCTCCATAGGCCGGCATTGACTGCCGCGCGCTAGGCGGCAGTCACCGCCCCTAGTCACGCCCCCTCATGAATACGTCGGACAGCTTTGCGAGCTGTCCGACAATTACACTATACCCTGCCGCAGTGTTAGATAGCGTTACCGGAGGTTTCCGGTAAAGCTATCACTCTAACACTGCGGCGTTTGATCGAGCACTAGGAGCTGCTTAGTTTAGTAAGCAGCTCCTAGTGCCGATAAATGGAGTGACAGGTCCTCTTTAACTGCTGTGTCAGCACTTAATACAGATTGCCAGGGTCGGCTTCAGGTAACAGTAGGCCCCTGGGTGACGGAGCCTCAGTGGGCCCTTTTGCAGTACACTTCTGTGACGGCATAAAAAATTCAGAAACTAAGAAAATATTCCCTAGTCAACTCCCTCATGGTTGTTTTATATAAAGCCTCACCCCCATGGATTCTTTATGTACAGCCTAATGTGGGCCCCTCCAGCAGCTCTGGGCCCCGGAACTTGCCTGGATATGCCCAGTGCTGGCGCCGACCCTGCCGATTGCAGCAGTTCACTGGTTAGGTGGCCTAGTTGGGTACATCGGGAAGGTGGCGGTACTGATTAGTTGCCATAACAGCCAAGAGCCACTCCATCACTTCCAGGCTTCTCATTTGACCATCTCTATTACAGAGGTAGGCTGCAATTAAAAGGCAATATACTCTGCATATTGCAGCAAGCACCTGCCGGTAATACTAGTAAAATAATTAAAAAAAAATAAAACCTAAAAATTCTAATCACCCCAGTTCCCTAGAACTGATATAAATATAAATGAACAGTAAAAATCATAAACATGTTAGTATCCCCCCTCCCAAAATGTCAAATTTATCAAAATGAAATAACGGTTATTCCCGGCGTTCAATCTCGTAACAGAAAATAGCGCCCAAAGTAGAAAATGCCACTTTTTCCGACATATAATAAAAAATGTAATGAAAACTGATCGAACAAAATGGTAGCATTGGAAAAGTCATTCATAATTTGAAAAAAAATGACACCACCCACAAGTACGTACACTGAAGTATGAAAACGTTATTAGCGCCAGAAGATGGCAAAATGGAGAGTTTTTTTTTTGTACACAAGGTTTTCATTTTTGCAAATGTAATTAATAATTCCTTTATTTATATGAAAACATTATAAAACCTGTATAAATCTGGTATCCCTGTGATTGTAGCCAAACCCACAGAATAAAGGACACGTTATTTGGGGCGCAGAGTAAAAGCCGTAAAATCCAAGCCCACAAATTCATTGCAAATGCATTTTTTCAACCAATTTCACTGCATTTGGAATTTTTTTCTCGCTTCCCAGTACACGCCATGGAATATTAAATACCATCACTATGAAGTGCAATTTGTTACGCAGAAAATAAGCTATCACATAACTCTTTATGTAGAAAAAAAGGTTATAGATTTTTGAAGGTGGGAAGTGAAAAATGGAAACACAAAGTGAAAAAGGGTCTGGTGGATAAGGGGTTAAATTACAGATTAGGGCAGAGGCAAGCAGGAGGAATCTACCATCAGATCTATTTCTATTCCTCCTAGTAGGTTTCCTTTGAGAGTTTTTGACAGATTTAAGACAATTCTATGACTTGTACAACAAAAAGGGTGCAGCTTGGCAGAAAGGGAGTCTTTGCGGGAAAACCAGCATAGCTTAAAAAAAAAAAAACACCATAAAATGTGTCAATATGTAAAAAACTTAAGGACGTAAAAATTTAAGGAATCCTACTATCAAAATCTATCAGAGGCAGTTACTCATAGATACAGGCACCATGACTTCGTTAATCTCATTATATTTGTTATACATGGTGTTCTCCCTTCTAAAATCAACTTTTAAAATTATGCTAATGAGCCTGAAGGGCTCTTGGGGGGAGGGGCCTCAGTTAGCTGGACACAAACATACTCAGTCTGTGGAACCGGACCTGTATGTTTGTCTCATCTTACAGACTGAACACATTGCACAATATGGGATTCCCTTAGACAGAACTCAAAGTCCCTCAAACTTTTTTTCAGACACTATTACTAAATCTGTCCTAGTATAGTAGGACCACCCACTGGACTCATTTGCTCCGGGTAATCAGAATGAAAATTCTACAAGTTATAGTAAATAGTTTTAGCTCCTTTTGCTCTACAACTTTGTGCCTGAAGATTAGACTATATTTCCAATTTGCCGAATGTTGTGTTTAAATTCAGAGTTACAATAATATAGGGAGATATAATTGATCCGTATGAAATGTTGTATTATGCTGGTTGCGCTCACCACTATTCTGCTGACTAGACTTACCGTGTTTTTACCACGTCCAGGGGGTGCATCAAGCAAATTTCCACCAGGCCTGTCAAAGATAGAGACAGATATAAAGTTATATGGAAAAAAAAACTTTATAATAATTAATGTTTTCTAGCAATTGTAACTTTCTTTTGCATTTCAAAACAATTAAAGGAAATCCACCATCAGAATCCATCATGATAAACCAGGGACACTTACTCATAGATCCAGGCACCGTAACTGTGGTAATATTCTTATATTTGTTATCCATGGTCTCCTTCCTTCTAAAATCAACTTTTTAAATTATTCTAATGAGCCGGAGGGACTACCCTAGCTCTTCTATGATCTGGCTTTACAGTGTTACCCTCCCACTTGCTCCCTCAGTACTTGCACAGTGATCACTTTCTGCTGTAATGTCAGTGCTGAGGGAGCAGGGGGAAGGTTGAGACAGTGTAACGGTCTGTAAAGCCAGATCACAGAGGGGCTAAGCACCAAGGCTCATAAAAATAATTTTAAATGTAGATTTTAGAAGGAAAGAGGACATGGATAACAAATATATGAAGATCACCAAAGTCATGGTGCCTGGATCTATGGGTAAGTGTCCCTGGTTTATTTTGATGATTATGATGGTAATCCACAATAAAACTACTGAATTACAAATGTGTGAGCCAGAAATGTAGAACCACCAAATTAACTTTAAACCTCCCCTATACAATGACCTCTATATAGATAGCACTGACCCATCATTACATCACTACTGACAGTAGATGATTTCACAGCTTATCTCCTCTGCCTCGCTGTACAATAACCTCTATATAGGTAACACTGACCCATCATTACATCACTACTGACATTAGATGATGTCACTGCTTATCTCTTCCCCCTCCCTGTACAATGACCTCTATATAGATAACACTGACCCATCATTACATCACTACTGACAATAGATGATGTCACAGCTTATCTCCACCCCTCCCTGTACAATGACCTCTATATAGATAACACTGACCCCTCATTACTGACAATAGATGATGTCACAGCTTATCTCCACCCCTCCCTGTACAATGACCTCTATATAGATAACACTGACCCATCATTACTGACAATAGATGATGTCACAGCTTATCTCCTCCCCTCCTTGTACAATGACCTTTACAGCATATGACACTATATATGCTGTATATGTATGAGGGTCATACTCAAAAACTACATTTTAACATGTAAATGACTCCTGAAAGGCCAGGTAATATGCACTACAATGAACACATAAAACACTCTGGCCTTGTTTGGGTGAAAAATGATCCTTTAGACAAGTAAAATGCTGTCATTTAGAGGTAAATCAGAGCAGACGACATTCTTTCCTCTGCAGTATCCCATTACATTGCTGATAACTGATAACAGCTGTTATTCCTTCCACTTCACCCAGCCTACAAGACAATGCATCAAGGGATGGTGAAGGATCATCACTTGTCAGCAATGGAAAGTCCCTTCAAGTGTTCAAGAGGTGACTATCCACTTTGACAAAAATGTCCTCTGTTGAGACCTCCAGTAATCAGTTGTACTCTATGAGAGAATTCAGATCAAGTGTTCAATTTCCCTGCAGCACCACCACAGGTGAGATCAAGTATTACACACTGGGTGCTCCAAAAATATATAACCATACTGGTGACAGAGGGACTCTGGCACTGGGTTTCCCTGCAGACTGCACATACGGAATGTCCACCTATAATTCACTTTCCATTCTTATTGAGAGGAACATGAGTAGTTGGCCACCATTCGTATTTTACAAAATAGGGTAATTCACAAAAGAGACAACCCCTTTTTAACATACTTATTTCCTATACCATTTATATTGTAACAATCATACTTTTCAGAGTCTTCAATATTGCTCCGAGTCCCAGCAATAGGTCCCAGTAGAAAGTAGGTTATCACCTTTCATATGGGTAGGGTATAACATTTCAATTATTCCTCTAATAATAATGTTTCTTTTTCCCCACACATCTTGTAAGACTAATTTGCCTTGTAAGACTACTTTACTTTCATTACCCATGTTCGGCAGTTTTTTTTGCTATCCTTCTCAGGTTAACCTGTCCCTGCAGGTGTTGTCTCCCGAGTTTGTGTTGATTAACTTGCTCACTCTGGAGGGAATGGGAGACCATGTGATTCTGCTCTGTGTAGCTAGCTAGAAACCATTGTGTCTGTGCTTAATTGTGGAATAGTGATGGGAATTACCGCTCTTCTTAGTGATCTGACTCATTAGAAGAGCCACTAAGAAGAGCCGGCTCTTCTGGCTCCTGAACGGCTCCCTATTAAATATATAATAGGGAGCCACTGTTCAGCCACTCATCCTATGCCACTCCACTTTGTATCGGGTTAAAGAGGGCGTGGTGAGCCGGTAAGGGGAGCGGTTAAGCGAGCCATCGGCTCACTGAGGTGAGCCGGCTCATGTTGTTCATGAACAAGAGCAGGCTCATTCGCAAACGACACATCACTATTGTGGATGCAGAACTCTCCAGCAAAAATAGAGGTGAGAGGGTTTCTATGCTGTTCCGCATTAGTCCCACCATCCAAGGTTGTGATTCTGCATAACTTTCTACATCTCTCCCTGCAAATTAAGCTTAAACGCTCTTCACGCCTCTGCATCACCCTACCCTAGAATCTCCACACTATCTCCACAGCAGTTAAGCTGTTAAACAGTACAGACGATACACTTCACGTAACTATTTCACTGCTGGTTTCAAATACTTTCTCCATGCTTCTTCATGTGATGAAAGCTGCTAGTAATCATATATGTTGTATGTACTGAGTCTGCAGAGCTCATTGGATTTTCTTGTCTGAATCATATTGGGTTTTCTACTAAGATCCTTCGTGAGAGAACATAAGGCATAATAGGAACTATGGGAAGGATGTAATTGTCTGTGCTATAGGGCAGAAACACTGCTGGTTTCAAATACTTTCTACATGCTTCTTCATGTGATGAAAGCTGCTAGACTAGTAATCATATATCTTGTATGTACAGAGTCTGCAGAGCTCATTGGATTTGCTCGCCCGAATAATATTGGGTTTTCGACTAAGCTCCTTGCTGAGAGAACATAAGGCATCATAGGAACTATGGGAATATGTAAATGCCTGTGCTTTAGGGCAGAAACAGAATAAAAGCCATAACACACATAAAAAAACAGGGAGCCACACAATATGAGCGCCATTCTTCTGGTTGTGAAATTGGATATCAAATTAGACAATTTGGTAAAAACCATTATAAACATGGAGGTCCACTTTAACCTTGGGACAACCCCTTAAAATGTTTTGTATGACCCAAAAAAACCTGCCATTAACTTCCTAAAAAGTCAAAAACTGCCCGCAGCTTCCTCAATAGTCAGAGATGATCATTTACATTCGGAAGTGAAGCTCCGGGGCACAAACTTCTACTTTATAACAATGAGCCTGAGGGAACATAAGCTGCGGTTTCGAGTTATTAAACTACAAAATGAAGCAGTGGATTAACTTTTAACAATTGTCATTACATGTTTAACTTTTTCTTTCAGTTTTCTGCGGCACATTATTTAATCAGGGTCCTGTCTTTTGGCTGTGCCAGTAGCTGGGGGTCAGTAACATTGACAGCATCCCCCACAGCCAGGTGAGCCTGCACTGACAGATGCAAACAGGCAGCTTGTAATTAGCTGGATTTCAGCCAAACCAAATATTTCAGATCAGTTTCCTTAACAATCTGCTTTAATCATTTATTAATAGACTTTCTGGCTGGGATACAAAAGGTGAGGTTGAAATAACAGAAGAAGAATGCCAGCCAATAAATCATCGCAAGCTCGCAGTGCTGACACAGGGCTAACCTCTTCAAGTGCTGCCCGGGCCACTATCAGGGCAGGAGTCCATGCCAACCTGTCTGCCACTTCCTCCTGCCTGACTGTGAGGATGGGGGTCAGGGCAGAGCACAATGTATAAAGCAACTGCATATGTAACAATTACCTAATAATATGTCAACACTACAGGAGCAATAACCTGCAGGGCTATGGGGAATTTCAAGCTACTCATATTTGCATGAGAATCCATCATCATCACCCAGAATACAATGTGTTATTGTCATCTGTAGTGATAGGGCTGTCATAGTCTACTGACAGGTGTATGGCAACCTGAATCTATAGTACTATGTGACAATGCAGGTAGTGTCGAAAATGGAGATGGCCAAAGGGCTATTGTTTTTTTTTTGCAAAAAGTTATGTAGTCTCAAATCAATTCCCTCAAATTGAGGTTATTGAGGGGGCAAGTACATGGATTTAACCGAAATCTACCATCAATCTGTGGAATAGCCTGCCTCTGGCGCTGGCCACAGTAGGGACAACAGAGAGCTTCAAGAAGGGTCTAGATGCCTTCTTACATTAAACTTCCTCCGGTTTCCTCCCACACTCCAAAAACATACTGGTAGGTTGATTCGATTGTGAGCCCCATGGGGACAGGGACTGATTTAGCAAACTCTGTGTAGTGCTGTGTAATCTGTGTGCGCTATATAAATAAAGGAATTATTATTAAACATTGATGGTTATGTTATATAAAATTGTTTCCCCTAAAACCTTTCCTCATCCAATCCCTTCCCTTCCCAGGTTGATTTTGATGGACATGTGTCTTTTTTAACCGTATAAACTATATGTAACTATGTAAACTATGCAAAACCAAGCATAGATCCAGGAACCGTGACTGAAGTAATCTTAAATTTGTAATGACCTCTGTCCATTCTAAAATCAACTTTTATTTTCAAATATTGCTAGTGGGTCATGGATAGGTGTTACCAGAGACCCTCTGTGCTGTGGCTTCACAGGCTGTTACACAGTCTCCCCCTCAGTACTTCTCTCCTTCCTCTGCCTGCTGTTAAATCACAGCAGCAGGAAGTTTTAGCACATGGTGGGAGGGGGGACGTGCTCCTGCACTAAAAAAAAATCACACCGATGATAATTATGATGCAACAGAAGATAAATAACATTATATTTTCAAGGAATAGCAATGTATGCAATACTTTAAAGAGCACCTCAGCCTTCATCAGACTTTGAATAACTCAGTAGCTGCTGTGACTCTCTTCTTATCAGGGAGTAAGGATAAGAGGAGTCTAGTAAGTGGAGAAGGAAGCAATTTACTCCCCTATTTTTTGGCCTATTAGAGCATACAGATGTCATGGGGGAGAAGGGGTTGTCCTCCATAATAGACCTCCATGGGAACCTGTCACCAGCTCCATTTGTGAAAAATATGGTGACTGGTTCCCTTTAAAGGCAAGGTCCATGAGACATTGGGGCACATTTACTAAGGATCCGAATCACGGTTTTCCGCCGAGTTTTCAGGATTTTACCGTTTTGCGCCAAATTGCCCCGGGTTTTTGGTGCACGCGATCAGGTTGTGTCGCATCGGCGCAGCTTGTATGCGACAAAAAACGGGGGGCGTGGCCGTTGGAAAATCCGAATCCGGACACACACTTACATGCACCAGGAAGAGGATGGTGAACTCCGGCGGAACTCGGCACAGCAGCGACACCTGGTGGACATTGGCCGCACGACCTTAGTGAATCGGCGAAAGACCCGAATCCTTGTCGGAGAAGGCGCCGCTGGATCGCGACAGGACCGGGTAAGTAAATGTGCCCCATTGGGTTAGACTCCTATAGGCTGGAGTTGAAAGAAATGGTTGCGGAAGTCATTGTCCCCTTCTTCCTGTTCAGTCTAAGCTTGATGCATACAGTATGGGAATTCTTGTATGGGCTGAAGTGGTGGAAGATTTCAGGGATCAGTAAGTGTATATATAGAGTTTTCCTTTAAACAACATGTTGTAAATGTCTATTTCACATGGAGCAGTAACAAAGCCTTCAGGATACTTTGACATAGTACAAAGTAAAATAAATTCATTTTCCTCCATCCCTCCCCCTAATATACACACACACTGGCGCTCCTCTAGCTGTCAGCACTTCTTTCATTTCCGAGTAAAGGTCTCCTAATCGTATACCTAAATAAATAGGAGGACGGAACAAGCAATGCTTGCTAAAGACTTTACGTGACGGAATATACTAGGATTTTCTAATGTCATCAGTCCCACCTAATGAAATTGTCTTGAGAAAAATAATCTACAATGTTAAGACTCTACTCTATTAAGGTAGATCCGGTGGTAGGTGCCTCTAATGTATGTAAGGATAGTCCTTTTTAGGGCTAATCCTTTACTCCACTATATCTTTTATTATCTTTAATCAGAGTAATATGCAAATTTTCTAAAGAGGCTACTGGGGAGAGGAGTAGATGGAGCAGTGGCCTCTTTGATCCTCCTACCCAGACATCTTCAGCACGCAGCTCCTCGTCCACCAAACCGGAGTTCTGCGCATGCGCAGAACTCAGGCCGGCAGCTGCCCAATCTCAACTCCATAGCCGGAGCTACTATGCTTGCGCAGAACTCCGGTAGCTGAAGCTATCTGGTAGGATGGTAGGAGAATCAAAGAGGTTACTGGGGCGTGTAGTAGCCGTGCCGTGTAGCCTCAGCTCTGGCTACTCCACGCCCCAGTAGCTTTTTTGGAAAATTTGCATATTACCCTGATTAAAGATAATAAAATATATATTTGAGTAAAGGATTAGCCCTAATAGGTAGATCCGTGGTGGTAGGTTTCCTTTAAAGGGAATGTATAAGTTTGTGTTAGGTAGCAGCCCCAGAGAGTGGTTTGCTAATATTCTTGTGTATGTCGTTGGTGTCAACAGGACTGCAAAAAATAAATGTATGTTCTTGGATTGTAGCTGATTTATATACTCACACTGCTGTGCTTTTAGATCTTATGGACTTCATAGCCCCTCCCCTCCGCTAAGACACAATGTTTGGAAACTGGAGCAGAGAGGCGGGGCTTTAGAGTAGTTGAATGCAGAGAGCTAAGAGCACAGCTGTGTAAGGGATGCCTCCAGTGCTGGAATATACAGTAAATCACATTTTTTTTGGTATGATAACACAGATATCCAGAGCTGATACCTAACACCATCTGCAGATCTTCTTAGTGAAAAAAACCTCAATTTAAACTCTACATAAATGAGGTCTTGCATCTTTAGACTTTGAGTACAAATTAACTCCTATGGTAGAAAAGATTTGTTTGACCCTTAGCTTTCCAGACTATAAGTATGAGAACAGGGGTCCCAGGGGTCAGATACCTACAAATCAGATATGTATCACGTATTCTAAGATAACTCTATACAAGTGGGTGGCATTGGAATACAGGCCCATATCTTATAGCATTTTTAGAAGTAAAAAAAAAAAATTGCTCAACACATATATATTGGCCCTTTAAAAATTGGTAAAGATATCAATATATATAGCAGATAATCCACATAGTCTAAAATTTATGAGCTCATCCCTTGTAGAGTTTATGCTCCAACGTGTTCTATCATGAAAGATCCAAGATCTTCTTATATGAGACATATTCAGCAGCGAGATCTATGTATAAGGAGCACGTGGCGGAATTATTCCCATGGATAAAGCCGTTCTGCTGCTTGACACTCTGACATGACGGTAGCCTCTTGTAACCTAAGCATGACATGTGCACCCCAGATAGGGAAGAAGAGCAGCAGCGCCCCCTGGTGGAAACCCACAGTAGTTAGTAATATTTGTAGCACTGAATGATAATGTTATGTAGATTATGATGCACAATGCATTCATAAAATAGAAAGTAATAGTTGTTATATTTCAGATTTCAAGCATTACTTGCATAGTTTCTGCAGCAATATGGGTTTTGGACAGGTGCAGGTCATCCATCAAAAAATTGATAAATTATCAGTCCTCTTCTCTATGAGAAATGTTGCAGCAATGACATGTCTGACTGTATACACATAACCGTGCATTGTAACCTCCTCCCACCACTCCATGGCACAAAAATGACAGTAATATTTATAATGGACCCCTATAGGGCTGCTCACATATATGAGAACTTATTGATAAAGATCTGGGCACTTACATCTTGCCTGTAACCAGCCAGTACGTGGTTTACACAAACTCTGCCCTTATGCAGAACCCAATTTTTTAGGATTGTCACAAACTCTACGCTCACACGTACCGCTTATACGGTGTATAGAAACAAAGTGTACGGGCATATAGAAACGAGTGAGATAGGTAACCAGCACCTGGTGACTTATATTGTTTAGATGCAAATACATGGGGTGCTGGTTACTAATTACATACTCGTCACCCCCATGCTCTTTGATTGAGTCAAAGCGGTACATGTGACCGTACCATGCACATTAGGGATTGCTGGCAGCTATGTGCTCATCCTGGTCTCGCTGTTTCACAACTAGAAAACAACACTGCTAACAGCAGTAGGAGAGTGGTTCGGGATGGGCTGTAATCACTGGCCACACACATTAAAGCCCCTTGTGCATAGTAGTGTGCACATTTGGGCCATACCTGGGTATAGCACACACAGCGGGGTGTGGGGTGGGGAGTGCTCCCTACCCTACCCCTTTCTGCACCATATATCAGGTAAAAGATAGGACATTTCACATGGTACTAACATGGCACGGTGGGGAATACAGCCGTTCAAAAGGATGACCATATTGCCCATTGACGTGAAAGTGCCTGTGTGCTATGAAAAAATTAAGGGTAGAACATTGCAGTCTAAAAAAAACTTTGTGTGCAAGGGGTCTTAGTCAATGTTGTCCTTCTACAATATGTTTATGAGTAAGTCCCAAATTGCTTGAGGGGATAGAAGAATTGGGTTGTTGAGCTGTAATATATCAGATCCTTTAGTATGGAGGAAGAATAGGTCGGCCAGAGGGGTTTGGCAATGTGCATATATGTGGGAAGGTCAAGAGGAATAGATGTTGGTTCAACAACTTTTTGCAGGGTCCAAAGAAAGGACGAGAACAGGGGCTGATTTATTCGTAGCCTACCCCATGAAACTGTAGATTAGATGAGGAGAACAGTTGTTGGATCGGGGTCTTCTGGATCAGTCGTTGAAAGAACAGCCAAGTTTGAAGCAACAGACCCCATGCTTCGCTATTCTGAGGATAACACAAGACTTAAAGGGGTAGTACCAAGTTATATGGTTATTCCCCATCTAAAGTATAGGGGATAACAATCTGATTGGTGGAGGTCTGACTAATGGGACCCCCACAGATGGTGAGAATGAGAGCCCTTGCAATCCAGAGATGGGTGGAGCGGCAGAATGATTGCTTGATCGGGCTCTCCATGTGAAATAAAACTCCATGCTCCCGATTCTGCTGGGATTGTTGTTCCCTATACTTTAATTGAGACCCCTAAAATCCCAAATCCCCCCTGCTAGGGAATAGCGGATTTCAGATCAACACAATCACTACAATATAGATTCAGACACTTGTAACAAAACTGCATAAAATATTGATATATAGGCAGTCCCCTACTTAAGGACACCCAACTTACAAACGACCCCTAGTTAAAGACTCTGCCCCCTCTGACCTCTGGTGAAGCTCTCCTTGGTCCCATTATAGAAAAAAATTTTGAAACTCCAATTGTCACTGGGGGAAAAAAAAAAAAGTGTTTCGACTTACATAAAAATTCAACTTAAGAACACACCTATGGATCCTATCTTGTACATAACCCAGGGACCGCCTGTACTTAACCAGAGGACCATCTAGGGATGGCTTCTTGGTCTGGTGCTGATTAAAGGGACGTCTCTTTAAAAGCAACACATCTACTCAAACAAGTCAATAGTGTTGTACTCTGAACACCGTACAAACTAATGCGTAGACTTCCCGATGACATCATAGATGCTGATGTCATCTGTGTCCTGTAAAATTATTAGAGGCGCACGTTACAGTGTAAAACATAGACTAGATTTTAATGAACAAACCTGTTAACGAGCAGTTAATTGGACCGGTTTCGCAAGGATCAGTTGATACTCATATTAAACAGACTATATTTGCTCTTATAGGGATCCACAAACAGTTTAACAGGGTATCACAGGGTTTTTATGTGAATTCTCCTTTTTCCTTTATAAGTTTGGTCTTGTTCCCTAGACTGGTAAAATAAGATGCTGTTAAAATGTTTAAAGAGAGCGCCAGAGGACACAATAAAATGGCAGATGGCCGTGTCCCTACAAGCTCCGCACTAGTAATCGGGGACTCCGGTAGGCAATGCTGCTTTCCTTCTAAGATCTGGACTGAGATGTGTAGATGGCCTAGAAGGATAGACCCGTGTGCGGTAGTATCATTGATTTGTAAACTTATAATCAGACACGTGTCAAACTAAAAATGAGATTTTTTTGAAGAAAAGGTAAAATTTCCATGGTTAATAACTTTTCAAAAAAAATCTTAATGCACTGTTGCCTATAACTAAAATTGCTTTCTATTTTTTCCCTATTCAAAACTGCTCACTCTTGCTTTAGTCTATAATGTCCTCCATGCTGCTTCTTCTGAATGAGTGAGTAAAAGTTAGTTTTCTTTTGTTTCTGTGAGCAGTTTATTTTATACATACTTATACATTATAGCAGCTGATATCCATCCACTAGAGAGGAAAACACTACAGAAAAATGGTTTACTGTTACTCCTCCAAATACAACAGAGCATTCTAAAAGACGAGTGGGTAAACCTTACACCATTCCTATCTTGGGAGCTCTGAGACTTCTTGCACACGAACATTTTTTCAGTTTTTTATGGACGATTTGCATTCATGTTTCACTGACCCTCATACACTATACTCTATGAGTGTGGCGTAAGAAACGTTTCAGACCAGACCATACTCGGCTTTTTAATACATCTGTTGCAAAGACCACTACAATGACATGCGTGGGAAATCCTCCATTAAAAGAGTATTGCTTTCATTGTAGCCAAGTGCTATATCTGTGCCATAACCCACCCAGTACTTACCTCTCTGCTCTTCTCAAGTGCAGATCATTATAGACTTATTTTATTTCTTAGCAAAATACAAAAAATCTTGTATAGATGGAATATAGAATAGCTACTAAACCTGTCCTAGTTCCAGAATTTTATGTGATCTCAATAAATTTATAACAGAGGGAAATTGTCACCCAGCTCATTGCGGACCCTTAAATGGCCTTAAAAATCTGCGTAAAGCACAATTACATTTTCCTATCAAGCAGAAACTAATCAGATGTTGTGTCATACTACTCTCCGGACAGTATCCATAATAGAAATAATAATCTTTATTTATATAGCACCATCATATTCTGTAGCGCTTTACATATCATAGGGGACATATACAAATATAATATTACATTACAGAGTACAAACAGTCATATGGAACAATAGGAGTGAGGGTCCTGCTCACAAGAGCTTACAGTCTACTGTAAGATTTATCAGAAGTTTCTGAGGTAAAACTGTTCTAGTTGCCCATGGAAACCAACAATAGGAGTGAAGGCCCTGCTCACAAGAGCTTACAGTCTACTGGGGAGAATTATCAGAAGTTTCTGAGGTAAAACTGTTCAAGTTGCCCATGGAAACCAACAATAGGAGTGAAGGCCCTGCACACAAGAGCTTACAGTCTACTGGGGAGAATTATTAGAAGTTTCTGAGGTAAAACTGTTCTAGTTGCCCATGGAAACCAATCAGAGTTCAGCTTTAATTATATAAAACAGCAGTGGGAAATTTAAAGATGAACTCTGATTGGTTGCCATTGGCAACTAGAACAGTTTTGATCTCAGACACTTCTGATAAATCTCCCCCAATGAGTATCCATAACTAAGATAAAAATACTATTCCAGTGGGGAAAAATATATGGAAAAAGAGAGGGAAAAAAACCTCTAAAATGTGTGAATAATAAACATCATACCATGTAGATTGTAGTATAATAGAAAAAATAAAAATCCCTTATGTAAAGATCCTTTGTGTTCTTCACTGATAAGACTCATAGATACATCTTCATCACTCTTATGACACCCGCTATGTCCTATAGCATCTGGTACAGGAGCACAGATACAGAAACACTTTCCTTGGAATGGGAAGTGCAAGGGTTAGGAAGGTGAGAGGTCAAGCGCAGTCAATTTCTCAACTTCCAGTGTTTTTCTTTTAGGTTCAGTAAACACACGTGGAGCAGCTTCTGTCCTGTCCCAGAGTCAAAACTGATCCTTCCAACAACACACATGCAGCGTGCAAAAACAGACAGATGGGAGAAGGTTGTGTGTGAGGGAAGGTACACGTGTGAGGTCCGGCCATGTCATGTCACACAGGTTGTTTGGATGTAGCTCTCTGATGATAAAGTGATGGAAGCCCAGAGAAAAGGCCATGTGTATTTTTGATGGGTCTCAGTGAAGGATGAGAGGAAGGAGAGAGGACATCTATAATGACGCCTAACACGAAAGGAAAACTACAGGCCACATCTGGGGTTTCAATGTAAGGGAAGCCCAGTGCGGGAGGTCTAGGCTACTCCCCGAGTTCATGTAAATATTCATTACCACAGGAACCATTAAATTATATTACCGGGGCTAAAACATTTAATAGGGTTGTCCCACCAGTATGGTCCCTGTCCATATGGCTCACTACGATATGTGGAAATCAATGATGAGTTACCCCCTCTTAAGCCATCTACATGGACAGCAATTTATCAAGACAACTACCATGTAAAAATGCAATGGCAGGAATCTTGGCTACTTCATCTGTATTTACATGCAGTAACAAAGGTTCCTCTGGTTATATGTAATGGTTCCCAGATCCTAAGAAAATGCCCCCATTGTAAGGGGACTTTGGGGTAACAGGTGTTTGTATCATGAGTTGCTGCCTCTATCTGGGTCAACACTGTCGGGTTATAGGATGGTCCTGGCAGATCCCTGTATCCACCATTCCAACTGTGTAACTATGTAGAATGTTGAAACAAAATCTGCTACTTTCTTTTTTACCAAAGGAATTTCCTGATGTATTTTTCTCTACTTTTAGTCTTGAGACATTCCTAAATTAGACATTGTAAATTACCAGTTTGTTGATTACAATATTTTCACTACTGCTGTCGTTCAATTATGTTTTACATAATAATAAAATTCAAAGAAAGTTCCATAGTTCAGTGATCTGGTAACCTATGTAACAAAAGGGTTCCTTTGGCTCACCAGATAAAATTCTGGGGGTCTACCTATCATCAGCCTTTGAGAAGAAGACCTTAGAAGCCTCCACATTTGGTTGTCTTCTGCTTGATTTATGTGACCCACTATTGAGTTGGAGCCTAGAGACCAAGTGTAGGTCTCTCAAAGATGGTGGTGCATTTTTTAGCTTCACACCATCACTAATTTTGTCAATAAATAACAGCGTTCTACACTTCTCATGTGAAGTAACTTCAAGTGGACAAAATTAGAATGATTGTTTTTAGCTTCTAGAAGGAAAGTAAATCTCCTCCAGACCAAAAAAAAAAAAAAGTTGTTTTATACCATGACAAGTTGTTTGTCCAGATGGATCTCTTCAATCAAAACCAGTTCCCCTTCCGCAATCAGTATTTGGATTTTTATTCACTAAAAACTAGAGCTCTTAAAATGGTGAAGAATTTAAACAAAAAAATATCAATAAAATTCAATACCCTGAACCAGTTACAATTGTGGTAAAATTGTCAGGAAAAAAATAACATTGATCTATGGACCGATTGATACTTAAGAGCTCATGTATTTCCACTGCAGTGATTTATGTATGGAGGGCCTGTCACTGTCCTCAGTATAATGGGGATTGTGATGTAAGCTACATCTGTGTTTGACAAGTGATGATGAGTGTCTGGTTCCTGCGCCCTCATAACATATGAGCGCACTGGGGAGATGATGTACATACAGTATGCGGAGGACAGGAAAAGACTAATATTAGAAGGACATGTCTCTTTCATAAAGTACAACCTCCTATGTTTTCATAATCTGCAGGCGGCATGAGGAATCCACATGCACTGAAGACCTCACACACTTGGAGCTCTGGATTTTTATTCTCCGCAAAACAGTAATGTACATGTGCAGTGCAGCCGGAGCCGCAGTTATACTCTACATCTCATAGAGAAATTAAAAGAAATAAGACATGCACAGTATACTGCAATGCTCGCTATCGTGTTAACTTTATTATTGCAAGAAACTGAGAAAAAGATCAGTGTCCAATGACATTGGGGGTCATTTACTAAGGGCCCGATTTGCGTTTTCCAGACGTGTTACCCGAATATTTCCGATTTGCGACGATTTTGGCGCACGTGATCGGATTGTGGCGCATCGGCGCTGGCATGCACGCAGTGGAAATTGGGGGGCGTGGCCGAACGAAAACCCGACGGATTCGTAAAAACTGCCGCATTTTAAAAAATCCAGCAGAGAACGCGCCGCCGGATCGCGAATGGACCGGGTAAGTAAATCTGCCCCATTGTGTCAGACTTTTAAAAAATTTTTGCTGCATTTTTTTCTTGACAGTTCTTTCTTGATAGTTAAAAATTAAAAAAAAGTTAAAAAGGACCATTTTTTTAAACATTTTTTGAGGGGTTAAAGATGAAAAAAAAAAATTGAGAAAAGAAATTCTTATAGATTATCATAGATTAATTTCCTAGTAATAATAATAATTCCTTTCTTTATATAGTGCACACAGATTATGCAGCGCTGTACAAAGCATGTCAGATCAGTCCCTGTCCCCAATGGGGCTCACAATCTCATCAACCTACCAGTATCTTTTGGAGTGTGGGAGGAAACTGGAGGACCCGGAAGAAACCCACGCAAACACGGAGAGAACATACAAACTCTTTGCAGATGTTGACCCTGAAACTTAAACCCAGGTCCCCAGCGCTGCAAGGTTGTAATGTTAACCACTAAGCCACCGTGCTGCCCCCTAGTGTTCCAGTCTTTTTTTTTATTTACAGGAGGTACCCTAGCTTAAGGACACCGGACTTACAGACGACCCCTAGTTACAAACGGATGTCTCTGAACACTGTGACCTCTGGTTAGGGTCTCTTACTTTAGTCCCAGGCTGCAATGATCAGCTGTAAGGTGTCTGTAATTAATTTTTTTAAATAATCCTTCTCATAATAGCAAACATTTATGAAAATCCAATGGTCACGAACAAAAAAAGATTTGTCTGTAGTTCCAATTATAAAATATACAGTTCCGATACAAATTCAACTTCAGAACAAACCTAAAGAACCTATCTTATAGATAACCCGAGGAACTGCCTGTAATATGTACATTCACAGGCAAAGGGGGCGACTATGGCGATGTATTTTATAGAGTAGCCTCTTATAAAAACAATTTTTTGGAGAAAATCTTAATGTGTATTTTTAAATATTAATATATTGTTGTTTTTTTGTTACTTTATATGTCCCCCTTGAGGTCATAAATGTCCCCTGGGGTACATTTCCACTGGCCTTTTTCCCCACTTCAAGCTTTTACCTGTGACTGGGGCATCTATAGGACCCCTGTCGTCTTTCATCAGTGGGCCATCGCATTGAGTTGAAGGTAAACTGAAAAAAATCTTTAAAAAAAAAAAGCAATACAGTGCCAAATAAATACTGCCACGTTGTTTCTGTCCGGTTGCTTGCCCTTGTTTCAGCTATCACCCAGCACCATGTAATTCAATGGGCTCATACACATGGCAGTGGTTACCACAGCCCCATGTAGGAGCGACTGCCTGAGCCACAAATTGTAGAGAAGGGCTTATTCAATCCTGTGCTTGTGGTCAGGTAGTCTTTCTATGGTCACCGGTGCATGAGAACACGCTGATAACACATAAATGCGTTGTTTGCCACCTGATATTGTGCAGGTAGCCCAAAAGGTGAGAAATTCATGCAGTTTTCATCATAAATCACGACTGGTACTGGATAATTGTGTTGGGCTGGTGGATAACCCTATGTAATGGAGGACCTAGGGCAAGAGCTGTAGGTCTACAGTGCAACAACAAAAATAATACCTTGGTTCAGAGTTTCTAACTTCTTTCATTCGGATTCTGTAGAAGCCTTGGAATCGACTGCTCTGAATTTATAAAGGAGTAATTTACACATAGAATTTACAATCTTGTCCATAAAGAAGCCATGTTGGTACATGTCTAGTATAAGCCTAGTTTTTCAGCACAAAAAAAATGTGCTGAAACCCCAAACTCGCCTTATACTCGAATAAAAAAAATATATCACAACTCACCTTTCTGGCTTCCACCGCTGCTGGCTATATACTGGGGGATATGGGGTGGCAGGCTATATATTGGGGGGCAGGCGCTGACTATATACTATGGGGCAGGGTCCGGCAGGCTATATACTGGGGAGGCTGTGACCAATGCATTTCCCACCCTCGGCTTATACTCGAGGCAATAGTTTTTCCCAGGTTTTTGTGGTAAAATTAGGGGCCTCTGCTTATACTTGGGTCGGCTTATACTCGAGTACATTCAGAATAAAGTTCTAAAGTGGAACATTCAATAAGAGTAAAAAAAAAAAACTTTTTTCAAATCTGTATTGATTTTCCTTCTATTTTTTGTTTATTGTGTTTGCAGAAGATGGAGTGGATCAAAATCATAATATAATAAAAAAATATTTAAAAAAAAACAACTCTGGAAACTATTATGGAGTGTACCGTGTCTTCGAATCGTATCAAAATTGTATTAAATCACACACACACACATATATATATATATAAAAATTAACCCCCAAAATAAAAACACAACACATCAAACAAAAAAAAAGCATAATTCAGTTATTACAATGTTAAAAAAGATGAAAAACTTTCCAATACCAAACAACCAGTCACCCCCATTTTTATACCACTTCTCCAGTTATTTCGAGTTGAAAAAAAAAGTACACAAAGCAATCAAAAAAAAAAAAAAATCACCTGGATCAAGGGTGAAAATCAGCGTATTCAGAAATTGACCCTGTGCAGGCTCTGGCCATCCAAGGAATAAATACATATGGGATTATTTAGATGAAACCTCCATATGGCAGAATTGTGGACTAATATTAATTGCAGTGGTTATTTCAGTGCAATCAAGAATTAATAGGATCATACCCTAGGATTCCATGTCAATTACACAAATAAAGCTTTAAATTGTACAATTTAAGAAAAAAAAATATAATGTATGAAAGTAAAAAATCTTGTAAAAATCAGCTACTTACAAAAAAAAAAAATAGCAGAGGATGTTGAAAACTTATATTCTTAATAAAGGTTTCCCATCTTTCCGAATCGGGGGAATAAGGTCATGATAATGTCAATAGCTATATAAGTAAACGTATACAAAGTAAATGTATACTATATATAATAAATGTAAACAAAGAACAATTCTGTGAGGCCGTATGAAGATGGAAGGCACTGGGCACCTCAACTGTAGGGCACCAGAAACTCTACAAATTCAAGACTCATTACCATTCTTATACAAATGCCAGTTCTAAGCCATTGCAACCCCTGAGATATACCGGAGTAGGTGCCGGGGCGGAGGTCCAGCAGTTCACAGTACAAACCTCATTAGTCAATTTGTCATATGCCGTATCCAAACAGCAATTACTAAATTATAAGAGCGGATCTAAGAACTCCTGTGGGAGACCCTCCTCTCTTGCCCCTAGGCTGAATAATATACAGGCTAAACAAACAGGGCATGAGGGCAAAGGAAAAGTCACAACCAGGAAGAAGAGAGAGTAAGGTGAAATAAATCAGGTAAGGAAGAGGAGGAGAAAAGTCATTTTGATATATGGATTTAAACTGTGAATGAGAGCTTCACGACCTACGGTACAAACTGTAATAGGCTATGGTATCACATTGGGAAGAGTATGGTAAAAAATTGACAATAACAGAAAAGGTTGGGTGACAATTGCAAGACCTCTGAAATTATAAGAATTCTTGCAAGTTCCTGAACAGAAAATATGAAAGATTATGTAGATGTCCATATTCCTGCAAATGAATCGGGCAAGGATACAACGGTCTCCAATGGTCTCCAAGCACATGTTCTCAAAAACACTCATCGAAATGGCGAAATGTAATATTTCCAACATGGGTTGTCTTGTGTGACTTTTAGCCATCGCCAACGTGGATCAGAGTCGGGTCCCACGTAGACATGACCAATATGTAAATCAAAAATATAGGCAAGTTAATTAGTATTATTATGTTTTGTCCTTTTTATCAGCCACAGTCTTCCATGATTGAAGAATATGAAGGTAGTGTTAAGAACGACTTGCTTTCCAATGGGTCAAACCACGACTAAAGTAGATTTCTGTTTACACATGCAGGATGTCCCAAACAGAACCTACTGCCATCACTGTGCTATAATTTGCGGCAAAAAGGAACACATTTCTGATATCTAAGCACATACAAGCAACTTTGGCCATTTTGATTCTCATTTCGAGCATCCACCAATGATGAAGACTTAGGGCCATCATGCAATGATAGGGTTCTACGACCAAGGATGGACAAGTAACCTATTACCAGAACACCATCTGAGATCTATCATTTCTTTGACACTTATCTTCTCCTCTTGATGTGGGAATGCCCTATACTAGTGGTGGCGAACCTATGGCACGGGTGCCAGAGGTGGCACTCAGAGCCCTCTATATGGGCACTCTTGCCAACACCCCAGGGTAAAGTTTGCCAAACAGGACTCAAGGTCTCTTGCAGTCCCAGGCAGCCCAGGACCCTAGAAGGACGCTACAATGATAATCCAAACTTCTTCTCCTTCTTTCTTCTGTATTGGTGTCCTCAGGGGCCTTTACAATTTAAACTTGTAAAAGAGCAGGGAGTAATAAGCTACTGCTTAAATTGTCGCATTGGCACTTTGCGAAAAATAGGCAGGATTTGGTTGTAGTTTGGGCACTCGGTTTCTAAAAGGTTTGCCATCAATGACCTATACCATCTATTAATATTGGAGTTTTTAACTAAAATGACTCTATGCTTGGTATGCTGCATACTGTAGACTTCTACTGCTGGAACTGCTGATGGGAACATACCTATAATTCCCACATCAAGACTAGTACTCAGCAGCTAAGTGGTTAAATAACACGCTAAAAAAATCAAAATAAAATATTTGTGGTTTTCCTCCGGTACAGCTCCACAGTGGTTCCGGTTTGTTTGGAGTAGCAGGACACTTTTTCTTTGTAAAATCCAACTTTCTCCAGTTAACTTTGAGGGTAATTGTAGAGTTTCCTTTTCTGCTTAATCAAGTCCCCAATTATCCCATTACTGGTTTCAACTGTGCTCCGCTCTGCCCTGGCATGGCCACAAAATCATGATCCTTCCCGCGCCATCCTTTCTACGTGCATTTCTATGGTTAAGCGCATATGCAAAAGGGGGAGGGGAATGTTAACCCTTTGATGACAAACAAATGGCAGGAGGATGCTGTCAAGCATGATTGATGGCAAGGGGATATGGTTAGAAAAAAAAGTTGGTCACTGTTGGTTTTCAACCCACTTAGACTCTGGCATTAAGTGAGGTTTTTTAACTGTAATTAGACTCTGGAATCTACAACCAGAGGAAGTAGAAATCAGAGATTCATTTGGGATATGCGGCAATTCAATGCCAGCAGGCATGAAAGGTACATCTCGATGAGTTAATTGATCTATTCATTCAAGAAGAAACATCTTCATCAACTGAGAAGTTGACCACATAAGACAGCATACCCAAATTAAAGGGACCATCCACATCGTTGTATTTTAAGCAATATTTAACAACTATATTTTTCTTTATATACAGCATTAAAATACCTTCCAGATATAAATTGTACAATTTTGCCATCTTGATGGTCACTGAAAAATACAGAATCAAAGACCGCCTAGTAATGTCATCATTCTTCATAATTATGGTTAAAGGGGTTTATCTTGGAATGAAGATTATTAGTAAAAGTTTCACCTAGCTATGTAAGAAAGAGTCCATACACCCTCCAGAGATCCCCCACTGCTATGTTTCGGTAACTGTCTGTTGGGACGTCCTCATAGTACAAAGTGGATGGACAAACAAAGGGCTTGTTATCCACAGTAGGAAATTATATATGTTTGTATATACTTTAGGTAACCTGTAACGATTATTATATATAATAACACTGGCATGGTGGAGGTTCATTAGAGGTTGTCCTCTGCCTGGGCTACCCATTGGCTTTTCTCGTCCCGTAAAAGGACAGCATGTGCACACACTACTTTGTCTCCTACTAAACCAATGCCTGCTTGCTATTTTTCACATACCTGACCATAGGTTGATTTTGGGGACCTATGTATTCATTATTCCTTCTCCACCAGTTTTCAGGCGATAAAGGCAAATACATTTCCTGCTCCCCACCAGTTTCCTGGTTTCTCCGACCTGCATGGCATGCTGGGGAGACGGGCAGACAGGGGCGTGAACACCCGACCCACTGGATTTACTATAGACTCCACCACAGCCTCTTAGTAGATACTGGCACTGGAGAGTTTGAAACACCAGTCTTAATATATTCCCCCCTTTGTATTTGTTACCTAACCTTGTTGAGTTGATCTCACCCGACCTAGCATTTTTGACTATTGGACATAGGACTGCTGTTACAAACACCAAAACTGATGGTAGAAACTTGGTGATCTCTTTAGTACAAAGTCCATATCTCTTCAAAGAAAAGAAAGGATGGAAACTATAGAGGCCTGTTAGAGTGGCCTAAAGCCAAAAAAAGGTGACACAGTCGGACAAAATCTTCATAGCCATGACTAGTCCATCAGAGCATAGTACCCTCAGCTTGGCTGAACATTGTTATGGACACAGTTTTGCGATTGCTTTCACACTTACCAAATTTTTTCATGGCTTTAATGTGAATTGTAATCCAATTTCCAAAATTTATGACATAAATGTTGCAAAAACAAAAGAGCAAATAAATATGTGTTGGGTTTAATGTGTTGGGTCCCTGGTTCCCATCTGTGCCAATATCATCCCCTTCGGTGCATGTGTGAAAGAGGTTTGAGGGTAATGTCACTCATCTTGTTACTATAAAGGATCATCATTACTGTTTTTTAGAACATTTTATTGCACTAATTTTGTCCCAGGCGCACGTAACATAAAAGAACATAATGCTGAATGTGAATTAATTGTAGCCAACACGTAAGATGTCAGTCAGCAGGGGTGACCTCATAATTTTTGAGCTGAGAAACCAATCAGTCTCCAAGGCAGCTCATCAATGGTAATTGCACATGGAAGTTTGATTTTGCAAATCTCCTATTTTTCTCTCTCCCTGCAGCTGTATTGCCTTTAGATGTCTCATCGACAAAACATGTGTAGCCGCCACCTCACTGATTTCATTGCTCCGCACCGCTCATTGGTTTAAGATGGCCTTTTCCAAAGCATCACCCAAAAAACGCAAAGCACAGCACCAAAAATAGCCGTTTATGAACTTTTCAAGGAGCAGAGGCTAATGGACATGCATATTACATATACAGTACATAATTATACCACCAGTCGCTAATACTCAACATATTCTACTTTTCCAGTTGACATGCATAGGGCGAGGTTGTTTTTACTAGAAACCAATCAACAGGGTGGGTCTCATTATTCTTCATGTCAATGGTTTCACTAATTATTTTGTCATCATGTATAAAAATCCTAATAAATCTGAATAACCCAAGTTCGTTTTATGTACCGTGTAAGCAATGGAAGCCATTTTGTAACGTAACCAATCAAATCTAAAAGTGTACTGCCACCAAGCCAAATATGAGAATTTAGGATATCTCAACATTGATCTGTCATGGCTGCGTTTGGTATGGTGTGATATAGAATGATCACATACCCGACTTAAGAATACCCAACTTACACATGACCCCTAGTTACAAATAGACCTTTCTATCCTTAGTGAAGCTCTCTGGATTCTGGTAATTAATGGAACTTTGGCCCCAGACTGCAATGTTGAACTATGAGTGTAATCAAAGGTGTCACCAATGAAGATGGATTGTTATCGTTGTTCCCATGACAGGCCAAAAATTTTACATTCCAATTGCCACGGAGCCTCTCCGGAATATACAAAATATACCAGTTCCGAACAAATCAACCCAACCTATCTTGTAGGTAGCCCGGGGACTGCCTGTACCTGTAAAAATAAGAAAAATTGACTGCCAGGAACAACTAGAGCAGGCCATGCCTAAGATCATGCCTAGCAGCTCCCAAATAACCCAAGTTAAACTAGCGTTGCATAGAACACTTGATGAACTTACTACGGCATGTATACAGATGCAGCCGTTTTATTCTTTCGACGTTTTCTTTTCTAAGCAAAAGTCAAATCGTTACGAGATAAGTAAATTTCAACAGATATATATACGAACTCACATACTGAAATAAGAAAATAACCACTGGACACTGGAAAAATACAAAAACGATGTTCATAACGTTCATAAAGTACCCTACAAAATAATTATAACAATTTTTAGAAGATATAAATTTACTGTAATTTTCTATGTGCGCTGTATGGGAGATATCATAACAGGTAGTCTCCATTCACCTCATCTGTGAACACTGTTTTGGAGTCTGGAGAAGGAAAAATTGGATGATTTTATTTATACTGCTCCGACAAGTATGTGACATAGAACAAGTCTCTTTCATTCAGTTAATAGATATGTGACATCTGCCACATTGGGGCACATTTACTAAAGGCCGCGTGCTGCACTTTTATCGGACTGTACACGTTCTTCATTTCTAAACCGGTTGCACATGGCTTCCATGTGACACAAATTAGGGGGCGTGCCGGTGCTCAGTCTGACTGAGCGCCCTATTTCCCTTTCAAATTGTGTTGCACGCCCCATGTTAAAGATGCACCACTAAAAATATGGTGAACTCTGTCGGACCAGTGTGGGGAAGTGACGGATTCAAGTTTCTGGTGCACGATCTTAATTAATCACCGCACTCAGCATTATAGACCGAAAATAGCACTTGTAGTGAACTCTAGTGCCTCTGTAAGTAAATGTGCCCCATTATCTCGCTAATGTACTACCGGTAGTTTTCATTAATAATATCAAATACTTGGGATGGTTCCAGTGCAATGTCTATACAGCCAGGGGTGGAAAAGACTGCCCTGGGCTGTATGAATATTATAGCCCTTACAAGTCTGGAATCACTTCCTACATCTGGTACTATAGTCGGTTTCTTGGGGAATGGAAGATTTCAGGACCTTTGGAGGACCTTCAAAATGTCCCAAAAATGGCTCTTGTGTACATGTGTATTATAGAGGAGGGACAGATGTACAAGGATTTCATGGGTGAAGTTCATTCTCAATATAAAATTTGGTTGGTGATTAAGGTGGCCCCCTAGAAAGCTAAGGCCCAAACCGGCTGTGTTATCATCCACTGCTGTATACAGCACACACATGCTACACAATTCTTGCCACCCATGTACATGGCATGAAGCTGTCCTAGGTGGGCAATAACGTAAAAAAAAAGTATAATGAATGAGTTTGCTCTGCTGCTATGCATTTTAGTAACTTTTGAAAGCAATAACTTTATTTTAGCATTGATTTACATATTCACTGCTACTTTAGGTCAATTGCAGTGCCTAAAAGTAGTTAAATGTGTTCTTTTAGTTGGCGTATATCTTCAGGTTACGATACAGTAGATGCCTAGGAATGGCCTAACATTCCTAGCACACAATAAATACATTAACAGTATAATATAGCTCTTTGAGAATTAAAGTCATAACTGTGTAAAGTCATAAAACACTTTTACCCCATAAATTAAAAACATTGCTCCATATGATAACAATAGTATAACACATGGTCTTAAATTGCTTTCTTTTTTTTCCCCATAGTACAAACATATGTGCCTGTCATCTTATGTTTCACTGCTGGAAGTGCCTTTTCGTTAGAGGATTGTAGTGGATCACACGTAAAGTACACATCTGTATGGAAACAAGTAATGCATCATAAGGTAGTACACAAAATAAAAGAAAACTACATCATCCATATGCTTTATTCTTTCGCCTCTGCATGTTAAAAACCGCAGCTTGAGAAGTGTAAAAGTGAATGGCTTGAAATGATCAAAAGATCAAAACGGTGGCCAACTTAAAACATTAAAGAATAGAAAAATCCTGCAGCGTAGAGTGATATTCTTCACCAACTTTCCCCTTCCTTGTTGCTCCTGGGATAATATAATTCAGCTGGTTAGAGGGAACAGGGTGCAGTATCTTTACACTGACTGGAGTCGGAGCTCATTGCATCATCTGACCGGGGGCTGGATTCACGCTGATGTGTTGAGGAAAAAGCCACCTGTCCAAAAACATGTAGTAAAATACCTATACACAGATGGATATTGCGTCTGTATGCCTAGTAGTCTTTGGGATTGGGAATTGGTCAATGTCAGGAGTCCAGGTGACCTAAGATTGAAAATAGTGGTCTAGCGAAATAGAAAGGATAATGTAAGCATCCCAGGCAACAGAGATTTGTTGGGGGTGCTGGGATGGGAAATAGAGAGTACTGTGCAACTACATAAAACATAGTTCTCTATATGACTAAATTCCTTAGAAGACTTGATTTATAGCATTGACTCATGCTTAAAAGAGGTTGTCCATTAATATAAAACTAATGGTAAAAAGAACTTGTTATTGCCTTCTGTTCCCCTTTGACTCCAATATTGGCACACCTGACCCAAGTCTGCAATGCCATTCATGGGCGGCTTCCAACACCACAGGAGATGCTAGATGATAGCCAATTAATGGTTGAAGCCCTGACCAGTCTCCCATTTTTATGGAGTTGGTGAAACGGAGGTAGTCAAGTGCACTGGCAAAGAGATGCAATCATTATGGAGCAGAAGAGGAACAGCAAGTGGTCATTTATTGTTCCATTAGCCGCTTTACTATTTTATATTATTTTAGACATTTTTTATGGTTTAGTAGATTTTTATAGTTTCCCTCATTCTATGAATGAATGACTGGATCTTCCGGAATGGCTTTGAGAACGTAATGTGCTCAGGTGCATCAGATGATTTAGCTGGAGTGAGTAGTTCACATTGTGCTTTCTCCTCAGGCTAATATGTAGAAAAACAACTTCAAAATTTACAGTAAAAAGTTCTTTCACTCAAGTTTCTTTCAAGTATTTATGCAACTGTTAGGAAGTAATCCAAACTAAGGCACTTGAAAAGACGCTGATCGTGAACTAGGTACAAGGCCGTCCATCAATGGGAAGAAAAAGCTGAATCCTTGGTAAATATCCTCAATCCATCAGCCCTGGACTTTAGTGCTGCTAAAGCACATACCTGCATGACTCTTAAAATGAGAGCACAGGTTTTATTTATTTACTGTCGAGCTCTCTCTGAAATCAACCAAAGAAAAATATTAGCATTAGTCTTCTTATGATGAAAACCAACTCTCAAAGGCCTCACTACCTTCTACATCTCATCTGAGCTCTTCTCCATGAAATAATCACAGCCATCCTAAAATAATAACTGCATGCTATTTCAGAACTATATACTCGAGTATAAGCCGACCCAAGTATAAGCCAAGGCCCCCAATTTTACCAAAAAACCTAGGAAAACCTATTGACTTGAGTATAAGCTGAAGGTGGGAAATGCATTGGTCACAGCCTCCCCATTCCCTGCCGTACCCTGCCCCATAGTATATAGCCAGCACCTGCACCCCAGTATATAGACTGCCAGCCCATATCCCCCAGTATATAGCCAGCCCACTGCCCCAGTATATAGCCAGCCCCTTGCCCCAGTATATAGCCAGCAGCGGGGGATGCCGGAAAGGTGAATTTTGATATATTTTTTTACTCGAGTACAAGCCGAGTTTGGGTTTTCAGCACATTTTTTGTGCTGAAAAACTAGGCTTAATCGAGTATATATGTATTTCCATGAATATGGGACAACTAGAGTTTATAGGTTTCTATATTTCAGCATTGGTGTAAGAAGGCATTAAAGGATTTCATCAATGGTGACCTATCCCTAGTTGGGCTGACAGTAAGAGCCAAGTCACAGGTAGTTCCCAGGACCTGACCATTATACTGTCTATGGAGCTGTATACCTCTAATCACAATATTTTTCCCGATGCTCCAGTTATCTCTCGTTTGGTGGATCGCCATGAAAGTTTGCATCAGTCGACCATAAAAACATAAACAAGTCACTAAAAAACTTTGATTTATTCCTTTTGTATATTCCTCCATCAATGTTGAATATATAGTACAGATGGAGTAATTATAAATTTGGTTATTAGTTTGCCGTTAATACTCGACCCAAACCCACATCTCCAGTGGAGAAGATACTCTATGCCTGACATGGGTTAAAGGCCTGATAGCTTGGTCTTGTTGGTGCCCCTGCAATACACATGTGTGTTTGTGTGTGGGCAGATCTGGATTTCTCATTACTCCCTGATCTCATAACCACGGGGATGAGACACGCTCAACTACAGAGGTGGTCCTCAGGCCACAGCGAAGAGGGGGTTTACATCATCTGAGATTATCTTACTACGCTGATTGCTTCTCAACAGGTCGAGGAAGGGGGGTCGGGCATTACAACTAGCTTTAGAATAGACTTAAGAAAGGAAAAGGGGGAACTTTCTAGTTTGTTGCAGATGTTCATTGAGAAACATCTGTCTTTCTGCAGACCCCCCCTTACTGCATTATTATGGCCCAATCCAAGTTGGGCAGTGATCACATTCCAGTGTGGAAGAAAAGTCTTAGTGAGGATGAGGGGGGATTAGAGTATCCTGCAAAATTTTTCTTTGATTGGTGAAATAATAGTACAGGTTGTGAGATGTAATTGCAGCAAAAAATACACAACCACAATTAGCTGGAATGTAATCACTTTAACCCCCCAGTCTGCTGCGGGCCAGGCCATGCCTAGGAGCTAAGATGATTTACAAGGCTCATCTGGTAACTTGGCCACCAAGAAGAATGGATGTAAAGCCTGTGCCAGTGTTCCCATCACAGTATCATCCCACATCTGTCCACGCATGCTTTGCTTTAGAAACATGGAATGGGTTATGATACATTGGAAACTGCATTGGCAGCTGCCCAGCTCTAAACAAGCATAGCTAAATTTATTTCCAAACCACCGACCAAACTCTGGCCTGCGGGACATAAAAGTAAGACTTTTAAAAAGACTGTAAAATGATGTTTGCTTTGTTTTCCTCAAAGTAAAAAGGGCTTTAAAGGGGTGGTCCATGAATAGAACATTTTTATATACAGACAGTCCCCTTCTTAAGGACACCCGACTTACAGACAACCCATAGTTACAGACAGACCCCTCTGGTGAAGCTTTCTGAATGCTTTACTATAATCCTAGACTGCAATGATCAGCTGTAAGGTGTCTGTAATGAAGCTTTATTGATAATTCTTGGTCCCATTACAGCAAAAAATATTTAACCCCTTAACGGTCTGTGCCTTAGCTCTCCGGCACAGAGGTACGGGGGATGTATGAAGAGGGCTCACGGGCTGAGTCCTCTTCATACAGAGGTGGGGGTTATTGCATATTGCAGCAAACCCCCACCGCTAATAACCCTTTCATTGCCGCCGGCAAAGTCGCAGGCGGCATTTAAAAGACGGCGCCATCTTTATTACGATTGCCGGGCCCCCGAACGTCATCGGTTGCCATGGTAGCCTCGGGTCTTCGTTTGACCCGAGGCTATCTGGCTTCTGCAGATTCGTTACAATGAGCCATTGGCTCATTGTAATGAATGAGCTGCAAAAATGCCATATATTGCAATACAGAAGTATTGCAGTATATGGTAGGAATGATCTGACCATCTAGGGCAGTGGTTCTCAGCCTTTCTAATGCTGTGACCCCGCAATACAGGTCCTCATGCTGTGGTGACCCCAAACCATGCAACTCGCACTAAAAACACAGTAAAATTGCGGCTCCGATGGCTTTAGGCGACCCCCGGTTTTGGTTGTTCGACCCCCACTGGGGTCCCGACCCACAGGTTGAGAACCACTCATCTAGGGTTAATGTACCCTAGATGGTCTAAGAAATAGTGGGTGAAAAAAGAAAAAAAAACATAATAAAACATAATAAACAGTAAAAATCACAGACACATTAAGTATCGCCGCTTCCCAAAATGCCCGATCTATAAAAATATAAAAATGGTTATGGCCGGCGGTGACCTCCGGGACGGGAAATGTCCGAAATGTGACTTTTACACCTTTTTACATCACATAAAAAATGGAATAAAAAAATGATCAAAATGTCGCACAGACCTCAAAATGGTAGCAATGAAAACGTCGTCTCATTTCGCAAAAAAATGACACCTCACACAGCTGGGTGCGCCAAAGTATGAAAAAGTTATTAGCTTCAGAAGATGACAAAACATTTTTTTTTCTTTTTTGTACACATTCGTTTAATTTTTGAAAAGGTATTAAAACACAATAAAACCTGTATAAATTTGGTATCACCGCGATTGCACCGAACCAAAGAATAAAGTAGGCGTGTTATTTGGAGCGAAGAGTGAAAGTCGTAAAAACTGAGCCCACAAGAACGTGACGCACCTACTTTTTTTTTTTCACTTTTTTTCCACATTTGGAATTTTTTTTCAGCTTTGCAGTACACGGCATGTTAAAATAAATAACATTACGGGAAAGTAAAATTTGTTACGCACAAAATACACAGGTCTGTATACGTAAAAATTAAAAAGTTATGGATTTTTGAAGGTGGAGAGCGAGAAATGAGCACAAAAAACCCTGCATCCTTAAAGGGTTAAACTCCAATTGTCACTGGGGCCAAAAAATTTTTTTCTGGATCTATCATTATAAAATATACAGTTTCGACTTACATACAAATTCAACTTAAGAACAAACCTCCGGACCCTATCTTGTACGTAACCCGGGGACTGCCTGTATAGTTAGTGAAGGTGTTTACTAATAAAAAAAAGAACTTATACAAGCAGTCCCCGGGTTACGTACAGGAGAGGTTCGATAGGTTTCTTCTTAAGTTGAATTTGTATGTAAGTCGAAACTGTATATTTTATAATTACAGATCCAGGAAAAAATGTTTTTTGCCTCAGTGACAATTGTAGTTTCAACATTTTTTGCTGTAATGAGACCAATGATTATCAATAAAGCTTCATCACAGACACCTTACAGCTGATCATTGCAGTCTGGGACTATAGTAAAGCATTCAGAGACTTCACCAGAGGTCACAGTGGGCAGAGAGGTCCCTCTGTAGCTAAGGGTGTCCTTAAGTAGGGGACCGCCTGTACTCACCTCTCCCATTTTTCTGTTAGATTAGTCTGGTGGTGACGCAAGTCTACAACCACGTTCCTATAAAAACTTACATAGTAGCAGGAGTGCAGCTGGAGACTTATAAGTTCTATTTTGTTTTTTTAAGCCCCCCCCCCAGACATTTATATAAAAAAGTTCCTACTGGCAGACAACCCCTTTAAGATTGATGGTAAAAGATTGAGTTGCTATTAATATAGCTTGAAACCAGCCAAACATATCTGCTGAAGAACACAAGCCAACATAGGCAGTAAAAAACATCATTATTTTTCAACTAAAAAAATATTTCTATATTTGGCAAGGAAATAAATAATTTAAATATATCATAAGATATAAGAGGGGTTTAAAAATAGACAACAAGATATATCAAAACCCAGATAGGTAAGGATCTAGCAGGTGCATCCCCAATAATCCAAAGAAAGTCCAGACTGTGTTTAAATGAAGAGGTATAAGTGGTCTTCATACACGTAGATATTCTTTATCCCATTCAACTTAGTAGATATGGAATGTTACATAAATGTTGGGATGGGAAACGCATCAATGATATCAATGACTCTTCATGCCTTAGACCAGTGGTGGCCAGTACTGGCATGTTAGTCCTCTCTGTGGGCACACACACTAAGTTTGCAGGGAAGTTTGAATATTTAAGGCCTCCACTGCAGTCCCAAAAATTGTATAAAGAAGACCTGTCACCCCGAAAAAAGACACCCACCAAATGTGCTCCCCATAATCCTCTCCCCAGCCAGTTTTTTTTTTAATTTATGTTTGGAAAGTTGGTTTAAACAGATCCGACCTCTTACCAAATAAGAGGTCAGATCCTTGTATCTTGTGAGCTGGCAGTCGGGTTTATTCATAAGGGGGGCAGTCGACACCCCCCCAGTACGAGTGGAGATTGGGGTATGAAATGGAATGCTTCCATTTGGAATTATACCCTTTCACATTGCATGAGCAAAAGGAACAGTCATCACTATGGTTCTTTTGTTCACGCCATACCCAAGGAATATCACTGAAAGCTTTTTTCTGAGCCTCAAATCAATTTTTAAGGTCCTCACACTTTATGAGATGCCCAAACTTTATCTCGATCTCCAATTTATAGTCTGAAGTATGAGAAGTAAACCTATAGGTTTGTGATGAGCTGACATCTAGGATTTTTTTTCTTTTTTTTTTTTAGTTTTCAACACACCAAAATACATGGAAATTATATGAAAATAAAAATCTAATAATGTAATAATTATTTTTATTATTATTAATAATAATATTTATCACTGGAGCCAATCTGTGAACCACTATTCTTCCTGGACTCTAATGATAATTGAGAATTTCTCCCCTTTCTTTCAATGGTATTGGTGTCCTTGGGTTGGGGGTAAAATTACTGGAAGAAGGAAGGTACTTAAAGGACACCTGTCATCAGGTCTGTGTTACTATTTCTGTCACCTCTACCTCTACCAATGATCCATCCCAGCATTTATCTAATCAATTCATACATTAATCATTGTAAAATCATCTTTTCTTTATTATGTCAATGAGGCTGGTCACATGGTTAGATGCAGTGATGTCACCCCTGTCCCTCCTCCTCCTGCTCATGTCTGTGTGTAATGTATAGTAAAGCATTGCTAGTGTCTGTGCTTTATCTGCTGTGACACAGACATGAGCTACACAAGTACCTGACATGTTCTGCTATAACATGGCTGCCTGGAGCTGTTGTATCTCTCCTATACACACACACACAGGCTGCAGGGGGCGCCAGCACCAGGAAGCACATGGAGCAGCCATTACACCATTATACCTCACATCATTATACAGGCTGTCAGTCAAGCACTGGGGGGTGTGGCTGTGCCTCCCACTCATGAATAAGCTGGACAGCTTGAATATGCTAATGACTCATTGGGCATTTCACAGGTCATTTGCATACAGCTTTAGGACCTCATTGCTTAGGTTTACAGGCATGTAGAGGGACAATGAAGGGATAAAGGCAATGCTTTCTAATGGCAGTTTATGAAAATATAAACTAAATACATTTAGTTTAGGGGGTTAATTTGCCTGACGGGTTCTCTTTAACCTATTATGGGGAAGACAAAGCAATAGAAAACAGGTAAAAACCTGAGAGATAGTACTGAAACTATTAGAGAGGGGAGGCATACAATAAACTTGAGGGTAGGCAACAATACATCCAGGCACCGTCACTGTGGAAATATTCTTATATTTGTTATCCATGGCCTCCTTCCTTCTAAAATCAAATTTTAAAATTATGCTTGGGTGTTACTGAGCCACTACGTGCTTCACAGGTTGTTACACTGTCTCAGCCTCCCCACTGCTCTCCCAGCACTTCCCCCTCCTTTTGACTGATGTAATCTTACACAGTGGGAGGAGGTTTGTGCTCCTGTACAGTGTAACAGCCTGTGAACTACAGCACAAAGAGGCTCTGGTAACAACCACAGAGCACTTCCAGCTCAATAGTTCTTCATTCACTCTCTATAGCACTGAAGGAAGTAGCCAAGTATGGTTTTTGGCTATCTCTGTAAGCACCATTGACATCAATAGAGAGGAAAGCTCATAAGTGGCCAATAGTAGAAAATATATAGTGTCTGGACATCCCCTTCACAATTGAATGGGTACAAGTAATGTTCTTGATGATTACAATAGTATGTATGTTAAGCAAAAAAAAAAGTTTCCTGCTGGGTTAAAGGGTTAAAATAAGCGAACTTCTGAACACGACACCGACGCATTTATTTTCACCAGCCTCGACACAAGGCTGAGGGAAGGAGAAATCAAACGGATCTTGGATAGAAAAGTAGAAACAGACGTCCTGGCAGCAACGCCTGATTCCGTTTGCTAATTATTGCTCTGCATTTACTGAAACCAGAGAGCAGACAAATATCATCCAACTTTTTAATTTACTGTAACATCAAACATTCCACTGCTCACAGATAGGAAAAGGGGGAGGGAGGGAGCAAGAAACGTAATATCTCAGCAATGCACCTACAGAGCATCGCTTCAATCTAGCGCGCTCCTCCTGGTTACCCTGGAGAAGCTAATTGCGTTACCCTCCAATCATTCAAAATCAACACAATGCGGAAATGCATATTTAGCCCACCGCATGCCTGCCAAGCGCTGGGGAGAGGGAGCAGACAAACAAATACGGGATGAGAACTCCCTCCAGAGCGACACGGGATGGGAATTCATGCCAGCGCTACATGTATGGAGATTAACTTATGTAAAGAGGGATTCCAACCCGAGAAAATATCATTACAGAGAACCTATCAGCACCTTTTACCCCACTAGACTGCTACCCCCCTCAGGAAGAGTATACAGAAGTCCTATCTAGCATTCCCTCTTAATGTTAAATCTTGCCTGTTTACCTATACAATAATCTCCTCCATAAGTCATAACCAAGTGATCTGAGAAGAGTGATTATTTTTTTTTTTTGCTGGGATGAGTCACTTTTGAAATTGAGCATCACTTATCTTCGGTTCTATAGAACCTAGAACCATGCCTGGTATCATATTACAGGAATTCTACCATTTGCTTTTATGCATTGTGAGCCAAACATACCTTGAGAAAGCTGTAGCTACACTGTTGCAGAAACATATCTTGTTTAATCCCTGATCCGAGTGGTTTTCCTGAAAAAACAATTATATAATTATGATAATGAGGCTTTGTCGCTCCTGTGCCTGTCTCAACGCTTCTCCTCTTACCCCAATTATTCACCGCTTCAGAGAAAGATGTAATCACTGTGTTGTCTCTGACAGGTAGAAGTAATCAATCGCTTTACCATCCCCCAGCTGCAGTGTATGAGCCATCAAACACAGGTTGATTAGTCATGTCTGGACAGCTCAGGAAGCTCCGTGTAATGAGTTTATGTATGGCAGCCAGTTTGCTCCCAGCTTTCCCAAAGTCCTGAATTTTATAATTATTTTATGAGCAAAACCACTCAGTTCAGGGATTAAGCAAGATATGTTTCTGCATTAGTGTAGCTACAGCATTCTCAAGGTATGTTTGGTTCATAATGCATAAAAGCAAATGGTAGATTTCTTTTAAAGAGGACAATATCTTTCAAATTGTATTTGTTCTGTGAGCTACCGAACCAAAGATACTGGCAGTCAAAGGAGTTTGCTGCTAATAAGAAACCAGGTTATGTATATGACCCTAGGGTAGTCCGTATTGAACTAACCCTGGTAAAGTTCTTCTTTTGCTTGTCACATGACCTACCAGCAGTAGGGCTTGGGATTTCTTATGATCATGCAGTAATAACTTCCCAGTGCAGAGTCTGTGCCAGGCTACAGACTATAATGTATGGATTATAGAGTTATGTCCCTGCCCCACTCTCATCATTGGTTGGAGGATGCGTGGATGTCTGTGGCACACCCATCCTACCAATATGGGAATGGGCACAAAGTAATGAAACTGGGGTCAGTACAAAATGGGTGACCCTATTAAGGTCATGCAAGTTTAATATTAGTGGCCAACCCCTTTAAAGAAAAAGGCAGGAATTAGATATGTATCTGCAGCTCCCAGAACCAGGCCTCATTCGATCTGAACAATGAGATTCTTATCATATATCTTTGGTTCTAGCGAATATAGAGAAAAATTTTACTTTTTTGGGTTTGGCACAGAAAAGAAGGAGGAGTGGGGACATTTAATGATAACGAGACTAAGTATTGTTCAGAAAAGCCCTATATTCACAGATTTTGAACATACCCATATAATGGGAGAAGTTCCTTCATGGAACAGAGCACCTGTGGGTCTAACATATGGTCAGGAAAGTCTCCTTTCTACTGGAAATATGCAATAAAGTTTCTATTTGACAACCATAAAAATGTATATATAAAACACAAACACACAATATTTTTTAAAAAAAAGGTAACCACAACGACTTAATCTAAACCACTGTGGAAGTAGAATCCGTCCAATATTCTTTGTAAAAGTTTTGCTTTATTTTCCTACAGAAAACTTTCCAAACTGTAGTCTGCCACACAAGTCTTATAAACAGGGAATCCTAGATGAGTTCTGTTCCTTCCAAATGCAAAATTTCTCCATCCATTGCCACTTTTTCATTATTTTACCAGCATAAATCTGCAGATTTCCAGCGGTTTTTATAAATTTATTGAGATCAAAGTAGGTATCAATACTGGTGTTTATGGTGCATGTCTTGTTGCCCTGAGCACCAGTGGAAGTGCAGGTTGAGTCATAGATTCCATGGATGGTCTTGGCTCCTGCCAAACCGGACGCAAGGAATGTCATTTTTAGCTGGCGACAGGTTCCAAAAGCCTAAGCTATGCAGATTTTTTTTTAAAAATGCCTTTGTCAGCATTCTGAATCATTTCAGTACTTTCTAAAACTTTATTTCATACTCCCTGTAAAAAGCGTGTGGTAAGTCCTGGGGGTTTCCCTTTAAGTGGCTAGTTTATTTCTTCAGATTGTCAATATCGATTATCTATGATTAGGATAGGTGATCAATCATATCAGAAGTGGTCTAACACGTCAGAACAGCCACCAATGAGCTCCACTTTCTATTCCGAGGTCTGTGATGTCATGTCAATCGGACACATGAGCTACAATAGCAAAATCGATACGAAACATGGTAAACGGCTTATACACATCTGAATAGTGCAATAATGATCACTTATTCCAAGCGCAATTGTTCATAAAAAAAATTCCCTGAATACCGCTTTTAAGGTGTTGTCTACTTTCAGCTAATAATTGATTCTGTAAGAAAAGAAATACAGTTTTCCAGATCTCTGCTTGCTGTCCTTCTATAGAAATCTTCTATGTTTAGTTCCAAGTTCATAGAAATCTCTCCATGGTCATGTGATGGACACACGGGTGCATCACATGACCATGGACAGATTTGAAATCACTGAAAGTAAACATAGAAGCTTTCTATAAAAGGACAGCAAGCGGAGATCTCGAAAACCGTGAGGAATTGATACAGAAAGTATATTGGAAAATTGTATAACTTTCCCTTACACAAACCATATCAATTATTTGCTGAAAGTGGACAACCCCTTTAAGTCTGGAAAAATGATAAGCAAAAAGACTTTACTTTTGTAGTTCAGCATTGGGAATGCATTACTGACAGCGCCGCAGTTGCTCTTAGCAGCCGAGCGAGGTGACCTGTTTTTAATGAAGGCAAATATTAAAAATTCATAACTTCTTAATACAACATGTCAAGTCAAGGGTATGAGGATCGGTTTGCATATTTTTCTAATGTTCTCTAATACATCTTGTGTTACAGTCTTGATGATATGTTCACATTTAATAGGTCAAACATGCCACACGGGAACAGCTTCTGTACAAAAAAAAATTCTGAGTTGCCAACACCAAGTAAAATAAATCTATTGTTTCTAGAGGTCAACTTTCATTACTGGCCATGTGAGATGTTTAGCATTTTTATACATTGATAACATTTTTCTACATTTAACCGTTTCAGAGTAGAGTAGAGTTAAAAGGAAATCGACCATCCAAATCCATCATGATAAACCAGGGACGCTTACCATACACAGACAGTCCCCTGGATACGGACAAGATAGGTTCCATAGGTTTTTTTTTTAAGTTGAATTTGTATGTCGAAACTGTATATTTTATCATTTTAGCTCCAGATAAAAAAATTTTTTGCCCCAGTGACAATTGGAGTTTCAAAATTTTTTGCTGTAATGGGACAAAGGATTATCAATAAATCTTCATTACAGACACCTTACAGCTGGGACTAGGACTATAGTAAAGCATTCAAAGAGCTTCATAAGAGGTCACAGGGGTCCTTCTTTAACTCCTACTTGCCCCTCAGTATATAGCTGGTGCCTGCCCCTCAGTATATAGCCGGTGCCTTCCCCCCGTTCACATTGTAGGAGAACCTGGCACCGGCTATATACTGAGGGGCAGGCACCGGCTATATTCCGAGGGGCAGGCACCGGCTATATTCCGAGGGCAGGCACCCGCTATATTCCGAGGGGCAGGCACCGGCTATATTCCGAGGGGCAGGCACCGGCTATATTCCGAGGGGCAGGCACCGGCTATATACCGAGGGGCAGGCACCGGCTATATACCGAGGGGCAGGCACCGACTATATACCGAGGGGCAGGCACCGACTATATACCGAGGGGCAGGCACCGACTATATACTGAGGGGCACTGACTGGCTATATACAAGGGGCTGCTGGCTATATTGAGAGCAAAGGGCTACTGGTTTTATACTAGGGGACAGGGGCTGGATATATACTTGGGAGACTGTGACCAATGCATTTCCCACCCTGGGCTTATACTCGAGTCAATAGGCTTTCCCAGGTTTTTTGGGTTAAAATTAGGTACCTCGGCTTATACTCAGGTCAGCTTATACTCAAGTATATACGGTACTCACAGATCCAGGCACTGTGTATGTGTTATCCATAGCTAGAGACGAGTGGACTAGAACTTCCCGTTCAGTTTGGATATATTGTCGGAATGGCTGCCGAACAGCAAGTAAACACCCCTAGCAACTAGCCATGGCTGTGATTGGTCAGGGGTGTCCTAATAAGTGTTTAGGTCCACTCATCTCTATCCATTGCCTACTTCCTGCAAAACTTAACTTTAAAATTATGCTACTGAAGGGCTCTGGGGGCTTTACCAGAACCTCTTCATGCAGCGGCTACACAGATGGTTAACACTGTGTATGCACACTTCCCCATACAGCTACCATAGTGTGAGTTTACATTCGGCAGAGGGGGAAGGAGAGAGAAAGGAGACAGTGAGCAGTATGATAGCCTATGAAGCAGAACGCACAGAGGGGCTGTGGTATAGGATCCATTAAAGTGAGAAATTAAAGGGCAGAATGCAAGATTTTTACGTTCCTCCTGCTAAGGGCAAGTATAAATTAGGAACGTGTGTAGAATACAATGAAGCCACCCCTTGTTTTATGCTTGCTCCGGGTGTTTCCTGCATTAGTTAAACAAACAGTAGCCCCGAATGTGTATGAAGCAAATGATGGAGCCTGAGGCCTGGTTTAAAATTAAATTTAGAAATTTGGCCTATTCTCATAGTTGCCCTCTCCCATGTTATTTTGGTGTCGTGTTGTATTATCATGATGCACATTTCCAAACAAAGAATTTCAAGTCTGTGGGATTTCAGATACATACAACATGTTATTTCTGTAATCCTTAGAGTAGATCACATTTACTCCCACTGTGATCTTAAATTTGGAGGGCTCATAACTAATCTCTGCCATAACTCTCTGAAGACACGGTAAGACAGATGGACACCCTCTACTGTGACGTGGAGAGAGGCTACAAAGAGCGACCACTTGCTTTGGAGGACATTACACAGACAACACATTCATTTCAATGGGCTCTTTTTATATTCCTGAATTCTCCTGGTGGTGGCGCTGTAGGGAGAAAACTCTCAGGCTGGCCATGCACATTACAAAGTTGCCAGATGCAATTCAAGTTTCTAAAACAAAAGGATCAGGCATGTCCAAATCCAACATGGATTACTTTTTCTTAGCGTCACAAAACACTTCCCCTTTCAATATATATATACCAACTGCTCATTAACACTTAATTTCTAATCAGCCAATCACATGGCGGCAACTCAGTGCATTTAGGCATGTAGACATGGTCAAGACAATCTCCTGCAGTTCAAACCGAGCATCAGTATGGGGAAGAAAGGTGATTTGAGTGCCTTTGAACGTGGCATGGTTGTTGGTGCCAGAAGGGCTGGTCTGAGTATTTCAGAAACTGCTGATATACTGGGATTTTCACACACAACCTTCTCTAGGGTTTACAGAGAATGGTCCGAAAAAGAAAAAACATCCAGTGAGCGGCAGTTCTGTGGGCGGAAATGCCGGGTTGATGCCAGAGGTCAGAGGAGAATGGGCAGAGGGTTCGAGCTGATAGAAGGCAGTGACTCAAATGTGCACCCGTACAACCAGGTAGGAGAAGAGCACTCTGAACGCACAGTACATCGAACTTTGAGGCAGATGGCTACAGCAGCAGAGACCACACCGGGTGCCACTCCTTTCAGCTAAGAACGGAAAACTGAGGCTAAATTTGCACAAGTCATCGAAATTGGCAGTGAAGATTGGAAAAACGTTGCTGGTCTGATGAGTCTCGCTTCTGTGCGCATTCGGATGGTAGGGTCGATTTGGTCAACAACATGAAGCATGGATCATCCGCCCTTGTATCAACGGTTCAGGCTGGTGTGGTGGTATCATGGTGTGGGGAATATTTTCTTGGCACTCTTTGGGCCCCTTGGTACCAAGGAGCATGTTGCAACGCCACAGCCTACCTGAGTATTGTTCTGACCATGGTCCATCCCTTTGACCACAATGTACCCAACAATCTGATGGTCCTTCAGCGGATAATGCGCCATGTCATAAAGCTGGAATCATCTCAGACTGGTTTCTTGAACATGACAATGAGGTCACTGTACTCAAATGGCCTCCACAGTCACCAGATCTCAATCCAATAGAGCATCTTTGGGATGTGGTGGAACGGGAGATTCGCATCATGGATGTGCAGCCGACAAATCTGCGGCAACTGTGTGATGGCCTCATTTCAATATGGACCAAAATCTCTGAGGAATGCTTCCAGCACCTTGTTGAATCTATGCCACGAAGAATTGAGGCAGTTCTGAAGGCAAAAGGGGGTCCAACCCGTTACTAGCATGGTGTACCTAATAAAGTGGCCGGTGAGTGTATATATATATAACTAGCATGTCTCTAAATGGCGACAGTAAACAAAATTTCTTTTCTATGTATTTTGTACATTACATGTTCCCTCTCACCATTATTTCTCACCAAAAGTCTATGATTTTCTAATATACTTTCTATATCAATTCCTTGGGGTTTTCTAGATCTTTGCTTGCTGTCCTTCTATAGGAAGCTTCTAAGTTACTTCCAGTGGAGAGAAATCTGAGCATGGTCACACAGGTGCACAGCTCGTTATATCACAGAGAGTAATCAGAGCCGTGCACCTGTGTGACCATGGTCAGATTTCTCTCCACTAGAAGTAACTTAGAAGCTTCTATAGAAGGACAGCAAGCAGAGATCTAGAAAACCAGGAGGAATTGATACAGAACGTATATTGGGAAATTGTATAGCTTTCCTTAATTGAAACAATAAAACTTATTTGCTGAAATGGGAATACACCTTTAAGAAGATGGAAACTTAGCTCCAGTTGCCAGGGCCAGCCACTATGCAGAGAATGGAGCTATAAGTCAGTCAGTTAATTACAGCGCTAGAGACTGATTTATGGGGCTAATAAGTGAAGGACACACACATATGTAAGCCAAAATCAGGATGACTAGGAGTTTAGGCCGTGTGCTAGCAATATTTTCTACAGCTAGAACACATCACAATTCACTGCTATGGGCTCATGGATTTCATGGTCTTGTGCATGCGTAAAGATAGGGCAGGTCGTACTGTAGTCAGCACAGTCATTTATTATCGTCATTTGGGTGTGGGCGGGGCCTACCCAAACAAGACACACCGCTTGCAAATGGTTCTCGCCTGTTAAGCAGTTCACACATTTGCAGGAAGCCATATTGATGGGCAGGTCATCAACTTCAAGAAACTTGAAAACCCCTTTAACTAAACAGACGACTCATTTATCAGAAGTTTCTGAGGTAAAACTGTTCTAGTTGCCCATGGAAACCAATCAGGGCTCAGCTTGAATTTTATAAACAGCTGTGGGAAAGTGAAAGCTGAGCTCCGATTGGTTTCCGTGAGCAACTAGAACAGTTTTACCTCAGACATTTCTGATAAATCTCCCCTTCACTAAAAGACCGAAACAAAAAAAGACTGGAAGCCCAAATAGATGAAATAAAGAAAGGCAGCGCAGTAACAGTTACACATCAACCACTTTACGAGTCTATAATACCAATGCACTGTGTGTCACACATAAAAGCAATGTAATCATAGGAAAAAAAAGATCCATCTGCATGTCTGGAAGCTAAGCCTGGCAAGATAATACTGTCCCAAAGAAGATACCATCAGGGAAATGGACAGGGGGATGATGGGAATGAGGGGTGCAATGGCTGGGAAACTTCAAAGTCCGCTCATAATGTGTTTAGAACAATCCAACACAAACAGGAAAATAAGGTCCTGATTTTCTAAACTTTGCAACATCTGCTTCTCTTTACGCGGAGCACAGCATTGGCCCGACGGTCCCAGCGAGAGTAAATCGGCCTTTTATTTGGGTTGTTTCAATAAATAGCGATACTTTTTTTTTGTCATGTAAACCCGCAAAGATAAATATACTGTCAAAGAGACTTGCGTGTAAGCTTGGAGAGCGCAGCGCTGAGAGACACACTCTCATTGACAGCTGCTCTTCTAGGTAGTCGGAATTAATCCCGTAGGAACGACGGCTACCATACACAGTACAATAATAATATAATATGATAATAATCTTTATTTATATAGCGCCATCAAATTCCGTAGCATTTAGTATGTCCTGGATATGTCCTCCAAAAACAAAGCAATTGTATTAGGTCTATGTATTGAACACAGATAAAAGTACTTGGTTCATACCTCCCAAAGTTGCATAGAAAAGTGGTCTTACGGTGGGTGGTCTTGTAAGATACATTGCAAAAGTCACTAATAAATGTTAATATAATCAAAGTAAATCATATTATATTAGAGAATCTTATTTCTGTCTTCTTCACTTCCCACCCTGACTCTTGCCCTGACCACTCCCTGATAAAATGCACCTTACCATAGATTATCAGCTTCAATGAGAGATCAGGTTACAGCTTCTGCTTCCCAGGGGATGTATATGGAAGGAGCTGCTACTGCTTCTAGTATCATATATACTCTAGTATAAGCTGACCCGAGTACAAGCAGAGACCCCTAATTTTACAACACAAAAAACGGGAAAAACCTATTGACTCGACTATAATTAGAGGGTGAGAAATGCATTGGTCACTGCCCCCTGTAGTATGTAGCCTGCCTGCCCCCTGTAGTATATAGCCTGCCAGCCCCCTGTAGTATATAGCCTGCCAGCCCCCTGTAGTATATAGCCTGCCTGCCCCCTAGTATATAGCCGTAGCCCATGCCCCCAATATAATGCCTGCATGAAAAAAATTTGTGTACTCAGCTTCCGACACCCCAGCCCCCCTCCTCCTCTTCTATACAGCGATGCTTCGGCATCTGCTCCATGTCTCTGCACTTTCTGTCGTAGGCACCATGGCTCAGCCGCTCGCTGACATCATGGTGTGTGCCGATGCCGGTGCATATAGTAGAACGTCAGTGAGCGGCTGACGTCAAGATTCCTGCGATGGACAGCGCGGGGACAAGGAGCTGGGGCATTGCTGTATAGAAGAGGACCTGCCGGGGGGGTGGGGGGAGGTAGGCGGAAGGTGAGTACACAGGTTTTGTTTTTGCTGACTCCAGTATAAGCCAAGGGGAGGTTTTTCAGCACATTTTTTTGTGCTGAAAAACTCGGCTTATAATTGAGTATATACAGTAAGTGCTTTATAATCTCATCCCAGTGCTGATTCACAGCAACACTGCTCATCACTGGAGTATGATGTCTTCATTGCTGCTGCAGAAAGATAATGCAGCAAGATATCATCCCTTTTGTTTCTCCACTTTAACGCGGCAATGCTAAAAGTAGTCTGCTTTTAAAGGGGTTTCTGGAGTTTGAAAAACACTGTTGCCTTCTTCTAAAAAAAAAACAGTGCCCCCATCTGACCATGGCCTGTGCCGTTATTACAGCTCAGCTGCTTGGAAATGAGTGTAACATAGTTGCAATACCAAGCACTACTCATAGTCAGCTCCTCCAGATAACTCTTTTGCCTCTTCTGCTCCTGGAATCTAGAAGTAGCAGATTGTATCAAAGACATGTAGGGAACGCAGAAGTGTTTTATTAATGACACAGCTTATAATATAATGTAATACAGGTGGTCCACAATTTAAGAACACCCGACTTACAGATGACCCCTAGTTACAAACGGACCTCTGGATGTTGGTAATTTACTGTACTTTTGCCTTAGGCTACAATAATCAGCTATAACAGTTATCACAGGTGTCTGTAATGAAGCTTTATTATTAATTCTCGTTCTTATAACAATCCAACATTTTTAAAATACAATTGTCACAGAGACCAAAAAAACTTTGGCTGGGGTTACAATTATAAAATATACAGTTCCGACTTACATACAAATTCAACTTAAGAACAAACCTACAGAACCTACCTACCTACTGTATGTAACCCGGGGACTGTCTGAATGGCATTTTTTAAGCTCATGAACATTTGGATAATGGCTGAACATAAAACTACTATTTTCTTCACCATCTGATGGTGCCCCTTGTCAACCACCAGTCACGGCTCATGCGCACAACCTGAAGGGAGAAATACATGAACCAAGTTCTGCCAACCCTGATGGATACTAGTATTGTGTCCTACTTGCTGTTTAATCAGCCTTTTTCTTGGAGAGTCCCTCACTATCTGGAATTGTAGCTATAAAACCCTCTGAACTGCTTTTAACATCATTATTTTTATCTAATCTGGGTTAGGCTAAGTTCACACATCTGCATTAGGCAGCTTCTGTTACACATTCCAGAAAAATGGAGTAATAACGAACGGTCTGTGAAAGTATAAGGTAAACGGAAGACCTTCCATTCCCCTTCCGTTTTCAGTTTCCAGCGAACTCTCATTAATCGGAACATATATAACGGAAAGCCCAGACCCAGGAGTCTTAGTATTACATATTTATATGTACCGTATATACCGTACTGTATATGTACCGTATATACTCGAGTATAAGCTGGCCCAAGCCGAGGCCCCTAATTTTACCACAAAAACCTGGGAAAACCTATTGACTCAAGTATAAGCCGAGGGTGGGAAATGCATTGGTCACAGCCTCCCCATTATATAGCCTGCTGGACCCTGCCCCATAGTATATAGCCAGCACCTACCCCCCAGTATATAGCCTGCCAGCCCATATCCCCCAGTATGTAGCCAGCCCCCTGCACCAGTATGTAGCCAGCCCCCTGCCCCACTATGTAGCCAGCCCCCTGCCCCACTATGTAGCCAGCCCCCTGCCCCACTATGTAGCCAGCCCCCTGTAAAAATGTTTTACTCGAGTATAAGCCGAGTTTGGGTTTTCAGCACATTTTTTTGTGCTGAAAAACTAGGCTTATACTAGAGTATATATGGTATTACATTTTTAGTGTAATAGCTGGTTATAGCTGGTTGAAAATCTATTCATTTTATTTGCACTTATTGACCCAATATTGACCAGAATGTAAAAATATTCTGCGCCCTGCTCATAATGTGAAATTAACCTAGACTCCGAAAACAGAAGTATTTAAAGGATGCCCTGCAAATATTAATGAATAAAATTTGCTAAACAAAAATAAAGGGAGCCCCCAACTTAAGAACACCGACTTACAGACGTCCCCTAGTTACAGACTGACCCCTCTGACCACTGTGACCTCTGCTGAAGGTCTCTGGATGCTTTTTTTTTAGTCCCAGACTGCAATGATCAGCTGTAAGGTGTCTGTGATGATGTTTTATTGATAATCCTTGTAATCCAGCAAAAAATTTTGAAAATCCAAATGTCGCAGGGAAAAGAATAATTGTAATTATTACAAAATTTACAATTTATGGTACATACACTGAATGGAGACATACATAGCAGAGTTCAAAAGAGCGTATATAAGCTTCAGGCTGGGTATGCAAAGAAACTTTTTATTAGAATTATATTAGAATTTTTTAAAATAATTTCTTGTAATTGGCGATTTTACCTTAAATGTCCTTTCTAGAATTATATCTTTTATGTAAAATCCCGCCCGTTTACCTATAAAAACATTCCTTTCAAAGTCATCTGAAAATGAGCAGAGAAGAGTCACATTTTACATTTGTTAAAGGAAACCTACCACAAGGAATCTACTATCAGAAGTAGATGTGATGGTAGATTTCTCCAGTCTGCCTCTGCCCTAATCTAACCCTAACCTAACCTAATTTATTACTAAAATAAAGTTTTTTTAATATGTAAAGTAAATGCAGAGGCGTGGGGCATGTACTAGCCTGGCCGGGCACTAGGACCTACAGCTACTCCACACCCCAGTAGCCTCTGCAGTTAATTTACATATTAATAAAATAACTTTTTTTTTTTAACAGGTTACATTCCAGGATTATTAAATTACAGATTAGGGCAGAGACAGGCAGGAGGAATCTACCATCACATCTACTACTAGTGGTAGATTCCTCGTGGTAGGTTTCCTTTAAGCCAAGTTCACACTATCATCAGGATTTTTGTTTATATACCTCTTTTCCAAAAAGATAACATGGTAAATGAACGGCAAAAAAACTGAACATAACGGATGCCCGTGTCCATTACGGTAACAGACACTTTACATCCAGCTAAAGCTTCTATATTGGTCTATCCATCCTATTCATCCCTCAAATCTATCTATATATGTCTCATTTCTACCTACTTATCCATCTCGCTTTTCTATCTATCTACCCATCTATCAAGCTATTGATCTCTCATTTGTTCCTATTGATGTCTCATTTCTATTTGTCTACCCATCTTTCTCTCTATACCTTACATTTATCTATAATCTATCCATCATCTATTTTTGTATCTATACATCTATATATTAAAGGGGCATTCCAGGAATCAGCATTATTCATATACAAATGGGTCCTTAAAATATAAGCTTATATGTAATTAGTTATTTAAAATGTTGCCCCTTAGCAGAAAAATGCTGCCGACATAGACTGTAATGAAGAATTAAAATGTTACTGGCCCTTTAATCAGTCCATTGATTTCCTCTGCGTGTAGGAGACACAAGAAGATGGCCGCTGGTCACATGTCCATATCACATGTCCTGCACTTGCCTGGGCAGGTGTAGTTAGTTGGTTGAGGTGAGACATCACAGTGAGGTAATGTATAGTGATGGAGGTTACGCATCATTACTACAGTAACAGAGCAAGAAAGTCTGTTACATCATCACTGGGAGTAGAGCATAAGAGGGAGGAGGAGTTACTGAGAATTAAAGGCTCATGGGACTTGTAGTTTCCAGTGGCAGCCATCTTGGCGATAACTAGGCATACTTTTGAAAGGCCATAAAATTTAGTGAATTGTAAAATCAAACTATTTAAGCTCTGTTTTGTTACTAATGTCATTGAGTTTTGTTACATTCATTTATTTATATTATCATGGGTTTTTGTAACAAACGTGCATATTCCCGGAATATCCCTTTAATTATTTGTAAAAGAAAACTTCATGTTATCAGTTATAGTCAGTGTGGCATCATCCGTTAGGAATCTTTTTTTTTTTTTTTTTTTTAAACAGTAAAAAATTTACTTCAAGCTCCGTCATTTGTGCCGTCCAAAAAAATGGAAGAATAACTGATAACTTTCTAACACATGACATTAAAAATTGCATTAATTTCAATGGGACTTATAATGGATCCGATCAATTTGCGCTTTTTACTTTATTAAGCAAAAGCCAGAAACAGAAATCTCAACAGTAGTGTGAGCTTATGTGTTTATTATTCAAAAACCTTTATCTTTGGTTCTACAGGACCTACAGACCATGTCAAGTCATGGTCTGAGAATCACCCCCCCACCTCGTGCATTTGTGGAATTTCCCAGGCGAAACCAATAATCCGTGGAGTTACTGCATGTGCCACAGCCGTCCTGTCATTGAATCCGGGTGGTCGGGCAGGGCTCAATAGTGCATATCTGGCCATTGCTGGAAGAGTAGGGGGGGTGGTCGTATCCAAGGGCAGCTATCTTGTTTCTAAGGGAAAACATCTTCACATAGGGACATTTTTTTAAAAACATGCAATAAAAATACTTTTTAATGAAGTAGACATTTGTTCATCTTCACTTTCCTTTTTATCATCATATTTTCATCATCTGAAGGTTATACTTTATTCACCACTTGTACTGTTCTTTTCTTGAATTAACCAGTCATAACGAATTCCTCGCTCCACCCCCTGCGCCAGGTGCCGTTATTAATACAGAAGGGTTAAGAAAGGGGAAAGTACAATTAGAGCACATTACACGTTTCCGATGGAGGAGAGCATTTAACTCTGCAAAGGAAACTAATTCAATGAGGAAATAATTAGCACCGACATCTGTCCCTCCTCTCGTTTAAAGCTCCCAGGCTGCACGTGCTGGTGTTTCCTCTCCTCCGACTTCCTGGGCACAAGCGAGAGGAGGCGAGCAAAGAAATTTCCTTAAGTAGTTTTGGATAGAAGCATTTAAGGAATAATGACGAGCCTATAATCAATGTTATTATAAGCCAATGGGATTTTACCTCCACAAAGCTGTATACTGCCTTCAGTATGTTACATCTCAGAGGGACCAAAGTTCCTCAAATATATTCCAAAACCCGTGTCAGGATATTTACAAATAATTGTATTCTTCGGTAAGAGGCGTAATTTGCATTGGGCTCAAATTCGGAGCATCTGCAAGAGTCTCATTCATCAAACTCAAGAGTGCTAGTCAATTACTGCGTGACCTGCCCAGGACGGGCCCAAGCCAAGGGTTACCATAGCTTCCTGGCTCCAATATGATGGACACAGAGGGAAAACACATGTTTCCACAACTGATAGTAACCACAATACTGAAATATCTCATACGTCTCATTACTTTAAAACTCCTTTGGCGCTGCTCAAAGTTTAAGAAGATTCCACAGTGTCTGACACATTGCCAGAAAATATTAAAGGTTCCTATTGTCTTGTTCTCGAAGTCATATGGCATAAAGGTAATCTACCACCAAAATCCATCATGATAAACCACTTACTCATAGATCCAGGCACCGCGACTGTGGTAATCTTCTTATATTTGTTATCCATGGCCTCCTTCCTTCTAAAATCAACTTGTAAATGTATTCTAATGAGACAGATGGGCTCCCTTGGTTGTTATCAGTGCCCCTCTCTTCTACAGCTTCACCGGATGTTACACTTTCTCACCCCCCTCCCTCAATCTGCAGTAGTAAATTTCAGTAGTTTTCCCTAACTCTGCCTATTTTAATCTCACTGCCGCAGAGGACGTTTCAGCGCATAGTGGGAGTGGAGAGTGTAACTGTGAAAGCCTGTGAAGCTGCAGCATGGAGGGGCTCTGGTAAAACCCAGGGGAGCCATTCATAGTTATTAGCACACAACCATCCTTATAACGCATCCTTACTTACCACTGAGCCCTTTCCTGACTCTGCACCCCTCCCTCTTACAATGCTCCTTTTCATATAATATCACTGTTCCTACAGGCTTCAGAGATGAAGGTATAGCCATGTCAGGGAAAAGAAGAGGACTGTATAGGACTTCCACAAGGAAAGGGCAAAGCGAGTATCGAACCACTTCCCATTGGTCTACAGAGCCAACATTAGAGGTGTCAAAGCTATTTTTAACCAAAATACAGGGGAGCAACATAATAAACTAGACTTACTTTGTTTTCCCCCAGCGAAGCATCTCCCACACATGTGCACCCCTAAATTGTGCATTCGCAAGCACCAGACCACTACAACAATCAGCGGCTGAACAGTCATGTGCCATATGGAGGATGAGCAGCTGTAGGCATTTTGACCTGTATACTGCATGTGAGGGTGCTGTCACACGTCGCGTTTACCGCATGCGTTTAAAAACGCATTGCAATAGCTGGAGAGTGATTTGCCTAATTAAACAGCTGCTAACACCTGTGTTTACAAAACGCAACCGTTAACGCATGCGTTAACATCGCGGTTAACGCATGCGGCTGTTAACGCATTGTTAACGCATGCGTTAACATCGCGGTTAACGCATGCGTTTTGTAAACACAAGTGTTAAGAGGTGTTTAATTAGGCAAATCACTCTCCAGCTATTCCAATGCATTTTTTAACGCATGCGGTAAACGCGACGTGTGACCGCACCCTCACTCATCAGCTGCTGATTGGCTGCAGTGGCACAATCAGGATCTATGCGACAACTCCTCTTTATTGGGTCTCTAACCTGAATTTGGGGGCATGTAAAAAAAAAATTCATAAATTGGACGTCTTTAAAAAGCTTTTGCCATGAATCATTATCTTACTAGGTCCTAAAAGGCTCAGTTTATATGGTTGAGAAAAGACATCTCCATTAAGTTGAACCAAGGAAGAAAAGGGATTGGATGAGAAAGGGATTTAGGGGAAACAATTCTACATAACATATAAAATAACATGTTATTTAGATGTAAAAAGCTCTCTGTTGTTCCTACTGTGACCAGCACCTGAGCTCGGCTATTCCAAAGATTGACAGTTCTCATATCAAAAAAACCCTTGTGCCTTTGCTGATTAAACCTTGTTTTCTCTAGACTGAGACAGTACCCTCTTATCTTTTGATTTGTTTCAACCCTGAAAAACTTTCCACCATATTTTTTGTATAGACCATTCATAAATTTATATAAATTAATCATGTCCCCGCTTAGTCGTCTCTTTTCCAGACTAAATAAATCTAGGTTGTTTTAATCGTTCCTCATAACCTCCATACCCCTGGACGCCATATTCCAAGTGAGGTTGAACCAATGCTTTTTAGAGTGGGAATATTAGATCCCTATGTTGTACTTCTAGCATTAATAATATCTCCTTCACTATTTTTTTTCTGCTACTATGTGCTCCCAATGCAAGACAAAAGAGGTCTTCTTCTCCATTTGCCAGATGACAACATTATTAATTCCCCTGGAGGAGTCATCTTAGTTATACCACATGCTCCTCTTGAGGTTTTGCTCCTTTCCTGACAAGCAGGGCAGAAAGCTCTTTCTATTGGCTGCTCTGTAATGAACACATGATCAGTGCAAAAGTGAGTGAGCAAGTATGTCCCACTCAGACATAGATGCATAAAGCTGTACAATTTCATTATCTGATGGCGCCATACTATTTCTAAACAATGAATTTAAAACTTAAAGAAATACTGTAGATGCCGAGGCATCTAATTTTACAACAAAAAATTGGGAAAAGGTATTGACACGAGTATAGTGTCCAGTAGTCTCCCCTCATGAAGAAATGCCCACAGCAGCCCCTCCAATTAATAAAATGTCCAGCAGAGTGCCCCCATAAAAATACTGCCCAGCAGAGTGCCCCCATAAAAATACTGCCCAGCAGAGTGCCCCCGTAAATATGATGCCCAGCGGAGTGCCCCCATAAATATGATGCCCAGCAGTGCCCCCATAAATATGATGCCCAGTAGAGTACCCCCATAAATATAATACCGAGCAGAGTTCCCGCTTAAAAAAAATTTAAAAAAAAGTTAGTACTCTACGGCGCTGATCCCCAGCGTCCTCTTCTCCCCACAGCACGTCTTGAGCCGGCAAATGCACGTTTATGCACTAAATTAATTTTTTTATATACCTGAGTATATAGTGGGGCTTTTTCAGCACAAAAATTGTGCTGACAATCTCGGCTTATACTAGTATATATGGAAGTACTAAAATTTTTAGCAAATGCCTGACAAATCTACAAAAGTTGCCTACCTTGTTCCAGTGTAACTGCAACATTGTTGTGTGATCCAAGAAAATTACTGAATGATGGATTTTTGTCTACTTTCTTTTTCTGAAGTCAACTTCATTTTAAACTACCTAGCATCAGAGGACGCGTGTCCTAATCAGCCAGCCCCTCCAATCTACTCCTCCCCATGTGCCATGTATTTTTTCAGCAGGCAGCAATTAAAGAGAACCCGTCAGGCAAAATAACCCCCTAATCTAAATATATTTTCATAAACTGCCATTAGAGAGCATTGCCTCTATCCCTTCATTGTCCCTCTACATGCCTGTACACCTAAGCAATGAGGTCCTAAAGCTGTATGCAAATGACCTGTGAGATATCCAATGAGTCATTAGCATATTCAAGCTGTCCACTCTATTCATGAGTGGGAGGCACAGCCACACCCCCAGTGCTTGACTGACAGCCTGTATAATGATGTGTTTCCTGGTGCTGGCACCCCTGCAGCCTGTGTGCATAGGAGAGATACAAAAGCTCCAGGCAGCCATGTTACAGCAGAACATGTCAGATTCATGTGTAGCTGATGTCTGTGTCTCTCACCTGTATATTAGGAGGATGCAGCATGTCAGCAGATACTGCACACACACTAGCCATGCTTTACTATACATTACACACAGACATGAGCAGGGGGAGGAGAGGGGAGGGGGGAGAGGGGTGACATCACTGCCTCTGACCATGTGACCAGCCTCATTTACATAATAAAGAATAGATGTTTTTATAATGATTAATGTATGAAATAATCTGATCACATGAAATCACAGCAGCCTCCATGCACTTCTACTCATTCCCAAGCTTCCATGGGAAGACGCTGCTGAGATTTTACGTGATCAGATACATATGTGGAGTAGATGTTGTAAATGTAACAGGACCTTAGATGACATCACCCTGGTCACATGACATGAAGTGCCCAATGATGTAACAGAGTTCTCTCTCAATATTCCACACAGCAGCATGTCCTAGCAGAGAGACCTGTCAATCAGGAAAAAGGAGGCAGGGCAGGGCAGTGCAGTAATCACTGAATGTGTAGGACTTTTTAATTGTGATGAACTCACATCAGGTGAATTGCTTATAAGTTTACAAACTGATTTTTGTAACATTGCAGCGGTGAAAATGAACCATTTAGGGATAAGGACAATGCTTTATATGAAGTGTTTTTAATGAATTATTAATTTTGGGTGGGTTATGATAGTAATCATGAAGACAAGAGTAAGGTCCAGGCAGGGCGATTGTTCATGGCCAGTAAGAAATCACATGACCCTCCATCTGCAGCCATGTTATGGACAGGAATCTCTGGCTGATTTGGGAAAAGACAGGAGGCTTCACTTCACATATCAAGTAAATAGTGCAGAACTATTAATAGATGGATATTGGTAAATTACCTCATATCCTGCCCCACACACTTACACACACATTAGAAAAAACATGAGGTAAAGTGGACAACCCCTTTAAGTGTGTTTGCACATGTTTTTTTTTTTGCACTGGACTATACTACTATACTGTAGCGTTATGTCATAAAAGTTATAACACCTGTACAGTGCTATTCCTAGTAGCTTTTCGGATTCTGGCACACAGAACTTTCTGCACTGTCCAGGACGACTCTCCATCTGTAAAACATTAGGACACACCTGCAGCAAGTGACATAGACAGATAACATGGTATTTGTATCTGTCTAATAGAAGAACTAGTCACCGAAATAAATAACCCTAGACAACCCAGCGTGATGTGCTGTACAGTGCACGAGGGACCATTTACTAGCTACTTGTGTCTTTTGTGACAGCTGCTTTCCTATGAGGCCTATAGAAGATTTAGCAGCTGAATCAAATGGTCCCATAAGCAGCCAGAAGTTACAGAAGGAGAAGTTGATATCTTAGTGCTATAAGCTGCGACCATCATCCTTCCAGATGTACTTCATGTATATACAACAGCTAAACATTTACTGTAATGCCTGCTCCTCAAACACCACTTAGCGGGGTAAGAATTAGAATAGCTGAGGAGGATATTGCTACTAAAAGGGGCAGATCACCGGGTGCAAGGACGGCACGGTGTCCCCTACAAATTCCTTCACAAATTATGGCAAAGTCTAACGTAACCCTTTTTAAAAGCCGTGATATCCGCATAATGTACACACAGTCCTCACATCCGCACCCCCCGGCATATTCACTAACTTAATCAGGGTCGTGTTTCATCCATTTTGGAAAACACACACACAGAAACAGTGTATGGGAGCTTCATAGGCATTACACAGGAGTCACTCAAAACTCCACAAGAGGCGGAGGGGAAAGGAGAGGAGACTCGAAATTCTCTATCTTTATATTCTAATAGGACCCATGGACATCATTAAAGGGGTTACCCAGGATCCTGTTTGTTATTGACTATTCTTGTCAATTCTTATTAATGTTAGAATTGCAGGGTCTAACGCCAACAGCACCGATTGGCTGTTTAACCCCTTAAGGACGCAGCCATTTTGTAGCTTAAAGCTCAGTCCCATTTTTTGGATTCTGACCTGCGTCTCTTTATATGGTTATCACTTTTGAACACTGTTACTTATCAAAGCGATTCTGGGATTGTTTTTTCAATACATGTTGTACTTCATTTTAGTGGTAAATTTTGGCTGATTCGAAATCATTGCGTTTTCAGGCAGATAGATTTACCACCTAAATAAGTTGCTGAATAACATTTCCCATTTACTTTACATTTTCATTTCATTTTTGAAATGTCTGGATAATTTATTTTGATGTCACGCGGCTTACAAATCGAATAGCGATTTTCCGGATTTTCAGAATTGATTATTTTGGGGATAAATACAGTTTTGAATGGAATTTTACATATTTATCATCAAACCCCCCCCCCCCTATATAACCAACCCATTTTCAAATCTGTACCCCTCAAGCTATCATAAACAGCTTTTAGGAAGATTGTTAACCCCTTGAGATCTTCATCGTAATTAAATCAAAATGGAGGTGAAATTTAGAATGGTCAAATTGTGTCGGTTATACTGCAATTTGTTCTGCAATTTCTTCTGACCGCGGCATTTAACGGGTTAAACACCCGCGATCGGAGCCCATTCCGAACGTGGGTGTTACACTGGGGTGTTGGCCATTAGTTATAGCCGGCACCCCGTGTGTCCCGATGCCGGTACGGCTCAGATCTTGAGCTGAACCGGCATCGTCTCTGCGCCCGATATATCTGACGCTGAGCGCTAAGTCACTGAGCTAAGCGTCCCATATATCAGACGCTGAGCGCGAAGCGGTTAAAGCAGTCCCAGTAGTGTTCAGAGGGTGATAAAGTTACAGTTAAAGTTCAGTCCCTTCCCCTTAAATCTACCATCAAAATCCACTATGGGAAGGAAACCAGGGACAATTACTCATAGATCCAGGTACTGACTGATTTGTTATTCATGGTCTCCTTCCTTCTAAAATAAATTTGTATGCAAAAATTATGCTAATGAGCCCGAAAGGCTCAAAGGGGGGGGGGGGGTTCAAGAGCCCTTCATGAGGTCTCTTCACTCATTGTTACAATAAGCAGAGCAGGTCTCCCCTCCCCCTGCACTTCCTGCTGCTGCTAAATGACACCCACCAGAGCACCTTAGACTCATTAGCATAACTTTAATAGTTGAATGAGAAGGAAGGAGGCAATAGAGAACAAATTTAAGACAATTAACACAGGCACCGTACCAGGATCTATGAGTAATGCCCTGGTTTTTCCATAATGGATTTTGATGGTAGGTTTCCTTTAAAGGAATTTTATAAATAAAGGAATTTCTGGGAATATGAACGTCTGATACAAAAACCCATAATGCTATAAATAAACAAATATACCAAAACTCAATGTCATTAGTCACAAGATGGAGCAAAAAAAGTTTGATTTTATGATTCACAAAATTGTATGGCCTCTCTAAAGTATGCAATGTTATCACCAAGATGGCCGCCACTGGAAACTACAAGTCCCATGATCCTTTATTTCTCAGTTACTCCAACTCCCTCTAATGCTCTGTTACAGTGATGATATAACAGTCTGTCCTGCTCTGTTACCATAGTAATGATGTGTAACTGCCATCACTGCACATCACCTCACTGATATGAGTCTCCCCACAACACTGGCCATACTGGGTGCACTGCAACCAACCGACTACAGCCAAACATAGTGGTGATCACATGACCTGCCCAGGCAGGTGCAGGACATGTGATGTGGACATGTGACCAGCAGCCATCTTCTGTCCTGTGTCAAGGGGCTGATTAAAGGACCAGTGACATGTTAATTCTCCATTACAGTCTATGTCTGCAGCATTTTCTGCTAAGGGGAGCAAAATTTTAAATAACAACTAATTACATATTAGCTTATATTTTAAGGACCCATTTCTATATGAATTATGCTGATTCCTGGAGTACCCCTTTAACTTCTTTCTTCCCCCTCGTATCCTATACACCAAAAACTAAATGTTTCTATTTACCGAAGAGTGGTTTCTGATAATGAAATCTACCCCAAGCTCAATGGGGCTATTATGCATTACATGACCACCACGAATGCCACTGGATGCATGGCAATAGTACAACTTTCAGTACAAAAACAGCTGATGCCAGTATCCATTCATCAGTCCACAGGTGCCACTCTCATATAGAGAGCTTTTAATTTACTATACCGTATTTTTCAGACTAAAAGGCGCACAGGATTATAAGGCGCACCATTAATAAATGCCTGCTAAGGTTCATATGTAAGGCACACCGGATTATAAGGTGCACCTGATTATAAGGATGAATGACCAGCAGGTGGCAGACCTGTGCACAGTTCCAGACAGCTGTTGTCTGTAAGTATGGTTCATATACAAAATGCACTGGACTATAAGGCGCACCTTTAATTTCTGAGAAAATCTAAGGATTTTTTGTGCGCCTTATAGTCCGAAAAATACGGTACTCTAAAGTATATTCAAGTCTAATATTACATTATAATGCTTTACCAGCATGAGTATAATATGGAGCCCTCTATGTGCCATTTATGATATTTTGCATGGATATTTAAGTCATCACTAGAGTCTTTTATGCGTGAAAGAAGAAATTGAAGTCTTCTGTATCTAAATCTTCAGACTAATACAATTGTAAGCTATGCTCTCTTATAACCACCATAGATTCTTAGCCATGAGCGCTTACCTTCTGAGGTATTGCTATTTAGATCTACTCTATGGTTTTTAGGAAAGCAAGAAGTTGCAGAAAAGGATCATGCCCATATTATATGTCCCTCATCCAAGGTCAGCGAGGGCAACCTAGTTTTGGAGATTGTTTGTGAATTACCAATGTTCCTTCCCATGATAAATATCATTATTACAGAAAATCGGATGTTTTTTGCTCTAAAATATATGGTACTGGGTACAGTCTTTGGTTTTCTCCAGCAATGTGCTTGACAATTTCTGACACTCCGATACTACTAAATTGAGCGATAGCTCCACCCATTAATAAGAAAGGGACCTCCATTCCCTGAATCGCTGTCGGTTTCGGTTTAGTGTCCTGCAGTTGTACCCTCAAAGATCACCTTGTTATTCCCTATACTGTGGATAGGGGATAACTAGCAAACTTGATACATCCCCCTATAACACTTAACAATAATAAAGCTATATTCATATATAGCACCATCATATTCCGCAGCGCTACATAGATCCTGGGGTAAATAGACAAATAAAACAAGGAGGATAAATCAATGGTTAAAGAGAAAAGAAAGTCATATGCAGTTAGGGAATGTGATAGGCCTGCCTAAAAAGTTGGGTTTTTAGGGCAAGTTTGCAAGTTTGGTAGTTAGTGATTAGCTTGATAGATAGAGGTAGTCTATTCCAGAGAATGGGTGCAGCTTGGGAGAAGTCCTGGAGATGTGAGTGAATTAAGGAGGAAATTTATCTTACATCACTGGAAGATCAAAGAGTACCAGTCTGGCGATAGACTGAGATGAGGACAGAGAGGTAGGGATGTCCAGCACTGTGCAGAGCTTTGTGGATGAGGGTGATTCATTTGAATCGAATACAGAAGGTGATGGGAAGCCAGCGCAGGGACTGACACATAATAGAGGCATCTGTGTAGTGTTGAAATGATAGACGAACCTGTACTCAGTATAGATTGTAGATGAGAGGGTTCAGTAAGTGCAAGACCAATTAGTAGTGAGTTAAAGTAGTCGAGACGAAAGAGAACCAGTGTTTATGCAGACATTATAAAAAAAAAATCTCTGTGCTAAATACCCGTTCTTACATTATGCTGTAAACTCATATATACACACATTTTGCTATTTTAAGGTTAAGGAAGATTTCATAAGGGAAAAGGTCTGCTCATATAGAAATCTAAATCATAGATGGAAAAAATCTAAGCAGACCAGCGTCTGTGGTATTCCATTTACCACGGGGATCACTGACGGCCGCCCATCCCCGATCTGTGATACGTAAAAGGAAACATTACATGGATGTTTAACCACAGATAAATTTGTATATCCTGACTGAAGTAGGCAGTAAACATTGCTTGGCAGCTAAATTACCAATCTGTAGTAAATGTATCCAATGAAAAATAAAGTTCTGCACAAATGAGTGCAGAAGTATTAAATAAAAAGCAGCATAAATGGTAATAGCTTCCAGAGAAACGTGTAAACAGTCAGAAATTCAATCAAATCATTATTCGCTTTGACCACCCTTATAATGGCATCAATTCAGGAAACTGGGATTTTTCTGGAGGAGTATTAAGCACATAACTTTTCTTTCCCGGGTTCTGGTAGCTTCAATAAGTTCAAAGTCTTTACCGTCATCTATTAGTCACCTTACCCGCTTTCAGAGACGCACCCCAATGAGGGGCCACAGTCCCAGCCAAGGACATGGGACACTTCCTGTTTTTTCAGGCTTTGGTCCCGGTGCTTTCTACCACAGCTCTTCGACATAGGGAAGGAAACCACCACTCATAGATGACATTATGAGTATTACCAGGCATTGCCTCACACTAGACATATTGGTTTTAGTTCAGAGTTTAACAGGTTGTCCTAGTCCCTTATTCACATCACATTCTGATTGATGTGGTCAACTTCACTCCTGGCCATGATACTGGTCTATTAGTTCTACCACCAACCCATACATGATTATTCAAGGAGGAGCAGCGAAACCATTCCTTCTGGGGGATATCAGGACCAGGGGAGTCTTTACCGCCTGGTTCCCAGTCTAAGGCTACATTCACACGGACATGTGGTTTCTCCAGTCCCGTATTTACGGGCCGTATATACGTGACGTTTTTCATCCGTATGCAGCACGTATGTAACCCATATTTTATACGTCTCCATAGACTTCCAAGGCATACGGAACTGAAATACGGGAGAAAATAGGACATGCTCTATATTTTTATACGGCTAGTATACGGTACGGTACGGTACGGAACGAAGTTAACAACGGCAATATAAATGGTCAGACGTATTGTCCATTGAAATGAATGTGGCCGTATGTAATCCGTAAAACAAAAGGTACGGTAACGGCCGTTTTCATACGTCCGTGTGAATGTAGCCTAACCTGCATCAAATAGGCCGCTGTTTGGTGAAACCACTTTCTGGCATCTGATAGTAACATCATCATCACCCTTTCCTTAGTTTCGGGTCTTCTGCTACTCTTTGTATTCTTTAACCCCTTAACGCTCTGCGCCGTAGCTCTACGGCGCAGAGGTATAAGGGATGTATGAAGAGGGCTCACGGGCTGAGTCCTCTTCATACAGAGGTGGGGGTTTTTGCATTTTGCACAAAACCCCCACCGCTAATAACCGCGGTCGGTGCTTGCACCGATCGCGGCTATTAACCCTCTAAACGCCGCCCGCAAAGTCGCGGGCGACGTTTAAAAGACGGCGGCGCGCGGGCGCCGTCATCTTTTTTTCGATCGCCACGCCCCCGAACGTCATCGGGGGGCGGCGATCGGTTACCATGGTAGCCTCGGGTCTTCTCTTGACACGAGGCTACATGGTTTATGCAGGTTCGTTACAATGAGCCAGTGGCTCATTGTAATGTAAGACCTGCAAAAACGCCATATATTGCAATACTGTAGTATTGCAGTATATGGTAGGAGCGATCTGATCATCTAGGGTTAATGTACCCTAGATGGTCTAAAAAATAGTGAAAAAAAAAAGTTTAAAAAATAAAAAAAATTAATAAAATATTAAAAGTTCAAATCACCCCCCTTTCCCTAGAACGGATATAAAACATAACAAACAGTAAAAATCACAGACATATTAGGTATCGCCGCGTCCCAAAATGCCCGATCTATCAAAATATAAAAACGGTTACGGCCGGCGGTGACCTCCGAGGCGGGAAATGGCGCCCAAATGTCCGAAATGCGACTTTTACACCTTTTTACATAACATAAAAAATGAAATAAAAAATGATCAAAATGTCGCACAGACCTCAAAATGGTAGCAATGAAAACGTCGCCTCATTTCGCAAAAAATGACCCCTCACACATTTCCGTGCGCCAAAGTATGAAAAAGTTATTAGCGTCAGAAGATGGCAAAAAATTTTTTTTCTTTTTTGTACACATTCGTTTAATTTTTGAAAATGTATTAAAACACAATAAAACCTATATAAATTTGGTATCACCGCGATCGCACCGAACCAAAGAATAAAGTAGGCATGTTATTTGGAGCGAAGAGTGAAAGTCGTAAAAACTGAGCCCACAAGAACGTGACGCACGTGCGGTTTTTTTTCAATTTTTCCACATTTGGAATTTTTTTTCAGCTTCGCAGTACACGGCATGTTAAAATAAATAACATTACGGGAAAGTAAAATTTGTTACGCACAAAATAAGCCCTCACACAGGTCTGTACACGTAAAAATGAAAAAGTTATGGATTTTTGAAGTTGGAGAGCGAGAAATTAGCCGAAAAACCCTCCGTCCTTAAGGGGTTAAAAAAAAGGGTTGTATGGTCTGATGGTACAAAGGTCCGACACCTCTGTTACAGATCACATGCTCCATAGGTCATATGGATGTCATAGAGTGTGTCACCCACTTGGTACTTCTCATTATATACTTGAATAAAGAGTGTGCAGGTGCAGGAATTTGGCCAACCGGAGAATTTCCGTGATGGCAATACCCTTCCAAGCAAACGCAAATTCTTCCACTTTTCCATACCTCATCTATAAATGTTTTATCCATGTGCTTTTAATCTGCTTTATCAAAACACAACGTGGATCCTGCTCATCTATGAGCCGCACTTCATAAGAGGCCCACGAAGGACACATATTAATGTGTCTTGTATAGTAAACAAAGTTCTCAGATCCAACTTGTTTTTATATTATCAAGTACAATAAAACCCTATTGGAGTTCATCTCTCGGTTTCCTGGGTCATGGTTTTAAACAAAAACTAATTATTAAACTGCAATACATGATACTGTAAATCAGAGGACCACCGTACCCTCGCATCTGATCGTGTGACAAGGCTCTGATTTGCATATACAAACACAGACGGATATTCTATCACTTGAATATTGTGTTCACACAAGAATCACTGCAGAGCGACTGCTAGGAGGGCATAGTGGCTCAGTAGCATCATTAGGATATAGACTTATTTAGAACGTCCAATTAGAACGTCCCAATTAGAACGTCCCACATTAGAACGTCCACCATAGAACTTCTTGAGTGGTGTACCAACAGCGTGTGAACTGGGTTTTGGGGGGGCTTACCAGTTAAATGATTCCTTAGGCCAAACCACAACAAACCATAAGCCTCCAGTAACCGCTTAAATTGGGGTTAGCTTCCTCTTGACCTCTTTGGCTCAGTATTGAGATATAGCCAGGACCTCCTGGAGATCTTCTGGTTACTCCAGGTGCACAGTCAGTCCGGTGTGCCACATTCCCTGCAGAGAGAGGCGACTGTTAGGTTTCCCCCAGATCATGAAAACAAGGGGCTGACGAGCCCCATATGAATGGGATACGACTTCTCCATGCCAGCCTACTCTTGTCAATCACTCTTTCTACGAGCGGCTTGAGACGAAAACATCCTGGAAATGGAATTCAAAATGAACATAAATGTAAAAGGAGTGAATAGTCTACTTAAACTCTTCACATGAGGACTTTGTCCTGTTCTGTTTTGTTCATACCATGGAAGTTCCACAGTGAAGCAAAATCTCCCCGCACTCAAAAACCCTCATAGGTATTGCAACGGACACCTAATTACTCTAACATGCATGTATCGTGTATGATTCAGAGTAGCATCGTCGCTTTCAAATCATAATAGGAAGAATATAATGGAGCTAGTTTAAAAGGCCTAGGCAGTGGTGTTTGATAAATTAAGCCACAACCTGCGACTCAGAAACTCCTTCACTAGTGCCTTTTTGCTCCCTAATATATATAGCAGGAGAAGGAATCATCACTCGACTGAGCCGAATGTGCAAAAAAAAAATGCGCACCACATCAATCTTAACGACTCTGGGCTCCGGATGGCACAAGCCGCTGTTGTCAGGCCATCAGAAGCGCTCTCAAGTCATGCAAGATGATGCGGCGACCTGAGTTCCAATTGAGCCATTTCCATAATAGATCAACATTATAAACAGTGTGATGGGTTCAGGACCCTTGGGTACGTGCGGGGGTCCGGGTCCTTCTGTGCTTGCCACTACTGCTCTGTTCTCGTGTCCCAGGCCACTCACTTTTGTATACATCAGTGTTCACTCGACCCCGAGCCAGAGAGGACACCAGGGGGTGTAAGTACTTGTCTTGCACGTGATCGCTACTCCGGTTCCTCCACATCGACTCGCATGACACCTACCAACCGGTGTGTTCAACCGGTACTAGGATGGCCACCACACAAACCAAACCATCAACGGAACAGAGAAAGGCTGAACAGCGGAGAAGCAACTGCTGTGTGGTGCAAGGGAAGGAGAGGAGACAACATGGATGACATGAAGATGGGATTTTATTACTTTTTTGTCTGCTCTGGTGGGTCTTTGTTATTGTCACGTTTATATGGTGTTTCCAGTTTTGTTATTGCTATGAGTCTCTCTAACAGTATTTGTTGTCATGCCACGTCTCCCATGAATTTTATTTTATGCCTTGGGGTTCATCCTGTATTAGTACGTGTTGTATTCTTTTGGGGGTTCCCTCCAATTGTGTTAATCTGCTCTGTGGGTGGAGGGGCAGATTGTAAGTGGCCTTCTCGGGGGAATTCATGGTCTCTGGGGTGTAGTATGGGTCCCAGGTACTATTAACTCTGGGGGTCTGCAACTATTTATCTGTTTGATGCATTGTTTTGGTTCTTGGGGTTGGATTTTTTGCTGTATGTGGCATTAATTTATGGGTTTTGTATTTGGTGGCTACAACTTTTGCTTGTTTGGGTCGCCTAGGGTGCTGGTTTACTTGGTGTGGCCCCTATACGTGCCGTATGAAGCAAATACTTGTTTCTCACCCTGCCAAATCCTTAGATCAAGGAATAGAAAGACCACCATATCACCCACGTCAGGAACAACCCATACATAAATAAATTGTTACTTGCAAAACACTGAAACACCCGTATGGGAACAACGGTTTAAAATTAGGACAAAAAATACAACCCATAATAATATTTTTACATCCAAACTCATGAAAACAAAAATAAAAATGTTATGCCCTGCTTTGGAGAATTCAAAAACAAACAAATTTCTTACCCAATCTAGCCTTGTAATTATGCAAAAGAGTCACCTAATAAAAAGCTGGTATAAATATAGATGTACACCGTGGGACTGGACCAAACAAATTAGCTTTTGAGATCCCCCAAGTGTATGTTCCTGAAAAGTGGATCTCATCGCACAAACAAATAAGCCCCCATATGTCCCAAATTTACAACAAAAAAATAAAAAAAAAAAATTTTTGAGCTTTTAAAAAGTGAAAATAGACTCTGTTCTTAATGCGCTACTCCATTAAAATGCCCGGCCTGTGTGGCCCATAGAGAGCAGTTTACCCAAAACATGCCGACATCTGGGGTTATCGGCAATCTTGGGAGAAATTTTTAGACCGTATATCTCAGTATAAGCAGAGAACTATTGGAAACAAACAAAAACCCTTTGACTCTGGGTATTTCCGCGTGAGGGTGGGGAAATGCATTGGTCACGAGCCTCCACCCAGTAGATATCTGCCCCCCCTCACCCCAGTATTAATGCCTGCGCCAGCCCCCTTCCCTCCAGTATATAGTCCCTGCTGCCTGCCAGCCCCCTGCCCCCCATAGGAGCCTTAGCCTGCCGCCCCAAAGTATAGACCGCTGCCAGGCCCATGCCCCCCAGTATATGGCCTAGCCCAGCCCCTTTAGGAGAGGGCCCTGCCAGCCCCTGTGAATATAGCCTGTCAAACGCCTCCGTATGAGCTATCCGGGCCAGCCCCCCCCCGTGTATAGCCGGCCAGCCCCGCTTATTAGTCCCTGCAGCCCCCCGAGTCTACGTCCCTGCAGCCCCGATTATATAGCCTGCCATCCCCGATTATTAGCCTGCCAGCCCCGGTATTAGCCTTGCCCAGCCCCTGTCCTCCCCCCACGACTGCCCCCAGTACACAAGGTGCCTTGGTTGTGTTGCCACCGGCATAGTGACGGGACCTTGAAGAGGAGCTGGAAAAAACCCTTAAGAGTACTAGAAGAACCCGAAGACGAAAAGGCAAGAAGAGGGGCCTGCCGGGGGCTTTGGAAAGGTGGATACGTGTTTAATTTTTTTAAGACCCCTAGTATCACCGAGTTTTAGGGTAAATTTCGCAGTATCTTTTTGTGCCTGAAAAACTGTAGGTTCATTGCAATGCCAACACAACATTGAACAAACCCAGATTGCCTTTTCATTAAGCATGGTGTGACTGCCATCCTCTCCTGAACCCCCCCTAGAATTCAATCCTGGGGTGATACATTTCCATCATAAAACAACTGTTCTAGTTTTTCCCTGGCAACCACAAGCCCAGCTTTAATTACAAAATAATCTGTAGGAAAATGAAAAGCTGAGCTCTGATTGGTATGCCATGAATGCACTACAGTAGAAGAGTTCTTCGCTCTCAACCATTCTGATAAACTCCCTTTAATCTCCAAATCTACCCCATCGCATCGTTTTTAACCTCAAAATATGCATTGTCATGTGTTAGAGACGACCACAACTTTTGGTTTGACTCAAGAAATGGTAACAGAAGTGTATGCTACTAAGATATAAAATCTAAAGTTTTTCCATGATGCAAGAATTCAATATTAAATTTTTCTTATAGAACACTGATGGATCTAAAAAATACATATAAGGCTGGGTTCAAACCTTGTTTTATGTATACGTCGGGAAAGCTCCTCACGTATACGCTGGGCGAATACATTGACATATACTGGCAGGCGGAGTTGATGACTATGTCTGACCAGCCGCACCCACTGAAAAGGGTAACATGTAAAGACGCAGAAAGCTACATCTTTCCGTGACTTTGTAAGGCCAACACTACTCAAAGTGACAACATGATGTCATCAAGTACAGAAGATGACAAGTGAGGCTGAACTGATTGGCTACAGTAGGGGGACCACCAACAATGTCTGTGCTGAAACGGTTAGCGATTGAAATGGTAAATAGTAAAGGTTTTGTTTTAAGAGCATTTGCTCTCCGGTTTAATTTTTTTCTTTAAAAAAAACATAACTGATACAATTCCATTATCACGCCAAAATATCTCCACTCCCGATTTTTATGAAAATCTTTCAAAATGGTTGTTTATGAGAGCTATGTCAGTGGTCTGCCCCTTGCATCTGATTTTTCCGCTACTCGATGTAATCATTAGCTCTTCTGGCGCGCCAATATTAAGAGAGCCAGATACACTAATTTCTTCAAAATGTCAGAGCAGTGAATGGCAACTAAGTTATTACGACTTTTTTCCAGTGTGGAAAAGCTGAAAAGCTGAATAAAATAAGCATTGTGATAGAAGACAGAACCATTACTACATTTTCCCTTGACGTTTTGTTTAAAACTTTCTTAATTTTTTTTTTTTTTTACTGGAGTTTGGTAACAAATAATGTTGAAAAAAAATGAAGTTCAATGTAAAAACTGTCATTACATCTGAGCTAGGGGTTTGTCTTCGTCTATTTTTCACAATTCTCTCTGTAAAGATCCCACTATAAGGCTACATTCACCGTAGCACGGTGGCACACGTCGGCGCCCGGGAGAGGGGGAAGGGGTGAGCGCTGCTCACCCCGCCCCTCTCCATAGGGATATATGGTGCACGGTGAGTGGTTTTGTTGAAAAAACAAATTATAACATTCAGGCCCTCGGGAAAGCTGGATTGCATTTAGCCTGTGATTCATAAACACATTACACAGATTCCTGAACTGTCCAGGCAGGACTAATCAACCTAAGCTGGATGACTCATACACAGCAGCTGAGCCATGGTGCAGTGATTGATTACTTCTGTCTGTCATGCACAACACAGTGATTACATCATTCTCTGGAGCAGTGCATAATTAGGGTAAGAGGAGAGCGCCGGGGCAGACACAGGACTGACAGAGCCTCATTATCATAATTTTATCATTGTTTTTTCAGCAAAAAACACTCAGAACAAGGATTAAACAAGATATGTGCCTCAGCGTAGCTACAGCATTCCCCTAGCAGTCCTCCCCCCAAAATGGAATGTGGGTTGAAGAGAGGGGTGGAGAAGGCATAATGAATCTCCCCCATTTTGTATAGTGCCTTCAAACTCATTATCACCCATTTCATTTAAAGGGGATATCCAGTGACAAGGCGTAACTCCCTATCCATGTCCTAACATGCTGATCGTAGGTTGTGCCAGCGTTGGACCCCCATGGAAAAAGAAAACAGGAGTTCATTGAGCCCCCAAACGAATGAAGCACTTGCCGTTCAATTCACTGACAAAAGCAGCGGAGCACAGCACTCAGATATCTCTGGGATGAATAGAGCAGCAAGCACAAAGGAGATCAGCTGTTTTACTCATTTGGGGTACAATGGAACCCTATTCTCTGTAGGGAGTCTCACTGCTAGGACCCTCTACTGATCACAGTTATCGTTACTGTGAAAAGGCAATATATACTAGTGGCCGAACAACCTCTTTAACCATTGCAAGCATTAAAGAAAATCTGTGGTGATCTTCTTATATTTGTTATATGTGGCCTCCTTCCTTCTAAAATCAACTTTTATAATTATGCTAATTATGGTGGGTGTTACCAGATCCCCCTGTGCTGTAGCTTCACAGGCTGATAAACTGTGCTGGAGAACTCCACCCTCACACTCTCTCCTGAAGCATCCTGGGCTGCTTTTGTGTTGCTGTGAAATTACATCTGGCAAGGGGAGGGGGGGGGACACTTTATAGTGCTGAGGGATCGGAGGGTGGACAGTGTAACAGCCTGTGAAGCTGCAGCATGAAGGGGCTTCTTTCAATGCCCCTCAGAGCTCCTCTGGTTTATTAGCATAATTATTAAAGTTGAGCTTAAACAAAATGAGGCTATGGATAACAAATAGTATTTGGAATATAAAAGTTGGATTGTATTTTATGTTATTTTTATAGTAAGATTATTTGAAGACAACTGTATTTTGCAGATGTCAGTAGGCTGCCTCAAAGGCATTTTCCTTATATTAACAGTGAGAAAAGACTTGTTCTGCGAAACCCAGAAATCCTTCTTGCGACAGATAAGCAATCTACACTACTTTAGGTCCTTCCCATTAAGCTAAAAGAAGGGAATAGAAGGAAGGAAGTCGGCCATTGTAACAAATATTACATAATGTAATTATCTTCCAGCTTCCTCTCCCTGTGCGGTTACAGGATTCAAGAGTCTATTGAGTGACAGATACAATTAACCCTTTAAAAAAAATAAAATAAGAGATGCGTTCCTGCAAACATGTGAAAGTGATCTGCGGTCACAATCCCTCATTCCTTCTACCTACTGCATATCTGTTCATCTGTTTACAGGGAGGCTACATGGAAAAACGGCTGCATAATTACACTGGTCGCACAAAATACACAAAACAGACATATTTCCAATACACGCTTGGGAGGTTGAAAAGTTGTATTTGAAAGGTAAGTGCGGCAGACGTCCAATCGGTATGGACAACAAGGAAGCAGTCACGGGTAAGAACATCCTCCGTTAGGGCTGCCATGCTTAACTAATACATATCAGACATCGGGGAGGAGATCCCGTGCCGATAGATATATAAAAAACATCTATTTGAAACATATTTTTAACAATAAACTAAAAAAAATAAATTTTTTATAAATGTGGCAAAAGTCAAAGTATTCTGTTCTAGAATGGGGGTCTACCATCTTCAGCCCTGCGATCTGCAGTTTCCTAGGGCACATTGATATGGAATATTGATCTGGAGACCACATGAGCATTGCCATGAAGATGCCTTCACAAGAGGAATTGAGTTTATGGAGATTTTAATTTTTCTCCAGCTACAAAACAGCTCGTCATTGCATTAAATATACTCATGTAACCAGTTTAATGGCCATTTTTCCAAAACGTTCCTGAAACAGATTTTCAGCACAAACACCAGGCTGCGTGTTAGGCTTCCTTCACGTGGTTATTGTTCTTCTATGTCCATTATCTATGGCTGTAATGGCCATATTTGTAGGCCGCGTGTAATTTTACCCATGTGACTGGGAATCTATACCAACATTTGGAGAGAGCAAGATCTGGCCCTGCACATCCTCACATTATACAATGATCGGTTGCAGTTTGGTAACAGTAACAAAAGAAATTCAAGGTTCTTGGTTACATTTTGATCAAATGCCACAAGCCTGACCGTTTTGTTTTAGTGCGTTCCTTTAAAGACGTGGCATTACATGGTGTCCACAGTCTTTGCAGCATGGTATCAAGAGGGACCAAGTACAGGCAGTCCCCGGGTTAAGTACAAGATAGGGTCCCTAGGTTTGTACAGTTTGTCGGAACTGTATATTATATAATTGTAATTTAAGACAAAATTTTATTATTGTCCTAGTGAAAATTTCAAAAAAACTGTTTGCTGTTATTGGACCAAGAATTATCAATAAAACATCATTACAGACAGTGTACAGCTGATCACTGCAGTCTGGGACTAAAGTAATAGCATCCAGAGCGATTCACCAGAGCTTACAGTGGGCAGGAAGGTCAGTCTGTAACCAGGGGTCATCTGTAAGTCGGGAGGGATAAGTGCTGGTGCCAGAAAAAAAACTAAATTAATGAGGGGACAGAATTCAAACGAAACCAACATTTGGATAGCGTTGTAACCCCCTAGAGCAGTGGTGGCGAACCTATGGCACGGGTGCCAGAGGTGGCACTCAGAGACCTTTCTGTGGGCACCCGGGCCATCACCAGAGCACTCCAGGTATCTTTCTGCAGTAAAAGACAGCCCAGAACTTGCTGTGCACATAGCTATTTTAAAGTGACAGCGCTATCTGGGTCTACTAGAGTGGGAAGGTGTGGACAGACCTGGATTATCATTGTAGCTCCTGTTCCGGCCCTGACAATTCTTTCTGTTAATGGACCCAGGAGGGAAGCTACAACGATCATCGAAATTTCTCCTATTTTCTGCTTTATTGGTGTCCTCAGGGGCTGATATGAATGAAAGCTGTGACAGAGCCGGGTGTATAAATCAGAAATTAAATTTCAGTGTTGGCACTTTGCAATAAATAAGTGGGTCTTGGTTGTAGTTTGGGCACTCGGTCTCTGAAATGTTCGCCATCACTGCTCTAGAGCTAGGTCACCGTAAAGTAGTTAGTAGACTTATGCAATTGTATCAAAATGTAATTAAGAACCTGAAGTTCAATTTGTTAAGGTATCCTACCGCCAATCCATCATTGTTTGATGTGTGGTCGTGCAGTCCAGATCTTGGTCACTTCAAATGTTAAAAAAAGGGAATGGGTCATAACAGTCCTTACTCATACTTCTTGCAGGAAAATGGTATATAGGAATTGTTCCAACACCAAGCATTAATATAAAAGCTTTAACATGACCTACACAAAGGCAATCAGCGTTATGGAGATGGTACGGTCCTTAATAGTCGCCTCCCCTGATTTTCCCTTCATGTCATGTGTGGGTCATGTTAAATCTGTTTAAACCGTTATGAAATACATTTTTGGATTTTTATATTAAAGTTTGCTGCTGGAACAATTCTTTGCCCTTTTTATGCAAGAGGTATGAGAAGGGAACGTTAGGACCGATTCCCCTTTTATAACATTTGAAGTGAGAAAGATCTGCTCCTCACAGAGACTTTGTTATTTAGGCCATCTTGAAGGTGTGTGGAGACTTCTATCCATTAGTGCTCCACTAGGTCATGCTTGGTGTTGAGTGGGCTGCATTTCAAGGTAGCAAAAAGAGGTATTGGGGCAGATTTAATTACCCGGTCCTGTTGCATTCTCTGTGGAGGATTCGGGTCTTCCGGCGATTCACTAAGGTCGTGCACCCGATTTCCACCAGGTGTCGCTGCTGTGCTGAAGTCCGTCGGAGTTCAGTGAAGCTCACCAAGCTATCGTGGGTGCAGGTAAGTGCGTGTCAAGCGACACTTTTGAAAAAAAAAAAATGTTTTTTCTGAATCTGTTGGGTTTTCTTATAGCCATGCCCCCCGATTTCCATTGTGCATGCCCCACAATCCGATCGCGTGCGCCAAAAACCCGGGCAATTCAGGGGAAATTGCAAAAACGTCAATATTCGGGTAACCCGGCGGAAAAACGCGATTCGGGCCCTTAGTAAACGACCCCCATTGTGTTCCTTGTCTCATCCTGGAAAACATACATTGTATGTTTACCAGAATCCCCTAGTGCAGTGAAGGAGAACCTTTTAGAGAGCGAGTGCCCAAACTACAAAAAAAACCCCACTTATTTAAATGGAAAGGGCCAAAATGACAATTTAAGAAGTAACATGTCGCTACCTGTTTTGTAACAGCTTTTAATTGTATTGACGTCCTGAGGACACCAATACAGTTGAAAGAAAGAGGAGAAATTCAGATTATCATTGTAGCTTCCTTCTAGTGTCCCCTCAACAGGAAGAACTGCAGGGCCCAGAGCACGAGCTCCAATAATAACGCAGCCTTGTCTGCACCTCCTGCAGTCCCAGGCAGCCAAGGATTTTTAGCTTTAAAATAGCCCTGATCATATCACATCCTGGGTGGACAGGGACTGCAGGAGGAGGTTTTGAGTCCTGTCTGGAAACTCTGTGCTGGGGTGATGACCTGGGTGCTCACAAAGAGGGCACTGAGTGCCACCTCTGGTACCCGTGCCATAGGTTCGCCACCACTGCCCTAGTGGAACATCAATGGCTATAAGTCTCCACACACCTACAAGGTGGCCTTAATTGGCAAAGTCTCTGTAAGGAGAACTCTAAGGCCCCTTCTACGCATGCTGCTCGGAACGCACGGCCTAAACGCTGCACATCGGGAGTGAACTCAGCATGTCAGTTCACTCCCGGTGTGCAGCATTCGGGCCATGAATTCCCGAGCAGAATGCATTGCAAGTGTGATGCGAGTTCATCGCAACACACTCGCGAGTGTAGAAGGGGCCTTACTCCCTGACCCTAGTCACAAGTCTCTCATTCAGCCAAACCAGTTCCCTACACTGTACTGAGGAGACGTAACCACATATTAACAATGCTGTCTACAGCTTGAGCCTGTTCGCTCTGGAATAGATATACTGGTTTGGCTTAATCCCACATCATGTTATTAGGCTTCTTAAAAGTCATGCTTGGTGTTATTTTTCACCCCACTGCCGTCGACATCAAATTTCTTTACTTCCCCCATTGCGTCAAGCATGTATCATGGTCCAGAACCATGCGTCAGTCTGATCGGGTACACCCTTGCCTTCTGTTTACAACGGGCATTGATATGCTGTTGCTCCTCGGAGCTTACGGGGTCGGCCAGACCCTTCCCGGTGTGTACCCACCACCTATCCCGCACCAACCATTATATCCCAGGCAGATAGTGATGTAGAATATGGGTGTATTTTCACAACTTGGTGAGTTGGTTCGCGCCACGAACGCCCTCTCACTTCTACGACAGCTTCGTGCCTCGGATGACACGGACTGCTTTCTGAGCCGTAGGGACACCAGGAGGCATGTGTGGAGGGAGGTTGCTAATAAACATTTTTTTTTTTTTTTTTTTTTTTTTTTAACTCTTCGACAACCTCTTAAAAGAAAGACCAAAATGAGGTCATGTATGTTGTGGACTAAACGGCCTGTATTGACCTTCTACAAGCATTGGCAAAACACACAAGTGGCTAAGGTAGTTGCCAGCTCATCCAGGGAAGGTTACTACATTCTTCTTCAATGTAAGCTGTGGCCAGACGTTTCTGTGTCCGTCAGCATAGTGTCCAGAGGTGGAGGTGCTACCAGGAGACAGGCTACCTCCGCCTCATGAGGATGGTTCTAGGGCCTGACGTTCACAGCTGGGGTTGTGCTCAAAGCGGACTGAGAGGATTACTATTGCGACATAACACATATCAGTAGGGTAAAACTAACCTGTCTCTTAGACGTCGTGAGAGAGGTTAGTTATACCCTACTGTGATGTGTTGTGTTTACAGCCCAACACTTGCAGGAACACTTGGCATTTGCAGAGAAACACCAGGATGTCTATAGCCACTGCCCCGTCCACTTGCTCTCACACAATGTAAAATTTCTGCCCCCCAGGTGCCTCACTGATGATCATGTAACAAAATGTGTACATAGTCTCGGCGACTGCTTTTTTGTGGACCCTGCAGCGCCCCGATATGCTCGCTGCTCAACTACTTCTTCTTCAAACATGACCGGTTGGCAGTGGGTCAGCTATGCTGGCTGGTTGGATGTGGCATTCTCTAGTATTTTTGGGCCCATCTTCAACTGCCCTCCTTTATTTCGTGCTCGCCAAGAGGGATCTTTCATTTCCTCCTTTTTCATTTCACACTTCCCTCCCTTTTCGACCGACCAATATGCTGGTGCGCGCTTGGCCTAATCGGCGTTGCGTCCCATCCTAATGCACCCCGCACCACAATACGCCTCCATTGCTACACATCGTCCTGTTCCGGAGTAGCTTCCGCATTTGTTCAATGAAGGCACTGTGAAGCTATGGTAATTTGGTCTTCTCTCCACCTCGTCTTTCCCCAGACATGAATGTACGAGCGTGATCAACATCTGGGCACACCATCATGTCTTTTGATCAATCCACTTCAAGCCTCCACGTTGCATCACTAGACTTGTCCGAAGTTGGCCGGTGCTCCTCTATTTTACAGGTCTTGTCTTTAGGAAGTTAAGTATGTTCCATCATGTTCAAGAACAATTTACCTCATCCAAGCAGACATGCTTGTGAGGCGTTGTAGGTGTTCAGGTCTAAATCGGCATTTTGGTGCGAGGACTCCTTCCCCTTCTTTTCCCCCACCTTTCTTCACCACAATACTCCCGAGCCCTCTTTGGACTTGTTTTTCTACCATTGGACCTATTTCTGATCAAATTCGCACCTCCCCTGGTTCCCCCCCCCCCCCCCCCACGTCCCGCCCCCTTCATTCCCTCTTCCCCTCTCTCCCTTTCCTGTCCCCTGCAATCACCTGTTTTTTTAGTTTGGTTTTCCACTTTAATTTTTGTGGGTGACTCCAAATCTGAGACGCCATTGGTTATAGATAAGACTTCCAATGATGATAGTTTTTGTGATTTATCAATTCTAAGAATATTTTTTATTCATCAGTATTAGGTGTTCTCCTATGGTCTTATTCCCTAGTTCGATTCTAGTACTGCTACGACATTGGAATAATAATTCAACTCTCTTCCTTAGCCGGCAGTCTCAGAGTTCTCTCTAATTCTTCTCTCATAGTGTTAGGATCATCATTGTAAATCCTAAGCAATAGCAATTGACTACGTATCCTTTTGATGGAGTCTATGCCTATAGTTCAGATTCCAGCACCACCAGCGTTACTTCCCTACTTCGTCTCTAAAGGGAAACAGTACCCCCTGATTAGTTCCTATTACTATAAGAGTGAAGGCGGGGTACCGGTGGATGGATGGGACGGGGGATAGCCCTTTTTGGGCGAAATCCTCTCACGTCCCCGGGTGTCTTTTACACAAATGTATTAATCTATATGCAAATTTTTTTATGCGGTACGGGTGTGGAGTAGCCGGACATTTAGCCCAGTGAGCCAGCGTTACTCCGCTACCAGATAATTCGGTGCAGAACGAGCTGCATGCGCAGTTGCCGTGTGGACTCGGACTGAGGGCGCGCAGCTACCGAAGCTGCGCGCGACGATTTTTGTAGGTAGGAGTAACGCGGCTACGGGCGGGAGTGCCGCGGACTAGAGCCTAATGTCCGGCTACTCCTAACGCCCCCAGTCTTTAGACAGGCGCATAAAAAATTTGCATATCGATGTAATAAACGTTTTGTAAGAGACACACGAGCGGAGATTAGCCCAAAAAAAGGTGCATCCTCAGATTCCCATCCATCCACTACCACCCCTTCTACTGTATAGGTTAGAAGCGGGTGGTAGGTTCTCCTTAATTCTTTGACTCTTGTGTCAGACGATATGCCATCACGGGAACTATACAGGTTCAGCTGATATAGTGTGGGTTTACACAGTTGTTACTAAACATAAAAATAAGTAAATGCGCTATACAAAATCTAATATGCCGGGACGCTTAGCTCAATATTATAGGTCTCGGCCGACCCAGGTGTGTGTCTTGCCTCCAACGCTTGTCAGACGATACTCTGCTAACGAGGAACAAGAATCAAGTAATCAGTAAGACGCCGAAAAAGGGGAATTAAACGCGGTAGCTGGGGCTGGTCTGAATCTGAGGCATAACTTCATTAAAGATGCTGTCATTGATCTAATCTTTTTTGGATTTCACCGAATGGATATGAACACTATAGAAGCGAAGAATTAGAAGAACTCTGGAGCTGGCTCCAGACGGAAACATGTGATCATTTTCACTCAAAAACTGCTCTTATCAGTGAGACTGGGCACGGTACTTGTTACGGTGAGCTAACAATGTTTTCAGATCAAGGGTTGGTTATGTGAATGTTCCCTTTTTATTATTTTTTTCACGGAGTGATATCATGATAGGTAAACAACTATGGTTTACGGTCTGGAAAATTTCTCTTTGCATTGATCTTTTCGTTGTAAAATTATAGACGATCATGTGACCACATTTACATTGGGGCGGAGTATTATAAACACGTTGGGATCAATATGCAATTAGGAATGACCACAACCGTTCTTATGTTTACATACAGTATGGTATACATGGAATTAGATTGCGGCATAGCCAATTATGAGCAATAAGATCTCCAAGGGAGTAAGAATCAGGCCACATATACTGTTGGAGTGGGCGCAGAGAGTTCTGCGTTCCCAGCATAATCCAGCCTGTAGTGTTTTTTGATGCTGTCCAGTATGCATTTTACTACGTAGTTCAAGTATTTTCTAGAGCATTATACGGTAGGCATCTACAGCATTAGGGGGGGGGGGCGGCTTATTTGAAGTGTAGCTTACGCGTACCCCTCCCTTCCCCCTCCTTTTTGAATTCTAAATGGTAGGCGGGAAAAAAAAAAAAATAACTTTCCTTTAAATATCTCGTTGAAGCATCTCATTTGCACATCGACCAACTCACAGATGAGGAGCAGGATATTTATACTTTATTTACCTATACAAAAGATTGATATCATAATTCTATACGAACTACAATTTATTTAAAAATATTTAATTAATATTGAATAATATATAATTGATTAATTATACATGTATAATAAAAAATGTACTAGAACTGAAAGTGCAAGAAGTGAACCCCACACATTTTGAGAAAATTATCACAGTGTCTGCAGTTCAGAATAATTTCCAATAGCCCATGGCAATCACAATCACGCTCACCTTTAAAATACTCATGAGCATAGGTGAAATGAAAGCTGAGCTGTGATTGGTTGCCATGGGCAAAGGAAATATTCTGACTTCAGACTGCTTGATCAAAAATCTGCCCTTTGTGTTTCTTTTATGTGGTGGGCTACCTAAAAATCTAACATTCGGCTTTTTTTTTTCCATGACAATATGGCTTGCTCAAGATTAAACTATTTTTTTTTTTTACAAAAATAAGAATAAACATATTTTTTCATTATGAAAGTACAAAATTGCACCAAAACACGTGTAACAGCTTGCTGAGCTATAGACAGAGGAACACCCAGAGCCCTCTGGTCATTACATTTTTAAATAGTGGTTTACAGAATGAAGGAGCGCCCATGCCAAATGACATTGGAACCGCCGCTCCCCGCCGCGGACTCGAAGAATAAGAGTCACCCATTTTTTAATCCTATATTTAATATATCATTTCAGCGTGGAGAAAAAAAATAGATAGAGAAGAAAAATAAGAAAAATAACTCATTTGCCAATCCCCCACCTTTTTTTTTTGCTTCACCATTGTCGGAGATGTATGAAGTACAAAGTTTACGCCTTCAGCAGCAATATTAAGCTTCAGACTGCCAGATGCCAAACCTACTTTCCAATCTGCAAAGGCATAAAAGCGCTCCCACAAGCCTTTCATTTGGAGCGAGAAATACATTTGGTTCTCCAGGACGGGGCAAGGAAAACCACGCCACTTTGCTACTTGGAATGTGCCCCTTAATCCCACATCATGTTATTAGGCTTCTTAAAAGTCATGCTTGGTGTTAAGGGGGCTACATTACAAGGTAGCAAAAGAGACGCGTGGTTTTCCGTGTCCCGTCCTGGAGACAACCGGATTTAGTTTCTCGCTCCAAATGAAAGGCTTGTGGAGCGCTTTTATGCCTTTGCAGATTGGAAAGTAGGTTGGCAGCTGGCAGTGAGAAGCTTAATATTGCCGGCTGAAGGCGTATAGACTTTGTACTTCATACATCTCCAGAACAATGGTGAAGCAAGAAAGGTGGGGGATTGGCAAAATGAGTATCTTTTCTTATTTTTCTTCATCTATTCTGATTTTTTAGGGATAAGGAAAGTATGACAATGCATAGGAAGCAGAAGGAAAGAAGGTGCCAGTAATGATGATGGAGGGGCAGTATAGGGAATAATTATGACGGAGGGTGCAGTATAGCGAAAAGTAATAGATTGGGGGGTGTGACAGTATAGGAAATAATTAATGACGGAGGGGCCGCTGTCCTCAGTGAGTATGTGAAATTAAATGTAATGACTGGAGGGCAGCCAGTATAAGGGAATAATTAATGAGGGGCGCCTTGACTAGTATGGAAATAATTTAATGAACGAGGGGCCAGTGTAGGAACTAGGGTAATATACTATGGAGTGGCAGAAGTTACGCAAGTATAAGGAACATATTAAATGATGGAGGTGGCAGTATAGTAATGTATAGGAATAATTATGATGAGGAGCGTACAGGAGTATAGTGATAATATAATGAGTTGTGCCAGTATAGGAAATAATCAATGTGGAAGGGGCCAGTACCAATAGGGAATAATTCAAGATGGGAGCAGGAGGCAGCATAGGATATGTGCAGTTTTGTACACATGGACCCATTGTCTTATTTTTTTTTTTTTTTAACTTTATAGTCCGGCCACTTCACGGTCTGAGAGGAGACCGTGTGAACGGCCCCGCTATGTAAAAGTTTGGGGACCACCCTGCTTTAAGGTTTCCCTTAGTTGCTGAAAATTTGCCTCCTGTGTGTGTAGAGCATAGGTTCCCTTCCCTAACGTTCTTAGTCCTGAGAGACGTAACCACATATAAACAGCGCTGTCTCAAGCTGTGAGCTGTTCCTTCTAAATAGATATCTTCTGTTGGCTCAATCCCACATCATGTTATTAGGCTTCTTAAAAGTCATGCTTGGTGTTAAGGGGGCTACATTACAAGTAGCAAAAGTGCGTGGTTTTCCGTGTTCCTCGTGTCCCGTCCTGGAAACAACCGGATTTAGTTTCTCGCTCCAAATGAAAGGCTTGTGGAGCGCTTTTATGCCTTTGCAGATTGGAAAGTAGGTTGGCAGCTGGCAGTCTGAAGCTTAATATTGCTGGCTGAAGGCGTATAGACTTTGTACTTCATACATCTCCAGAACAATGGTGAAGCAAGAAAGGTGGGGGATTGGCAAAATGAGTATCTTTTCTTATTTTTCTTCATCTATTCTGATTTTTTCCCCCTGAAATGATATTAAATAAATAAGAATTAAAAATGGGGTACTCTTATTCTCGGAGTGCAGGCGGGGACAGCGGCGGTACAAAGTCATTTGGCATGGCCTCCTTCATTCTGAAACCAACTTTTAAAAATATGTTAATGAGCCAGGAGGGCTCTGGGGTGTTCCTCTGTGCTATAGCTTCACAAGCTGTTACACTGTGTTTTGGTGCAAGTTTGTACTTTACAATGAATTTTCAACCAAGCAGGATACAAAACTATAGTTTCTGCCGGTTCGGAGTTATGTCCGTGACGGGTGGGGCCCAGTATAAAAAAATATGAATTATGGGGGCATTAAATTCAAAATGACTGTAACTCGTGTGGAGTGAGCTATATAGGGAATAACTTAATGAGGAGGGGCAGTATAGGGAATAAATTAATGACGGAGATGGGCCAGTATAAGGAATATTAATGACGTGAGGACAGTATAGGGAATATTTAACTGACGGAATGGAGCAGTATAGGTGAATAAATTAATGATTGGCGGGGCAGTATTCGCGCTGAAACTAATTAATGACGGGGGCAGTAAGGGAATAATTAATGATGGTTTAAGCAGCATAGGAAATGTAATTGATGGAGGGGCAGTCTGGGAATAAAATTATGATGAGGATAGATGCATAGGAATAATTAATGATTTGGAGGGCAGTATAGGAAATAATTAATGACAGGAGGGGCAGTTAAGGGAATAATTAATCGACAGGAGGAGCAAGTCATAAGAAATAGTAATGAGGAGGGGCAGATAGGAAAATTATGATGGAGAGGCAGCAATGGAAATTAATGATGGAGGGGCAGTATGGAATAATAATGACGGCGAGGGGCATATAGGGATAATTAATGATGGAGAGCAGCGCAGATGAAATAATTAACATGGAGGGGCAGTATACGGAATAATTAATGACGGAGGGGCAGTTATAGGGAAAAATTAATGAAGGGGAGCAGCATAGGAAATATATAATGATTGGAGGGGCAGTAAGGGAACTAATTAATGATGGAGGTGGCAGTATAGGAATAATTGAATGACGGAGGTGAGGGCAGTATATCTATGAGGGCGAAGGATAATTAATGATAGGGCGTACTAGCGACAAAAGATGGAGGTACATAGAATAATACTGATGGGCAGAAGGATATACGGAGGCAGTATTAGGAATATTAATGATGGAGGAGCAGATAGGGAAATTTGCGAAGTGCATAGGATAATGTGGGGCAGTATAGGGATATTAATGACGGAGGGGCCATGGAAATAATAATGATGGGGCATTCGATAGTAATAATGACGGTAGGCAGCAACGAAATAATTAATGATGACGGGAGCGCATAGGAAATAATTAATGATGGAGGGGCAGTATAGTAATAATTAATAGAGGTCGATATGCGATACGAGCAATGCATGGAGGACATAGATTAGGAGGAGGATATAGATTATAATGATCGGAGGGGCAGTATGAGGGAATAATTAATGATGTGCGGAGTGCAGCCATAGGAAATAATTAATTATTCGGAGGGGCAGTATGTGAATAATAATGACTGAGGGGCGTATTACAGGAATAATGTAATGATTGGGGGGGTGGCAGTACTATCGAATATTATGGCATTAAGATATATCGAGGCAAGGGGCAGTTAGAAATAATATGAATGGAGGGGGGCATATAGGGCATTCATGGTATGTGGAGGACAGATAGGGCAGTTAAATGATGGGAGTCGCGCAGTATAGGAATATATCAATCGAGCTGCCTATGTTATAGGAAATAATAATATGACGGGGCAGTATATGGAAATATAATGAGGAGGGGCAGTATAGGAATAATAGATTATGATGGAGATGCCAAGTATAGGGATAATTAAGAGGGGGGTGCCTAGGAAATAATCAGATTCGAGGGGCAGTGTTGGGTAATTCAATGAGAGGAGCAGCATAGAATGTGCAGTGTACAGAGAATTTCTTTATTTTTTTTATTTTTTAACTTTAGTCCGGCCCTTCAACGGTCTGAGAGGGACCGTGAACGGCCCCCTATGTAAAAAGTTTGGGGACCCCTGCTTTAAGGTCTTCCCTTAGTTGCTGAAAATTTGCCCTCCTGAAGTTTAGAGCATAGGTTGCCCCTTCCCTAACGTTCTTAGTACTGAGGAGACGTAACCACATATAAACAGCGCTGTCTACAGCTGGAGTCTGTTCCTTCTAGAATAGATATTCTGCTTTGGCTCAATCCCACATCATGTTATTAGGCTTCTTAAAAGTCATGCTTGGTGTTAAGGGGCTACATTACAAGTACAAAAAAGGCGTGGTTTTCCGTGTCCCGTCCTGGAACAACCGATTTAGTTTCTCGCCCAAATGAAAGGCTTGTGGAGCCTTTTATGCCTTTGCAGATTGGAAAGTAGTTGTGGCAGCTGGGCATTGAAAGCTTAATATTGCCGGCTGAAGGCGTATAGACTTTGTACTTCTTCATACATCTCCAGAACAATGGTGAAGCAAGAAAGGTGGGGGATTGGCAAATGTATTTTCTTATTTTTCTTTCTCTATTCTGATTTTTCCTTCCCCTGAAATGATATTAAATAAATAAGAATTAAAATGGGTACTCTTCTTCTCAGAGTGTGCAGCCGGGACCGAGCGTGGATCAAAGTCATTTGGCATGGCCTCCTTCATTCTGAAACCAACTTATAAAAATATGTTAATGAGCCAGAGGGCTCTGGGGTGTCTCTCTCGTGCTATAGCTTCACAAGCTGTTACACTGTGTTTGGTGCAAGTTTGTAACTTTACAATGAAAAATAATGTTTTTGTCTTTTTTGTAAAAAAAAAAAATTGTTAAAATCTTAGTAAGCCATATGTGTCATGGAAAAAAAAAAACAAGCCGATTTGCTTTTTATGTAGCCCACCAATAAACACAAAATGTCTGGTCATTCTTGCACTTTCAGGTTTAGACATTTTTTATTTATACAATGTATATTAATCATATTAATATATTTATTAAATATGAATTATTTTTAACATAAATTGTATGTTACTGTATAGAATCATATATCAATCCCTTTGAGTAAAGAAAGTAAAATATCCTCTCCATGCGGCTAGTGATGTGCATGAGATGCCTTCAAGAATTTTTAAAAAGTTAGTTTTTTTTCCCCATTACATTTGTTCGAATACAAGTAGCTCCTCAAATAACCACCACCCCCCTAATGCTGTAGCTCCTACCAGTATAATTCTCTAGAAAATACTTGAAATACGTAATAAAATGCATACTGACAGCATAAAAAAAACTACAGGCTGATTAATGCTGGGAACCAGAAGACGTCACTGCCCACCCAACATGATATGTGGCTGATTCTTCCCCTTGGAGAATTCTTATTGCTCATTTGGCCGCACACTAATTCCATGTATACCATATCTGTATGTAACATAAGACGGTTGTGGTCATTCCTATTGCATATTGATCCCAATGTGTTTATATTAATCTGCCCCAATGTAAATGTGGTCACATGATCTCTATAGATTGTTACAAGATCAATGCAGAAGAGAAATCTCCAGACCTGTAAACCATTATTTGTTACCTATTATTATACACTGCTCAAAAAAATAAAGGGAACACTCACATAACACACCCTAGATCCGAATGAATGGAATATTCTCATTGAATATTTGTTCTGTACAAAGTTGAATGTGCTGACAAAATCACAAAAAAAAACTTCAATGCAAATGAAATTTATTAACCAATAGAGGCCTGGATATGGATTCCCTCACAAAATTAAAGTGGAAAAACACACTACAGGCTGATCCAACTTTGATCTAATGTTCTTAACTCCTTAACACGTTCTCATTTTTCACTCCCCACCTTCAAAAAAGTATAACTTTTTTATTGTTCCATGTAAATAGCTGTGTATGAGGGCTTGTTTTCTGCGTGACAAATTGCAATTCATAGTTACATTATTTAATATTGGTCCATGCCGTGTACTGGGAAGGGGGAAAAAAATTCTGAATGCAGTGAAAATGATGAAAAAACGCTTTTGCGGCATTTTCTTGTGGGTTTGGATTTTACGGCTTTCACTGAGCGCCCAAAATGACATGTGTACTTTATTCTTTGGGTTAGTTCGATCACGGAGAAACGATATTTGTATAGGTTTTATTATAGTTTTCATCCGTTTATAAAAATTAAATCTTCCTGTAAATTTTACCGTCTTCTGGTGCTAATAAATTATTAATACCTTGGTGTACAGAGATGTGGGCAGTGTCATGTTGTGCGATTTTTTTATGACGTTTTCAATGCTACAATTTTTAGGACTGTATGACCTTTTGATCACTTTTTATTGAATTTTTTATCTTTTTCAAAACGACAAAAAAGTGCCATTTTCAAATTCGGGTGCTATTTTCTGTTACGGGGTTAAATGCAGTGAAAAACGGTTATTATATTTTGATAGATGGGGCATTTTTGGACGTGGCGATACCTAATGTGTTCATGATTTTTACTGTTTATTTATATTTATGTCAGTTCTAGGGAAAGGGGTGTGATTTGAATTTTTAGGTCTTTTTAATATAATTTATTTTTTTACTATGTGCATGAGATGCCTTCAAGAATTTTTAAAAAGTTAGTTTTTTTTCCCCATTACATTTGTTCGAATACAAGTAGCTCCTCAAATAACCACCACCCCCCTAATGCTGTAGCTCCTACCAGTATAATTCTCTAGAAAATACTTGAAATACGTAATAAAATGCATACTGACAGCATAAAAAAAACTACAGGCTGATTAATGCTGGGAACCAGGAGACGTCACTGCCCACCCAACATGATATGTGGCTGATTCTTCCCCTTGGAGGATTCTTATTGCTCATTTGGCCGCACACTAATTCCATGTATACCATATCTGTATGTAACATAAGACGGTTGTGGTCATTCCTATTGCATATTGATCCCAACGTGTTTATATTAATCCGCCCCAATGTAAATGTGGTCACATGATCTCTATAGATTGTTACAAGATCAATGCAGAAGAGAAATTTCCAGACCTGTAAACCATTATTTGTTACCTATCATTATACACTGTTAAAAAAATAAATAAAAAGGGAACATTCACATAACACACCCTTGATCTGAAAAACAATTGTACTCACGGAACAAGACCGGTCCCCAAAGTCTCAATGATAAAGCAGTTTTTGAGTGAAAATGATCAATTTTCCTTCTAGCCGGAGCTCCAGAGTTCTTCTAATTCTTCTTCTATAGTGTTAGATATCCATTCGATGAAATCCAGAATTAGCAATGACAGATCCTTTTAATGAAGTTATGCCTCAGTTCAGACCAGCCCCACCGCGTTTATTCCCCTTTCGTCTCTTAACTGATTCTTGTTCCTCGTAGCAATATCGTCTGACAAGCTGTGGAGGCGAAACCCTGGGTCGGCCAACTTAGTTGAGCTAGCGTCCCGCTATTAATTTTGATGCGCAATTTTACTTATTTTTTATGTTTTAACTTGTTGAAACACACTATATCATCTGCCTGTATGTTCCTCGTAGCAATATCGTCTGACAAGAATCAGTTAAAGGGAACCTACCACCCCGATTCTACCTATAAAGGTAGAAGGGGTGGTAGGTGGATGGATGGGACGTGAGGATAGCCCTTTTTTGGGCTAATCCTCACGTCCCGGGTGTCTCTTACAAAACTTTATTACATCTATATGCAAATTTTTTTATGCGGCTACTGGGGCGTGGAGTAGCCGGACATTAGGCTACTAGTCGCGGCTACTCCACGCCCCAGTAGCCGCGTTACTCCACCTACCAGAAAATCTTCGGCGCGCAGCTCCTGGTAGCTGCGCGCCCTCGTCCGAGTCCCCCGGCAACTGCGCATGCGCAGTAGTTCTGGCCCCGGAGATTATCTGGTAGGCGGAGTAACGCGGCTACTGGGGCTAATGTCCGGCTACTCCACACCCCAGTAGCCGCATAAAAAAATTTGCATATAGATGTAATAAAGTTTTGTAAAAGACACCCGGGACGTGAGGATTAGCCCAAAAAAGGGCTATCCTCACGTCCCATCCATCCACCTACCACCCCTTCTACCTTTATAGGTAGAATCAGGGTGGTAGGTTCCCTTTAAGAGACGAAATGGGAATAAACGCGGTGGTGCTGGTCTGAACTGAGGCATAACTCCATCAAAAGGATCTGTCATTGCTAATGCTGGATTTCATCGAATGGATATCTAACACTATAGGAGAAGAATTAGAAGAACTCTGGAGCTCCGGCTAGAAGGAAAATTGATTATTTTCTCTCAAAAAACACCCTAGATCTGAATGAATAAAATATTCTTATTGAATAAAATCACAAAAACATCATCACTGGAAATCTTTATTAACCAATGGAGGTCTCGATTTGGAGTCACCCACAAAATTAAAGTGGAAAAACCAACTACAGGTTGATGCAGCTTTGATCAAATGTCCTTAAAACAAGTCAAAAAGAGGCTCAGTATTGTGTGTGGCCTCCACATGCCTGTATGACCTCCCTACAACGCCTCCGCTGCTCTTGATGAGGTTGTTCTTCTGAGGGATCTTCTCCCAGACCTGGACTAAAGCATCCGCCAACTTCTGGACAGTCTGTGATGCAACGTGACGTTGATGGATGGAGCAAGACATGATGTCCCAGATGTGTCAATCGGATTCAGGTCTGGGGAACGAGTGGGCCAGTCCATAGCTTCAATGCCTTCATTGAACTGCTGACATACTCCGGCAACATGTGGTCTAGCATTTTCCTGCATTAGGAGGAACCCTGGGCCAACCGCACCAGCATATGGTCTCAAAGGGTTTGAAGATCCCTCTGGCGAGCACATGGAGGGCTGTGTGGCCCTACGAAGAAATGCCACCCCACAACATACTGACCCACTGCCAAACCGGTCATGTTGAAGGATGTTGCAGGCAGCAGATCGCTCTCCACAGCGTCTCCAGACTATGTCACATTTGTTACATGTGCTCAGTGAGCACCTGCTTTAATTTGTGAAGAGCAGAGGGTACCAGTGGGCTATTAGACAATCCTGGTGTTCTCTGGCAAATGCCAAGTGTCCTGCAAGGTGTTGGGCTGTAAACACAACACATCATCAGTAGGGTAAAACTAACCTCTCTCACGACAGTCTAAGAGACAGGTTAGTTTTACCCTACTGATGATGTGTTGTCGCAATAGTAATCCTGCTCAGTACGCTGTGAGCACAACCCCCAGCTGTGAACGTCAGGCCCTCAGACCATCCTCATGGAGGCGGAGGTAGCCTGTCTCCTGGTAGCACCTCCAGCCTCTGGACACTATGCTGACGGACACAGAAAACCTTCTGGCCACAGCTTACATTGATGTACCATCCTGGATGAGCTGCACTACCTGAGCCACTTGTGTGGGTTGCCAAGGCATTGTAGGAAGGTCATACAGGCACGTGTAGGTCTCACAAAATACAGAACCTCATTTTGGTCTTCTTTTAAAGAGGTTGTCGAAGAGTTAAAAAAAAAAATGTATTCACCTCCTCCAATGCTCCTGGTGTCCTACGGCGCAGTCCGTGTCATCCGAGGGGCACGGAAGCTGTGCTGAGTGAGCTTCTGGCCGGCCACTCCCATTTGTCCCCATGTCTCATCACTATCAGGCGCTGGGATATGGTGACGGATGGGAGTGGTCACCTCGGCCGACCGGAAGCTCCAAGAGCACAGCTTCCATGCCCGTGTAAACAAACAGGGACACGGATCAGACGGACCATGGTCATGGACCATGGACATCAGGAGCAATGGGGGAGGTGAGTACACATTTATTTTTTTAAAAACCCTGCCCTAGCCCGGCTCCTAATTTTTTCGAACAACCCCTTTAAGGAAGCAAAGTTGGATCTGCCTGTGGTATGTTTTTCCATTTAAATTTTGTGGGTTACTCCAAATCCTGGCCTCCATTGGTTAATAAATTTGATCTACATGGATAATTTTTTGTGATTTTGTTGTTAGCACATTCAACTTTGTACAGAACAAAGTATCCAATGAGAATATTTCATGCATTCAGAACTAGGGTGTATTATCATGGAGGCCCAAAATAATAGTTATTGGTCTGCAAACTTTATTTTATGCTAAAACCGTCTGGCTTATTTGCATACTTTTTTAAAACTTTTTTTTTCTTAAAAACTAGGGCATAAGAAGCCTAAAGAAGAGCAGATCCTGCCCGAGGGGGGCACGCACCAGTATGCCCGTGTGCTTGGTTTACAATCCTTATCCTATTGGTAGATGACCTTTTACATCCATGGTGGCCTAGGACAGTAAAAGGTTTATTATGAAAACTGGTGGCCTAGAGCCGGGAGGGATCAGTATGAGAATGGAGAGTGGCAATCACTGGTAATGTTGATATTCGTTATTTCAAAAAGTTAGGGTGAAATGGAGGATATTCCCTGCAGCAAGGTGACAGGCATGTAACTGAGCCTTCCCAAACATCTGAGCTTTTACATGCCTGCCTAGGGTAGTGAAAGGGTGTAAAAATCATATAAAATGAGTGGAAGAATTCTATAGCTTCATAACTTTTAAATTAAGTTATACAAAAAAAGTATGTTTTATAAAAATATTTAAATTAGGAGGGGTTGTTCACCCAAGACTTTGGGGGATATTTATCATATGTGGGCGCTCCTGCAGCAGCGTATGATAGGCTCGATACTGCATTTTTGCAGAGGCCCTGATAAATATGCCCCATTGGCGTCACTCCCAGAGAACTACTTTGAAAGCAGGACCCCTTTCAATACAAACCCCTGCTTACAAACAGGACCCTCACCATTGGGAGATGCCGAAGCATAAACTTCATTGCCTCCTTGACAGGATCGAGGTCTTGCTACTTTGATTTTACGGAATTGCTGCTCACCCACAGATTTTTTTTTTTTTTTTAACTACTCTGTCTGAACCCTCCTGCTTCCCACCTGGGCCATCTCTCACCTTCACTGGGACTAATGCAAGAGGTAGTGACCTTGTGTTCCCATCACAGCAAAATCTTGAACCCTGTATAGGGGTTAAAGGGTAAAAACCCAACAGGGACACTTGGATAACACATTTGGGAATACAACCTGCAATTTTTTTAAATCTTATCCCGGATCTCAACACATTTTTCAGCAGCGTTATTTCCTGTAATTATTTTGCTCAATCGGGTATTTCCATCTTGGATATTTAGAGCATATCCACAGTATATGTCTTACCTCTCCTCCATGATCCATTAAAGGCGTTATCCGGGTGTTAAAAATTACTGGGGGCTGGGTAGGGGTGGGCTATTTAAACATAATAAGCATGAACTTACCTCGTCTGGCGCTGCTGATGTCCCGCGCCGCGGTCCGTCTCCTCTGTGCGCCGGTTTATGCACAGGGAGCTTCCGGACGTCCGGAAGCTCCCATCCGACAATATCTCTCATCGTTGTAAGCGCTGGGAGAACCGGCCACATTGCGGACTGGAAGTTCCCTGTGTGCAGCTTCTGTGCCCCTGTAAACAACCAGGGGAACGGATCAAACGGACCGCGGCGGGGGACATCGGTGGCACCGGAGGATGTAAGTACAAGTTTATTATTTTTAAACAGCCACAGCCCGGCCCTAAGTAATTTTTAACACCCAGATAACCCCTTTAAGTAATTATATGGTTATTTCCATCTTGGACATTTATTACATGCTGAAGGGATATGCCACAAATGTCCTATGGATGTCCTAAATTGGTGGTTTTGGCAGATCTATATATATATATGTATGTTTTTTCAGAATGGGCTAACAAGGGAACATCTATGTTAGGGCAAAATTTTGCCCAAAAAAAATCTTAGAAGTACATATAAAGCCACTTTCTATCCGAATTTTAGAAGGTGCACATGCTTTTTGTTATACCTCAGGCAGCCATAAGCCACATGTATTTGGCGTGAACTACTCCACGCACCTGCAAATTTCGTGTTTCTAAATGACTTCCATTAATTGGTAACGGCGAGTCGAGCAATTAACGCGACTCAACGTTTCTTTACACTCAACATAATCCTCCATGATCCCTTCAAAAAGGTGGAAGTCTAAAAAAAAAAAAAAAAGAAAAATCATATCGTTTAGCATCACCACTGCAAAATCTGGAGCCGCTGCAATAAAGAGCCTACACAATGCAGCAAAAGGGTCCAGAGCTCAAAAGAGTAAGACTGGGGCTGGCCTGGTGTTCTCAGGGAAACAATTTAGGCCAATTAGCATCAACCGGTCCGCCATTCATCATAGCACTGTAAGAATATAAACAAACTGTCAGCTCTAACCTAACAAACATCACCCTGCTACTAAGTCGCATTATCCCGGCCTCACAGGCAATATTCCGCTTTAGGGCATCTGTGGAGCCGAGCCGCTCAAATTAAAGACATATGTTCCAGTCTGGGTTAACGAGCAAATTTGTAATCAGGAGACTTCTGACAGGTTTCCGTCAGTGTTGTCAGCTTCCCTCCGCCTCCTACCCGCTCCGCTATAGTCTCAACTGTAAAGTAGTGGGATGGGGGGGGGGGGGTTGGGGATAAAAACAGAGGGTGGGGTCAACCTGCCAGCTAAGGTGGCCAGGTGTGCCCAATTAAGTCACTTGGTCTAGCTTATTAACCCCTCGCAGGACAAGCAAGTGTATAAACCCACTAAAAATGGCCTGGAGTATAAAGCCACAACTCATAGATATGGTATGTCAAATTCCCCGACATCACCATGACCTGACTTTTGTAGTTAATTTCCTTTTTTGTCACCTCTTTATTCCTATAACGGCCAGTCCCTACCCTCTTAATATCTAGATCAGAAGTTTGAACACTCTTCTTTCTTAGAAAGTTAATCTAATGTTTGCAATAAGATGTTTTACGAGATGGGATACAAACGAAAAATTCTTTGGCCCTATTTTTTGATGGACCAAACCCAAATAGATGGGACAACTGTGTGGTTGTTAGTGTGCTAATTTTGTTGGGGTAGTGGAATGAACTATCTTATTTATTTAGGTGATGAACATTTTTTTTTTTGATGTTTGGTGTGCATGAAGGGAATGGAGTTGGACATCTGAAGGGAAATTTAGATGCAGGGATTTTACAGATTTCTACATTTGGAGCTGGGAAGCAATATACATAACTGGGGTCTGTCCCATAGGCATATGGCCATCCTCTGGATTAAAGCCTTTTACCACCTTAGAAAACATATTTGCATTATTCCCAGAATCCCCTGGTGGAACATCAATGGCTTTAAATCTCCACACACCTATAAGGTGACCTTAAAAAGAACCGTCAGGCAAAATAACCCCCCTAAACTAAATATATTTTCATAAACTGCCATTAGAGAGCATTGCCTCTATCCCTTCATTGTTCCTCTCCTCTGGATTAAAGCCTTTTACCACCTTAGAAAACATATTTGCATTATTCCCAGAATCCCCTGGTGGAACATCAATGGCTTTAAATCTCCACACACCTATAAGGTGACCTTAAAAAGAACCGTCAGGCAAAATAACCCCCCTAAACTAAATATATTTTCATAAACTGCCATTAGAGAGCATTGCCTCTATCCCTTCATTGTTCCTCTACATGCCTGTAAACCTAAGCAATGAGGTCCTAAAGCTGTATGCAAATGACCCGTGAGATGTCCAATGAGTCATTAGCATATTCAAGCTGTCCAGCTTATTCATGAGTGGGCGGCACAGCCACACCCCCAGTGCATGACTGACAGCCTGTATAATGGTGTGATGGCTGCTCCATGTGCTTGCTGCTGGCCACGCCCCCTGCAGCCTGTGTGTGTATAGGAGAGATACAACAGCTCCAGGATACAGCCAGAACATGTCAGGTACTTGTGTAGCTGATGTCTGTGTATCACACATGTGTATTAGGAGGGAGAACATGTCAGCAGATAAAGCACAGACACTAGCAATGCTTTACTATACATTACACACAGACATGAGCAGGGGGAGGAGAGGAGGGGGCAGGGATGACATCACTGCCTCTGACCATGTGACCAGCCTCATTTACATAATAAAGAAAATATGATTTTATAATGATTTTAATATGTATGAAATAACTAGATAAAGGCTGGGATGGATCCTTGTGAGCTGCTCCAACAGGTAGAGGTGACAGAAACAGTGACACAGACCTGATGACAGGCAAACTCTCCATAAGGAGGACCCTTGCTTCCTGACCCTAGTCAATAGCCTCTCCACACGTACTGAAGAAAAGCGACCAGGTCGAAACAGCGCTGTCTACAGTTGGGAATCTGTTCCTTATGGAAGAATATACTGGGTTGGTTTAATCCATATTATTAGGCTTCTTGTAAGTCATGCTTGGTGATAAGGGGGCTGCCTATCAAGGTAGCAAAAAGAGGCATACAGTTTCATGCTGCAAATCAAAAGCTTATGGAGCATTCTTATCAGTGCAGATTGGCAAGTAGATGGCTAGTTCCTTTTCCCACCATGGAAAACATATCTGCATATTTCCCAGGAACTCTTCAGTCACAGCTGATTCATTGAATTATACCTTGTGCAGGGCCTGAAGGGAGGAGCAGGACTCCAGGTTCTAGGAATACAAAAATGCTTTTTCTGGGTTTTGGATTCATTTATTTGGAGGGTGACATATCATACATGTGTGTCTGTTGTTTTTTTGCGTTTTTTTTTTAAAGTAGCACAAAAAATGCAAATTCTTCTGCAACCCTCTTTTGTAACCCCCTTACACCTGCTCAGGACTGGAGCTTATTTGTGCCAAAATTGCAACCTTTTTTTATACGTCCACATCTGGATTTTAGAGATATATTAAGCAAAAAAAAATAGCAAAATAGCAAATATAAGAGAAAAAAAGAGAAAAAAGTCTATAAAAAATGACCCCCCCCATCAAAATTTCTAATAAATGTAAAACTAGGAGTAATGTCAATTATTGTTTTAATGTATTAGCTACAGCCAAAAATATTAAATCAGATTTGTTATCTATCAATTGATGGAAAAAATGCAAAAACACAGCTCAGATTTTGTTGTGCAGTTTCTCTCGAGTCCGGCAATGCCCCACATGTGGATGTAAACCACTTTTTTGGCCCAGAGCACAGAAGGGAAGGAGCGCCATCACACTTTTGAAATTTCGGGCGCTTTGAGGCATTTGCTGAGCCTATAATATAGAAGAACAAGAGAAACCAATAAAAAGGGACCCCTTCTGAAAACAAATCCGATCAGGGACTATATTAACATTTTGGGTCTATTAACTTTGTTGATGGCAATGAAAAAAAAAATCTGAATCGGAATAGATTTTTTTTTTATTTTATACACTGTATAGCAAATATATCTTGTTATGTATGTTCTATGGGTCAGAACGATTATGGTGATATCCCATATATACAGAGTTTTTGCGGTATGTGTGAAAAATTTTGCGGAATAAAAACGCATTTGGAAAAAAAAAAGTGGTGTAACATTTTTATTTTTTGTTAATCTGTATTAGGGTTTACTTTTTTGTGAAGAGTTGTACTTATTCTTAGAATCATTGTGTTGTAAATGTGACTACAGGCGGTCCCCTACTTAAGAACACTCAACTTACATACGACCCCTAGTTACAAACGGACCTCTGGATATTGGTAATTTCTTGTACTTTAGGCCTAAGCTACAATGATCAGCTATAACAGTTATCAAATGTGTCTGTAATGAAGCCTTAGTGTTAATCCTGATTCTTATGACAACCCAACATTTTTAAAATCCAATTGTCAAAGAGACCAAAAAAGTTCTGGCTGGGTTTACAATGATAAAATATACAGTTCCGACTTACATACAAATTCAACTTAAGAGCAAACCTACAGACCCTATCTTGTATGTAACCTGGGGACTGCCTGTATTTGATCACATTTTTTTTTTATGGTGTTCACTGTATGGGCTTAGTAATTTTATTGTATGGGTTGTATATTACATGTACGGTTTGTGTGGTATGTGTTTGATTTATGGGGCATTTAGGGGACTTTTATTTTTGTTATTTGTAAATCTTTTTTTACTTTTCTTTTAAACATTTTTTTTACTGTCCCACTCTGGGATTTGGACAAAAGATAATTTGATCACTTTTTCAAAGTAATACACTGCCATGCTGATGCACATGCTTAGGCTGACACGCATACTGACGAATCTGTCATTGTGCTGCTGAAGGCAGCTCTGGGGTGCTCGTCCAGACCCTGGGGCTGCCATAGAGATGAACAGGGGGGGTTCATGCATGGTTAAACAGTTGCAATCGCAGCTATTTCGATCCCAGCTGTTACTGCAGGAGGCAGACTGTCACGTACAGCCGGGCTCCTGCACTGCTGTCACCATAGCAGTGGACGTAAATACAGTCGAGGGGCACAAAGGTGGCATACCTGGAAGTGTATTTATGTCATGGGTCCGTAAGGGGTTAAAGGGAATCTGTCTTGTATGCTTTTAGTAGCGGCAGTACTGTGAAAGTGAAGTTATATTCCAGCTCTGCAGCTCTGGTAAGGGCAGGTCTATCAGCCTGAAGAGCTTTCTGCTGCTCCTCAGCCCCCCGCCTCTGCTTTGAGTAGGAGCTTTATCAGAATTTTGGTTGGGTATTTACAGCAGTCACTAAGAGCAGAGGGGAGGGGCTGAAGAACAGTTTATTACAAAGAGTAAAAAGCTCTTCAGGCCAAAAGACCCATCTAGACCACTAAAGAGCTGCAAACTGGAATTAAAAATTCACTTTACATAGCCCTGCTGCTACTTACTACACAAATAGCTCCCCGGGGCCTGTCTGCAGTTTATTATGGTAAAAACTGCGGCTGTTTCCGTTTAACTGGGCCTAAGGTTGTAATGGGGAACCCAACCCAGATTAGGCCTCATTCACCAAATAGAACTTTCTTTGTTTAACCTTTTAAAGTGTACCTTTATTCTATCCTGGGGTGCTAAAGAAATATAAGCTAAGTTGTGATTGGTTGCTATGGGCAACAAAAAGAGTTTTAGAGTAGAGGTAAATACGCTCCATTAACCTTAATTGGGAAACGAAGAAAAAAAAATGTGTTATATCAGTAGTAATAAAATAATTTGTTAGATCCACAATATGCGCCAGAGACTAAGCACAAGTTCCATGTCACGAGTGTGACAGCTGTCGGATTGTTGGCACAAGTGTTCTGCAGCTTGCAGTTTATTTGTTATTAGTAACAATCAACATGTCACTGCTATATTTCAAGACGCCATAAATCTCTGCCTATGCGGCACTGTCACGTCAACCATTGACCTCAACGCTGTGCATGTCTCCATCTGAGCACATCACATAATACTAACACTCGTACGTGTGCCAGGCATCCTGAGCTGGAAGGTGGGGAGCGCCATGTGATTGATGATTACATCTACATGGCAAGTCTCATACCCTCTCAGTTCAGTCGCTCAGTTGGGGGCTCAGGGCTTGTATTGTGGAACAGGGCGGCTTGGATCGTTTTATCATGGGCAAGTGGGGAAAAAAAGTCGATTTTTTTAAAGTTAAAATTGTATACCACTGCATACTTAAACAGTTACTTATTCAGAAAGGGCACAAAGTAGCAAAAAGATACTGTATAAGGCTGCATTCACATGGCCGTTTGGGGGGGCCCATATACTGCCGAAGGAAATACGCCGTAAATATACCCAGGGCTCACGGCGCCATACGGGAGCAGTAAGGTGGAGCACACATGCGGCACCATTCTGTTCCGTAGCCTGGATAAAGATATGACATGTCCCATCTTCACCCGGAATATAGCGCTGTGCGCCATATATCGCTACGGAGAGGGGAGGGGGTGAGCAGCGCTTATCCCCTCCTCCACTCCCCAGCGGCGACGTTTGCCCGCCGTGCTACAGTACGCATGCATCGTGTGAATGTAGCCTAATAGTCATGGGGTTTTACATCAATAACTGGGGGGCTACTGGTACTATCTGGGGGCTACCAGTGTTCAGGACATTTATAACTGGGGGCTACTGATACGAACTGGGAGCAGTAGAGGGGGTGGTTTACTGGAAGGTGTATTCATTACTGAGGGCTGCTGTACCTAAATAACTGGGGGTTTCTGCAGGACTGTAGCTAAATAAATGGGGGCTGCTATGCTACATATATAGATTGTGAGCCCTCATGGGCAGGGTCCTCCTCCCACTTGTCTCCTGATCACTGTACTTTTGTATTTTGTACTTGCACCAGTTTTTGTCTCAATGTAATGTATGTGACCCGCTCACTGATTGTACAGAACCATGGAATAATGGGGCTCTATAAATCAATTGCCCCTAGCAGCAGCAGCATGGCAGGCTGTATAGTGACCATATATTTAATACTGATAATTAAAATAATTCTGCTAAGTCTCTATAAATGTTTAAGTTCCCCAAGTAGTTTTTACATCTTCAATCTAAAAATAAAAAAAAATAGGAAAAAAAAAAAAAAAAAAAAGAAGGTTGATAGTTTTCCATGAGAGATCAAGGTGCAGATTTGGGCCCCTCCATTTGAGATGTTTCTTTTGTGGATGCCAAAAACCTGAAATATTTTTCCAATTTACCAAGTGCCTGGAGCCGCAGAGCATCCGATCCCCCATCTGCTGCCTAAGTTTCACTCCCTCACTCTGCCTCTAACTGGGGGAGAAAATAAAGAAATTTGTAGTGGATTTCATGGATAGCAGTGGGAAATTCACAGTGGGTCGCAGGTCAGTGCAACAAAAACAGCCAAAATCTAAGAATCTGTATATTGCACCCTGTTCCATTCCGAAAGACAGTGTACAGAGCAAAGCAGAGAGGTAACGGCACATGTCATATCCATGGATGGCGAAAAAACTGAGATTTACAATTTCCTAGATTAACAAATTGTAGTCTATGCCAAGATTGTTCCCTGAGGATTTTTTTTATTTTGGTTGAATATTTGTTTTTCATTTTCTGATATCTCCACATTATATGATCTCTCTATAAAAATATCACCTCTTCTCATACTCTCCAAAAGGAGGGTAACGTTATACAATTATTTTACAACTGAATTTTAATAAAAAGTATGAAAAGTGATAAAAGGCTGTTAAGGACAGAGCTTCTGCTGATTACTGGTTGTAGCAGTAGGTGACCTAATCCAGTACAGGCGATCCCCTATTTAAGAACACCTGACTTACAGACAACCCCTAGTTACAAACGGACCTCTGGATGTTGGTAATCTACTGTACTTTAGCCTTAGGCTACAATAAACAGCTGTAACAGTTATCACCGGTGTCTGTAATGAAGCTTTATTGTTAATCCTGGTTCTTATGAGAATCCAGAATTTTTCAAATCCAATTTATAAAATATACAGTTCTGACTTACATACAAATTCAAAAATGCCTCTGTATCTATTCCACAAGGAACAGACTCTCGGCTGTAGACAACAATGTTTCCATGTGGTTGCATCTCATCAGTACAGTGTAGGAACTGGTCTGGCTTTTGATTAGGGTCAGGAAGTAAGAGCTCTCCTTTCAGAGACTATGCCAATAAAGATTGCCTTGTAGGAGTGTGGAGACTTACAGCCATAGATGCTCCACTGAGCTGAACTAGTTCCCTACACTGTACTGAAGAAACGCAACCAGATCGAAACAGCGCTGTCTACAGTTGTGAATCTGTTCCTTTTTGAAATAGATATACTTGCTTCTATCATCATGTCATTAGGCTTTCTGAAAAAGTCATGCTTGATGCCTTACAAGATAAGAGACAATGTTTTACTTATTCCTTCCCTGAAGACGTATTTGCTTCCACTCTAGCTTGTCAACCATGTTTTTCTTTTCTTTTTGATCAATTGTATTTCTGCCATGTTTTTCTTTTGAAAATGTGGTGCAAAAAGGCAGAAATAATAATTCTTTATTTATATAGTGCCAACAGATTACACAGCGCTGCACAAAGCATGCCAGATTGGTCCCTGTCCCCAATGGGGCTCACAATCCAAACAACCTAACAGTATGTTTTAGAGTGTGGGAGAAAACCGGAGGACCCGGAGGAAACCCACGCAAACAAGGAGAGAACATACAAACTCTTTGCAGATGTTGACATGGGTGGGATTTGAACCCAGGACCCCAGTGCTGCAAGGCGGAAGTGCTACCCACTGTGCCGCCCTAAAAAAGTCACTATTTTCAGGGCATGCACCCGAAATAGCAAAATTCTTATGACAAAATGCATATTTTTATGATCTCATAGCTAATAAATTCTTATCAACAGAGGTCATTCCGTTTCTTGTAATGTACTATATTTCTGGGTGAAATATACAGTAGGATACGTAAAAGAAGCTTTTATTTTCTCCATCTGCAGTATAAAGGAGACTTGAAAGCAGACATTCTCCATTACAGTTCTGCAACAGCTTAGAACTAGAAACAGGAACTATAGAAGGGTCAAATAACTTTTCATACAGTTGCTTTAGATTGCTTTATATATGCAATGGAAAATAAAATTGTTTACAATGGCCTTAAAGGAAATCTACTATCAAAATCCATCATGTTAAACCAGGGACACTAATTCACAGATCCAGACACAGTGACTGTAGTAATCTTCTTATATTTGTTATCCGTGGCCTCCTTCCTTCTAATTATGCCAATAAGCCTGAAGGGCTCTGGGGGTGTTACCAGAACCCCTCAATGTTGTAGTTTCACACTGTAAAAAGAGCACTTTCTCCCCCTGCTCCCTCAGCACTTTCCCCTCCCTCTGATGTAATTTCACACCGTGGGAGGAGGGAAGTGCTCCTGCACATTGTAACATCTTGTAAAGCTACAGAAACATATAGGACGTTACAAGTAATGGAATGACCACTATTGATGTGAATGCATTAGCTATGAGATCACCAAAAAAAAAACGCCTTGTGTGCTAATTTTAGGTGAACATGGCATGAAAAGTTTGCAATTTCAGTGCACGGCCTGAAAATAGTGACCATGGATAATGAATATAACAGATTACCACAGTCATGGTGCCTGGATCCATGACTAAGTGTGGCAATCTTCTTATATTTGTTATCCAAGGCCTTATTCCTTCTAAAATCAACTTTGAAATTTATGCTAATTCAACTGAATAGGACTATAACTAGGAATAAGATATCCGTCCCCTGCTACTGTACATTGAAAAAGGTAGAGACGAGTATGAATGTTCTGATGTACAAGCACAGCAATGACATTCACTCCATCTGCTCTGTACCAGATGTGATTTCACAGCTCAGCTTTCCGGCAGTGTAACCCATCTAACAAAAAAAAAAAAAAAAAAAAGAGGAATTACACAATTTTCCAATGCATAAAAAAGCGAAAAAAAAGCTAAATGATTTTCTACAAGATAAGGCCTAAAGGAAATACCGAGACCAAGTCCTGAAATAGAACTCTGTTTCCTAGCTGTGAACCTTCCTAAGGGAGCAATTCTTACTAAAAACAAGCGTATATGTTCTCAGGATCCTAATATCCAGGCAATGATTAACCCTGGTAAGGAAGAGGGTATAGGCCTGTAAATAACACAGTCTCAAAAGATATAAAGCTAGCAACCCCCTGCCTCATGACCTGCCCACTCTCATGAGAAGAGATACTGCCATCTGTGTCATGTGTTGCCATTTGACTTGATGCATTATGAAGCAAACATACCTTGAGAATGCTGTAGCTACACTGATGCAGGATCATATCTTGGTTAATCCCTGTGCTGAGTGGTTTTGCTGAAAAAACAATTATACCACTAAGGACCTTGGGAAAGCTAGGACAGACTGGCTTACACATTACACGAGAGATGGAATTACAAATGGCTGCTATCAGGCCCGGCGTCAGCACCCGGCTGACCCGGGCAAGTGCCGGGGCCCCAGAGCTTCAAAGAGGCCCACCCACCATGGTCTATTACTTTCCCGCAGGGCCCCCTGCCCTATCCACCTCACATATGACCTGCCCCAAGCTACCCACCTCTCCTGTGAAGCGGCGCGTCCCGCGCCCCGCGTCAGGCCGGCCTTCGCGCTCCGAGTCCTGCTGGCCTGCACACCTCGCGTCCTGCTGGCCTGCACACCTCGCGTCCGGCCTGCACAACTCGTGCCTGGCCGGCCTGTGTGCCTCATGTCCGGCCTGGCCCGTCCGCGTGCTGTCCACCTTCTCCTGTGCAGTCTCCTTCCTGAGCTTGCCACCACGTTCCCACCGGGGTGAGTATAATTGCAACATATGTAAATGCATGTATTTGTGTTTGTGTGTAAATGTGCTGTATATGTGTTTTTTGTGTATATATGCTGTATATTTGTGCTTAGGTGTGTATATATCCTGTATATCTGTGCATATTTTCTTTATACTGGATGTGTGTGTATATATCCTGTATATCTGTGCATATTTTCTTTATACTGGATGTGTGTGTATATATGCTGTAT